>OX421241.1:35000-1272495 GCA_949125135.1 Alcis repandata
CGCCTCCAGAAACCGAGCAGCCCCGGCCCCCCTTCTCCGATCCATCGAGAGTCGTCCACCCCACGACTCGAGGGCGGCGTCCCTGGCCCTCTGTCGCCACTGCTCCAACTCCCGTGGGGCGGGCCGCAGGTCCTCCTCGCGCGCCCGCACTCTGCGCCAGTAGACCGAGGACAGAACCTCGGCCTCCAGATCCCACGGGAGGGAGCCTGCGAGGACGCAGGCAACTTCGTGTGAGAGTGTGCGGTATCCCCGACACACTCTCACCGCCATGGCCCTCTGGCTCCTATGTAGTCGGGCGGCCTCCCTGGAGTTTAGGGAGCCGGCCCATATAGGAGCCCCGTAGAGGGCCATGGAGCGAACCACCGCCATATAGAGGCGGCGGCAGCTCGGATCTCCTCCCCCGAGGTTCGGTAGGAGGCGGCTCAACGCACCCGCCGCCCCCACTAGCCTCGGGCTCAGCTGCTCGAGGTGAGCCCCGAACCTCCACCTGCTATCGAGCACGACACCGAGGTATTTCAGTGTCGACCCGACAGCAATGGAGGTTCCCCCAACCACGATCGCTGAGCCTGCAGGCGGCTTCCTCCGAGGACCATGAAAACAAATGGCCTCGGATTTATGGAGCGCCACCTCCAGACCCAGCCGCCGAATCCGAGCCACCACCGCCGCGACCCCGGCAGTGGCCAGGACAGACGCTTCCCTGAACGTCTGCCCCCGGGCGGTAACCAGCGTGTCGTCAGCGTAACAAACTACGCCGACGCCACGGAGGTTAGCGCCCCGCAACACCCAGTCGTAACCGACGTTCCACAGGGTGGGGCCCAACACGGACCCCTGTGGAACGCCGCGGGTCATGGGGCTCCGACCTTCCCCATTCTTTGTGGGGTAGACTACCTGCCTGTCGGACAGGTAGTCCCCCACGAGGCGTCGGAGGTACTGGGGCACCCTATGGTACCCCAGCGCTCCCAATATTACGCTCCAGGGCAGGGTGTTGAAAGCGTTCGCGATGTCTAAAGACACCGCCAACATCACCCCGCCGCTGGAGCACGCCTCCTCGGAGAGGTCGCGGACGTGGGCTATGGCGTCCACAGTCGAGCGACCTCTCCTGAACCCGAACTGGGTGTCGGCCAAGTCCGGCCCGACCACCTCCAGGTGCTTGACGAGGCGGGCGACTACGACGCGCTCTAAGAGCTTGCCCGCCTCATCAAGCAGCACGATTGGCCGGTATCCCGCCGGCGCATCCGCAGGGCGCCCCTCCTTTCGCAAAAGGACGAGACGGCCCTGCTTCCACCGCTTGGGGAACCGGCCTTCCTGGAGGCAGCGGTCGAACAGCGACCTTATGCGCTCCTCCAGCGACTCCTGGACGAGGGCCCACGCGCGACCGGGAATCCCATCAGGGCCCGGCGCCGTGTTTTTGGCCCTCATCCGCAGGACGGCCGCGCCCAGCTCACCCGGCGAGACTTCAGGCACCTCTTCCTCCGCCGGTGCGCCGCGTGCCACCAGGGTGGGAGGGACAAATTCGGTCCCCGGACTAGCGGGGAACAGTCCCTCGACCACACGCTGCAGGACCGCCGGTTCCATGGTGCTGGTGACCGGGGGGGCCCATGGGCGAAGCTTCTGCCTCGCCCACTTGTACGGCCGTCCCCACGGGTCCCGCTCCAGCGACGCCAAGAGCTCTCGCCAGGCCTCCGCCTTTGCTTCGCCGATGGCGATGCGAAGGGCCTGGCACGCACCTCTATACGTGGCATAGAGGGCGTCAAGCTCCTCAGCGTCCTGGCGCCTCCTCCGGCGGTACCGCTGGTAGCGGCGGCGCTCTGCCAGACACTGGCGGCGGAGCTCGGCGATCCCCTCGTTCCACCAGTAGACCTGGCGCTTGGATTGTGCAGGCCTAGCGCGAGGCATGGCAGCATCGCACACATGTGCCATGGCCCTGCACAATCCATCGGCCTCTGCGTCCAGGTCTACTTCCGACGAGGGGGGGGCGTTCCACGCCTGGACGATCGCTGCCTCCTGCAGCAACTCGACGTCCAGGCGGTTTAGCGCCCACCGAGGGCCGACCGCAGCTGGCAACCGCGGGCCCTGACCCGCCGAAGACGAGGAGACGCTGAACCGGATGTACCGGTGGTCGGAGAGCGTCTCCTCATCCACCAGGACCTCCCAGTCCCGGACACGCACCGCGATCTCGGGGGTCGCAAAGGTCACGTCGACCACTGACCCTCCCGAGCGCCGCACACACGTGTCCGTGGACCCGCGGTTAAGGACGCATAGCCCCGCTGCCACCACCCACTCGCTGAGGGCCTCGCCTCGTGCATCCGTCCTTGAAGATCCCCATGCCCTAGACTTGGCGTTGAGGTCTCCAAGGAGGATGATTGGCCTGGGACGGTTCTGGCCGATCAGGGTCCCCACCTCGCTGAGGAAGTCCTCGAACTCGGCGAGGGCCCTGTTGGGGGAGAAATACGCCCCCACAACCACCGTCCCGGCCATTCTGGCGGCCACAAATCCCCTACCCCTGACCACGCCCTCAAGGGGAGGGGATCGGGCAGGCGACTGGGTGGTGATCGCCACCAAACCGTCAAGATCCCCGATCCAGTCACTTCTGGGCGGGACCCTGTACGGTTCGGCGACCACAGCCACTTGTGTCAACCGCTCGGCCATGCTCTGGAGGAGGACATCCTGAGCTCTGGCCGAGTGGTTGATGTTCGCCTGGAGGAAAGTAAGTCTGTCCGACATTAACTTTCCTCCATTCGCGACGCCTGCCCTTCTGCGGGGCGAGTCTGCTGCGACTTGGCCTTGGCCTCAGTCGCAGCAGGTTTTCTTCGCGCCTCTGCTTTCGACGGGGGCTTGGCGCAGGCCTTGCCCCCGGAGAGGTGGTCTGCCGGCTTCCCCGCTGCTGCACACAGTGTGCAGTGGGGGGCGGCAGAGCAGCCACTGGCTTTGTGGCCTTTTTGACCGCAGCGATGGCACTCATCGCTGCGGTCCACCTCTGACTTGCACTGGGCCCTGACGTGGCCCAGTGCAAGACACCGGAAGCAGCGGCGAGGTCGGGCGTCCAACAGTTGGACCCGCGCCGACACCCAACCCACCAGGAGTCGGCTGCCGTTGGCAACCAACTTCTTGGCGGCGGTCACAGGGCATCGGACGAATGCCGTCCCCATGCCCGCCGCACCCTTCCTTATTTCGCCGACCTTATATTCCGGCGCGGCGCCGCCTCCGGCCCCGACGAGGGCCTCCGTGAGTTCGGCCGGACCGACAGAGTCGTCGAGGCCGCTAACCCTCAAATCGGCGGTGGTGACGGGCCTTGAGACCCTGATGGTCTCTTCCGCGCCCTGAAACACCTCCCGCAGTTTGAGGGCGAGGGAGTCCGCTCTCTCCGCCTTCGCCGAGCCGGGCACTTCAAGAATTCGGCCCCCATTGGCCGCCACCCGCATTTTGAGAGGCGGAAAGTCGGACAAGTCAATCCGACCCTTCGCCTCTCCAAGGACCTTTTGATAGGTCAAACCCTTCTCTTCCGCCCCCGGTAGCAGCGTAATCACCACTGCTGCAGTGCGCTGGGGGCGGAGCTTGGCCTTTTTAGGCCCCGCTTTCGTTGGCGGGGCGGGTGGTCCGGCCCGAGGCCGCTCCGGCTGTGCTGCCGTAGGCCGCTGCTCCCTTTTCTTCGCCCTCCCGCGCTTCACCACCTCCGTCCATGGCTCCGACAGAGTCGGTGGCGGTGGAGGAGGCAGTTCAGCTACAGGGGCCGCTGCCCTTGCCTTGCCCTTACCCTTGCCCTTGCTGGGTTTGGGCCTTTCAAGGGGAAGAGCTTGCGACGGTGTCGGCGCAGAGTTTGGCGCAGACCCAGCCTTTGGGGCCACCGCGTTCCTCCGGTCTGCGGCCAGAGGCGGCCGGACGCGCTTCTCCGGAAGGAGGCGTTCCTCCAAGGCGTCTAGTCGCGCGCTCATCATGTCGCCAACCTGGCGCAGGATGGCCTGCTCCAGCTCCTCCACCGGGCGAACCTCGTTTCGGATCAAGGATCCCGAGGCCTGTGGAGGAGCGGAAGCTCGGAGACTCGCCATCTCTACGCTGAGCTCAGCCACTTGCTTGCGCAGGTCCGCAACTTCCTCTTTAAGACGCCTGTTGGAGGCCTGCAGCTTCTTGGTCTCCTCGGTTGAGGACCTTTTGCGCAGGCGCTCCGTCAGACTCCCAATCTCCGTCGCCGACACCTTCAGGGAACGTTGAAACGTTCCCTTTAGGTTGCTGGACTTTGTGGCCACATGATTAATTGTGGCCAGGCAGTCCTGCACCCTACCGAAGATGTCGGCGGCCAGCTCGTCGTCCACATCGTCATCCGCCGATGTTTCGGAGAGCCGCGCCGACGCCCGAAATCGCAGAGATGTCGTCATCTCCGCTACCTCGCGCTCAGCCCGGAGCTCCATCTCCTGCCTCTCGGCAGCTACGAGAGCCGCCTTGGCTTTGGCGAGGCCGACATATTCGCCCGTAGTGGGCGGCCGACCCCTGCCTCTTCGCTCTGCGACTTTCGACGCTGTCGCCATCTTCACGGCTGGAGCGTCCACCTCGTTGTCGGAGCCTAGACAGCTGTTTGCTCCACGCGACCGCTTTCGCAAGCGTCTCGCGTCCACGAACCGGTCTGGCGACTCTGCCACCGAGACCATGCTCCCACACGTTGAGGAGTCAGACTCCTCGACGTCTACCACGCCTTCAGGGCCAGGCCCTCTCCTTCCAACGTTTTTAATTTTTGAAATTTCCATAATAAATCCCACGAGTGGAGACGAAATAAAGGTCCACCCCCGGGTGACGCTCATTCCGGGGGTAAGGGTACATACTGCGGAGGTCCCCAGGTATCCGCAGGTTTTAACGTGTTTTCTCACGGGTTTTTGTTTCAAGCTTTTCCTTGCTCTGGGGCCGGCCAATTAAGGCAAGCCCCCTTCGGCCCCCACACTGCCGCAACGTACCCCTTACCGCAATACGGGGTCTTTGAAGCGTACAGTGGAGAGCCGGTGCAGGAGAGGGTGCGGAGACCTCCCCCGACGACACTGGGCGATGGTTTTAATACCACCCAGGTCGCCCGACCCGCGTCGCCGCTACTCAGCATAAGGCTGAGACGCCGACCGGGCCCCGCAGCCACTCAAGGCCGCCGAGACTCGACCGCCGCTACCCGGACTATCCAGGACGCCGGCCGAGCCTACCCCACAGGAAGGCACGATGCGCCCCCCATCGTCGTCCACGGACGACCCATTCCCGGTGTGCCCGAAAGGGTGGCCGAGTTGACCGATCCCTTCCGCGCCGCCAGCCTTGAAGGCCGGCCATCCTCCGACCCGAAGATCCGCTGGTCCATTTCTGGACCCCGACCCGCCCCGTCCACGCCCTATGCTGAACATAGGGACTCGTGGAGAGGCCCCGCAGTCAATCAAGACCGCCTAGGCCCAGACCGCCGCTTCCCGGAATGTCCAGGGCGCCGGCCCGAGCCTCCACTTGGGGTTCCTCTTAGTTTCACCGGGCAAAGCGGCCCGGCTACTTATCCCCCCCGCCACGGAAAGGCGGGAACCCATTCGAGGGGGAACCTAACCTAACCTAACCTAACCTAACCTAACCTAACCTAACCTAACCTAACCTAACCTAACCTAACCTAACCTAACCTAACCTAACCTAACCTAACCTAACCTAACCTAACCTAACCTAACCTAACCTAACCTAACCTAACCTAACCTAACCTAACCTAACCTAACCTAACCTAACCTAACCTAACCTAACCTAACCTAACCTAACCTAACCTAACCTAACCTAACCTAACCTAACCTAACCTAACCTAACCTAACCTTTTTTTTTTTTTTTTTTTTTTTTTTTTTTGTGACCCAGGGAAAATCCTTTATGGATACCACACCCACCCCGGGGGGGGCAGGGTGGTTATGTGGGAGTCACCGCCCTAGTGGCGGCATACCCACTAAAAACCCTGGGGTGTTCCTCCAGGCAATGGGCGGAGCCACGGGCCCATTAAATCTACCGCAGCCCCGCCCAGCCTATGTCCGCCGTGAAGGCGGACCCACCTCGGGTAGGGGGTGACCACCCCCTCCCACTTCGTGGCGACGCGTCGGAACATCAAAACGCGTCGACCACCCTGGAGGGCCCCATTACTGCGAAGCAGCGGGTGCCCCCGCACCCGCCGCTCTAGGCCCTCCTAGCGGAGACGGAGTGCGAGCCCGTCTGGCTCGCCCCCGTGTCCGCTCCCTTCGGAGCGGGTGTGAGAGAGGGTCTCTCTCTCTTTCCCGCTCCTCGGCCTCCCTCTGCGACATCACTTCCTCGCAGAAGGAGACCATCGCTTCCCAGGACCCCTCGTCGGCGACCATCCTAGCTAGGATGGCCGGCAGCGAGAGGTCTCCGCCAACCGCCGCGGCCAAAGCTAGCCGCGGCTCCGCCGCCCCCGGGCATGCCTCCAGCACGTGCTGCGCCGTCTCCTCCGCGCAGCCGCATTGGTGGCATTCCGGGGTCTCCTCCTTCCGGGCCACGCTGAACAGGTACCTCCCGAAACATCCATGTCCCGAGAGGACCTGAGTCAGCCGGAAGGTGAGACCCCCGTGCCCTCGATGGACCCACTCCTTCAGTACGGGCCGGACCGCCTCCAGAAACCGAGCGGCCCCGGCCCCCCTTCTCCGATCCATCGAGAGTCGTCCACCCCACGACTCGAGGGCGGCGTCCCTGGCCCTCTGTCGCCACTGCTCCAACTCCCGTGGGGCGGGCCGCAAGTCCTCCTCGCGCGCCCGCACTCTGCGCCAGTAGACCGAGGACAGAACCTCGGCCTCCAGATCCCACGGGAGGGAGCCTGCGAGGACGCAGGCAACTTCGTGTGAGAGTGTGCGGCATCCCCGACACACTCTCACCGCCATGGCCCTCTGGCTCCTATGTAGTCGGGCGGCCTCCCTAGAGTTTAGGGAGCCGGCCCATATAGGAGCCCCGTAGAGGGCCATGGAGCGAACCACCGCCATATAGAGGCGGCGGCAGCTCGGATCTCCTCCCCCGAGGTTCGGTAGGAGGCGGCTCAACGCACCCGCCGCCCCCACTAGCCTCGGGCTCAGCTGCTCGAGGTGAGCCCCGAACCTCCACCTGCTATCGAGCACGACACCGAGGTATTTCAGTGTCGACCCGACAGCAATGGAGGTTCCCCCAACCACGATCGCTGAGCCTGCAGGCGGCTTCCTCCGAGGACCATGAAAACAAATGGCCTCGGATTTATGGAGCGCCACCTCCAGACCCAGCCGCCGAATCCGAGCCACCACCGCCGCGACCCCGGCAGTGGCCAGGACAGACGCTTCCCTGAACGTCTGCCCCCGGGCGGTAACCAGCGTGTCGTCAGCGTAACAAACTACGCCGACGCCACGGAGGTTAGCGCCCCGCAACACCCAGTCGTAACCGACGTTCCACAGGGTGGGGCCCAACACGGACCCCTGTGGAACGCCGCGGGTCATGGGGCTCCGACCTTCCCCATTCTTTGTGGGGTAGACTACCTGCCTGTCGGACAGGTAGTCCCCCACGAGGCGTCGGAGGTACTGGGGCACCCTATGGTACCCCAGCGCTCCCAATATTACGCTCCAGGGCAGGGTGTTGAAAGCGTTCGCGATGTCTAAAGACACCGCCAACATCACCCCGCCGCTGGAGCACGCCTCCTCGGAGAGGTCGCGGACGTGGGCTATGGCGTCCACAGTCGAGCGACCTCTCCTGAACCCGAACTGGGTGTCGGCCAAGTCCGGCCCGACCACCTCCAGGTGCTTGACGAGGCGGGCGACTACGACGCGCTCTAAGAGCTTGCCCGCCTCATCAAGCAGCACGATTGGCCGGTATCCCGCCGGCGAGTCCGCAGGGCGCCCCTCCTTTCGCAAAAGGACGAGACGGCCCTGCTTCCACCGCCTGGGGAACCGGCCTTCCTGGAGGCAGCGGTCGAACAGCGCCCGCACTCGCTCCTCCAGCGCCTCCTGGGCGAGGGCCCACGCGCGACCGGGTATCCCATCAGGGCCCGGCGCCGTGTTTTTGGCCCTCATCCGGAGGACGGCCGCGCCAAGCTCACCCGGCGAGGTCGGAGGCACTTCTTCCACCTCCTCCTCCGTCGGTGCGCCGCGCGCTACCAGGGTGGGAGGGACAAATTCGGTCCCCGGACTAGCGGGGAACAGTCCCTCGACCACACGCTGGAGGACCGCCGGTTCCAGGGTGCTGGTGACCGGGGGAGCCCATGGGCGAAGCTTCTGCCTCGCCCACTTGTACGGCCTTCCCCACGGGTCCCGCTCCAGCGACGCCAAGAGCTCTCGCCAGGCCTCCGCCTTTGCTTCGCCAATGGCGATACGAAGGGCCTGGCACGCACCTCTATACGTGGCATAGAGGGCGTCGAGCTCCTCAGCGTCCTGGCGCCTCCTCCGGCGGTACCGCTGGTAGCGGCGGCGCTCTGCCAGGCACTGGCGGCGGAGCTCGGCGATCCCCTCGTTCCACCAGTAGACCTGGCGCTTGGATTGTGCAGGCCTAGCGCGAGGCATGGCAGCGTCGCACACATGTGCCATGGCCCTGCACAATCCATCGGCCTCTGCGTCCAGGTCTACTTCCGACGAGGGGGGGGCGTTCCACGCCTGGACGATCGCTGCCTCCTGCAGCAACTCGACGTCCAGGCGGTTTAGCGCCCACCGAGGGCCAACCGCAGCCGGCAACCGCGGGCCCTGACCCGCCGAAGACGAGGAGACGCTGAACCGGATGTACCGGTGGTCGGAGAGCGTCTCCTCGTCCACCAGGACCTCCCAGTCCCGGACACGCGCCGCGATCTCGGGGGTCGCAAATGTCACGTCGACCACTGACCCTCCCGAGCGCCGCACACACGTGTTCGTGGACCCGCGGTTTAGGACGCATAGCCCCGCCGCCACCACCCACTCGCTGAGGGCCTCGCCTCGTGCATCCGTCCTTGAAGATCCCCATGCCCTAGACTTGGCGTTGAGGTCTCCAAGGAGGATGATTGGCCTGGGACGGTTCTGGCCGATCAGGGTCCCCACCTCGCTGAGGAAGTCCTCGAACTCGGCGAGAGCCCTGTTGGGGGAGAAATACGCCCCCACAACCACCGTCCCGGCCATCCTGGCGGCCACAAATCCCCTACCCCTGACCACGCCCTCAAGGGGAGGGGATCGGGCAGGCGACTGGGTGGTGATCGCCACCAAACCGTCCAGATCCCCGACCCAGTCACCTCTGGGCGGGATCCGGTATGGTTCGGCGACCACAGCCACTTGTGTCAACCGCTCGGCCAGGCTCTGGAGGAGGACATCCTGAGCTCTGGCCGAGTGGTTGATGTTCGCCTGGAGGAAAGTAAGTCTGTCCGACATTAACTTTCCTCCATGTGCGACGGCTGCTCCTCTGCGGGGCGAGTCTGCTGTGACTTGGCCTTGGCCTCAGTCGCAGCAGGTTTCCGGCGCGCCTCTGCTTTAGACGGGGGCTTGGCGCAGGCCTTGCCCCCGGAGAGGTGGTCTGCCGGCTTCCCCGCTGTTGCACATAGTGTGCAGTGGGGGGCGGCAGAGCAACCACTGGCCTTGTGGCCTTTTTGACCGCAGCGATGGCACTCATCGCTGCGGTCCACCTCAGACTTGCACTGGGCCCTGACGTGGCCCAGTGCAAGGCACCGGAAACAGCGGCGAGGTCGGGCGTCCAAAAGTTGGACCCGCGCCGCCACCCATCCCACCAGGAGTCGGCTGCCGTTGGCAACCAACTTCCTGGCGGCGGTCACAGGGCATCGGACAAATGCCGTCCCCATGCCCGCCGCACCCCTCCTTATCTCGCCGACATGGTAGTCCGGCGCGGCGCCGCCTCCGGCCCCGACGAGGGCCTCCGTCAGTTCGGCCGGGCCGACAGAGTCGTCGAGGCCGTTCACCCTCAGCTCCGCGGAGGTGACGGGCCTTGAGACCTTAATGGTCTCTTCGGCACCCCGAAACACCTCCTGCAGTTTGAGGGCGAGGGAGTCCGCCCTCTCCGCCTTCGCCGAGCCGGGCACCTCGAGGATTCGGCCCCCCGTGGCCGCCACCCGCATTTTGAGAGGCGGAAAGTCGGTTAGGTCGATCCGACTTCTCGCCTCTCCAAGCACCTTTTGGTAGGTGAGGCCCTTCTCTTCCGCCCCCGGTAGTAGCGTAATCACCACTGCTGCGGTTCGCTGGGGGCGGAGCTTGGCCTTTTTAGGCCCCGCTTTCGTTGGCGGGGCGGGCGGTCCAGCCCGAGGCCGCTCCGGCTGTGCTGCCGTAGGCTGCTGCTCCCTTTTCTTCGCCCTCCCGCGCTTCACCACCTCCGTCCACGGCTCCGACAGAGTCGGTGGCGGTGGAGGAGGCAGTTCAGCTACAGGGGCTGCTGCCCTTGTCTTGCCCTTACCCTTGCCCTTGCTGGGTTTGGGCCTTTCAAGGGGAAGAGCTTGCGTCGGTGTCGGCGCAGAGTTTGGCGCAGACCCAGCCTTTGGGGCCACCGCGTTCCTCCGGTCTGCGGCCAGAGGCGGCCGGACACGCTTCTCTGGAAGGAGGCGCTCCTCCAGAGCGTCCAGTCGCGCGCTCATCATAGCGCCGACCTGGCGCAGGATGGCCTGCTCCAGCTCCTCCACCGGGCGGACCTCGTTTTGGATCAAGGGTCCCGAGGCCTGTGGTGGAGCGGAAGCTCGGAGACTCGCCATCTCCGCGCTGATCTCGGCCACTTGTTTGCGGAGGTCCGCAACCTCATCTCGGAGACGCCTGTTGGAGGCCTGCAGCTTCTTGGTCTCCTCGGTTGAGGACCTTTTGCGCAGGCGCTCCGTCAAGCTTTTAATCTCCGTCGCCGACACCTTCAGGGAACGTTGGAACGTCCCCTTTAGGTTGCTGGATTTCGTGGCCACATGGTTGATTGTGGCCAAGCATTCCTGCACCCTATTGAAGATGTCGGCGGCCAGCTCGTCGTCTACATCCTCATCCGCCGATGTATCCGAGAGCCGCGCCGACGCACGAGATCGCAGAGATGTCGTCATCTCTGCTACCTCGCGCTCGGCCCGGAGCTCCATCTCCTGCCGCTCAGCAGCTACAAGAGCCGCTTTGGCTTTGGCGAGGCCGACATACTCGCCCGTAGTGGGCGGCCGACCCCTGCCTCTCCGGGGAGCGACCACTTTGGTAGCCGGAGCGTCTGACTCCCCGTCAGAGCCCAAGCCACCACCGGCGTCGCTCCCTCCCTCGCGAGATCTCACTCGCTTTCGCCAGAACCTGTTCCCTGGCTCCCTCTCTGGTGATCTGACTGGTGACCCCGTCACCGTCACCATACTATCAGCTGAGGAGTCAGACTCCTCAGCGTTTACAGGGCATAGCCCTCTCCTTCTGTCGTACGTCTGGGTTTTGTTTTTTGTTGAGGTATCCATAAGTGTTCCCACGAGTATGAGACGAAATAAAGGTCCACCCCCGGGTGACGCTCATTCCGGGGGTAAGGGTACATACTGCGGAGGTCCCCAGGTATCCGCAGGTTTTAACGTGTTTTCTCACGGGTTTTTGTTTCAAGCTTTTCCTTGCTCTGGGGCCGGCCAATTAAGGCAAGCCCCCTTCGGCCCCCACACTGCCACAACGTACCCCTTACCGCAATACGGGGTCTTTGAAGCGTACAGTGGAGAGCCGGTGCAGGAGAGGGTGCGGAGACCTCCCCCGACGACACTGGGCGATGGTTTTAATACCACCCAGGTCGCCCGACCCGCGTCGCCGCTACTCAGCATAAGGCTGAGACGCCGACCGGGCCCCGCAGCCACTCAAGGCCGCCGAGACTCGACCGCCGCTACCCGGACTATCCAGGACGCCGGTCGAGCCTACCCCTCAGGAAGGCACAATGCGCCCCCCGACGTCGTCCACGGACGACCCATCCCCGGTGTGCCCGAAAGGGTGGCCGAGTTGACCGATCCCTTCCGCGCCGCCAGCCTTGAAGGCCGGCCATCCTCCGACCCGAAGGTCCGCTGGTCCATTTCTGGACCCTGACCCGCCTCGTCCACGCCCTATGCTGAACATAGGGACTCGTGGAGAGGCCCCGCAGCCAATCAAGACCGCCTATGCTCAGACCGCCGCTTCCCGGAATGTCCAGGGCGCCGGCCCGAGCCTCCACTTGGGGTTCCTCTTAGTTTCACCGGGCAGAGCGGCCCGGCTACTTATCCCCCCCGCCACGGAAAGGCGGGAACCCATTCGAGGGGGAACCTAACCTAACCTAACCTAACCTAACCTAACCTAACCTAACCTAACCTAACCTAACCTAACCTAACCTAACCTAACCTAACCTAACCTAACCTAACCTAACCTAACCTAACCTAACCTAACCTAACCTAACCCGGATTTCAAAGTCTCTTAAATATTGACCAATTGTTGAGTGTGACACGTCGCTGTAACCGGCTCGACGTCTCCTCGACGATCCTGCAACAGAAAAGCACACGTTTAGTACAAATTTTTGGAAATAACTTCAATTTTCATCGAAATTTTTGAAAACTTTGAAAAATCCTAGCGTCTTCAAAATTTAGTTTGGAATTTTTCTTTTATTTTATTCGTGCTCAGCAGGCTTGCGCGCGTCGCGCTGCATACTTAGATTTAGTTTTTTGTTAATTTTTGTTAAATTTTTGACTTAGAAAATTTCAACCGAGGTGATGTAAGGAACGTCGTTTCCCAGTACATTTGGATTTCAAAGTCTCTTAAATATTGACCAATTGTTGAGTGTGACACGTCGCTGTAACCGGCTCGACGTCTCCTCGACGATCCTGCAACAGAAAAGCACACGTTTAGTACAAATTTTTGGAAATAACTTCAATTTTCATCGAAATTTTTGAAAACTTTGAAAAATCCTAGCGTCTTCAAAATTTAGTTTGGAATTTTTCTTTTATTTTATTCGTGCTCAGCAGGCTTGCGCGCGTCGCGCTGCATACTTAGATTTAGTTTTTTGTTAATTTTTGTTAAATTTTTGACTTAGAAAATTTCAACCGAGGTGATGTAAGGAACGTCGTTTCCCAGTACATTTGGATTTCAAAGTCTCTTAAATATTGACCAATTGTTGAGTGTGACACGTCGCTGTAACCGGCTCGACGTCTCCTCGACGATCCTGCAACAGAAAAGCACACGTTTAGTACAAATTTTTGGAAATAACTTCAATTTTCATCGAAATTTTTGAAAACTTTGAAAAATCCTAGCGTCTTCAAAATTTAGTTTGGAATTTTTCTTTTATTTTATTCGTGCTCAGCAGGCTTGCGCGCGTCGCGCTGCATACTTAGATTTAGTTTTTTGTTAATTTTTGTTAAATTTTTGACTTAGAAAATTTCAACCGAGGTGATGTAAGGAACGTCGTTTCCCAGTACATTTGGATTTCAAAGTCTCTTAAATATTGACCAATTGTTGAGTGTGACACGTCGCTGTAACCGGCTCGACGTCTCCTCGACGATCCTGCAACAGAAAAGCACACGTTTAGTACAAATTTTTGGAAATAACTTCAATTTTCATCGAAATTTTTGAAAACTTTGAAAAATCCTAGCGTCTTCAAAATTTAGTTTGGAATTTTTCTTTTATTTTATTCGTGCTCAGCAGGCTTGCGCGCGTCGCGCTGCATACTTAGATTTAGTTTTTTGTTAATTTTTGTTAAATTTTTGACTTAGAAAATTTCAACCGAGGTGATGTAAGGAACGTCGTTTCCCAGTACATTTGGATTTCAAAGTCTCTTAAATATTGACCAATTGTTGAGTGTGACACGTCGCTGTAACCGGCTCGACGTCTCCTCGACGATCCTGCAACAGAAAAGCACACGTTTAGTACAAATTTTTGGAAATAACTTCAATTTTCATCGAAATTTTTGAAAACTTTGAAAAATCCTAGCGTCTTCAAAATTTAGTTTGGAATTTTTCTTTTATTTTATTCGTGCTCAGCAGGCTTGCGCGCGTCGCGCTGCATACTTAGATTTAGTTTTTTGTTAATTTTTGTTAAATTTTTGACTTAGAAAATTTCAACCGAGGTGATGTAAGGAACGTCGTTTCCCAGTACATTTGGATTTCAAAGTCTCTTAAATATTGACCAATTGTTGAGTGTGACACGTCGCTGTAACCGGCTCGACGTCTCCTCGACGATCCTGCAACAGAAAAGCACACGTTTAGTACAAATTTTTGGAAATAACTTCAATTTTCATCGAAATTTTTGAAAACTTTGAAAAATCCTAGCGTCTTCAAAATTTAGTTTGGAATTTTTCTTTTATTTTATTCGTGCTCAGCAGGCTTGCGCGCGTCGCGCTGCATACTTAGATTTAGTTTTTTGTTAATTTTTGTTAAATTTTTGACTTAGAAAATTTCAACCGAGGTGATGTAAGGAACGTCGTTTCCCAGTACATTTGGATTTCAAAGTCTCTTAAATATTGACCAATTGTTGAGTGTGACACGTCGCTGTAACCGGCTCGACGTCTCCTCGACGATCCTGCAACAGAAAAGCACACGTTTAGTACAAATTTTTGGAAATAACTTCAATTTTCATCGAAATTTTTGAAAACTTTGAAAAATCCTAGCGTCTTCAAAATTTAGTTTGGAATTTTTCTTTTATTTTATTCGTGCTCAGCAGGCTTGCGCGCGTCGCGCTGCATACTTAGATTTAGTTTTTTGTTAATTTTTGTTAAATTTTTGACTTAGAAAATTTCAACCGAGGTGATGTAAGGAACGTCGTTTCCCAGTACATTTGGATTTCAAAGTCTCTTAAATATTGACCAATTGTTGAGTGTGACACGTCGCTGTAACCGGCTCGACGTCTCCTCGACGATCCTGCAACAGAAAAGCACACGTTTAGTACAAATTTTTGGAAATAACTTCAATTTTCATCGAAATTTTTGAAAACTTTGAAAAATCCTAGCGTCTTCAAAATTTAGTTTGGAATTTTTCTTTTATTTTATTCGTGCTCAGCAGGCTTGCGCGCGTCGCGCTGCATACTTAGATTTAGTTTTTTGTTAATTTTTGTTAAATTTTTGACTTAGAAAATTTCAACCGAGGTGATGTAAGGAACGTCGTTTCCCAGTACATTTGGATTTCAAAGTCTCTTAAATATTGACCAATTGTTGAGTGTGACACGTCGCTGTAACCGGCTCGACGTCTCCTCGACGATCCTGCAACAGAAAAGCACACGTTTAGTACAAATTTTTGGAAATAACTTCAATTTTCATCGAAATTTTTGAAAACTTTGAAAAATCCTAGCGTCTTCAAAATTTAGTTTGGAATTTTTCTTTTATTTTATTCGTGCTCAGCAGGCTTGCGCGCGTCGCGCTGCATACTTAGATTTAGTTTTTTGTTAATTTTTGTTAAATTTTTGACTTAGAAAATTTCAACCGAGGTGATGTAAGGAACGTCGTTTCCCAGTACATTTGGATTTCAAAGTCTCTTAAATATTGACCAATTGTTGAGTGTGACACGTCGCTGTAACCGGCTCGACGTCTCCTCGACGATCCTGCAACAGAAAAGCACACGTTTAGTACAAATTTTTGGAAATAACTTCAATTTTCATCGAAATTTTTGAAAACTTTGAAAAATCCTAGCGTCTTCAAAATTTAGTTTGGAATTTTTCTTTTATTTTATTCGTGCTCAGCAGGCTTGCGCGCGTCGCGCTGCATACTTAGATTTAGTTTTTTGTTAATTTTTGTTAAATTTTTGACTTAGAAAATTTCAACCGAGGTGATGTAAGGAACGTCGTTTCCCAGTACATTTGGATTTCAAAGTCTCTTAAATATTGACCAATTGTTGAGTGTGACACGTCGCTGTAACCGGCTCGACGTCTCCTCGACGATCCTGCAACAGAAAAGCACACGTTTAGTACAAATTTTTGGAAATAACTTCAATTTTCATCGAAATTTTTGAAAACTTTGAAAAATCCTAGCGTCTTCAAAATTTAGTTTGGAATTTTTCTTTTATTTTATTCGTGCTCAGCAGGCTTGCGCGCGTCGCGCTGCATACTTAGATTTAGTTTTTTGTTAATTTTTGTTAAATTTTTGACTTAGAAAATTTCAACCGAGGTGATGTAAGGAACGTCGTTTCCCAGTACATTTGGATTTCAAAGTCTCTTAAATATTGACCAATTGTTGAGTGTGACACGTCGCTGTAACCGGCTCGACGTCTCCTCGACGATCCTGCAACAGAAAAGCACACGTTTAGTACAAATTTTTGGAAATAACTTCAATTTTCATCGAAATTTTTGAAAACTTTGAAAAATCCTAGCGTCTTCAAAATTTAGTTTGGAATTTTTCTTTTATTTTATTCGTGCTCAGCAGGCTTGCGCGCGTCGCGCTGCATACTTAGATTTAGTTTTTTGTTAATTTTTGTTAAATTTTTGACTTAGAAAATTTCAACCGAGGTGATGTAAGGAACGTCGTTTCCCAGTACATTTGGATTTCAAAGTCTCTTAAATATTGACCAATTGTTGAGTGTGACACGTCGCTGTAACCGGCTCGACGTCTCCTCGACGATCCTGCAACAGAAAAGCACACGTTTAGTACAAATTTTTGGAAATAACTTCAATTTTCATCGAAATTTTTGAAAACTTTGAAAAATCCTAGCGTCTTCAAAATTTAGTTTGGAATTTTTCTTTTATTTTATTCGTGCTCAGCAGGCTTGCGCGCGTCGCGCTGCATACTTAGATTTAGTTTTTTGTTAATTTTTGTTAAATTTTTGACTTAGAAAATTTCAACCGAGGTGATGTAAGGAACGTCGTTTCCCAGTACATTTGGATTTCAAAGTCTCTTAAATATTGACCAATTGTTGAGTGTGACACGTCGCTGTAACCGGCTCGACGTCTCCTCGACGATCCTGCAACAGAAAAGCACACGTTTAGTACAAATTTTTGGAAATAACTTCAATTTTCATCGAAATTTTTGAAAACTTTGAAAAATCCTAGCGTCTTCAAAATTTAGTTTGGAATTTTTCTTTTATTTTATTCGTGCTCAGCAGGCTTGCGCGCGTCGCGCTGCATACTTAGATTTAGTTTTTTGTTAATTTTTGTTAAATTTTTGACTTAGAAAATTTCAACCGAGGTGATGTAAGGAACGTCGTTTCCCAGTACATTTGGATTTCAAAGTCTCTTAAATATTGACCAATTGTTGAGTGTGACACGTCGCTGTAACCGGCTCGACGTCTCCTCGACGATCCTGCAACAGAAAAGCACACGTTTAGTACAAATTTTTGGAAATAACTTCAATTTTCATCGAAATTTTTGAAAACTTTGAAAAATCCTAGCGTCTTCAAAATTTAGTTTGGAATTTTTCTTTTATTTTATTCGTGCTCAGCAGGCTTGCGCGCGTCGCGCTGCATACTTAGATTTAGTTTTTTGTTAATTTTTGTTAAATTTTTGACTTAGAAAATTTCAACCGAGGTGATGTAAGGAACGTCGTTTCCCAGTACATTTGGATTTCAAAGTCTCTTAAATATTGACCAATTGTTGAGTGTGACACGTCGCTGTAACCGGCTCGACGTCTCCTCGACGATCCTGCAACAGAAAAGCACACGTTTAGTACAAATTTTTGGAAATAACTTCAATTTTCATCGAAATTTTTGAAAACTTTGAAAAATCCTAGCGTCTTCAAAATTTAGTTTGGAATTTTTCTTTTATTTTATTCGTGCTCAGCAGGCTTGCGCGCGTCGCGCTGCATACTTAGATTTAGTTTTTTGTTAATTTTTGTTAAATTTTTGACTTAGAAAATTTCAACCGAGGTGATGTAAGGAACGTCGTTTCCCAGTACATTTGGATTTCAAAGTCTCTTAAATATTGACCAATTGTTGAGTGTGACACGTCGCTGTAACCGGCTCGACGTCTCCTCGACGATCCTGCAACAGAAAAGCACACGTTTAGTACAAATTTTTGGAAATAACTTCAATTTTCATCGAAATTTTTGAAAACTTTGAAAAATCCTAGCGTCTTCAAAATTTAGTTTGGAATTTTTCTTTTATTTTATTCGTGCTCAGCAGGCTTGCGCGCGTCGCGCTGCATACTTAGATTTAGTTTTTTGTTAATTTTTGTTAAATTTTTGACTTAGAAAATTTCAACCGAGGTGATGTAAGGAACGTCGTTTCCCAGTACATTTGGATTTCAAAGTCTCTTAAATATTGACCAATTGTTGAGTGTGACACGTCGCTGTAACCGGCTCGACGTCTCCTCGACGATCCTGCAACAGAAAAGCACACGTTTAGTACAAATTTTTGGAAATAACTTCAATTTTCATCGAAATTTTTGAAAACTTTGAAAAATCCTAGCGTCTTCAAAATTTAGTTTGGAATTTTTCTTTTATTTTATTCGTGCTCAGCAGGCTTGCGCGCGTCGCGCTGCATACTTAGATTTAGTTTTTTGTTAATTTTTGTTAAATTTTTGACTTAGAAAATTTCAACCGAGGTGATGTAAGGAACGTCGTTTCCCAGTACATTTGGATTTCAAAGTCTCTTAAATATTGACCAATTGTTGAGTGTGACACGTCGCTGTAACCGGCTCGACGTCTCCTCGACGATCCTGCAACAGAAAAGCACACGTTTAGTACAAATTTTTGGAAATAACTTCAATTTTCATCGAAATTTTTGAAAACTTTGAAAAATCCTAGCGTCTTCAAAATTTAGTTTGGAATTTTTCTTTTATTTTATTCGTGCTCAGCAGGCTTGCGCGCGTCGCGCTGCATACTTAGATTTAGTTTTTTGTTAATTTTTGTTAAATTTTTGACTTAGAAAATTTCAACCGAGGTGATGTAAGGAACGTCGTTTCCCAGTACATTTGGATTTCAAAGTCTCTTAAATATTGACCAATTGTTGAGTGTGACACGTCGCTGTAACCGGCTCGACGTCTCCTCGACGATCCTGCAACAGAAAAGCACACGTTTAGTACAAATTTTTGGAAATAACTTCAATTTTCATCGAAATTTTTGAAAACTTTGAAAAATCCTAGCGTCTTCAAAATTTAGTTTGGAATTTTTCTTTTATTTTATTCGTGCTCAGCAGGCTTGCGCGCGTCGCGCTGCATACTTAGATTTAGTTTTTTGTTAATTTTTGTTAAATTTTTGACTTAGAAAATTTCAACCGAGGTGATGTAAGGAACGTCGTTTCCCAGTACATTTGGATTTCAAAGTCTCTTAAATATTGACCAATTGTTGAGTGTGACACGTCGCTGTAACCGGCTCGACGTCTCCTCGACGATCCTGCAACAGAAAAGCACACGTTTAGTACAAATTTTTGGAAATAACTTCAATTTTCATCGAAATTTTTGAAAACTTTGAAAAATCCTAGCGTCTTCAAAATTTAGTTTGGAATTTTTCTTTTATTTTATTCGTGCTCAGCAGGCTTGCGCGCGTCGCGCTGCATACTTAGATTTAGTTTTTTGTTAATTTTTGTTAAATTTTTGACTTAGAAAATTTCAACCGAGGTGATGTAAGGAACGTCGTTTCCCAGTACATTTGGATTTCAAAGTCTCTTAAATATTGACCAATTGTTGAGTGTGACACGTCGCTGTAACCGGCTCGACGTCTCCTCGACGATCCTGCAACAGAAAAGCACACGTTTAGTACAAATTTTTGGAAATAACTTCAATTTTCATCGAAATTTTTGAAAACTTTGAAAAATCCTAGCGTCTTCAAAATTTAGTTTGGAATTTTTCTTTTATTTTATTCGTGCTCAGCAGGCTTGCGCGCGTCGCGCTGCATACTTAGATTTAGTTTTTTGTTAATTTTTGTTAAATTTTTGACTTAGAAAATTTCAACCGAGGTGATGTAAGGAACGTCGTTTCCCAGTACATTTGGATTTCAAAGTCTCTTAAATATTGACCAATTGTTGAGTGTGACACGTCGCTGTAACCGGCTCGACGTCTCCTCGACGATCCTGCAACAGAAAAGCACACGTTTAGTACAAATTTTTGGAAATAACTTCAATTTTCATCGAAATTTTTGAAAACTTTGAAAAATCCTAGCGTCTTCAAAATTTAGTTTGGAATTTTTCTTTTATTTTATTCGTGCTCAGCAGGCTTGCGCGCGTCGCGCTGCATACTTAGATTTAGTTTTTTGTTAATTTTTGTTAAATTTTTGACTTAGAAAATTTCAACCGAGGTGATGTAAGGAACGTCGTTTCCCAGTACATTTGGATTTCAAAGTCTCTTAAATATTGACCAATTGTTGAGTGTGACACGTCGCTGTAACCGGCTCGACGTCTCCTCGACGATCCTGCAACAGAAAAGCACACGTTTAGTACAAATTTTTGGAAATAACTTCAATTTTCATCGAAATTTTTGAAAACTTTGAAAAATCCTAGCGTCTTCAAAATTTAGTTTGGAATTTTTCTTTTATTTTATTCGTGCTCAGCAGGCTTGCGCGCGTCGCGCTGCATACTTAGATTTAGTTTTTTGTTAATTTTTGTTAAATTTTTGACTTAGAAAATTTCAACCGAGGTGATGTAAGGAACGTCGTTTCCCAGTACATTTGGATTTCAAAGTCTCTTAAATATTGACCAATTGTTGAGTGTGACACGTCGCTGTAACCGGCTCGACGTCTCCTCGACGATCCTGCAACAGAAAAGCACACGTTTAGTACAAATTTTTGGAAATAACTTCAATTTTCATCGAAATTTTTGAAAACTTTGAAAAATCCTAGCGTCTTCAAAATTTAGTTTGGAATTTTTCTTTTATTTTATTCGTGCTCAGCAGGCTTGCGCGCGTCGCGCTGCATACTTAGATTTAGTTTTTTGTTAATTTTTGTTAAATTTTTGACTTAGAAAATTTCAACCGAGGTGATGTAAGGAACGTCGTTTCCCAGTACATTTGGATTTCAAAGTCTCTTAAATATTGACCAATTGTTGAGTGTGACACGTCGCTGTAACCGGCTCGACGTCTCCTCGACGATCCTGCAACAGAAAAGCACACGTTTAGTACAAATTTTTGGAAATAACTTCAATTTTCATCGAAATTTTTGAAAACTTTGAAAAATCCTAGCGTCTTCAAAATTTAGTTTGGAATTTTTCTTTTATTTTATTCGTGCTCAGCAGGCTTGCGCGCGTCGCGCTGCATACTTAGATTTAGTTTTTTGTTAATTTTTGTTAAATTTTTGACTTAGAAAATTTCAACCGAGGTGATGTAAGGAACGTCGTTTCCCAGTACATTTGGATTTCAAAGTCTCTTAAATATTGACCAATTGTTGAGTGTGACACGTCGCTGTAACCGGCTCGACGTCTCCTCGACGATCCTGCAACAGAAAAGCACACGTTTAGTACAAATTTTTGGAAATAACTTCAATTTTCATCGAAATTTTTGAAAACTTTGAAAAATCCTAGCGTCTTCAAAATTTAGTTTGGAATTTTTCTTTTATTTTATTCGTGCTCAGCAGGCTTGCGCGCGTCGCGCTGCATACTTAGATTTAGTTTTTTGTTAATTTTTGTTAAATTTTTGACTTAGAAAATTTCAACCGAGGTGATGTAAGGAACGTCGTTTCCCAGTACATTTGGATTTCAAAGTCTCTTAAATATTGACCAATTGTTGAGTGTGACACGTCGCTGTAACCGGCTCGACGTCTCCTCGACGATCCTGCAACAGAAAAGCACACGTTTAGTACAAATTTTTGGAAATAACTTCAATTTTCATCGAAATTTTTGAAAACTTTGAAAAATCCTAGCGTCTTCAAAATTTAGTTTGGAATTTTTCTTTTATTTTATTCGTGCTCAGCAGGCTTGCGCGCGTCGCGCTGCATACTTAGATTTAGTTTTTTGTTAATTTTTGTTAAATTTTTGACTTAGAAAATTTCAACCGAGGTGATGTAAGGAACGTCGTTTCCCAGTACATTTGGATTTCAAAGTCTCTTAAATATTGACCAATTGTTGAGTGTGACACGTCGCTGTAACCGGCTCGACGTCTCCTCGACGATCCTGCAACAGAAAAGCACACGTTTAGTACAAATTTTTGGAAATAACTTCAATTTTCATCGAAATTTTTGAAAACTTTGAAAAATCCTAGCGTCTTCAAAATTTAGTTTGGAATTTTTCTTTTATTTTATTCGTGCTCAGCAGGCTTGCGCGCGTCGCGCTGCATACTTAGATTTAGTTTTTTGTTAATTTTTGTTAAATTTTTGACTTAGAAAATTTCAACCGAGGTGATGTAAGGAACGTCGTTTCCCAGTACATTTGGATTTCAAAGTCTCTTAAATATTGACCAATTGTTGAGTGTGACACGTCGCTGTAACCGGCTCGACGTCTCCTCGACGATCCTGCAACAGAAAAGCACACGTTTAGTACAAATTTTTGGAAATAACTTCAATTTTCATCGAAATTTTTGAAAACTTTGAAAAATCCTAGCGTCTTCAAAATTTAGTTTGGAATTTTTCTTTTATTTTATTCGTGCTCAGCAGGCTTGCGCGCGTCGCGCTGCATACTTAGATTTAGTTTTTTGTTAATTTTTGTTAAATTTTTGACTTAGAAAATTTCAACCGAGGTGATGTAAGGAACGTCGTTTCCCAGTACATTTGGATTTCAAAGTCTCTTAAATATTGACCAATTGTTGAGTGTGACACGTCGCTGTAACCGGCTCGACGTCTCCTCGACGATCCTGCAACAGAAAAGCACACGTTTAGTACAAATTTTTGGAAATAACTTCAATTTTCATCGAAATTTTTGAAAACTTTGAAAAATCCTAGCGTCTTCAAAATTTAGTTTGGAATTTTTCTTTTATTTTATTCGTGCTCAGCAGGCTTGCGCGCGTCGCGCTGCATACTTAGATTTAGTTTTTTGTTAATTTTTGTTAAATTTTTGACTTAGAAAATTTCAACCGAGGTGATGTAAGGAACGTCGTTTCCCAGTACATTTGGATTTCAAAGTCTCTTAAATATTGACCAATTGTTGAGTGTGACACGTCGCTGTAACCGGCTCGACGTCTCCTCGACGATCCTGCAACAGAAAAGCACACGTTTAGTACAAATTTTTGGAAATAACTTCAATTTTCATCGAAATTTTTGAAAACTTTGAAAAATCCTAGCGTCTTCAAAATTTAGTTTGGAATTTTTCTTTTATTTTATTCGTGCTCAGCAGGCTTGCGCGCGTCGCGCTGCATACTTAGATTTAGTTTTTTGTTAATTTTTGTTAAATTTTTGACTTAGAAAATTTCAACCGAGGTGATGTAAGGAACGTCGTTTCCCAGTACATTTGGATTTCAAAGTCTCTTAAATATTGACCAATTGTTGAGTGTGACACGTCGCTGTAACCGGCTCGACGTCTCCTCGACGATCCTGCAACAGAAAAGCACACGTTTAGTACAAATTTTTGGAAATAACTTCAATTTTCATCGAAATTTTTGAAAACTTTGAAAAATCCTAGCGTCTTCAAAATTTAGTTTGGAATTTTTCTTTTATTTTATTCGTGCTCAGCAGGCTTGCGCGCGTCGCGCTGCATACTTAGATTTAGTTTTTTGTTAATTTTTGTTAAATTTTTGACTTAGAAAATTTCAACCGAGGTGATGTAAGGAACGTCGTTTCCCAGTACATTTGGATTTCAAAGTCTCTTAAATATTGACCAATTGTTGAGTGTGACACGTCGCTGTAACCGGCTCGACGTCTCCTCGACGATCCTGCAACAGAAAAGCACACGTTTAGTACAAATTTTTGGAAATAACTTCAATTTTCATCGAAATTTTTGAAAACTTTGAAAAATCCTAGCGTCTTCAAAATTTAGTTTGGAATTTTTCTTTTATTTTATTCGTGCTCAGCAGGCTTGCGCGCGTCGCGCTGCATACTTAGATTTAGTTTTTTGTTAATTTTTGTTAAATTTTTGACTTAGAAAATTTCAACCGAGGTGATGTAAGGAACGTCGTTTCCCAGTACATTTGGATTTCAAAGTCTCTTAAATATTGACCAATTGTTGAGTGTGACACGTCGCTGTAACCGGCTCGACGTCTCCTCGACGATCCTGCAACAGAAAAGCACACGTTTAGTACAAATTTTTGGAAATAACTTCAATTTTCATCGAAATTTTTGAAAACTTTGAAAAATCCTAGCGTCTTCAAAATTTAGTTTGGAATTTTTCTTTTATTTTATTCGTGCTCAGCAGGCTTGCGCGCGTCGCGCTGCATACTTAGATTTAGTTTTTTGTTAATTTTTGTTAAATTTTTGACTTAGAAAATTTCAACCGAGGTGATGTAAGGAACGTCGTTTCCCAGTACATTTGGATTTCAAAGTCTCTTAAATATTGACCAATTGTTGAGTGTGACACGTCGCTGTAACCGGCTCGACGTCTCCTCGACGATCCTGCAACAGAAAAGCACACGTTTAGTACAAATTTTTGGAAATAACTTCAATTTTCATCGAAATTTTTGAAAACTTTGAAAAATCCTAGCGTCTTCAAAATTTAGTTTGGAATTTTTCTTTTATTTTATTCGTGCTCAGCAGGCTTGCGCGCGTCGCGCTGCATACTTAGATTTAGTTTTTTGTTAATTTTTGTTAAATTTTTGACTTAGAAAATTTCAACCGAGGTGATGTAAGGAACGTCGTTTCCCAGTACATTTGGATTTCAAAGTCTCTTAAATATTGACCAATTGTTGAGTGTGACACGTCGCTGTAACCGGCTCGACGTCTCCTCGACGATCCTGCAACAGAAAAGCACACGTTTAGTACAAATTTTTGGAAATAACTTCAATTTTCATCGAAATTTTTGAAAACTTTGAAAAATCCTAGCGTCTTCAAAATTTAGTTTGGAATTTTTCTTTTATTTTATTCGTGCTCAGCAGGCTTGCGCGCGTCGCGCTGCATACTTAGATTTAGTTTTTTGTTAATTTTTGTTAAATTTTTGACTTAGAAAATTTCAACCGAGGTGATGTAAGGAACGTCGTTTCCCAGTACATTTGGATTTCAAAGTCTCTTAAATATTGACCAATTGTTGAGTGTGACACGTCGCTGTAACCGGCTCGACGTCTCCTCGACGATCCTGCAACAGAAAAGCACACGTTTAGTACAAATTTTTGGAAATAACTTCAATTTTCATCGAAATTTTTGAAAACTTTGAAAAATCCTAGCGTCTTCAAAATTTAGTTTGGAATTTTTCTTTTATTTTATTCGTGCTCAGCAGGCTTGCGCGCGTCGCGCTGCATACTTAGATTTAGTTTTTTGTTAATTTTTGTTAAATTTTTGACTTAGAAAATTTCAACCGAGGTGATGTAAGGAACGTCGTTTCCCAGTACATTTGGATTTCAAAGTCTCTTAAATATTGACCAATTGTTGAGTGTGACACGTCGCTGTAACCGGCTCGACGTCTCCTCGACGATCCTGCAACAGAAAAGCACACGTTTAGTACAAATTTTTGGAAATAACTTCAATTTTCATCGAAATTTTTGAAAACTTTGAAAAATCCTAGCGTCTTCAAAATTTAGTTTGGAATTTTTCTTTTATTTTATTCGTGCTCAGCAGGCTTGCGCGCGTCGCGCTGCATACTTAGATTTAGTTTTTTTCCACCGCCATCCCCCGCCCACCCACCCTGGGTCCCGTTAACTTAGGGAGGTGAGGTTTTTTGGGGAAATATTTTTATTTATATTTTAAAATTCTTTGTTTTTGTGCTGTTTGTTGTGCTTGGAGGATCCGTCGGTTATTTTTATAACTTTTACAAATTGACACATTTTATTTTGACAACCGACGCCCTCCAAGCAAACATGATTAGGACTCCGGCGAAGGCCGAAGCTCAGGATCCCACCCGCGGGGTTGCGATGGTCACCAGGAACTCTGGGCCCCCACCACTAAACGTCCGGAAGAGCTCCGGCGATTCTGGATCGCCGGACCCAAAAGGAGGCCTCAAGGCGGTGCCCTCAAGGCCAAAAGCGGGAGGTGTGCGCACGGTCTTAGCAGCCGAGGCAAGCCCGCCGAGGCCTCCTGAACGTCCCATCTCCGACATGGTGGCGGAGGCCCGGTCCTGCGTGACCAGCGCAAAGGTCCACCTCTCCAACTCCGGGAACATAAAGAGAGAAATAAAAACTGGCGTGACCAAGGCTCTTGATCGGCTCTTCCAGATCGTTAAGGAGGCTGACAAGGCTGACACGGTCAAGAGCCTTGATCCCGTCATAGAATTAGCACTGCAGACTGGTGCGAAGGAGTTGAGAGACGGCCAAGAGGCTTCTACAGTGTCTTTTGCAATTTTCTCCATGCAAAAGACACTGAAGAAACACATGGACCTAATCATCGACAATACCGCGCGGGTGGCGTCGCTAAACGAGGCCCTTCTGGAACGTAACCTTGCTGCGGGAGGAAACAATGACATACAGACGGAGAGCATCGGGAAGCTCTTGGGTGAGGTGCAGGGTCTGCGCCAGACGACTGAGGCAACGGAGAGGAAGGTTTCCTCGTTGCAGGAGACCATCCCCTCTTATGCCGAAGTGCTGGCCAGACCTATTGCAGCAATGCCACCTGTCGAGCTCTGCCCGAGGCACTCTGTCATTGTGTCCTCCGGCAGCGAGAAGGACACTAGTGACGATGTACTCGGGAAGGTCCGAGAAACACTCGAAGCCAAGACCACCGGGCTTCAAGTCACTAGGGTCCAAAAAGTTAAGAACCAGAAGGTGGTCCTGAGCTGCGCCAGCAAGGCGGAATTAAAGAGGGTGACGGACAAGATAGCGTCCAACAATAAAGGGCTCAACGTCGAGGAGGCAAAAAATAAGGACCCTTTGGTCATTATTAAAAACCTCCTCACGTTTAATAAGGACGCCGAAATTCTGTCGTCTCTTAGGTCTCAAAACAAGAGCCTACTGGGAGACCTAAGCGACGACGAATTCAGAGCCACCGTCAGGTACCGCCGGAGAGCACGCAACCCGCACGAAAATCATGTCGTGCTGCAGGTGTCGCCAAAGTTGTGGCAGAAGTTGACTGCGGCCAAGAGGGTACACATCGACCTGCAGTATGCGGCAGTGCAGGACCAGTCTCCGCTCGTCCAATGCACACGATGCCTGGGGTACGGGCACGGGCGCAGGCTCTGCACAGAGTCAGTCGACCTGTGCAGCTACTGCGCCGGCCCACATCTCCGGGCAAACTGTCCAGTATACGCGGCGGGCGAGACTGCAACATGCCGCAACTGCAGGTCGGCGAAGTACCCCAATATCAGCCACAACGCTTTCGACGGAGAGTGCCCAGTACGTAAGCGATGGGACGCCATTGCCAGATCTAGCGTGGCGTACTGCTGACGTACCGGGCACTCTAGTCAACACCGTCGAAATGACGACGCCTGCGCACACTAGTGAGCTCGTGCGGGTTTTAGGAATGACGAAGGTGAAGATTTTGCGTGCTGAGCTACCCCCGCACGCACTCTATCCTGAGTGCGGGTGTGACTCAGCATGTAAAAGCAGGAAAAAAATGGCTGATGCAACCACTCGATTGCTACCAAAGTGCCCACAACACAACGCGTGCGGATGCGACCTGAAACCTTCAGCAAGCATTACGCCGACCGGACTCCTATTCTGTGTAATGATGGACGGGCAAGGTTTCAGGCCGAACCAGCATGCTGCCGGCACTGAGGTAGCACAAGTTGACGGGCAAGACATAGGGCAGAATGACACTGAGTGTCACGCTGCTCTATTCAAGGTGATGAAAGATGTGGGAGGTGCGTGCAACACCTAATTCTTAAGAATCAGGAGTATGCACACACGCGGAAAAGTAGTAAAGAAGTGAGATAAATGTTGTGTCGCCAAATTCAAATTCTAGTCAAACCACCTAATCATTTTATTATATTATTTCACAATTATTATTTTAATTTTAAATAGCATTGACAATTAATTATTTTACTTAATATTTCGGCAATTACCTATGTATATTAATTTTAAGTTTTTATATACATAATCAAAACAGACAAATTTATATGTATGAAAGCATTTATTTCACTGTATTTGTTATTCAAATATACACCTTACTTTTTATTGACGTGAAATTATACAACTTTAATACTTATGATAATCATTTATTTTGTTTTAAAACAATTTTATTTTATACTAATTCAACTCAATTTTACTATACAAATTTTTACTTTAAATTATTTTTATCAGAATTTAATTCAAATTTTAAACTATATCTTACTGTAATCCTAACCCAAATTGACAAGTTCACTATTTGTAACTTTAAAAATTTTGTTAGTTATAACCGTTAATGCCATTGTGGCAACTTTTAAATAAAATGTGATGTAGGATTATAAACCCAAACAAGGGCCTCGCATAAACTTAGCGGGGGTACATAGGAGGAGGAGGAAAAAAAAAAAAAAAAAAAAAAAAACCTAACCTAACCTAACCTAACCTAACCTAACCTAACCTAACCTAACCTAACCTAACCTAACCTAACCTAACCTAACCTAACCTAACCTAACCTAACCTAACCTAACCTAACCTAACCTAACCTAACCTAACCTAACCTAACCTAACCTAACCTAACCTAACCTAACCTAACCTAACCTAACCTAACCTAACCTAACCTAACCTAACCTAACCGGAATTTTAGAGACTCTTAGATTTAGACTGAATATTGAGTGTGGTACATCGCTGTGTCCGGCTCGACGTCCCCTCGAAGATTCTGTAACAAAAAAGTACACGATTAGTACAAATTTTTCGAATTAACATCATTTTTCTTCAAAATTTTTGCAAATTTTAAAAAATCGTAGCGTCTTCAAAATTTAAATTAGAATTTTTATTATATTTTATACGTGTTCAGTAGACTTGCGCGCGTCGCGCTGCATGCTTGGATTCCTATTTTTTCCCCACCCACCCGCCCGGAGGGTTCCACGATAGAGATTTGAACTGTATAGTGGGGGCAGATAATATTTACACATTTCGACTCTTTTTTAGTTTTAATTAAATATTGACCGCAGCACTATAAACTGCCACCTGACATAATTTGGGCTAGTTCGTACCATATTTGACTTCATTTTCACACTTTTTCTTTAAGATGTTCAGGACTCCGATTAAAGGTAACAAGGATGCAGGCACCCGAGATATAGCGGCTGGTTCCGAGACCGTGACCAAGAGCTCTTTGCCTCTCCGCCCAAATGTAAGAAGGAGCATCGGGGAATGGGAGTCCGGGGCCCCTGATGCTAGACATAGTTTGACTCCCCCGCAGAGGAGCCCAAAGGTGGAGTCTTTGAAGCCTAGACCGGCGGCCGCGCGTAGGCTATCGCCGGGGGCTGCGGAGGCTCTGCCCAGAGCAAGGAGCCAGGACACAAAAAGGGTGAAGGAGGCAAGGGCTTGCGTCTGTTCAGCTAAAGGGCATCTGTCTAACTCTAGAAACATCAAGACGGAAATCAAGGTCGCTGTCAACGCGGCCATTGACCGACTATTCCAACTCGTTAAAGAGGCAGATGCAGACTCTAGAGGCGGAACAGACGCAGGGCCTTGCTCATTAGAACAGGTCCCAACGGAGAAAAGGCAGGGGGGCACACGTGTTCCCTCGGAATCCCTTTCAGCTCCCTTGGAAGGGATTCTGAAGGATCACATGCAGCTTTTATGGGAGAACACCTCCAGGATGGAAATCCTAAGACAGGCCCTCGAAACAAGGACTGTTTCGGTAGGGCACGACGATGGAAAACTTGAACAATTCAACACGCTTCTGGGCGAAGTGCGGGAACTGCGCCAGACCACTGAGGCAACGGGGAGAAGGGTCTCCTGTCTACAGGAGGCCATCCCCTCCTATGCCGAAGTGTTGACAAGATCTTCTGGAGCAGTGACACCGACAAAACTTCGCCCGAAGCACTCCATCATCGTGTCCTCGGGGGACGAACGCGACACCAGCGAGACAGTCCTTGGCCAAGTAAGAGAGGCCTTGGATGCGAAAACTTCTGGACTCAAGGTCACACGAGTCCAGAAGGTTAAAAATGGAAAACTGGTGCTGAGTTGTGACACGAGAGATGAACTCAACAAGATCTCGGAAAAAATCACGACCAAAACTAAGAAGCTGACAATTGAAGAAGCGCGGAACAAAGACCCGCTTATAATAATAAAAAACATCCTCAGTGTTCACAGGGACGAGGAAATTGTGACGTCACTTAAGACTCAGAACACCAGCGTCCTTGGAACACTGACGGATGAAGAATTTAGGGCTGTGGTCAAATACAGAAGGAGAGCCAGAAACCCGCACGAAAACCACGTCGTGATACAGGTGTCGCCAATAATGTGGCAAAAACTTACAGCGGCCAAGCGGGTACACGTTGACCTGCAGTACGCGGCGGTCCAAGACCAGTCTCCCCTCGTACAGTGTACGAGATGCCTGGGATACGGGCACGGGCGCAGGCTCTGCACAGAGCCAGTTGACCTGTGCAGCCACTGCGCCGACCCGCATCTCCGGGCAGATTGTCCGGCCTATACGACGGGTGAGACTGCGACCTGCCGCAACTGCAGGCTGGCGAAGTACCATGAGCTTGGCCACAACGCCTTTGACGGGGAGTGCCCTGTCCGCAAACGCTGGGATGCTATAGCGAGATCGAGCGTAGCATACTGCTGAGACGGGCACTCCAGTCAACACCGATGGCAGAACGGCACCTGTACACACTGGTGGTAGAGTAGTGCGGGTATTCTGGAACGCGACGCGGATGACGACCGACTGCGAACTTCAAAAAGTTGAGTGCAAGGGAGGCACATCTAAGCGCATGCCACCGGAGTGCACCACCAAAAGTGCGGCCAGGTGCGACCTGGAACTTGTATCAAGCTTGAAAGCCAGCCGATCACTCATTGTGGGAAATGAGAGCCGGGAAACAATCCAGGCCGCACCTGTCGCATTGTGCACAAAAGTGGTAAATACCATAGGCAAAGGAATAGGACAAGAGGACACTGAGTGTCACCCTGTCGCTCTATTCCTGAATTTTACAAACACACTACAAAAATGTGAACCACATCCAATTCTCTCGAATTGTGTGTAGGTGCACATGCTAAAAAAGTGGATGTTAAAATAAGGAGTCGTATCGCAAAAACTATAGTTTTAAAAATACTTCAACACAATTAATAAAACGGTTGGGTCAACATCTTAAAAATTAGCAGATTTTACACAGAAATGATATTTTATAATTACAAAACATGACCAATCATACAGATCGGTATGATACATAAATTTGGACTATACAAATGGTATACAAAAATATTTATAACTTTTACAAAATTTAAAATGTGTACAAAAACTTAATATTACAAACTCAGAATCTTTAATAAACAATTATTCAACATCTGAATAATTCTTTGGAATATAGAAATGTTACTAAAACATGACTCAAAATAGTAGTTACTTTATTTTCAAAATTAACGATATTAAATTCATACCTAAAAAAGGACCTCGTAATATATCGAGGGTACATAGGCGGAGGAGGACGGCTAAAAAAAAAAAAAAAAAAAAAAAAAAAAAAAAAAAAAAAAAACCTAACCTAACCTAACCTAACCTAACCTAACCTAACCTAACCTAACCTAACCAGTCTCACTTCAACCGGAGCCGTGATCGGTCGTCTCCACGTCTCTCCATCGCCCAAGTAACCTTCCTCACCCGCTCACCCACTCCACTCACTTCTGTGAGCCGGGCAGGTTAGCCCGGTGCATAAGGTGTAGTGTGTTAGTAACCCTGCTCACCAAGGGTTACTCTGGTGAGTCAAGTGAGTCTAGTGAATTTAGGCATATTTCACCTTACTCACTCAGTTGCTCACCCACTTCACTCACTTTTGCGAGCCGGGCAAGTTAGCCCGGTGCATAAAGTGTAGTGTGTTAGTAACCCTGCTCACCAAGGGTTACTCTGGTGAGTCAAGTGAGTCTAGTGAATTTAGGCATATTTCACCTTACTCACTCAGTTGCTCACCCACTTCTCACTTTTGTGAGCCGGGCAGGTTGGCTCGGTGCATAAGGTGTAGTGGGGTAGTAACCCTGCTCACCAAGGGTTACTTTAGTGAGTCACGGCATCCTTCGTCTCCCGCGTCGCGTCACTTCACTCACTCTCGGGTTATCTGGGTGACCTGGGAGGTTGCTGAGTTACCTGAACCTGCATCGTGTGCTACGTGTGACGTGCGCTAAGTGCTGCGAGTGCTGCCTGTGACGCGCGCTACGTGCTGCGAGTGATACCTGTGCTATCTGTGACATCCCCCGCGTCACTTTACTCACCTCTCGGACTAACTGGATGACCTGAGAGGTTGCTGAGTTACCCGAACCTGCTTCGTGTGCTAACGAGTGACGTGCGCCACGTGCTGCGAGTGCTGCCTGTGACGAGCGCTACGTGCTGCAAGTGATACCTGTGCTATCTGTGACATCTCCCGCGTCACTTTACTCACCACTCGGATTTACTGGGTGACCTGAGAGGTTGCCGAGTTACCTGAACAACCGAGTATCAAGCTCTTTGTTGCGTGCTTCATGTGCGACTTGTGACGTGCGCTACGTGCTACGAGTGCTACATGTGACTCACACTGCGTGTTGCGAGTGATACCTGTGCTACCTGTGCCACCTGTGACGTGTGCTAAGTGTTCTAGTACTAACTGTTTTGTTAATTAGCCTTACCTTTTGTCCTCTGTTTTTTAGCTATTTTATTTCATTTTTTCACATCACATTTTTTTTTTACGAGTGCTACCTGTGACGTGCGCTACGTGGCACACCAACCAGGTAAGAAACATTATTGTGCCTTTATCAAAATGGTTCTCGCGCGCTCTCCGGCTAAACCCACACAGAAACAACAAGATATTAATCAACAGAATTCACAAGTGGCATCCAGCGGTGGACCATACCCTATTCAAACCAGATCCACATCTAGCTCCAGCACTTCTTCGTCTTTACTAGAACTTAGACCACCAGAATCCCTCGGAACACCTGCGGAACCTATTTCCATGGAGCTAAACAACACACTCGTAGTCACCCAATTCAGACTACCTGAGAGCCAAGCCATTGAAACTCCCACTCCAGAAGATGGAGACCGTCGTCCTCCTCCCGGTTCAGACCGCTCAGAACCTGAACCCTCCGATATACGGACTGGGGACAACCGCACACCTATCAGCGGTGACTATTCCCCCATCCCCTTCACTCAATTGGTACGAGAAAGCGTGACCTTCATCAAGAACTTGATTGAGGAAAAAAGAAAGGGTCTCACAAAAGCAGAGAGGATAATCGTACTCGAAAAACTTGTAACGCTGGAGAAGGCCTCCTTGAACCACGAACAGAAAGCGACAGCTACCATTCCTTGCACTGCCTCCCCCAGTGCTAGGTCCTCTCAGATCAACCCTCACACCTTAAACCAGATCGACCAACTCGCCAATATTATACCAAAGCTCATAAACTCCATTAATGACATGAAGAGCCAAACCCCCACACATTCATCGGGAAACATCATTAAAGATGGCGCAGCAAGCAAACTACCACCTCCTAAACCGTCAATTATCATTGCACCTAAGGAAACAGTTAGCACCCACGAAGAGACCATTCAAGCCTGGCACAAAAGTACGAACTTCCGAGATACTGATTACGCACCCTCCAAAATTGCATACACATCTAATCACAGATTACTAGTCGAATTTGATAAAGAAGAACAAAAAACACACGCTCTGGAAAAAATTAATCAACCAAACTCGAGGGTAGTAGCAGAGACAACAAAGAAACTCAAACCAATGTTCATCCTAAAAGGAGTATCAAGCAAAACACCACCAAACCAGCTGAAAGATATTATCATTTGTCAGAACAATAACATCAAAATCAATACAACCAATAGTGAAGATATTGAACTAAAAACCACCAGAAACAACAAGAACCCCAAACTCTATAACGCAATATTCATTACTACACCAAAAATATGGAAGGCAGTCCTCCAAAACAATCACCTAAACGTAGACTTCCAACAGGTCCACGTTGAAGAACACGTCCCAGTTCAACAATGCTTCAGATGCATGAAATACGGTCACATCCGTCGTTGGTGCAAGGCTCCGGAGCCAGTATGCTCCCACTGCTCCGAGACACACGAGTTCAAAGACTGCCCAAACAGACACGACTACAACAAGCTAAAATGTACACACTGCTCTGCTAAAAACGCAAAGCAATCACACCGCCCTGACTCTTCCCCGGTCAACTACGCACATAGCGCTACCTCTAATCTATGCCCGCTTGGGTTGAAAAAACTAATTGAAGTCCGTGCCAGAACGGACCATGAGCTGTAGTCCACTCCCTGCACCCCCCGTTTGGGGCCCCTCTGATGTCAATTCTTGCAATTCACAACCGAGGGGCTCATTTCTCGGATGCGTCCAGATCAATGTCGGACGTAGTCGAAACGCTACCCACGAACTAGCACAATGGGCTCATACGCACCAACCGGACTTAATTTTTATTAACGAACCTTACACCAGCAATACGGGACTACCCGTTAAAATTCCAGGTTACGATCTCCATCAATTCCCCGATAAGAATCCGAAGAATGAACCGACCAAAGCTGCCATACTAACAAAAAAAAACGGACTCAGTGTAATCGGAAATAGCGAATACTCCAACTCTTGCCTCTCAATCATAAAAATTAACAACTCACGAGGAAAAAACATATATCTAACATCCGTCTACATTGAACCACGAACCGACAAACTGCAACTTCTAAACCGCTTGGAAATATTCCTCGCAGAAACAACTGGCTCCACGCACTTGATTTGCGGAGACCTAAACGGCTGGCACACGTCATGGGGCTCCAAGACTGACAACAAAAGAGGCAATACAATTTACGACATAATCACCCTACATAATTTACACATTTGCAACACTGGAAGTAACCCTACCTTTGAAACAATCACACATGGAACCTACAGAGAATCCATCATTGATGTAACACTGATTAGCAATACCAATATAGCTAATGTTGAAAACTGGCAAGTTAACACAGAAATCTGCCCCTCATCGGATCACAACTCAATATTGTTCAAACTAAACATTGAAAACACACGTACGACAAAAAATAAAAAAACGTCAACATTTAGATACAATACAAACACTGTCAAATGGGAAAACATCAACGAATCCTTCACAAACGAAATCAAATCACACCTACCCAACAACATTAATATACCTACGTCACATCAAGAAATAGACAACAACATTAGAGTCATCACCTCAGCTTTACAAACCACGTGTGATAAACTACTACCCAAACCAACACCATTTAAGGAAAGAATCCCTTGGTGGAGCGATGACCTGCAGAAAATAAAAATGAAAGTTATCAAAAACCATCACTTGCTTAGCCGCCTAGTAAGACAAAAACAACCTATAGATGAATCCTTGTTAGAAAGAGACAAACTTAAAAAAGAATACTCTGACGCAATATGCAAGGCCTCTTCTGATCACTTCAGAGAGTTCTGTAATAAACAAAACAAAGAGGACGTCTGGTCTATCACCAATAGAATTATACAATCCAAACCAATATCGCAACCGCCAACAACTTTAAAAAAAGATGATGGCACATATACATCTGACCCCCTTGAAACTGCTAACACATTACTGAATAAATTTTTCCCAGACGACACTATAGACAATAATCAATATCAACAGACACTTAGACAAGACATGCATACGCCTTCCAACGGACCGAATGAGCCAGAGTTTACTACCACCGAAATCATTAACTGCTTAAAAACAATGAGCCATAAAAAGGCACCCGGACCCGATCATCTAACATCAGACATTTGCCTCCAATTTATAAAAAACTTCCCTAACACTATCACCGATCTACTAAATAAATGCGTTGAACTAAAATATTTTCCTAAAGCATGGAAAGTAGCATGCGCAAGAATTATTCCGAAACCAAACAAAACGGACTACTCTGACACCTCAGCGTATAGACCAATTGGTCTTATAAATGTATTTGGCAAACTCTTCGAGAAGCTCATTATTAACAGACTGACACACTACCTCAACACCACAAACAACCAATGCAAGGAACAATACGGTTTTAAACAGCAAACTTCCACAAATAACGCAATACACAGCGCTATCGACATAATCACCAAAGCCAAGAACAGTAAAGAACATGCAATTGCAGTCTCATTGGACATCCAAGGGGCTTTCGATCACGCCTGGTGGCCGATAATTTTCAAAAGGCTAAAAAAGGTTAACTGCCCCAGCAATATTTATGAAACATTAATCAGCTACATCACAGACAGAGAGGTCTCTATCAACTTTCTGAATTGCTCCGTGGGAAAACAAACGTCAAGAGGATGCGTACAGGGCTCAGTCTGTGGCCCCACCCTCTGGAACCTCATTCTCGATGACCTACTCCTCACTGAACTGGCTGATCTCCCTGAGGGGGCCCACGTGCAGGCTTACGCTGATGATATTCTGCTCATCACGCACTCAAAAAATACCTCACACCTCGAAAATATCACCAATAGTATTCTGGACAAGATCATAAAATGGGGGCAAAATATAAAACTAACTTTCGGACCCGCAAAAACTCAAGCTATATCATTCACTAAAAAACCTAAAAACAAATGTAAAATCACTATAAATAACCACAATATAACTTTTATGAATCAAATTAAATATCTTGGAATCATAATCGACGAAAAACTAAACTTTATCAAACACACTGAATACATCATCAATAAAAGCAAAAAACTATTCAACAAACTCTCGCTATTCATTCGACCCACCTGGGGCGTCTCACCGGAAAATATCAAAATCATTTACCACCAAGTCATCCAACCAATAATCTGTTACGCGTCCGGTATCTGGGCATCAGCTTTAAAATATAAACAAGTAAATAAGAAACTACTTTCACTTCAAAGACTTTTTGCCATTAAAATGGTACAGGGCTTCAAAACACTAAGAACAGCGACTGCCATTTCACTAGCACAATTAGACCCTCTACCATATAAAATAAAGGAAATAGCCGACATAGAACAAACCAAAATTAAACACACTACCAAATTCCTCCCCAAAGATATACCCGTAGACTCGCCTACTCCCCCGTCACTCCTTTTACACCCCTCTCTTCGAGTGGGCATCGAATTTACTGAAATCAATAATGTTCAAGAATATAACGAATTCTGCATAGCCAAACACGAAACTTGGCAAATATTTACAGACGGAAGCAAACTCGACGACAAAGTTGGGGCCGCGTTTGTGGCTCTTAACTCACTCGGCAACACTGTGCATACCAAAAAACTAAAACTACACAATTGCTGCTCCGTCTTTCAGGCTGAACTACTAGCCATTGAACAGGCCACATCATGGATTTCAAACAAAAAACCGCATAACGAGTTCCACATCTTATCCGACAGCAAATCTGGACTGACCGAACTTGCCAACCCCAACACCACAAATACTCTCGCTGTCCAAATACACAAAAACATTATTAATTTACAAAACTCCGGAATGAATTTAAACTTTGCATGGGTTCGGGCTCATGTAGACATCGAAGGCAACGAACTGGCTGATATAACAGCAAAAAACGCCACTAAATCACATAAAAGACCCGACTACACACATATACCGATCTCCTTCGTAAAACATCAAAATAAACTCGAAACCAGAAGCAAAACCAAATCATTTTACCTCGAAGCCAGTCCTCATACACTTAGTCTTCTTCCTACCTATGAAGATTTCAACAAATATTTCACTGCCATAAATATGTCACCTAACTTTGCCATTACCCAAATTCTGTCAGGACACGGATTCCACAAAGAATACCTACACCGCTTTAAAATTACCGATGATCCCATGTGCCCATGCGATAATCTCACCACCCAAAGCTTAAAGCACCTCATTGAAGATTGCCCAAGATTTTCTGCCACCAGACAAGACCACATCACCGTTTCATCAAAACTTAATAATCCATACAACCTCATAGAAATTATCAGCACAGCATCTACCATTAACACCTTTCATAATCACATTACATATATAATCAAAAACTTGAAGAAATTTAATAACACATAGCGCTTTGGTGAGTCGGGACATCTTCACCTCACCGCTCACTCACTTCACCCACCTTGTGAGCCTGACAAGTTAGCCCGGAGCATAGAGTGAAGTGGGGTAGTAACCTTGCTCGCCAAGGGTTGCTTTGGTGAGTCGGGCATCTTCATCTTCATAAGAATTTGAGAAGTTAATTTATAGATTTCAGTATAAACTTAAGTAATAAGGCAATATAGAAAAACAGTAGGTAGTTAAGTACATGCTAAGATAATATTTTGTAATATAATTAGTTTAAGTCTAGAATAAGTAAAATTGTATAGTTTTAAGTAGTTCTAGTTTAAGTTTAAGTTTAAGTAGATAAGCAAATGCATGCAAGGTAACGCAAACAACCCAACACATCCACCCAACCCCACACAACTAGTGAGCTATATGACCTAACCTCACTAACTAAACTTAATTACTTCTCCACTAGAATCCTAGAACTATCCACTTTTAGGCACCCGAGCACTTGAAGTGACCTGGGACACACAAGTAACACAGGCGACTTAATCCCACTTACTTACTTCACCCTCAGCAATCGAGGTAAACTTAGAAAAAGCGATTCAAACTGCCAATATTTACTTGGCTCCCTTATCTCACTCCACATACTTCACCTCACTACCCAAAATAACTATTTCAAAATCATCCATCCATCCAACACAACTCACTCACCTAACTTCACAAATTATCCACATAACTCACGCAGCTCACCTAACCCAGCTCACCTTCTCACCTTATCATTAATATCCCCCCCTCAAGCACACAAGAACCTACACTACAACAACGAAACACACAGTTCACCTCAAACCCCACAGCTAAACCTCGCTTCTTCTAAACCCAACTCACTTAACTCACTTACTTCACTAACTTACCTAACTAATCTAACTTCAACCAATAAGTCCAACTCACTCGATTCACTTTCCTAACTCACTTACTTCACCAACCCACCTAACTAATCTAACTTCAAGCAATAAGCCCAACTCACTCGATTCACTTTCCTAACTCACTTACTTCACCAACCCACCTAACTAATCTAACTTCAACCAATAAGCCCAACTCACTTGACACACTTCACTTCAATTTATTAAATTGCGTATTGAGTCATTAAATCAGTGCCTATATCAGACAAGATAGATAATGTCGTCGTCATCGTCTTCCAACTCACCTGTGAAGCCCGGGCCCACTTACCAAAGAAGGGCAATCAAATCATCCGACAACGACGAAGACAACAACCACCCTACCCAGGGGGAGGGATGGCCACACCAGCGGGACGCCCACACCCAGAACCCCATTGTTTCGTCGACATCTGTATCCTCATCTTCACCATCTTCACCAGCCTCGTCTTGCTCGGACTCCGACTCTTCTCCAGGCCCCGCAAGTCCTTCGGGTCGCAACGGAAGCGAGATAGTCTGTGATCCGGCCCTGCCCTCACCCAAGTCAGACCACCTGTCGCCCTCACGGGGGGGCAGCCCCGGGACACTGGCCGAATCCGAGACTGAAGGAGGAGCAAACAGTTCGCCAACAAAGACAGCACACAGCGGACCCATACAGGCGGCGATGTCGGCTTCGGGTGTGATCGAGGCCCCTGAAAATGTAGCGGGATACACCACTCCACTTTCGTACAACCCTCATACGACTGAACCAGCGCAAGAAAAGCAGCCACAAAGCCAACTTCAAAATTCGCACTTCGAGCCCATCAGGCCAACGCCACAATACTTACCGCCGCAACACCAATACCTATGCTACAGATGCGACTGGCTACAGTTCGCACTTGATGGAGTGCAGAGGGAAAACTACCAAAAAGACATTGTAATAAATAACCTGCAACACCATCTCCAGGACGCGCTCGACATCATCAAGCAACAAAATAACAACAATAGCAACAACAACAAGAATAGCAGCAACAGCAATCCCACGCACACCGAAGGCGAGGCCGCACACGCCTACCAACTACCAATTGCCCCCGTTCCCGCACCACCACCCGAGAGCCCTATGGATAGCCCTGTGGACGGAAACCAGACCATGCCCCCGCCTTTACCCTCCTCCAGCAAGACCACGCAACTGAGGTACCAGTGTGTCTTGTGTGGGAAGACCATGAAAGCCAACATCTGCCGTCACTTCAAACGGGTTCATCCCAGTTATGCTAACGCCGACGGAGACATCAAGACGCACCCGTACTTCCCCCGATATTTTTATTTCTTCACGAAAGAGGCCAGAGATGTCTGTCCCCCTGGCAACAGACCGCCCCGCCGGATGGTGGAGGGTGTGGAGGGAGTGTCTAACGCCTTCATGAATGGAGAATATTTCCCGTAGTCGGGGCCAGAATACTACGGACGGATAATAAATAACAACGAACATAATTTGTAAATAAATTGTTAAAATTGTGAGAAAAAAAAAAAAAAAATAAAATAAATAAATAAATAAAAAAAAAAAAAAATAATAATAATAATAAAAAGGATATATAGGATATATATAATATATATATATATCCTATACGTGTTGTATATAATAATAATGTTAAAGTGTAAAAGTTTTTTCATGTTTTGTATATAATAATAGTGTTAAAGCGTGATTGTAAAAATATAATAATAATGTTAAAGTGTAAAAGCGTGTGTAAAAGTGTTAAAAAGTCAATTCAACATTATATAAACCTGTACATAAACACTTACTTCACTCACCTGTGTGAGCCGGGCGGATTGGTCGGTGCATAAGGTGGGGTGGGGTGGCTCGCCAAGGCAAACCTTGCTCACCAAGATTTGCTTTGGTCCAATAATCCCAACTCACTTGACTCACTTTATTAAATCGTGTATTAAGTTATTAAATCAGTACCTGTATCAGACCAGATAGATATGTCGTCGTCATCGTCTTCAAATTCACCTATGAAGCCCGGGCCCACTTGCCGAGGAGGGACAGTCGGGTCTTCTGACGGCGATGAGGACGGCAACCGCCCCGCATTGGTGGGGAGTATTTCCCGCAGTTTTAAGTTAATTTGTACAAATGTAAATAGGTATAAAAAAAAAAATAAAAAAAAAAAAAAAAATAAAAATAAAAAAAAAAATAAAAAATAAAAAAAAAAAAATAAAAATAAATAAATAAATAAAAAATAATAACAAAAATAATAATAATAATAATAATAAAAAAAAAAAAAAAACAAAAAGGAATACATATTTTAAAATTAAGTATAATTTAACAACGTAATGTTGCCATACCATATTTGTATAAAGGTTAGCTCTTGCACATAATAGGGCATTTCAAGTCCATTTGTAAACTTGTACTTATAAAAATGTAAAAACTTGTATAAATGAGAATGTGTCTATGTGTAGTGGTATATATGTGATGTAAACAGTATGATGTATAATTATATAAAAAAGTAAAACAAAAAGGATTTAATAATGTATTGTATATAATAATAATAAGAGTCATTCATTTGTATTGTATTATTTGTAAAAGTGTTTTCACAATAAGTAAATAGGTATCAATTTAGAAAGTCAACTCAACACTAATTATGTACCACTACCGCTAACTCACCCAAGTCACTAACATCACATAACCTGCACCATACTTCACCCAAACCAGAAGAACTCACATCGTACCTCGCCCAGCCAAACTCATCTGTGAGTTGGGTGTGGGAGGTTAGTCGCAATCTGACTTCTTGCACCTAACTCACAGGGGTCACAACGCTAACAACCCACTACTCACTCAAGTCACCCAGGTCATTAACATTACATGGCTTACACCTTTCATTCAATTAAAAAAAAAAAAAAATAATAATAATAATAATAATAATAACAATAATAATCATAAATAAAATACAAATAATAATAAACTCGCATCATACCTCCCCCAACCAAACTCATCTGTGAGTTTCTCCCATAAAAAAAATAAATAAATAAATAATAATAATATAATAAAAATAATTAATTAAAATAAAATACATAAATAAATAAATAAATCAACCTCCATCAAAACAATCTAAGCCTCAACTATCTTCGCGCGTGGAGGAAAGAAGTAAACCAGTAGCATCGACCCCTCCACTAAGCGCTTCCACAAACAACTAAAAAAAAAAAAAAAAAAAAAAAAAAACCTAACCTAACCATCCATCCATCCATCCATCCATCCATCCATCCATCCATCCATCCATCCATCCATCCATCCATCCATCCATCCATCCATCCATCCATCCATCCATCCATCCATCCATCCATCCATCCATCCATCCATCCATCCATCCATCCATCCATCCATCCATCCATCCATCCATCCATCCATCCATCCATCCATCCATCCATCCATCCATCCATCCATCCATCCATCCATCCATCCATCCATCCATCCATCCATCCATCCATCCATCCATCCATCCATCCATCCATCCATCCATCCATCCATCCATCCATCCATCCATCCATCCATCCATCCATCCATCCATCCATCCATCCATCCATCCATCCATCCATCCATCCATCCATCCATCCATCCATCCATCCATCCATCCATCCATCCATCCATCCATCCATCCATCCATCCATCCATCCATCCATCCATCCATCCATCCATCCATCCATCCATCCATCCATCCATCCATCCATCCATCCATCCATCCATCCATCCATCCATCCATCCATCCATCCATCCATCCATCCATCCATCCATCCATCCATCCATCCATCCATCCATCCATCCATCCATCCATCCATCCATCCATCCATCCATCCATCCATCCATCCATCCATCCATCCATCCATCCATCCATCCATCCATCCATCCATCCATCCATCCATCCATCCATCCATCCATCCATCCATCCATCCATCCATCCATCCATCCATCCATCCATCCATCCATCCATCCATCCATCCATCCATCCATCCATCCATCCATCCATCCATCCATCCATCCATCCATCCATCCATCCATCCATCCATCCATCCATCCATCCATCCATCCATCCATCCATCCATCCATCCATCCATCCATCCATCCATCCATCCATCCATCCATCCATCCATCCATCCATCCATCCATCCATCCATCCATCCATCCATCCATCCATCCATCCATCCATCCATCCATCCATCCATCCATCCATCCATCCATCCATCCAAAAATTGATAAAGTTCAATAAATTCTATGACTTTTTCATTTGTCCATTCCGGTGGCGATTTTGTGGATGAGGAAGCCATTCTCGCTCGACGTACGCACTCGCTGCGTGTTGCAACAGAACTGAGCAAAGCGCCAACGTGTGGACAGATCGCGAGCGTTGGCGCAGATTCCTTTGATGAAACCGACACGAGCCGGCCAACTACCAACCGCTCGCCCCAACGTTGGCACCAATGCCATTTTCTAGATCCACACGTTGGACGAGTAGCGTTGGGGCCTATATTGGGGCCAACGCGTGGAGCCGGCGTATGCTGAGTTGAGACTGGTTTAAGGTAAAAATTGTGTTATTTCTTCTTTTAATTTTTAGTTTGTTTGTAAGTATATTTTTGTCTTAAATAAATATTCATCTATTGTCTACATGTATGAAACAGCGGATTTGTTTTTCGCGAATTCCTGGTTTTCCCTATCGAAAAAAAAAACCATAGAGTTATTTCACAATGCTAAGTAGGTTACTACAAGCCCTTTTCGACTTAGCATACTCTTTTCATATAACCCTGTGTAAGAAAAATGCATTTTTGTTTTATTATTAAAAAAGATTTTCTCAAAATAGTTACATAACCCTGGCGCGCGTTCATATTTTGTGTGTGCTCAGGTAATGGCGGATCGAGAGTGGGGGCTAGGGGCTCAGGCTCCGCCGCCCAAATGCCTGTAATGTTTGATTCGACACGCACACACAAACGACGTGCACTGGGCGGACGCCGCCCGTCCGTCTGTCACCTCTTCAGCGCCCGCGCCGCGCTTTTAAAGCAAAACATACAATTGGACACAAAAGCACCGTACCTTTTCGGAGTAAATTATTGACGTGTTAAAAACTACAAACGTACCAAGCTATCTTTAAATTATAAATGCTCCACTCACTAGAACGGCTCGACTCCAAAGTGGCGCTTTGAAGTGTCTTCATTCCGTATAACGGAAATTATTCGTACTTACAAGTTCCTCCGGCTGCTGCATTCGTCCACATCACATAGATTAGGATTACATTACATTACACTATCACATTACTCCATCAAACTAACCCACGTAAAACATGTTGTGTTGTGTCCCGTCCCGAGATGAACCCGTCATTTTAAATTCCGAATAAAACAAAAAATGTGAGCCGTCACGGGACGCCTGGCAGATGTGAAACATCGACATTATTTTGAAAGTAATATGCAGAACACAAAACCGTTCGAAAATTGAAACTCAATTAGGTACGCGCTTCGTCATTTATTTATTTGCTTGAATAATGCGTCGCCACGCTAGAAAGAACGCTAGAAATAGATGTTTCACATCAAAAGACGTGTGGCACTCGGGGACTACCGCGGTAAAGCTATTGCATACGGTGATACTTTTTAGTTTTGCCATCTATCGATGAATAACAGAACTTTTCGCTTGTCTCTTTAATTCAGCAACTCGTTTCTAGGTGTCGAGTGTAAGGTTTCGTTGACTTTTCAAACGTCATGACTCTCTTCCAAGTGTACCCCCGTAGTTCTATTTTTAAAACCAGGCTAGTGAAGGGAAAATCGATACTTAGTTGAAAAAATAATAAAACTTTACAATGTTAGTTGATGAAACTGATAACGATTCCCAAATATAAGAAATCGATAATTGGATAGGAACCACACAATCTAGTAACCGATTTTCTTGGCCCTACCTTTCTTTTAATCGGTAAAAATGCAAATGTTTCATCTGATGGACTGTCTGTTATAATAACCCTTTGAAAAGATTAGTCCAGGAAGTCTAATTGGAGCATTTTGATAACATCCCATAATTACGTCACAACGATGAAATTAAAACATTTCATCAAAATCAAAGTATTTAGGTTAGTCAGTAATTTCTCTACTTATGGAAATCGTCCCTATTTTTATGATGACGTCATCGACAAAATCTATCGATTCTTCTCTTAGGATATTCAGATCCCATCACTACGTTTGCTGTCAATTTATTAAACGGTAAAAAATAAAGCTAATAATCGACTATTTGCTATCACAAATATGTAGGTATTTTGAAAATGTTACCTTACCTCCCCGAATACGGCCCGCACCCCCCCCCCCCCCCCCCGCCCTTCCGCGGTTTTGATACAAACAAATGTGATGTTGGGGCGGTTCGATTTAATACGACTTCGGTGGGGGTGTTAGGTTTTTTCGTAACAGAATTTCTGCATTCCACGCTCAAGGCCCGCGATAAAAACTTTGCAATAACTTAATAAATCACGAAGAAACTAAAACGAACAGTTTCAAAATAAATGAGGCGTTTATTATTTTAAAAAAATGTTCGTGGTTTTTTCTTAGGTGGCGTAGTGAGCATCAAGTATAATATTCTGTCAAATCGACTATGTATGGTCACCTTTTAATAATTTTCTTTTAATGAAGAAAGCTTACACGTAGCATCGAAACTTACTCGTGAGACAAGCTGTCTGTAGTATTTTGTAAAAGAAATAAAACTTATTACATAATCAACCATCCATTTTTGTAATAACAAAAGAATAGGTGGTATATCCTAAAGACTCTGGCAACACCAAAGCGTAAATATAAAAAAAAAAGAAATAAGGCTAAGTCAGCTAAATCAGTGTCAGTGTCAAGTCAATTATATCAAAAGTCAAAATAAAAAATCAAAACAATAATTTTATTTTAATAATTTTTGTTTTTGTATTCAAAGTATTCAAATTGAATTTTTAATCCAAAGTACACAATTTACTTCGAAATCTTCGAAACAATTATCAATCTGGTCCCTCATTGCTACTACTGGAATCAAATTAAATTACAACAAGTAAGCTAACATAACCTCAGTGGAAATGCAGGTGGTGATTAAGATTTTACTTTACCGGGTTCCCTACTCTGTCTGCTACGTTTCTGACGATGATTTAGCATTTCCTGATAAGCACTATTACAAATCAATTGGTTTAAAAGTCGGTGATTGCTGTGTCGCACCTGAAAATTATGAAATCGTGGGCAGAAAAGGTACTGTGAAATGTACAACAAACGCTCTGTTTCTTCAACCTTTCGTGAAGTGTTTGAGATCCGACGTGTATCGGACAAATGTGGTTCTGTACTTGAACAGATTGTGTGAATGGCCAACAAGTCGGACAGTGCTATTGAGACTCATTTTGGAGCCACCTGACAGGGAGATAATTGATTATGCTTGGTAAGTTGTATTTTTCAACTAAGAACAGTCTATTAAAAGTCATCAATAGTATTTTTCGAGATTTAATCTGTCTTCGCCACATCTATTAAATTAAAAAAAAATTAAACTACATTGTCCTTCTGCTTTTTTATTTCTCAACCTTACGGTTGAACAAACTGATTTTAATGAAGTTTGCCAAGTAAGTAGAAATATTATTAGAAATCCCTTAAACCGTGTGAACTGCTTGCGGCACTTTGGAATTCCACATCCTACTACTATTATAAAGGCGAAAGTTTGTAAGTATGGATGTATGTATGGATGTTTGTTACTCTTTCACGCAAAAACGGCTGAACGGATTTACATGAAATTTGGAATGAAGGTTGTTCATGGTCTGGATTAACACATAGGCTACTTTTTATCCCGGAAAACGCGGGTGAAGCCGCGGGGCGCAGCTATAAACTATAAGTTAAGTTATAGACCAATCTTGATTTATTAGAATAAATTAGGTTAACATTCATTTTTGTTGTTATTCTTCCAGGAATGATAGAATGCTCAGATTGTGTTGGATGAGGGTAGAGATAGAGAATGCTTTCTCCTGGCTCTCAACACTCGGCGGAGCTTACTCTGCGTTAGGGGACTACTTTCAACATTGTGTGAGTATTGTGTTGTATTCCTGCATAATACTATAGTCAGGCCATTGTAATAGGTCACATTTGATGTCTGTCAGTTTTATCTTCATAGTGAGGTGACCTGCTTAAAAACATCGATTAAAGTGAATAAATCAATACGGACTTGAAACATATTTTATGTGAATTTTAAAAATCATCAGGCGAATCCCTGTCTCATTATTATTTTTTCTTTCGTAAATTTAAGGAGCAAAATAAGACAAGTTCATAATTTAACAAAAAAAAAATGCATTTATTCAGTTGAACTATCAGAACTGTTATTAGTATTGTCATCTTCATCACTGCTGTCAGCACTCAGAGATATTATTAATTCATTTTCAATAATATTGTCTATTCACACATCTCATTCAAAATCTTGTAGAATTATTTTCTTTGTTTTCTCTATGACTTTTCTCCAGTCTTCTGTAGTGACTTCTGCACACGCAGTTTGTAAAAGCCGGGTCAGTAAATTGTACCTAACATCAATGATTTTTCTATTTAGGTATTTTTTGTATTTTTATAGTTTGTTAAAAGAATAATACATATATTATTTGTGTTTTATTATAATCACAACATGGTTATTAATTTATAAGGTGATATTTCTTCATAAGTAATCATCGCATTCGATTCAACTTATCAGCTTTCGATTTTTAGAGTAGCATCCCTAGTATTTAAAAAGAAAAAATCGTAATTGAAAAAAGTTAAGCAATTGTGCAGTTCTAACAAAACGAAAAAATATATTATTTTATGCCCGCCGTTACAAGGTTAAGTTATTAAATTTTGATGAATTGTCAAATGTGACCTATTAAAATGACCTGACTAGTTATTGCACTACAATGAACAGTACTGCAATGAATCTTGCCATTTGGAAGAACCTGTAATTTTTAATACATTATAATTATTGTCACAAACATGACCATTTTAACCTTAAAACACTAAGTTCACTAATTAGTACTTACTTAGGTTTAATTCACATGTACATTGTGTGCATCGAGTCTGTTGTGCCAAAATGTGTAAATATATAAAGGTGTTGGTAGCAAAATATCCAATTTGTGTTAGTAAAGATTTATTTATTGTGGTTTCAGGCGGAAGAAGCCGGCCGTATTTCAATAAGACAATACAAACTCTCAAAGCTGCTCGGGGACGAAGCTCTAGCAGCGAGAAGCAAACTGTACTTGGCCATCGCGTTTGCACAGAAGGGCCGGCTGCGCACCGCCCGCCGTATAACGAGAACAACCAACCTGTTCGCTATTCTAACACACGATAGACGACTACACAGAATGTGCTTGGGTGTTTGGGCAAAGCTTAAGTATATGAAGTCTCTACAGACAGCACAGGGTACGTATGAAGGAGATGGCAATAATGATAATGTGATAGTTAAAACATAGGTAGGTGGGAACTTTTATGGCCAACTTTCATGATAGACTATTTGTGCAAGAGTCTGAGTAAATAATATGTGATTACGAAAAGTAACTGTAACAGAATGCCGGCTATAAGACAAGCCCACTCGGTTAACAGCTTGCTCTTTTTGGTCAAGTGTCTCTTGTTTTAGTCTCTAGTTGTTATGCGCTGTATACACAGTACCACCAACTTATCTAGGAATCAAGTAGAAGCTATACACTCTCATTCTTTCTCACAACTGACAGCCATCCTCGGACAATTTTATTGTTAGTTGCATCATTGGTCATCTCTATGGATGAGTGACATGGAATGAGTTGTGCGGCCGGTGGTCGTGCACCGAGTGGTACCATTCTTTGACTGAGTTATGATTCTGCATTATATTATTATTCATAGCACACTCTCAGCTCCTCTGAAGATTTCACCCGTTGAACTGAAGTAAGTCATGTGAGTTTGCAATATTGAAAATAAAGCCAATTAAATTCAATTGTAAAGGCTTTAGTTGACAGATCTAGACTTACTTAAAATAAAGCTGCCTCTGTTCCTGCGGTCATTGCGTGCATCTTTGTATAATTAATTTTCTATACTTATACATACTACTCTGTCAAGAAAGTACCGGAAAAATATCAATAATACACAAAATGTTTGTTATTCATCCAAATTTATTTTATCACCTTCAAAGTATGCTCCTTCAGAAACGATACACTTACGCCAACGTATAATCCAATCATCAAAACATTTTTTAAACGCTGTTTCCGGAATTGAGTTGAGTTCTCGCCTCGAATTCTCCTTTATGTCTCCTACCGATTGAAAACGGGTGCCTACTAAACTAGTTTGCATGTCAAACTCGTAAACCCACGTCTCGTCACCAGTAACAATGCGTTTCATAAATGTTGGGTCGGAATTGACCCGTTCTAGCATGTCCTCAGCGACTCTCATGCGATTGAGTTTTTGGAGAAAATTCAGGTCTTTTGGGACTAGCCGAGCGGTAACATGTTTCATACCCAAATGATTACTTAAAATGGTACGGATCGACTCGTGAGATACAGAAAGTTTAGCGGCTATCTCTCTCAAAGTTGAGTGAGGATTTTCAGTCACTATTTCCTTCACTTTTGCGATGTTAACTTCAGTTGCAGACGTTGATGGCCTACCAGAGCGAGGCAAATCTTCCATCACATCTCGACCGCTTTTGAACGCTTTGTACCACTCATAAGCACGTGTTTTTGATAAAGTCGATTCGCCGTAAGCCTTCTGTAACATTTTTAGTGACTCCGAACACGAAATTCCATTGGCGATGCAAAATTTAAGACAAACTCTTTGTTCGATGTTTTTGTCCATGATGTAATTCGTAATACACACTAGACATGACCTAACTAAAAACAGCACCATATTTAATCTAAATAACAGACGCAACTCAAACTCCGCGCCAAAATGGATAACAGTTGTGCCAATCTAACAACAACAATAAAAACAAAAATTTGAATTTGGAACCCAAAACAAATCATCCATTCCCGATACTTTTTTGACTGAATGTATAATATACCAATCAATTGCTGTTGCGTGAGTCTTGCAAAAACTCCAAACTGGCTCAACCAATCGATTTTTGTTTGATTCGACTCCATACAGGGCTGGTTCAGGAGAAAAACTATGTAAAACCGCAGGGCGCGACTAGTTTTTAAAAAATTTTGATCTGACAACTAAAGCTTGATTAGCTCAAAATGTTATGCAATGTTTTAATATGTCCTATTATAATTCTACAAGTCGGCTGCACTACAAAACAGAGTTAAAAATAGAGATACTATAAATAGAGCTAAGAAATAAAGTCAATTACTACGTTTCTGCATAATTTGGCGCAATTTTTGTACCATAGCTGGCGTCAGTAAACAGGAAACCCAAGGCCACGACTGACGTCAGTTCGAGACAGATTAAATCCTAACCGTGTCATAGGTTTTATTGCATAATTTTAGATGTAAATAAATTAGCTCGCGGCCAACACGACCATAACATGACATTGCCTTGATATCCTTCATAGAGGTTAAACCACTATTTTTGTCAGAGACAACTACCGAATTAATTTTAAAGTCAGTATTTGTCCATATGTGGGTAAAACTCACGAGGGTACCTAAATTTCTCACAGTTTTGCTCCTCCAGAACATGAGAGTATTTGTTTTATTTTATTGTCCTCGTTAACCGAGGACATAACGTTAACTGAAATTGAATAAAATAAATGCAAGCCAAGCATTTACTATCGCGCATTTTTAGTCTTTGAAGAATTAAAAATATTTTTTGCCATTAAAAGAACAGCTTCAACAGGAAATAATAAAAACATTCACACATGCACTCTTACAATGACTTGCATACATTCACTCGAAAAACACTCCATCATGGAAAGCCGGTTCCAGTAATACAATGCCGTGGCAACACTTGTTGATAACGGAAAGCATAATTAATTAGTTTAAGGATGTATATAAGGTCAAATTCAGTAGTACATCTAATTAAATTATGAAAGTATTAAATAAGTTACAAATTGGACACCCAGACACTTATTATTAATTACTTATAATGATTTTTTATAATAGATTTTTAAGGAATTATTCGATATTTAATTATTATTCAAATAATTTGACTACTGCGACTACTACGGCCTAACAGTTGTATCGCCATTACCCTTCGAAGGATAGATTTTATCAATTTCAATTTGAAATATTTCCGCAGAATTACCGGTGAACCCACTTTTTCTTGGGCTTAAAAAATTGCAAATCGTACAAAGAAATTGATAAGAAGTTTTTTAGCCGCATAATTTTGATACAAAGTTCCCAATTCGTCTATCTTCTCAAAAATTGTAACATTTCCGGCAAAAATTACGTTTTATAAATGGTAATTTTAAAATGAATTATTTCACATAACTTGTCGGGAAAGTATTAATTTTTTGGTGTCAATTGATGCAGGAGGTTTTATTCTACTATATATTTCGAATTTAGGGCAGAATCTTGGAATTTATAAATGTTATATACATCCTTAAATTGAGTCACAATAAAATAATTAAAAGTGAACACGGGCACAAATACCATAGTAGTGAACAAAAAACATAAAAATGTGCCAACACAAGTTGTTGAGATGTTAATGTTATTTTATTTAAGGAATAAGAGTATGTTTTTATTTACGGAGCTAAGGTATGGACACAAAATTTCGTATATATAATAATAATTATTGGCTGCGAACATGATTTACGTAATTAATTAAATCCCTCTAATCGCTGCCTTTAATATGAACTTAGTTGTAAAAGAAAATATTTCCATTGCAATAAGTATGTTACGTAGTATGTACCTATTACACAATAACTATTTTGGTTTCTTGCACTGATGTTGCTTCTTTTGTGTGACGCTAATTTGGCTCCCACGTATGTTTATATAACTAAGTACCTAAACCATTTGCCGGTGTAGCCAAATGAGAGAACAGAAACTTTAGTAAGTACTTAGTGGCTCCCAAACTACGAGTATATCCGTCGCACTTTGAACGTCTTATTGAGAAAGGGTGAATGCAAACTAATAGAAGTGTAACGGAACGCGACTATCTGTCACTGTCGAGCGGGTATACATATACACATAACACATAATTATGTATGTTCTTATACTTGCTTGAAGCTGGGCCTTAAGGCGAAGGGCCACGCTCGACGCCTAATTGATCCAAATTAAATAAAGCGCCGAGCGACCCTCTTCACAGATGAAATATGCAGCCTCACCTGAAAGCCGGCTCAAGTTTGCCTGGAACACAAACATTGCCTTAGATATTAAAAGCATTCTGTGAGTACTAACAACCTCAGCAGCCGGCGCCGGCGGCGCGCGGCGCGGCGCGCGGCGTCTCGCTGCGCCGAGTTCGCACCCGCACTGGTTTGTTACGTCACATAATACCTACTCGTATTAAGTTGTTATCGACAAACACGAACGAATGCTCTTTTTCGTTACCTTTACTTCGGTGCTGTAAATAAATTGTTATTTATTATTAAAGCTGGTTTTATTCGATTGTTTATAGGTAGTACGAATCTTAAGCGGAGAATCCACAGAAGCTGGGAGCTACTCGTACCTTGGGTTGAAATGTTATTTTTTTTCTAGAAATAAACAGACTAAAGAAACAAAACATGAACGAAATAAAGAGATAGAGCACTCCCGGTTATACCTACTAAAGAGTATACGCAGGAAACACATTGAAAAGAAAAAATAATCAAAATGAAATCCAGTCGAGCCGGGCTCCGCGCGGGCCGCGGTGAACGTAAGCCTCGCTTCTATAGGTATGTACATACTTAGTAACTAAAAAAAATATATCCCACTGCACCTATTGCAAACAACACTTATATTTTTTCTGCCAATAGATATTATACTAGTAGCGCCCTGTGGTTTCACCCACGCGGTAATGAAAAACGACAATGATGATGTAAAGCGCACGTCCTTTTCTGTACCCCTGACAACGTGTACCTATGCAAAATTTCATGATGACGAGAGGAACAGTAGGATGAACGCGTAATAAAGAAACAAACTCACTTTGGCATTTACCTATGAAATATTTATAAGTTAGGGGAGTATGATTACATAACTTATTATAATCAATCGCGAACTAAATGTCGCTCGCTACGACCGGCCTCTCGTGTCACCTTCAGCCCCGCCGTTAGCCTAGTAGGCTCATGGTCACCGCCCGCGCCGCTCCACACATGTCATTGCATCTCGAAATCCACGAAATGCGTAGAACAGCTGAAGTTTGGCGATATCAGAGCTGGTCTCATAGTTAACTTAGTTCGTAATGATGAGCACAATAGCTCCTTTCGGCTTGTACATCCTTTCTGCGGAACCTCATACCATACTAGACACACCTGAACCAAAGTTCGCTCTTCTGTAAACAATGGTTTTAAATTAAATAGGCAATTTACAAACTGCTTTAAATTCTGACAACATGGCTGGTCACTCAGCTTAAACGAGCTTCCTTCCTTCCAAGAATTTAATAGTTTTGTAAATGTTTAACATATGAATAAACAAATACTTATGATCATTGGCTGTAAAACTGCTACGCTAATAAAGATACTATTAGCATTATAAAGTAGCTAAAGTTATGGGCGTATTCGAATGTTTGTTTAATTAATTGATCAATATTATACCAAGATCATTGTAATTATAAAGGTAGGTATACATATATTTGCTAACTAAACTAGTTCGCCTCGTTGCAGACCACACTGACCGTGACTCATGCTAATCTAATTCATACACCTGCCTACAAAAATAGTTTTTTTTCCACAATGACATAATCTTTGATAATGGGTTTCGACCCCGAGGCTTTTTTCTAATCCCAGGATTTCTGGATTTTCTATAGACAATCCCAGTATCCTGGGAATATAGACAGGTATCTGAAATGTCTGAAACGAATATAGAAATTAGCTTTTTATTAATGTTTTATTGGCAAAATGATTTAATATAATATCGTTCAAAAAAGTAGGAAGTTAAACTTCAATCAAACGCAACTTTTTCTAAAAATAAAATTAAATGACCATCTTTCATTAGGTAATGATTTATCTCTCTCATTCATTACAAGTTAAAGTTCAAAAAATAAAAATGTACCTGCCTATTACATAACAGGCCTGCAACGTTACATACTTGATCGATGCCTGCAACGCAAACGCAAAACAACAACAACAACTGGCTGATAAAACATCAGGTATTAATATGATTGAATTTCGTTTTCAACAACTTTTGAAGTATTTTGTTGATCCCGAAAATCCGGGATTTATAATGTTTTAATCCCGAAATTTTTGAGACTGCAAAGCGAACGGGATCTTGGGACTCGGGATCCCGGGATCAAAAGCTCTAATTAGAGCGTAATGCAATCTTTTTTAGTGTTCCGCTCCCAAAAGGTAAAACGGCACCCTATTACTAAGACTCCGCTTTCCGTCCGTCTGTCTGTCACCAGGCTCATGATAGTTACACAGTAGTTTCACAGATGATGTATTATGTTATTTCTGATGCCGCTATAACAATAAATACTTACTAAAATCGGAATGAAACAAATATTTAGGGGGCTCCCATACAACAAACGTGATATTCTTGCCGTTTTTACAGATAATGGTACGGAACCCTTTGTGAGCGAGTCCGACACGCACTTGGCCGGTTTTATATTAAGTGATAGGCTTGCGTTCGACCGCTATCTCGCCTGATGGTACCTATTAGCAACGATGCAGTCTACGATGGAGCATGCTTGCCTAGAAGAAACCGATTCACACGCGACTTGAAGATTCATGAGTATTTGGAAAGAAGAACTTAAGTACGGTTTTCTATGTAGTTGTAACTGGGTTAACTGGATAAATATATGTTGGACCATGGATAGTTTTACTTATCATTGGTCCAACCAGTCGGACCACGAGTCTGGAGCGGAATTATTAATATTTTGAGATGGGTTACTTTGGGATGGTTTTTTTCGATTTCTTTATTTTAAAAGATGGGAAAAAATTTAAATTATGTTATTAAACAACAGAAACATAGATAGAATAGATTGTAAGTGATAAAAATGAAGCCGAGTCCGCTGCGACAAGTTGCTGACATTGCTGGAGAGGCGTGCTCGAAGCTCGCGGAGGCCCCCGCGCGACAGTTTTCCTGATACTCTTGTATATAGGTAAGTATTGTTCGATCTAACACCGAAGACACGCCCGCTTTACGAAATTATCATGTTAGATGCATAGGTCATAAAATACAAAACCTGGTTTTGTAAGCTTAATTAGTTTTTCAGTTTACAGATCTTTCAAAATATGCCTATACCTAGTAGGAAAAAGAATATGGATGTGTGGATGAAGGGTTGAAGGGTACACTACACCTACCTATATTTGCCTACCCTCTAAAAATCTACATAATTAAAATTTGTCCAGTCGAAATGACATGTAGTGAGATGAAAGCACAATGTGGGTCCGACACACACACATACTTTCACGTATTTTTTGTGATATTAAACTTAGTTTAGTTTTCTGCTCAGTCTTCAATGCATTTGTACATTACTATAGATAATAGATGTCATACATAATTAATAAACTGTAAGTAGGTGCCCAGCCTACAGTGTGCTAATTAGCTTAATGCGTAAAAAATCGCGAGGTATTCGCCACTTTGCCGGTGATACATTCGTAACCTAACCGCCTTGAGCGACAGTTTGCTTCAAAATCAAACTAAGATATTTAATAAAATCATTGAAACATAATCATTTGCTGGATCAATACACGAAGTGCACGTCAAGTTTATTAGAAACCTATGAAGAATTAAATAGGCTTTTTAATATTTTTAGTTATAATTATTTATAATAAAAATGTGGCGTGTCGTGAAATTTGTGTTGATTTTTGTGGCAGGGTGTGTAGCGAGAGAAGTCTCTGGTGAGTACAAAATAAGATGTTTATATTTATACCGCTGATTCTGCCCTTCCTTACGAATTATAATTATACCTACCGTACCTGCTAGCGTATTTTTTTCCTATAATTTATATAGGCTCTGCCTGTATGGCATTTCTAGCTAGTGATTTAATGTAGCGTCTTTATAGATTTATCCATTGGCTCCCGAAGTACAGCGTTTGGTAGTTCGGAGCCAATTTTTAGTTTATGAACATTTTGTACTTTGATAAAAAAAAATACCCAAGTTTGTATTTATTACATACCAAATATACCAATAGATAAAATATAAATGCTCTTAATTATCTAGATAGGTATTACAAATAATTACATAATTATTATCACGTAAATAATGGTATGAGCTGTGTTAGCTCAGTGGGAGAACAGCCGCTTCGAATTCTTAATTGAGGTGGCGGGTTCAGACTCCGACTCGTACCAATGAGTTCTTTCGAACTTATGTACGAAAAACGAAAAGGCAACGGAAGTAGACAGTGGAAGCGTGATCCGTGGTGGTGTAAGGTGTGTGGTCCGCAGACGCGGAGCTGCACCGGCTGCCCGCGCTGTTCCACCTGGACGACTATGAGCGCTGCCTGTCGCAGCGAGCCGGCCTCTACTGCGTCGGCACCTTCGAGCTCACTCCGCGGACCACGCCCAACCCGGCCTACGACATCATCACGGTAACTTGCCATCTAATTCTAGGGAATCTAATACTCAGTATTAATTCAAGGATCTAAAGACGAACATTTCTAAAGCACCTTAGGACTTCTTTAATAAAGGTTTGTTCTATTTTGTTCTACAACGGGCTGCGCCCCGCAGCTTCTCCTGCTAGCGCCCCTCTATCCAGTAGCAACCGTTAACTTTTCTAGGATAAAAAGTTAAAAGAAGAAGAAGAAAACGAACCTGTGTGTTAATTCAGGGTTTGTGACCTTCATGCCTAGATACATCCAAGCCCTTTGTATGCCGTTTTTGCTATTGCTTTAGAATCGTTAAAATGTTTTGAAGCGTTGGAGTGATTGGAATGTAACGTGGGGTTTTTGGGTGTATTTTAGGTACTTGACCTCGGCTCATCTGACGGAGGTCAGTATGGGTATAAATAGCCTGGGAAATTCCCAACGTACCTCTAAAGAATATAAGAAATAAACAAAAAAAAATCGTGCGAGAGTTTAGGCAGTGGCGTCACTCGGGCCAAAAGTAAACTGTAAACCACTAAAGTCTCGTAGAGGGATAAGTGACCTCGCGAACACAACGCCAGACCTTTCTGCACACATCTCAGGACATTTAGTGCGCACTTCGATTAATCCGGTGCTGACGTCAAGGAGGCCCTTGCTTTGCAGAAAAATCGATTCGGATTTGCTTGATTGGTTAAAATTACTCACATATTTATTTTGCCCACAAAAAACCTTGGTATGTTAATAAATAGATACCTATTTGGTGAACTGACTTAAGAGATCTCCCATCCCAGTTTGGACGCGCTAATTGGAGCAATAGTTTGGTACTCCGAGAGAGTAGCTTGAAACGATGGCTCATATATTTCTCAAGTGAATGTTGAACAGGAGCGACTGAAGCAGCACTTCTCGTTCGACCGGCGGCTGCTGCACCGCGGCTACTGCGTCAGCAAGCGCTGCCGCTCCGCGGAGCGCAACGCCACGCTCCGCTTCGAGCAGTGCGCCGACCGGCTGGTGCGGCGCCACGCGCTCTCCGCGCGCCTGCGCTCGCTCGCGCACTGCACCTCGCACGCGCAGCGCCGCGCCGCCGCGGCGGAGGCGCCGGACTTGCCGCAGATGATATTCCTCTACGTGGTCTACGCTATTCTGCTTCTTAACGTTTTAGGAACGGTTCATGATGTGTACGGTGATGGTAAAAGTAAGTACAATTTATTGGTTTTATAGATTTTGACATTTTTTTTTAGAAAAGCTAAACTCTACTCTGTCAAGAAAGTACCGGAAAAATATCAATAATACACAAAATGTTTGTTATTCATCCAAATTTATTTTATCACCTTCAAAGTATGCTCCTTCAGAAACGATACACTTACGCCAACGAATAATCCAATCATCAAAACATTTTTTAAACGCTGTTTCCGGAATTGAGTTGAGTTCTCGCCTCGAATTCTCCTTTATGTCTCCTACCGATTGAAAACGGGTGCCTACTAAACTAGTTTGCATGTCAAACTCGTAAACCCACGTCTCGTCACCAGTAACAATGCGTTTCATAAATGTTGGGTCGGAATTGACCCGTTCTAGCATGTCCTCAGCGACTCTCATGCGATTGAGTTTTTGGAGAAAATTCAGGTCTTTTGGGACTAGCCGAGCGGTAACATGTTTCATACCCAAATGATTACTTAAAATGGTACGGATCGACTCGTGAGATACAGAAAGTTCAGCGGCTATCTCTCTCAAAGTTGAGTGAGGATTTTCAGTCACTATTTCCTTCACTTTTGCGATGTTAACTTCAGTTGCAGACGTTGATGGCCTACCAGAGCGAGGCAAATCTTCCATCACATCTCGACCGCTTTTGAACGCTTTGTACCACTCATAAGCACGTGTTTTTGATAAAGTCGATTCGCCGTAAGCCTTCTGTAACATTTTTAGTGACTCCGAACACGAAATTCCATTGGCGATGCAAAATTTAAAACAAACTCTTTGTTCGATGTTTTTGTCCATGATGAAATTCGTAATACACACTAGACATGACCTAACTAAAAACAGCACCATATTTAATCTAAATAACAGACGCAACTCAAACTCCGCGCCAAAATGGATAACAGTTGTGCCAATCTAACAACAACAATAAAAACAAAAATTTGAATTTGGAACCCAAAACAAATCATCCATTCCCGATACTTTTTTGACTGAATGTAAATAAATAAATAAAAAAAATAAACACATGAAATCACAAATAATAGCCTTCTTGTAAATGTAACAGCAATAAGCTACAATTGCATTTAGTCAATTATCCATCGTTACTCAATATTAGCCTCAAATTATTATAATAAGGTGCTTAGTGTTTCGTCGAGGGTACTTTGCTAAATATAATTTGATTAAGTTCAAAGAAAAGTGCGGTATACCTAGTAGCCTAGTACCTATACCTACCCATTACAAAAACAATTAATTAATTGAAACATCACCTACATACCTTAGGTACCTATCTACTCGTATATCTATACTAATATTATAAAGAGGAAAGATTTGTATTTTTGTATTTTTGGATGTTTGTGTGGAATAAACTCCAAAACTACTAGACCGATTTCAATAATTCTTTCACCATTCGAATGCTACATTATCCCAAAGTGACATAGGCTATATATAATACCTGAAAAAAATAGGGATCCTTACTAAAACTTCAATAGTATCCACCCGTGCGAAGCCGGGACGAGCCGCTAGTCTATTATATAAACACAGATCTACATCCATTATAGAGGTACTCGTATATTATATATGGCTGGCTATATTTCGAAATACTTTTTCTTCAACGTTTAATAAAGAGATTCGTGTGTGACTTCTCAATTAATGTTATATTATTTCCCCATAGAGAACAAGCACCTGGTGGCGTGGTCGGTCCCCGCGAACTGGCGCGCGCTCACCTCCGTCAGCGAGGGAGCCTCTGCCTTCGCTCCGGTGCAAAGTGCTAAGTACGTACACCTTTACTTTTCTATAGACAGACTAAGTAATATTTAATTATTGGCTAAGGTCGTTTGCTTTGAGTGATAGGAGTTACCGATTTAAATTGTTACCCAAAATGCCTTTAGATACGAGTAAGTACATAGTTGTTATTCTAATAGTTATAAACCTGACTAGACTTCTAAGTCTAAGTATGGCTTAAGTAATTAATGAATATAGGGAACCACTGGTACCCGGGAGTTCGCTCTACTCGGCCTTCGAGACTCGACCCTCACAAACGTGCATTTTTATACCTATACCTACCTACATAATTATCTATTTCTATTATTACTTTATCTATATCAGATATAAATGTCAGCATATTTAGGAAAAATCCAGCAGATAAAATTATTCAGGAAAGGCCATTCAAAATTAATCTGCATTATTTTAAATACTGTGCTACTCGTACGTACTAGGAACCATCCATCGTTGGACGCTATCGATACTGATTCGAATGCACTGATTACTTTGTGTCAGGATAATCCTGCACTGCATCATCATCTACACGCACGCCTACTTGCTGCACTTCATGGGCTACATGCACAACCCGGAGGACGTGGAGAAGGTTCGTTTACTGAATACCTTATACTCGTACCTACTGGGTTATACGGGACGTCGTTACTAAGCGGGAAGGAGATTATTATATTCATCATTACGAACAACTTTTCCGAAGCAACACTTAAATCACAAAAAAATCAATGAATTGGGAAAAAAATTAAAAAAAAATTTCGCGTAGGTACATTTTTCTGGGGAACACAAACTGCTTTTTACTGCAATGCATGGATGGTTGCTATTATTCTACACTAAACTAAACTTTTCGGAATAAAAAGTTCGACAATGAAATTCCAAAAAAATGAAACATGAAACAAAACATCTACTCGTACTTTTATAAAGTTTGAATAGTTGTAATAGTATTATATACTCGTAATTATGTATGAACGCGTATTGTTTGTTCCCGCTAGTACCGCGACAGTTTCCTGAACGTGCTGATCCGGAACGGCACGTCGCTGGTGCAGGTGTTCGTCCTGATCTCCAGCTTCTTCACGGGGTACAGCACGCTGCAGGCGGCGGCGGCGGCCGGCTCCGCGCTGGGCGCGCGCCGCGCCGCCGTCTGGGTGCTCAGGAGGGTCTTCCGGTGAGGACGCCGCGCCGCTTAGTAGTGTCACTTGCTGCTGTGCTCTTTGAATAAATGAATAGAGAGTAATGTGTGTATGTGGCAGGCTGGCGCCGGTGTACCTGCTGGTGAGCGCGTACAGCGCCACGTGGTGGCGGCGCGCGGGCGCGGGCCCGCTGTGGGCGCTGGTGGAGGCGGAGGCGCGCGTGTGCCGCGACAAGCTGTGGACGCACGCGCTCTTCCTCAACAACGTCGTGCAGCCCTCGCGGCTCTGCATGGTGCAGTCCTGGTGAGTGCACTGCACACTGCGTGACGTGGTTGCGGCGCGTAAAACTTTACTTTTTCGGCAGTCGGGAAAAACGTAAAATGCGAATAAACCATACAGTCACGCCAGCGGATTAAAAATCTGCCTGTAGTAAGCACCGGCAGATTCAAAACTGAACTCTTCTAATAAAGCTGTGTACCCCGCAGGGCGATGGCCGCCGAGATGCAGCTGTTCCTGGTGTCGCTGCTGCTGACCCTCCTCCTGCTGCGACTGAAGGTCCGCGCGGCGCGCGTGCTGGCCGCGCTGTGCGGCGCCGCGTGCCTGCTCAACGTGTGGCTCGCCTACGTGGAGGGCCTCGTGCCCATGGTGCTGGTCATCGTGCCCGAGTCAGTATCTGCACGAGTTAGGAGATGGGTTAACGTTATCGTGCCTGTCTTAAGACTAACACTCTGCCGTCCTAAGCCCAAGAGCGGTACCTATCTCAAAAAATACTGTTTTCTCATACATCTGAAAGCTTGAAAAATTACGCATCTGATGCGTGAAAAAACAGAATTCACTTATATCGCTCTCGGGCTTAGGACGGCAGCATTACTCTTCACTAAAGAACAATGTTAGTGTTTATTGTGTCTATAATGGAAGCGCTGTTTCACGTTATCGGACCCGTGTTAGCTGTAACGTTTGCCACGTAATTTTTATCAATATTTACTATAACTTGGTCTCGTATTTTTGTTGTCAAGATCACCTAGTATGTGTGAGTAGATAGATCTAGGAGGTGGGAGCGACGGTCCCAGCATTTTGTCTGTGTTATTTCACACTGGCATAATTATGCTGCCGACCATAGTCATGACCTGTTGTCAAGATCATTTTGCCTGAATAATTAGAACCACGTCTGTGTTATAAACTGTGACAGTGTTAAATTATTCATCATGCTTGCGCAAGGGCATCCCGTGAACTAGTCATATAATATCAAGATCATAGTCCCTGAGTAACATATTCATATTTTTTTTACATAAATATTCGCAATTAATTGCTTCGTTAATAAAAAAAAACGCGCCGAAGCAATAAAGAGTAAGTATTTGTAGTTTCGGTTGATCTATCCGTCAGCCCTAGACCTGTTTGATTCCAATTTATGTACATAATTATAGATATAAGTAGGCAGTTAATTGTTATGATGTACTTATTATTACAACATATTGAAACTCGTTTGCTGACAGCTTTAATAACTTAAAACAAACTTGTCAGTCCATCATAAGTTGAACATCCGTCAACTCATTTTTTGCTGCGACACTTGTGAGACACCATTATAAATAAGATTTCTAAATATACAGCTTAAGTGGTTATTCCGGTTAGAAGGGTTAATTAAGTAGGGTTTTTAGTCATCATTTTTAGGTGTTTGACTCTATCTACACGAATATACCTAGACAGTAAAGAGGGGCGTAGTAGCGCGTAGCGCTTTTCGTAGCATTGTAGATCATCGCATAAAATTCGCATTCGTTCAATTCAAACTTACCTGAACAGTTTCATAGACTGATTGTGAAAGCAAATAACCAAGTAAAAATGCGCGATGATATTATAAAGATATGAAGTTTGTATGTGTGAATGTAAATGGCCTTTAGGGCGTCCGCTGCGTAACCAGACTGACACCAAAGTGGGGCTAGCACAACTTTGACGTAAAAATACGTAGCGAGTTTTCGATAGAAAAGTGTACGCCATTTACGACTGTCAAGTATGCTCCTGACGGGTGTAAATCACGTACACTTTTCTATCGAATACTCGCTACGTATTTTTATGTCAAAGTTGTGCTAGGCCCACTGGGCCTATACGAGTTTATGTATGTATAATATGTACTTAAAATTTACGTTTCTTCTTTTACTTCTTACTACTTCTACTTTTATTTAAAACATAAAACTTACGTGTCCGTTTTTCACTAGGACATTGCGAACCGAGTTCCGCGGATCCAGATCCTTCTTCCACCTGCACACGTCTCCCTGGAGTAACCTGCCCGCCTGCCTCTTCGGTCTTCTACTCGCCCACGTCTACTTCGAACAGAAGAACAAAGCTAAGGCTAAAGCAGAAGAAAAGACTAATGGTAGCATACAAAATGGACTAAAACAAGAAAATATTAGTCTGGCCAATGGAAACGGTGTAGCCAATGGGAATGGTTTACGCTGCAAAGAAAATGGAGAACATGTAAACGGAAATGGTGTACTCGTCAAAGAATATGGTGTACTTGTCAAAGAAAACGGTGTACTTGTCAAAGAAAATGGTGTACTCGATAAAGAAAATGGTGTACTCGTTAAAGAAAATGGTGTACTCGTTAAAGAAAATGGTGTACTCGTTAAAGAAAATGGTGTACTCGTTAAAGAAAATGGTGTACTCGTTGAAGAAAATGGTGTAACCCTCAAAGAAAATGGTGTACTCGTTAAAGAAAATGGTGTACTCGTTAAAGAAAATGGTGTACTCGTTGAAGAAAATGGTGTAACCCTCAAAGAAAATGGTGTACTCGTTAAAGAAAATTGTGTGTGCGTCAATGGGATTGGCGTCGGTGCTGAAAATGGAATCAGAAACAGAAAATATGTGATAAAATATGATATTAAAGGCAATGGTATTAATAGTACCGACTGTGAAAATAAAACAATTGAAGCCGTACACACCGAAATAAATCAAAATGGTCAATCCAGATTAAGAAGCTTGGAAAATAAAGATAAAAGTGATAAAAATAAAGCTCCTTTTGTAAGTACTAAGTAATATTTTGATGAAAATCGGTTCAACAGTTTCAATGTTTTTTTTAATTCAATGTTGTATGGTACCCAGCTGCTCCGCTACGCGCACTGCTTCACGGTGCCGGTGCTGGTGTTGTGGGTGTCGCTGGGGTCGCGCGTGGTGCGCGTGCAGTCCGCGCCCGCGCTGGCGCTGTACGTGGGGCTCGAGCGACTCATGTTCAGCCTCGCCTTCGCGGGCCAGCTGCTGCAGATCATCACTGTTAAAGGTACGAGTACACTTTCAAACTAGTCAATTAGTAAAAAAAATGTTTCGAGTGTGGGGTCGGTGACCTAACTTACCTACATTTTAATAACCTCAAAATACCACGAGCAAAATAATGGTCTATTAATCAACTCAGATTAAATTACTGACTGTAACGTAAGGAAATTTTCGTGCGTTTGAATTCGAGAAACTCATGTTGGATTGAGATATCAAACATGTAGGGATGTAATAATGTAAGCTCGGTACAGACCTACCGACATCCTTTACCTATAGGATAAATCGGTGTCTACTGAGAGTGATATTATACGCGTGACATGATATAAATGATATGTCTGTAATATGTTCAATTTTGTTCAGATATTTTGTATTTTTCCAAAAAACTATTTATGAAAAAAACATATGAAAATGATATGATGGTTGGTTGGTTGGTCGCAGGCCCGTGGGCGCGGCTGCTGGGCGCGCGCGGCTGGGCGCTGCCGGCGCGGCTGCTGCTGCCGGTGGCGCTGGTGCACTGGACCGTCAACATGAGCATGCTGGCCGCGCGCACGCAGCCCGTCGCCTCCTCGCTCTTCAACGTGGTATGTGCTACCTTTTCACCTCATATCATTTCATCCTTGGTTGTTTTACCTACTCGATGATTTTAAAGTCAACATACTCCATAGGTTTTGTTTGTTCAGTAGCTGCACGGAGTTTCACCTGCGCGGTGATGATGATGTAAAGTAGCCTAAAAGCTAATCCAGGATAAAAAATAATCTATCAATATAATAGACAATCTTTTGCATTAATATAATTATTTAACTACTTAGGTACCTAGTGTGATTGGGAAAAATATGCTCATACAAAAAACGAGGTGATTTAAATAAGTAGGTATTGTTTTTGTTTCAGAGCGTCGACTGGCTCGCGACGTTATTCTATTCCTACCTGATAGCGGTTCCGCTGTCTATTCTAGTCGAGCTGCCGATGAAGAGAGCCCTTGATGCTCTCATTTCTTAATAAGTTTTATATTTGAATAGCAAGTAGATTTATTTCCTCGGATTATTTTGTAAATAAAGGCTGTGTTTATTTTTACTTAACTGCTGTTTTTTTTTTATTTAACCTTTTTAGCTCAAATTGTTTTAATAATAGTAGTAAAATCTTTAAACCTGTATGAGAATGCAGGTTTTAGAATATAATTTTACATGCTATAAAAATATTCAAAGGAGTAGATCCTGAGATGGTGGTACTCGTACTTACTATGATCGAAGCCGTTTTGAAATCGACGTTTTTTACACAAACCTTATTAGCGCCATCTAGTGCTACGTAGCAAAATTACTTGCTTTTAAATATTTAGAGACTGGCAATCATTGAAACCATGGCCAGTGTAAAACTATCGCTGAGAGAGTTTTACCTCTATTTCTTGGAAGAAACCATAGATTTATGAAGAAACAGTAACGCCAACATTCAATTAGTAGCGGCGTTTTACCTGAAATAAAACGCATATTAATTTACTTACCTTATTCGAAGCTTATATAATGAGATAGGCTCTACGTTTCCCGCCTTGCATTGTAGCTAACTTCAGGTCAATAGTCCCTTCTACGGTATGACGTCACTTCCACCTGGCAGTGTGGCTCCATTTTGGATCAGCCATCTTGGTTTTCATTGCGTTTTGTTTGGTCACCAGGCAGCAATTTATTGTAAGCTTCGAATAAGGTAAGTAAATTAATATGCGTTTTATTTCAGGTAAAACGCCGCTATTAATTTGACTGGTACCTTATTCGAAGCTTATATAATGAGACGTGTTTGTTATCGCCTGGTGGAAGTGATGGTGATGACGTAAACGCCAATGTGATTGTATGCATAGATAGTAGACACATTAAGGTTTAAGTTAATTATATGACTATGGTTTAGGTATGTGTCAGCCTATGCTCAGGAACTTAATAAATAATAACAATATTTATCTTCATCTTTAAGAAAACTGTTTACTTTCAATTCTCATTATCGACAATTACTTTTTAATATTTTAATCAACAGGATCAAAAAATTTTGTAACAGACGTCCTACTAGCGGGTGTGACCTGACACCGGTAATATTTACAAAAGGTATTTTGAGAACGCCAGTTGCCCCTAGCAAGTATCTCTTCGAGAGGGTAGTTATCTAACCAATTTTTAGAAGCTACAGCTGACCTAAAGCTTCCGGGAGTGGCTGATATGCCAGCATCAGTTAACAGAGATTTGATCCAACCTGCAATTAGTGTACGTGATGCCGATCTAGGGTCACCCCTAATATTTAAAAATAAGCTGTTGGTTTTAGCAGCGTTTCTACGATTCTCGAGGAGAGACAAAGTATGTTTGACCCAAAAAACGGCATCTAATTTCTCGTTATCTTTATTAACCACAAGCTTCCAACCGGACTGCCTGTAATTTACAGAGTCTGTCTTAGAACCAAACGATGGCCATAATATTAGTGAATCATCATTAATTATGCAATTACTAGAATCAACATTAAGCAATGTCAGATCGTGAATTCTTCTGCCTGAACAAAGAAGTAGTAGTGCAGCTGTATGCCTCTGAACTTGAAAAACATTATTTTTGTCAATACGATATTTTTCTAAAAATGAGGCCAACGTATCAATATTCCAAACCGGGGGCTTGCCATGATTAACTGGTTTTCGCAACGCTATAGACTTTAACGTATGCTTAATAAGCACATGCGAGGTAAGATGGCCTGACTTTTCTGGATCACATAGAGTTACTACCACTGATTTGTGCAACAAGATCGAGTTGTATGATAGTTTATGAACTAGATGCAAATCAGATAAGAATCTAGCAACATCACTTGCTGTAGGGCTTGAAAAGTTAGTCTCGTGCGATTCACACCAAGACAACCATTTCTTCCAAGCGACGCTATACACTTTACGTGTAGATGGGCGCCAAGATTCTTGCAGGAGCTTTACTTGATTACTGTCCCATCCTTTTAGCATCCCAGACCACCCCCACATTTCCATACCTCTAGAGTCATCTTTAACACATTCGGAGGAGGCAATCCCGTCGTGACATCTACTAGGACTCTGTCTAGGTGGTGAATTGTGAATGGGGGAGCTAGAGCTCGCGATTTGATGTCCGGTCGTCAAAAAACTCGATTCCATCGTGGAACTACCAGAAGGTAAATTCCCTGAGCTTGGTTGAGATGGCTTAGAACTCTGGGGATTAGAAATGGAGGAGGAAATACCCAGGCTAGTTTGTACTTCCAGATTTGAGAGAAGGCATCTTGATACATCGCTTGCCGGTCGTGGAGGTCTAGTGACACATAATTGCTCACTACGTGAGCTCGACTCGAGGCAAACAGGTCGATCATCGGAATTCCCCACTTGGAGAAAATTTTCTTCGTACATTCCTGCTTCAAATGCCACTCTGGGGGTGTGCGAAGTCTTGACAAATGGTCCGCATGATTGTTGTACATTCCGGGAATGTGAAACACTTTTATGTGTGTTTGATGACTGTCTAGGATCTTGAAAACTTGATAGGTTAAGTCCATGAGGGCAGACGACTTCGTTCCTCCTTCGTGTCTGAGGTAAGCTACCACGGACTGGTTGTCGGACTGTATTAGTAATGTACTGCGACTCAGGACCTGACAATGATGCTGCAGCACTTTTAAGATTGCTAACATTTCCTTTTGGTTGCAGTGGAGGTCCTTCTCTGTTTTGGTCCAAGGACCCGTTAGAGATAGGTCGTCTAACCGAGCTCCCCATGCCAGATCTGACGCATCGGTTGTGAGGAAATGTGAAGGTGGTGGCATGTGAATAAGTGTCGAGCGGGTGCAATTTTGTTGCCACCAAACTAACTCTTCTAATGCTGCAGGCGTTAGGGCATGCCGCTGTTGAAACATCCTGGGATCTAGTTTCAGAACTTGGTTTATTAGGCTCAAAAGACCTCGATAGTTCAGTCTGCCCCTCGGCACCACAAAACTGGCAAAGTTGAGAAGACCAACTAGACTTTGCAGGTCTCTGAGATTTGAGCATTGTTCCGTTAACATCTGATTGGTTTTGGCTACAAGAGCAGGTATTTTGTCTACGGGCAGACTTTTGCAATTTGTCCAAGGATTCCAGAGAATCCCCAAAAATACAAGACTCTTTTTGGGAGTGGTGATGGATTTTTCGTAGTTTATTAACCAGCCTAGCTTCTCGAGAGTCTCGCACACCATGTATACATGGCTTCGAAGAACAGATTCGTTCTGATTTACAATCAAGAAATCGTCCAAGAAGACAATTATTCGTATACCTTTTTGCCTTAGAATTTGCACTATCCAGTTTGTGAGAGCAGCAAATGTTCTTGGAGCCGTACTCAGGCCGAAAGGTAAACACGTCATTTGCGATATAGGAGGCGCAGGAACCTTCTGTGGCTGCGAGCCACGGATAGATGAAAATAGGCTTGTGAAATGTCTATTTTGCACAGCCAATCCTTCGGTTGTAGAAAATCCGGTATCCGCTGAACATTTATTAGTTTGAAATGTTTTACTATTATGTATCGATTCAAATTCTTTAAATTGAAAATCGGTCGAGCTGAGCCGTCGCTTTTGGGAACCAGAAACATTGACGATAGAAAGCTCGGAGACACCACAGCACGTTCTAAAACCTCTTGGTGTTTCATTTTGTTTATGACAGATGTCATTTTGTCTGACTCTGGTACGAGTAGATTTGAACCCATGTTGGTGGGATAAAAAAGCGGAGGTTTTTGGCAAAACGGTATGCGATACCCTGTTATCATTTTTAGAATGTAAGGTGGTGCTCCTAGCTGTTCCCAAAATTTTAAGAAATGTGCAAGGCGACCCGCTTTGAACGGTATCGAGTCACAATTTTCGACGCTTGTTGTTTCCATTTTGTGGAGTGGAAGTGCGCTTCTTTCCACGGCTCGAATAATTCTGCTGCCTTGCAAAGGGCCGCGAGGAATTTCCTCGAAATGTATTCTGATAATTCGGTGCGACCGAGTTATTATAAGGCACACTGTCACGATGATAACCACCTTGCGGAGGCGGGTTATTATGGGAGCAGTGAGCTTGAGTAGTAGTGTGATTGTAAACTTGAGAAAAACCCTGCGAGGGTTTGAAATTAGAAGCGGACCCCTGCGAGGGGCCGCGTGACTTTTTTGGGGCTGCCCGCGAGGCAGAAGTCATAATGGCTCTTTGTGCCGGCCAAAAGCATTTTCTGACGCCGCCTGCACGGTCCACTGCAGCTGTGAATTTTTCGGCAGCAAAAAGATTGATCGTCGACGGCGGAATCTTGCGCAGACTCGCCTTGGACACAGGATCTTTTGCATGCTTTAAGATGCTATCTCGGCGCATTTGAATTGTTTCGGCCCGATGGCCACAGATAATCTGCATCAGATCTGAAGAAGCTTTGTGGAAGTCTCCCGCAGAAAATAGGGTAGTGACTTTCTGAAACAGACTCTCATAATCTATGGACTCACAGCCTTTAGCCCACGTCAATAAATCTCGTAGGCCAGTTTCTAGAGACTCTTTTTGCTTAAAAACACACATAGTGAGGGCTGCAAACGCTTTGTCTGCAAGTGTCAGATGCTTTGGTGTTTCGTAGTCTTTAATTTCATCATTAATCTCTAGGTCCGTGAACCCTGGTGTAAAAGTATACACCTTCTGAGTTTCAGCGTATCGCACATCGCCCCAATCGCTCTTATCTAAGTGCTGATATTCACCTAGCATTTGCAATTGCGATTGCGTTGCTTTAGGGATCGCTGGTTCCTTGAGTTTAGTTTCAAAGGAAAAAGTGAAACCTGATTGCTCAGATTTGTCACTTAAATCCAAACATTGATTGCAATCGTCAGTAAAGGAGGACGCAGCAAGTGATATAGCATCATCATTAGGTACCTGACAATGTCCAGCCTGGCGAACAACTTGTTCTCGCAGTGCGCGAATCTCTTCAGCTAGCTTCCTATGAGACGATCGGTGCTTCCGTTTGTTGTTTTTCTTCTTTCTATGTCTCCGTCTCGCCACAGTTGAAGAGGAACTTGAACTGCTTCCGCTATCACTACTGGAACTCGATAAACTCCGATCTCGTTTTTTCCTAGGTGTTGCCGAAGATAACGGCAAATTTTCAATATCTTTATCCATACTAAAGAAAAAAGACGGTAAAATGTTACAAAAAACGACACTATTCGAGATAGGATTTCACTAAGATAAAAACGGGTAGATTTATATTCAGTTACACTTTTAACTTATAATTGCACTAGTAATAGAAAAATGTCGATCTAGTACCTTGATAAAGTATAGGTTTATACTTTATAAATCCGAATTAATAATCAAAGAAATAATCCGAAAAAATTATATGAAAGTCGACGGCACCAACTTGAGTGCGTCCGACTCGGCGGGAATCCAAAACGCCAATGAAAACCAAGATGGCTGATCCAAAATGGAGCCACACTGCCAGGTGGAAGTGACGTCATACCGTAGAAGGGACTATTGACCTGAAGTTAGCTACAATGCAAGGCGGGAAACGTAGAGCCTATCTCATTATATAAGCTTCGAATAAGGTACCAGTCAAATTAATAATCAAATTTTAGACTACAGAATTTTTCTAGGGTTGCCAAATTGGGGATTTTTTTCAAGATTTTGGGGGAAAAATTATCTTTTGGGTAAACGACATCGTTGGGGGGGAAAAAAATATCAGCCTAAGGAATTTTTGAGATTTTCTCTATAAACTGTTGTCTGAAATACACAGTTAACGTTGTTTTAGATATCTAATCAATACTAATAAAAATAAATACAATTTGCAATTGTAGGCGCTGCGTGTGGGCATACAAAATAGTCATTTTGGGTTAAGAACTCGTTCCCAATAACCGGTTATCTACCACGGCCGTCGCAACGCTTGATTCGAGTCGCTCGATTATCGTTGGTGATCAACATTTTTAATCGTTTTTGATATGTTTACCTCTTATTATATTGGTCTACACTTTTATTTTTATTTTATATCTCAAAATTTCGTAAATAATTCGTAGTTCATTGTTTTTTAATTGGTACAAAAAAATGCTACATGACAAGTCTAGTCTAGTCTACTATTTTTACTACATAAAAAATGCGTGTTGGTTGAATAACACACACCTGACACAACTATTCTTTAGATTATATGCTGCTTTTCGTCCTTAGGGATGTATATAACATTTATAAATTCAAAGATTCTGTCCTAAATTCGAAATATATAGTAGAATAAAACCTGCTGCATCGATTGACACCAAAAAATTAATACTTTCCCGACAAGTTATGTGAAATAATTCATTTTAAAATTACCATTTATCAAACGTAATTTTTGCCGGAAGTGTTACAATTTTTGAGAAGACAGACGAATTGGGAACTTTGTATTAAAATTAGACGGCTAAAAAACTTCTTGTCAATTTTTTTGTACGATTTGCAATTTTTTAAGCCCAAGAAAAAGTGGGTTTACCGGTAATTCTGCGGAAATATTTCAAATTGAAATTGATAAAAACTATCCTTCGAAGGGTAATGGCGATACAACTGTTAGGCCGTAGTAGTCGCAGTAGTCAAATAACATCTAATTTTTTTTTGAATAATAATTAAATATCGAATAATTCCTTAAAAATGTATTATAAAAAATTATTATAATTAATAATAAGTGTCTGGGTGTCAAATTTTTAACATATTTAATACTTTCATAATTTAATTAGATGTACTACTGAATTTGACCTTATAATATATGTACATCCTTATTTATTTTTTTTGGGGTTTTTTTTTCAAAAAGTATCATTTCGGGGAAAAAAATTATCAATATGGGGAAAAATTAAAATTTGATCTGGCAGCCCGGCTAGCATCCGCCATTTTAAAATTGCTGTCGCTTGTGCGGGCCGGTGTGAGAAGAATTATTTATATAATATTCTTCTCCGCCAAATTTAATGCATAAATCTATATTGATGAAGTGAATAGTGCAACGTACAACATGGCGAGATACGGTCAAAGACCGGAGAATGCTCTCAAACGGGCAAATGGTGGGTACAAGTTCTTATCATCCACGTTGCGCATTCCCAGGATGACCTTTCGTAATCTGGGAGTGTCTCACCATTTGTCTATATTACAGATAAATTAATAAAGATTTGCCTCTTTGCTTAAAATTTATTCTTATTTTGCAGTATTTGCCGTTCAGTTTGTCTATTTAAATGATGATACTTAAAAACATAACCAAAAAATATTCACCGCATCCTTCAATTTGGCTGATGTGGCTGCATCCTAATTATGCTATGTAGGTCTTGATTTTCAAAAATATCGTTATGAATGTGTCCTCCTTCACAGCTTAAACCATAGGCTCCTAATTTGGACCCATACCAACGCTTAAAAATGTGCTCCATATGCTTTACTGCCGGAAATAAAGGCTCCACTTGCAAAGACAATTATTTAACATTGAGACATTATTGTTATGAAAACAATCTCATAAACATTAAACTTCAATGGTGGTAAACAAAAATGATCTGTATTAAGTACTTTGTAATTTTAGAGTTTATGGATCTGGACAAGCCCGCAAGGGCGCTGGACACCTTGCAAGAGGTGTTCCGTAACAAGAAATGGGCGTACAACTGGTCGGAGTCCGTCCTGGAACCCATCATGTTCAAATACCTGGAGCTTTGTGTGGATCTTCGCAAGTCCCACATCGCAAAAGAAGGCCTGTTTCAGTACAGAAATATGTTCCAATCTGTGAATGTTGGCTCTCTAGAACAAGTCATAAGGTAAAATAATGTAGCATTTTATATTTGTAGTGCTTTTTTTAAACATTGCAAATAGCCTAATTTTGACTTGTAAATTTATATTACCTGCTATACATATTTCAAATGTGTATAGCGGGCAGGGCAAATGAGATAAAATCTGTGTTAGTAATGAGACAACATGTAAGTGTTCTTCAAGATTACTAATAAGCTACAAAATTAATTAGAAAACTGTGATCCTGCTCATGTATGACAAAAAACGGTTGTAGGAATGTCCTGTAATTGACAATGATGTCAATTCTCTTGTACCATTTTGTAACCCCAAGTGACCTAAAATGAATTTTAACTTTTTTAAACTAAAAAATGAGATTTTTCCAAAAAAAATTTGATTTTTGCAGAGGCTATCTACGCATGGCAGAAGAGAGAACGGAGGCAGCTCGGGAGCAATCCACACAAGCCGTGATTGACACGGACGACCTGGACAACCTTGCCACTCCCGAGAGCATTCTACTCAGTGCAGTGTCGGGCGAGGATGCGCAGGACAGATCCGACAGGACTATACTGACACCATGGGTATGTATCTGTTTACCTAACGAGACTTATCATACATTGTAATCGTTGCTAAAAATAGTTATCAATTATTATTTTTATTAACCGACTTCAAAAAAGGAGGAGGTTATCAATTCGACTGTTTTATTTTTTATGTTTGTTACCTCATAACTTTTGACTGGGTGAATCGATTTTGATGATTCTTTTTTTATTAGATAGCTGACGCTTCCCCTTTGGTCCCATTTCAATTTAGTCCAGTTCTGATAATGGTATCCATGAGAAAACCATTTAGGTCTTAAATTTGCATTAAGTACGTGCACGACAAATAGATGAATAACTCAATAGTCGGTCTTTTGAAGTCGGTTTTTGTTTTTTGTTTTGTAAAAATAATGTTCTTGTTTTAATGACACAAAAATCCAATGACTTTGTATTCTGATGTTTGGTTGTGTTACCCTGGTTGCAACATTAAGGTTGACCAAGTTAGTCGTCACTCCATTCAAACGTCCATTGAAGAATACACGATTTTGTAATGTTGAATATCTAAAACGAGGATTTAAATCAATTTATTGTGACATAATCTATGATTATTGCTAAAAATAACTGTAAACAAAACTATGCATTCAACTAAAATAAACCTCAAAACATTTGAATTTTAACACTGATTTTAAGAAAACTTTAGGCTTAAATAAATCGCACAAGAACTAGACTGAGTCCATAGTAATTGCGCAATAATTTTAGCATATATATTCTCAAGTTTAAATAACTTTAATTTGAACTAATTCATCCAGCAGTTTGTTCAGGATTCTCGATGAGCAAAAGCCTTTACACGCATTTTTACGCGGCCGTGTTTAGGTAAAAATTATAGTTCTATTTCACCCGAGTGTGTACCCCGCGCGGGGAGCGGGACGGAACTTCGGCCGAGTCGGGCCGCCATTCACACTATGATTTGTCGTTTTAATTATAGTAAAAATTAGCCTAAGTCACAAATCTTACATCTGGAAATAAACCTTCACCTTTAAAAATAGGATTCATTTTACTTTAGTGCAAAAATATTTGAGACGTTTTACAATCTTAGGAATTGTTTGACGAGTAAATTTCACTACCCGACCATAGATGGCGCTATTCTCAGAGGCAGAAATTATAAATCTTATTTGCTTTGTCATAAGGGTGACAGTCGAGTAGCAATAATATACTTATTGCTACTCGACCACGGCCACAATAGTGCAGCACATATTATATTTTTAATTACATTATCGATATCGATAGATACCCAATTATTTGTTTAATTCGAAACATAAAACTGGTTGGGAGTTCAGTGAATGAATGAGATAATAAGATATCGATTAAATACTGACTAAATTGCGAAAATTATCTATTACCTTCTAGCAGTGCCCACGGTTTCGACCGCGTATTTCCCGTTTCCGTAGGATTTTCGGGGTGACAACTATCCTATGTGCTTTCCTGGATCTCAAACTATCTCGATGCTAAATTTTATTCGAATCGTTTCTGTGGTTAGACGAAGCATGTTGACGAACCACGCCTAGAAAGTATCTTAATGTTATTCCAGACTACAGTCTATTTCTGTCCCAATTTTCATCCCAATCCATTTAGTAGTTTTTGCATGAAAGAGAAACAAACATCCATATATCCTCCCATACTTTCAGTCTTTGAATTTTCATTGAAATTTGATTTGAAATTTTTATGTTTCTTACATTATTTTGTATCGATATCTATCAATAAAACTATTGAGTATAACATCACTAATTGAGTAGCGAAGAACTTTTTTGAAGAACATCTTGACAGTGCGTGTGAGCTACGTTGTCAGATTGTGCGTGCTAGAAGAGTAATATTTCTGCGAGAGTAGGACCGCTCTATATCACGGCTTGAACGCGACGTTGCCACTCTGTGCGACAACAAAATTTTCTTGAAACACGGCTAAAAGTAAAATCTCAGTTCTGCTGTCTTTGTGTTACCAGGCTCTAGCGGTTAGCTATTTTAGTTATTTTTACGTTTTTGCGCTACTTCCGATCGAAATATATTATATTAGTTGAGTGTTTTTGCACAAAATTAGTATAATTATTATTTTACTGTTGGCGTAAAAAAAATATTGTACCTAATGCTTAGACTTTTATCTTTCCAGCGACATTATCAAATCTTGTTATGCTTATTCCAAAAATACTTACATTTATGTGCCTATTGCATAATTAATGACCTCGAAACACAAAAACCCAATTAGGGGAGTGTTAAAATAGTGAGTTTTTTGCATAGATATCTAAAAAACTAAAGGTGTTTTGTTTGAGATAGGTACTTTTTAGCTGTCTCGAGTTATTTTTGACTATCTGCCACTAGCAACACTGGTTCGGACGTTTTGACAGTTTTCATTATTACTGACTCTCTATAGCTGCTGTTTTATTCCGTGACTTCTCGAGTAAACGAGTAATATTCCATGTGTTATTTGTTCGTAGTGTCTTGTTATTAGTTGCTGTTGACTGTTATTTGTTCGTAGTGTCTTTTTAGTTATTGTTGTTACGTTGTTTTTGCAAAAACTTTTGTGCGATATCATATTGTGCAAAATGCAATCTCAGAGATCCAAAGTGAGGTATAGAGCTCACAGATATTCTGGGCCTAAGAGAGGCCGTAAAGCATCCCGTGCTCAACTCAAGAGGTTTCATGGTGATACCAATACCACGTAAGTACCTAATTGAAACTATTCCATCATATATTATGTACTATATGTATTGATTTTATTATGATTCACGAACCAATGCTTCTTTTTGTTTACAGACATGAAGATATATGGAGAAAGAAATCGAAGCCTAATGAACCCATCGAAAACGAACCCATACCCAGTAAGTACAAGGTTGTGTGTTTGTATATTTGTTAAATTGTAAGGGGTAATCTCGGGATCTACTGAACCGATTTTAAAAATTCTTTCACCAATAGAAAGCCACATTATTGCTGAGTGTCATAGGTTATATAAAAAACCGAAAAATAAAAAGGCTTTTACGTGGTAGTCCGTTTTGCAAAGTGAATCGGAGAAAAAACGGTCCGGACGGCGCGCGATGGCTTCGGGTTTAATTAACATTATGCCCAATGAAGTGGGCAAGGGTCAGCTAGTTGCTCAATAAAGTATCAAATTGTGATTATGGATATAACCATGAATATAAAATTAGAAACTACTGGCTGCCTAAGTTGTTTCAGGATAAAAAGTAGCCTTTGTGAAAGTAAAGTATGTGTAGTATTTATTGATGAAACTAATATATTTTTGCAGGTGCAAGGTCAGCTCCGGGTAACCAAGATGAAAAAATGTTACTTTGTTTGTTACATATCACCAGAACAACCAATAAAAGTAATAGAAATAGAACGAGATGAAGATTTTATTGCTGGAATGGTTCCGAAGCTGGTAGCATTTTTAAAAAAATGTGTTTTACCTGAAATTATTTCACGAAGGGTTAAAAAAAATGCTAAGTGCTTAGATTTATAAATATACTCTATTGAAGTAATGTAGACTTTCATTTATTACACAAGTGTCTCCCCGCGGCTTCGCCCGTGTTTCGTCGGTATAAAAAGTAACCTTAGTCACTCTCGGAACCCTATACTACTCAAAATCACGACGATTCATCGCTCCGTTACAGTAGCAGAAAAGACATAGGGTAATAAAGTATAGGTTATTCAGGTTGAGGTTTAGGTATATTAGAATGTAACTATGATAGTACTAGTATCTATTCATATCGTTATCTAAAATGACGAATAAAGGTTTGTCACAAAACGTAAAAATTAAAAATGTCTAAACAACACGATACAGGTTCGAACCTTGTACCTTTGTTTTCATGCGAGACCGTTTCTACGAATAGGCTATTAGGAACTCTATGAGACGGACGAATTTGGTAAACAGCTTCTACAAATTCTTAGAACGTATTTTACTCCTTACGAATTTTGGATATTTTTAATTTGGATAACTACTTGACGTATTGTATTAGAATCAATAAACATGCGACGTGACAACTCTACAGCGTCATAGGTATTCACGCAGCTTGGATTTACGATTGATTACTCATTCAAAATTATAGTGTCCGCGTTGAATGAAATGGCAGACGTGTGCGTGCGTGTCGAAATACGCATATTGTGATATTGCATTGTGTGCGCACACGCTACCTCTACTGCTCATCACCGAGTCTATCTCTTTCTCGAGCTAGACAGGTGAGATAGCATTCATTTTAGCCACGCCCATAGACGAGTTCGTGCCGTCAAATTGTTTGTCCTTAATGTGAGGATTGTATTTTGGTTATGATGAAAAGTTAACTAAATGCTTTTCTTGTAAAAACTAATAATATTTTGTTTTCTTTTCAGGTGAAATTCCTCTGGGAGTCATACTGTCAATGCCTCGAGCTGCTCCGTACAAATGCCCACGTAGAGACCCTCTACCACGATATAGCCCGTATGGCCTTCCAGTTTTGCCTCAAGTACTCTCGCAAAACCGAGTTTAGAAAGCTCTGTGACAAGTTGCGGAAGCATTTAGAAGACATATGCAAGCCTACGGTAAGAGTGAGTTAAAATTTTTGTTTTCTTTTATTAGATTAGTACTAGTTAGTAAGGTGGTGGTTTTCTTCTAACATATTTTGTAATTTGCTTGGGCTAGTAATAACTTTCCTATACTTTAACATCCTTTATCTCGCATGTTTTGACATAATTTAAACTGGTTTTCAACTCAAGTCTCGTGATTAAGTCATCAGAGTTGATCCCTTGGGGCATTTTAGAATCTTAGCATTCACAATCTGTTCTTGTTCAGGTGTGATCTATACTCACATGCCTCTTGCACATGGAAATTAATGTTGATGTATGGCTTATAACAAGTCATCACACATGTGCTGTGTAAATACATAAATGTACAAGCATTTATCAATTAATTAATTTTAACTCGAGTGAATACACATACCTGCATGTTATCAATTTATTATTATTTAATTGGAAGTATAGTCTATTTCAACTAGAGAGCGAAAAACGTACGTTCACGCCACGGTACCACGAGAGCACCGAAAACAAACGATGCGTATCGTTATCCATACATTTATGTATCGTTTCCCTGTCGCTTACGCATTTACCGTGTTTCGTGGTACCGGGCGAGGCGAGCGACAAGGTCCATCAGATATTGCAAACCTGTTTTGACATTTTTCGGTAAGATATGGCTGGGGCCACATTCCGCTCTGGAATACGCTTGGATTCGGATTGTTTTAGTGTGCTATTTGAATGTTTGGTTGTTAATTGTTATTTTTTGTTGAGTTAAATTAGTTATATCTGTTTTTGTTAGGACATATATTTGTTTTGTGTTGTTTTTTGTTTGTGAGTGATAATGGAATCATCGGAGTCGTCTTCCTCGTCATCAAGACCGTTTAAAAGTTTTAACTCACCTAGAAAGAAGCGCAAGTTATCTCATCTGTCGGAAAATGAAAAAATGATGACAATTAACGTCTATAAATATGTGAAAGAGACGTGTCCTTCAGACAAATATATGTCCAAAACGGAAATGAAAATAAAGACTGCCGATATTCTGGGAATAAACAAGGCAACTGTATATCGTGTTTTAAAAGAATATAAAGAAATGGATACAATAAGGCCGCCTGCATCACCAAAACGTGGTCCGAATATAATTGAAAAGATTGACGAGTTTGACAAGTCATGCATTAGAAAAAAAGTTCATGAATTTTATTTGAACAGCGAGGTCCCGACATTAAATAAAATTTTGGAAGCAGTTAATTCTGACGAAATGCTGCCAAATATTAGCCGTACGGCGCTGTGGCGGTTATTAAAACATTTGAAATTCAAATATCTTAAAAGAAAAAGAAACAGTGCCTTAATCGAGAGACACGATATTGTATTGTGGCGCATAAAGTACTTGAAAACAATTATGAAGTTTAGAAAAGAACAAAGACCGATATATTATTTGGACGAAACGTGGGTCAATGCAGGTACATATTTTTTTGTTTACAAATTAATAACGATTCTATAATTTTCCTGTTGAATGTATTTACTTGAATTTATTTTACTGTCGACTTTAAACAACGATTGGCATTAATCTGACATGATTGTGATGTTGTTTGTTAAACGAAAAATTGACATAGGTTTTTTTTTTTCAGGACACACTGTAAGTAAAGTTTGGGAAGACACGACTATACAGTCTCGTAAACAAGCTTTTTTGGAGGGTCTGTCCACCGGTGCTAAAAACCCTGTTTCGAAAGGAAACCGGTTAATTGTGCTGCACATAGGAAGTGACAAAGGATTTGTCCCAGAGTCCGAACTTGTGTTTGAATGCAAAAACACAGGAGACTACCATGAGTCAACTTGGTACTTGGTACTTGGTGAGCGGGCTCTTTTCCGCAACTAGGCCGTACGTCGGCCCTTTTTGCGTGAGCGGGTGACGGCGGCTACTCCAGCCACCCGATGTCCTCCAGGAAGTCCAGCAGCTTGCGTGTCACGCTGCAGGCCTCCCGCAGGGTTCCCGGTTTTCCCAGGAATTTCGCTCTCTGGGACGCCACGCTTTCGCACTCCATGAGCACGTGCTTGGCCGTTTCTTCCGCCTCCATGCATCCTCTGCACAGGGGGCTATCTGTAACACCTATAGTAAATAGGTGTTTGTTTAATGTACCATGAGTCAATGAACGCAACCAAATTTGAACAGTGGTTTGAAAAAAAATGCTTCCGAGACTGGAGTCAAATGCTGTTGTAGTAATGGACAATGCCAGCTACCACTCAAGACGCCAGGAGAAAGTACCAGTAACAAGTTGGAAAAAAAAAATGAAATTCAAACATGGCTGTCGGCGAAAAAAAATTTCATACGAAGAAAAGGAAACAAAAGTAGAGTTGTTGGAAAAAGTAAAAAATATAAAAAAACATCACGAGCGTTACGTCATTGACGAAATGGCTAAAGCAGTTGGTGTGGAGGTATTGAGATTACCTCCATACCACTGTGAATTTAACCCTATTGAATTAATATGGGCAGATGTCAAGGGATACGTATCAAGAAAAAATACAACATTCAAGTTAGCGGATGTAAAAAAGCTACTCCATGAAGCGCTAAGCCACATTACCCCCGAAAAATGGCAAAACTGTATAAGCCATGTAAAAAAAGAAGAAGAAAAATTAGCCTCATTAGACCAGGAAGTGGATAAAACTGTGGATTCATTTATCATAAACGTAACAGGCGAAACATCAGACAGCAGCTCGTCAGACGATAGTAATTCTGATTCAGATTTAATATAATGTAATTTTTTTATTCGTTTGATTTTATTTTCATAATCGTTTCCTATAAATAGGTAATAATAATTATAAATAGTTTATTTGGCACACACTTAAATCTTAAACTAATTACACCTGCCAATGTCAGATGATTAATTTACTAATGTGTAGGTAGATAGTTACACGAAAAACTTGATCTACAGTTTTGAGTTAAATAGTGATAATAGTAATGTAATGATAATTGTTAGGTAAAAACTGAAAACCTGAATTTTGATAGTGACAAAATAGTTGTTAACTATTAAAACAATTTATTGATGCAAAGAAGGTTGGTCTTCCCTGCGCAACACTAAAAGGTCAATGTCCGTTTTTCGCTCTCTATTTGAAATAGACTATAGAAGACCTAGTCTGGCTTAAAGTAATGCCTAGTTAGGTTAAGATCCATACCATAATGCTATTTCATGTCCTTTTCATAGGTTTTGAAATATCATTCTTGTTTTAAGACATTCAATTAATTGTGTTGTTTTTTATATCACTTACTTGCAAGTGTCATAAAGCTTTTCAATCCAAATTAAAAAAATGAATTCAAAATACTTGTGAGTAGCCATACTCATCAACTTAACCATTTTATCTGTTGCTAGAATGCATATCATGGGAACCGGAACTCGGTGAGATTTTGTTGTTTTGTTAGTTTTTAATGGACCTTCGAACAACTGCATATCAAGTATGCTACGCCCTTAGCACACTATCGCGGTCGCTACTGTCGCTAGTGATTTGCTCTGCGATTGGGATTCTCAGTTTTCCCTGTCAGCATATTAATTTAAATTTGTCAGTATGCGTCAGTAGAATGTCTTCGCGGTGGTGTGCTACGATTGTTAAAGTTGATCATCATAGTGTTTTAAGAACTAGAATAAAAAAAATAAATTGGTTTTATAAAAATTCTGTTTATTTGTAGTATTTGTGGAGTTGTAAAAGTATCTCAAAAGTAAAGCTACTTCATAAATCATGGGAAGCTTACATGTTCAATTTGTCCACATCTCATGTCATATTAATTGCATATTTCATTTACTCTCACCTCACAGTCTCACATGACTCGTAAGGAGTGTAATAAATATTGACTGATTAATAAAACAATTCACTCGGCAATAGACTCCTCGTGTCTGCTCTGGACATGAAATAATGAGAGGGCATTCACCCCGTTTCTACTGTAAATTTTATTGAAAACATTTCTGTTATTACAATTACTATAAATCAAATACTACTCCTTTTATAACATTGGAAAAAGGAAAACATTGTGCATTATAAGCTGTAAGCGAGTGATAGAAAATATCATAAAGGTCAATGTTCTCGTCAGGTGCAAACCGGCAACGTGAGCATCTCCAAACCGGAGACGCAGCAGCTCAACCTGGAGACGCGACTCTTCCAGCTCGACAGCGCTATTCAGATGGAGCTGTGGCAGGTATGGAATCTATCATAATAATATGCTTTCAGAAAATAGATCCTGTTGTTTTTTGTCTATTATAAAATTAATTAGGATGTTACTACAACTTGTATCAGTAGGTACTACTAGTAAGGAAGACTGCTCTAACATGACAATTCGGGAAAGTATAGCTTGGGAAGTGACGTCAGTGGCGCAGCTCGAGTGCCGCGAACTGTACGATTTCTTTTATATCGCGTTAATTTATATAAAAAAATTGCAGTAACGCGTTGCTATGATAGAGGTAACCTACTTTTGATCTCGAAATGCTACGTTTTAAAAAAGTAGCAGGTGAAACCGCGACACTTCAGCTGTATACAATAAGTCCGGCCCGATCGAAGCTGACCGAAGCCATTGCTTCGCAACAGTCAAAACGAGGCCTAAAACAAATGTTGTCATTATGGTCGCAAGCCGTGCTGCTCGTACGCGGACTCGCATTACCCATGCCAAATACATTTAAACAGAGTAAAATCTACATATGCCTGAAAATTTTAGAGAATAAGCCTTACGCGACGCATAAAATAAAAAATCTAAAATTTAATAAAATTGAAAATAAACGCGATTTAAAATGTTTTCGAACAATAAGCTACTCTTAACTTACGCCTGTTATGGCCTGGCTTCCACTGTCGCCCGATACGGAGTCATAAACGTGGCTGATAAACGATAAGAACTCAAAATTTTGCCATCATCATCTACCCCCCATATTCCAGGAAGCGTACAAAGCTATCGAAGACATCCACAACCTGATGAACATGTCCAAGAAGACCCCGGTGGCTAAGACCATGGCCAACTACTACGGCAAGCTGGCCCTGGTGTTCTGGAAGGCGGGGCACTGCTTGTTCCACGCCGCGGCTCTGCTCAAGCTCTTCCAGCTCTCGCGGGAGATGAAGAAGAATATTACGCAAGAGGAGCTGCAAAAGTGAGTTGCATGTTTTTGTTTTTACTAATACATATTTTAGTTCAATAGTTGTGCCCTCAGATTTAATTTTTGTGCATGTATGTTTCTGATATGTAAATTATCCTATCAGCATGTCACAATGTAGACTAGTTTTTGTAAATTTTATGAAGAATGGTGCCATTTAGTAATGGAAAGGTAACATAACATGGATGGGCAATCATTAGTGTAATTTGTTGGCATGCCACATTTTTTGTGATTTGGTACTTTTTTAGAAACATTAAGAAAGTTATGGATTTACAAAAAAATTAATTTAGTGCTTGTTTTTTGCCTCCGAAATAAATCCCATTTGTAACTCGTCCTAGTTAGAAGTGGTAGGCCTCGGAGGCACAGCATGCTGTCGGCCTGACGCGACAAACTGCACGGACGCTTTGCAGCGTGTGTTACTGTATGCCTGCACAATAACATTTTTAACATCTCATTTTTATTTTGTAGTGATAAGTTGCTCGGCTTTTTGTGATCTGGACGTAAGTAGTTGTTGGTGTGTGTAGAATGAAACAAATAACCTTATTTACCATTACTTACCATCCTTTAATTAGTACCATTATTACTTACCATCCCTTAATAATGTAATTAGTTTAATTAGCTTACTTTCTAATTTTGTAGACTTCATCTTGGGTTCAAGCCAAGCTTTGTTCTTATTTTGGAGACCCTGGACAATTAAGATCTATTTTGATTAAGAAACTAACCAATAAGTCCAGTATGATGCATGTATTCTATGTATATTAAAATAAGAATTAAATTTAAAAAAATAACATTTTACTCTAGAATTTACCATATCACAACAGTGGAAAGTTAAGAAATTGCATAGAAATATTAAAGTGTTAGACTATTGTGATTAAAGTAGACTGACTGCATTGTGGTTTGGATGACACTTTAACTACCTACTTCAACAAGGTTCTAAAGCACACCGTCTCCTCAGGATGGCCTGCCGAGTGCTCGTAGCGGTGCTATCAGTTCCTCTGCCATCCCTCCACCCGGAGTTCGATCGATTTGTGGAGACAGACAAGAGCCCCGTGGAGAAGGCTCAGAGACTGGCCGTGCTGCTCGGGCTGGCTCAGCCGCCCACCAGGACTAGCCTGTTGAAAGGTACGATTATGCTTCAGGGAGTTGTATCTACGAATTGGTCGCTTCATTGAGATCATAGACTGAAAGAAGATGGGAGCTTTTGTAGGTGACCGAAGATTTCGATCTGGCGGCCGTGGTTCCTCCGGCTCTATCACACTACACCACCTGACTGGCATAGTGGTATAGGGAACAAGAGGTTCATTAATACTTTCCTCCTTGCCACTAGTCACCCGAGTCAATCAAGCTCCTTCAAATACTAGAGTGAGGACGATATAAATTATAAACGTAAAAACATAAAACTATGATAGTATTCTCAGCAGTAACAATATCTTCCCCCCCGCAGACGTGGTCCGGCTGAACGTGGTGGGTCTGGCGTCGCCGCCGCTGCAGCAGCTGTACGCGTGGCTCGAGGTGGAGTTCGACCCGCTCAGCATCTGCGGGAACGTGCAGGGAGTCATCAAGGCGCTGCAGGACGAGCCCAGTCAGTACTACCTCCCTCCTACCATATACTCATGTTCCAAGGAGATGGTGATCAATAGAAGAGAATACAGATAGGGTATGGTATGGTAAGCCGCAAAGGGCTGATAGTACTCATCATTATGTACAACTTTTAAAAGGACCAACCCAGAATTCGCCAAAAAAAAAATCTGCTGTTTCATACATTTTTAACCGACTTCAAAAAAGGAGGAGGTTATCAATTCGTCTGTATGTTTTTTTTTTTTTATTTTTTTTTTTTTATGTTTGTTACCTCATAACTTTTGACTGGGTGAATCGATTTTGATGATTCTTTTTTTATTAGAAAGCTGACGCTTCCCATTTGGTCCCATTTCAATTTAGTCCAGGTCTGATAATGGTATCCATGGGAAAACCATATAAGTCTTAAATTTGCATTAAGTACGTGCGCGACAAAAAGATGAATAACTCAATAGTCGGTCTTTTGAAGTCGGTTTTTGTTTTGTAAAAATAATGTTCTTGTGTTGAGTGTCATTGACATATTTCTATGGAACAGCTGATTTTTTTTCGCGAATTCCGGGTTGGTTTCGTAATAAATGTTGTTCATAATGGTGAGTACTATGAGCCATTTTCGGCTTGGCATACCCTTTCCCTAAAACCTTGTAAACAGCCATGGTTCCACAATCCACATACAAGTACAAGTCCCTGCGCTAACTATCTCACTATACCACCCGACTGGGTCGTGTGAGTGACGTCGCGTCGTTCTGTCGGTGCAGACTCGCCGCTGGCGCAGTACACGGCGGCGCTGACGGACGTGGCGCTGGTCCGGCTGATCCGGCAGGTGGCGCAGTGCTACGCCTGCGTGCAGTTCTCGCGGCTGCTGGAGCTGGCCGGCTCGGACGACCTGTTCCACCTGGAGCGCCTGCTGGTGGACTGCGTGCGCCACAACGACATGCAGATCCGCGTCGACCACGCCAACAAGTCGGTACCCTATACTGCTCGGTGCACGGTGTAACCTTCGACGGGTAGTCAGCCAGCCGATATAACGTGGTTCTCCTCCCCAGATGCGTGCACTTCGGCGTGGAGGCGGGCGGCGGAGAATGGTGCTCCACGGCCGACGAGGCGTGCGGGGGCGCCATACTGCAGGCCACGCCTGCCGAACAGGTACACGAGATATGACCTGAGAGCTGTCGGACAGCTAGGCGAATGTTATTTGAAAATAAAACAGTATCTTTTCACCTAGTATTTCGAGCCGTCCGCTCCTTGTCCAGTGTCCGTAGATAGTGACGTGTCCCCTCGTGTGCGGGCAGGTGCGCGAGCAGCTGGTCCGCGCGGCCGAGGTGCTGACGCGCGCCGTGCAGACCCTGTTCCCGGCGCGCCGCGCGGCGTCCCGCGAGCGCGCGCGCGCCGCCATGGTGGCGCACTACCACGAGAACAAGCACGCCGAGCACCACCGCGTGCTGCAGCGCCACAAGATCATCGAGGAGCGCAAGGAGTACATCGAGCGCCTCAACACCGTGCGCGAGGAGGAGGAGCTGCGGCGCGCCTCGGAGGCGGCGCGCGCCGCCGCCGCGGCCGAGGCGCGCCGCCAGGAGCACGAGCGCGAGGAGCGCGAGCGCCGCCGCGGCGAGCTCGAGCTGCAGGCCATGCGCGAGCGCCACCTGCGCGAGCGCCTCACGCTCGTCGGCCAGACCGCGCACGGCCAGAAGATGCTGCAGAAGATGGACCAGGAGGTGAGTAGCGAGCGCCCCCTGCCTCATTCTCAGCCTCCGCAGCGACCGTCAGCCGAGGTGGTATTCAAACGCAAGCACACAACAAAAAACTAAAGAAACGGCCACTGAATAAACGAAAGGAGATACCAGGTCAGATTTTTTGTAATATTTGGAAGTTATGTGTAAACTCGACATCTCAGCATCATGTTTCGTTTCAAAAAACTGAAAACTGGTTACTAAAGAATAATTTATTTGTTCAGGATCTTAAGAAAATGGACGCCGAGGCCATCGCTATGAAAGAAGCTGAGGAGTTGCTGAAGGAGCGCCGCGAGCTGCAGGCGCGGCTCAAGAACCAGGAGAAGAAGGTACTAACTAACAACTAGCTAACTATTCAAGCCACTCGCACTATTCAGAGTTTATGGGTTCTGGAGTTGTCAGAAGCTCGATGGTCACTTAAAATAAAGTCACAATATGTCTCAATTACAAATTTGAAGTGTCTACTTGATGAAACTTAATACAATTCAGTAAAAAGTTTGGTGCGGACTGTAGCAAGGCTTGAGTCTAACTTCTGCCTTAGACCTTATAAAACTTTTTGACACAGATACAAGTAGGAATGACCCGTGTCATGGCAAAATTTAACTTGTGTTAATTTCTAGGTCGATTACTTCGAGCGCGCAAAACGACTGGAGGAGATTCCTCTTCTGCAAAAGAGTCTGGAAGAGAAGCAAGTTGCCGACAAGGCGTTCTGGGAACAACAGGAGAAAGAACGGATCGCCACGCTTATCGGTACGAAATCCTTATAATTTTGACGCTGTCAGCGGCCTCATTGGAATGGTGTATCTGAATACTAGTCGAAACTTTGCTAACGAATTCTTTAGACTGCATTTAAAGTCATCAATTATGAAATATGGAAGCAAAGAGCGCGCATAATTTAATCGGAAACCTACGACGCGTTTTCATCCTCGTTCATGTTTATCTTCGAGTGTATCATGACGTCCCCGACGCAGGGAGAGCTACGAGTGTGAGTCGTGTTTAACCCCCGGTCCCCACAGAGGCGCGCACGCGCGACGTGGCGACGGCGGCGCGGCTGTCCCGCATGGAGGCCGTGCGGGCCGCCTTCGTGGCGCGCCTGCGCACGGAGCGCGGCGCCGCGCACGAGCAGCGCCTCGCCGCCTTCCGCGCGCGCCTCGCCGCCGAGCGGGACAAGCGCCTCGCCGACCGGAAGGCGGAGCGCGTCGACCAGAGGAAGCAGAAGGTAACACCGTCGCTCTGTCGATACTCGATACTGTCCTCTACAGCGTTACAAAGAAAGGGTAGGCTTAGAAGAAAAGGGCTCGTACTCGACGTTGAGCTAATTTTTACTACTCGCTACGGAACCGACTCGGAATCGACACCCGACAGGATTTTTGGATGTCTTGGCCCGATCGAAGCTGACCGAAGCCGATGCTTCGGAGCAGTCAAAGCGAGGCCCAAATCAATGTTCGGCATATGGTCGCAAGGCGTGTTGTTCGTACTCGACTTTGCATTACCCATGTCAAAGACAACTAAAATTAAAATTCTCCATGTTTATAGCTCGTCGAAAATGTTAGTGTCGTATAGTCATTCCACGGTCATTCCACATGTTGCATGTCCGTGGAATGACTATACGTAGGTATATTTTTTTTTTTTTTTTTTTTTTTTTTTTTTTCCTTCGTATGGACCTGCGATCAGTCATCTGGACTATAATCAGGTAAGTTGTGAGAGGTTGGCGTTTGGTGATTCAGAGCCACTGCTCCGTCTCCCCTTATTAAGTCAACACGTCGGATCTTTTGAGTCTTCCAATCGGGTTTGGCTGCAAAAGCATACTGGATAACGGGTTTGGGTGAGTTGTCAAGCGGCCCCTGTAGTTGGCCGAGTATTGTTTGATTTCATCCAGGATGGTTGAGATTCCCAGGTATTCGTGGATTTCCGAATTGCGAGCATACCAGGGTGCAGAGGAAAGTACCCTTAGAATATTGTTTTGGGCTCTCTGCAGGCACATGATGTTAGATTTGCTGGCTGTCGACCACAATTGGATACCATATGTCCAGATTGGTTTTATTATGGAGCAATATACCCTTAGCTTGTTGGATAGGGATAAGGCAGACTGTCTACCGAGAAGCCAGAGTAGGTTTTTAAATCTCAGGTTAATTTCATTGCGCTTCGTTTTTATATGATCTTTCCATGTCATCCTTCGATCCAGGTGAAATCCTAGGTATTTAACGCAGGTTGATTGGGGCAGTGTGTCGAGGCCTAGGATGACCGGGGGGCAGGTTTCACGTCTTAGGGTAAATGTGATGTGGTGAGACTTTGGGGCGCTTGCTTTTATGCGCCACTTGGTAAGCCAAGCACTGGTGGCATTTAGCTGAGATTGCAACAGTCTACTCGCCTCAATTGGATCACTGTTACAACTGAGGAAGGCTGCGTCGTCGGCAAATGTTGCTACAGTTGTTTCGGGCGACTGGGGTAAATCACTAGTGAATATGTTGTAAAGCACCGGACCAAGTACGGAGCCCTGGGGCACTCCTGCTCTGCAGTCGAAGAGAGAAGATCTTGCGTCACGAAGCTTGACTTGGAACTTTCTGTCACTCAGGTAAGAGTCCATCAGCAGGTAGTAGGAGTGTGGAAGGAAGTTTTTAATTTTGCAGAGTAGCCCTTTATGCCAAACCCGGTCAAAGGCCTGTTGTATATCGAGAAATGCAGCCGAACAGTATTCTTTCTTTTCCAGACACTGCCTAATTGTGTAATAGACTCTGTGGACTTGTTCTATGGTTGAGTGGTGCTTCCGGAAGCCAAACTGGTGATCAGGTATCACGTGGTCCATATCTAGGCAGGGGGATAATCGTAGGAGGATGATCCTTTCCCATAATTTTGACAACACTGGCGTCAAACTAATAGGCCGATAAGAAGAGACTTCGTTAGGTGGCTTGCCAGGCTTTTGAATCATAACGATTTGAGATGTTTTCCAGAGTGCAGGAACATGTGAGGTTCTCAGTGTGGCGTTTATAAGAATGGTCAAAAAGACGACGCACTTCCTAGGGAGCTCTTTCAGTACCCTGGGGGTGATCAAGTCAAATCCAGGTGCTTTATTAGGGTCCATTTTGGCTATTTCGCTTGCTATCTCCCTTGGTGAGGTAGACCTTAACGGCAGGCATAGTTGTAGATCTTGCCTTAGGACTTGATCTATTTCTGGATCTTCAGGACCATCCGTATTGTTGGGTTTAAAAACTCCAGCTAGGTATGTAGCAAAGACCTGGGATTTTTCTTGGTCAGTTCGTGCCCATTTGTTTCCGGATCTAATAGGCGGAGAACACTGTTGCGGCTGTGGGAGGTACTTAGTTGCCTTCCAGAGATTGTGGGTTCCATTAGCATTTGGAGACATTTTAACCAATCTCTGTTTGAGGGATTCGTTCACAGCATCAGCCAGAAGATCTTTGAGTTCTTTGATTGCTCGGTTTAATCTGGTTTTATCCGCGCGCCTGTGGGACGTCTGCCAAATTCTGCGAAGGCGACGTTTTTCAGCGATTTTCTTCTTGACAGCAAGAGGGATCGGCACCCCATGCGATGGGTTCTTCAGTTCAGGAGTACTAGACCAAGCCGCCACTTGGATCAGGTTTGTGATGTGTAGACACGCGTCGTCCACTTCCTCCTTGGTTTTAAGTGGGACATTGAGGTTTATGTTTGAGTCCAGGAATTCCCGAAAGCATCTCCAATCAGTTCTGTGATTGTGGAGATGGTCGGTCTGAGTGTCACTGGGTATGGCCCCTGGACTAATTGTTAGTAAGACAGGCGAGTGATCAGAGCTACCATCGAGACTTGACTTTATGAGGGTGTCCTGTACGCTGATACCCTTTGTGATAAAAAAGTCTAGCAGATCAGGTGTTTTATTGCGGTCCGTGGGCCAATATGTAGGCTCCCCGGTTGACATAGCTAATAGGTGATTTGCGTCGATACTCATTTTTAGTTCACGCCCTCTAGTGACTGTTAATCTAGATCCCCAATATGAATGCTTGGCATTCCAATCACCACCAGCAATGAATCGGTTGCCCAGTGTCTTGAAGAAGTCAGTAAACATTTTCTCCTTTATGGTGTGGCGTGGAGGACAGTATACCGCAGAAAGATTAAGGGGTCCCGATCGGTCTTCCACCCTTACAGTCGTGGCTTGAAGATAGGGGGCCGTTGTGGAATCCAAGAGGCAATGCTTCACACTGTTTTTGATTACTATTGCGGTGCCAGCATGGGCTCCACCATCGGGATGGCAGGTGAAATACACGGAAAATCCTGGGATGCATATTCGGCTTCTTGTTGTAGTATGCGATTCAGAAATAAGGCAAGCGTCAATTTTATTGGATTTGATGAGCATCTCAAGTTCGTTTTTATTAGGGGCAAGGCCGTTGATGTTCCAAGTGGCAATGAATAGGGAAGTCATTTTGTAAGTTTAGAGACGAGAGTGGTGATAAGACTCACTAAGGAGCCTATTTGTTGTATTAGGAGATCCATTTTCTCGCTTTGTTTGAGTAGGATATCTTCCAGCTTGTTGTAAGATTGTTTATTTGATTGGGTATTCTTGCCATCGGTAACTTCAGCGTATGTGCGTTGGTGTGTGGGTTTTTCGGTTCCTTCGGTTATTGTTGAGGTAGAGCATATTGGGATAATAGGCAGAGTTGAGGTTGCTGGGGCGGGTCGAGTTTCCCTTGGGGTAGAATTTTTATTTCGTCGGGCAAGGATTTCTTTATATATTTCACACCCTTTGTAGTTAGCCGGGTGGTCGCAAGAGCAGAGAGCGCATTTAGCTGGTGAAGATCTATCTATCTTTTTGCACTCGGAGGTTTTGTGACCTTCCCCGCATTTGACGCACCTGAATGGTCTCATACAATTATTTTTAGAATGCCCATAGCGCTGGCAACGTTGGCATTGGTACGTAGGTATATGATTGTAATATGAATATTCGTCGCAGCACGCCGAGAAGCTGGCCGAGAAGCGGCGCGCCGAGGAGCGCGCGCTGGAGGAGGCGCGGCGCGCGCTGGAGGAGGAGGAGCGCCGCGAGCGGGACGAGCGCGAGCGCCGCGAGCGGGACGAGCTGGCCGCCGCCCGCGAGAGGAAGGAGAAGTGAGCCCATCCACCCCACGCTATATACAAGTTACAGCTGACGCTGATAAGCCTGCTCAGTCCGCTGCACTGGACAGCCCGGGCCCGATCGAAGCTGACCAAAGCCATTGCTTTGCACCAGTCAAAACGAGGCCGAAAGCAAACTCTGTCATATGGTCGCAAGGCGTGTAATTCATACGTGATCTTGCATTACCCATGGCAAATACAATCTCATAGTCACCTGTCAGTTTCATGTTAGGTTTGTTAATCGAGTGGCGCTCCGTCGTAATTTTGGTGGAACCCTCTCACTCACACATTTGGATATAGTATTAACTAAACTACTTCGAAAAGAATACTTGTACAATTCACCTGGGTCGGTTCAGCTGTTTTTTAGTAGTAAACCTTACGTTGAACTACTAAAACGACGCTCATTATTTTTTTTTATAGGCGTGTAGATCAAAAAAACAATCTGCTAATTTAAGTCCCCCGGCCTCTTCTTTTAGTACCTTATACATATAGTAAACTATAATTGGTTTTGTAACGCAACCTCGTCAAACCCCAGGGAGCACCAGGAGATGCTGGCCCGCACGGAAGCCAAGATCCGCGCCAAGGAGGCCGAGGTGCAGCGCAAGCTGGAGGAGCAGAAGTCGGGCGCCGGCGGCGGCGGCGGCTCCAGCTGGCGGCGCGGGGACCCGCCCCCCAGGGACGAGACCGGCGGCGGCGCCTGGCGCGGGGCCGCGGGCGCGGGCAAGCAGCCCGACTCCCGGGACCCCGACAAGAAGGAGCCCTGGCGCCCGGGTGAGCGACTCCGATACCACGCATTACTACAGTCATTATAATTTGTGTTGCCAATGCTTTACTCAACAAATTGATTTATAATTTAAAGCTGTTGTAATTTGTAAATATAGTCTGATTTTGTACTAATATGTAATTTTTTTTAAAACGGTTTCAAAATTTAATTTTTCTTATTTATTTAAATTTATTCTGATTGTATAAAAGTTCAACACATTTCAATCCATCAGTAACATGAGCTTTTTATGTTTGTCCGAATTCTCCAACGCTGATTATTTTACCTGCGGATCTATTCTGGCGAGTGAGTTACTCGGTCACTGTCTCTGTATTAGTAATGTCATGACAACGATAGTGAGTGAGATAACAGCCAAAAATGGAGTCCCTGTAGTATAATAATCGCAAAACATCTAGTCCGATCTGAACACGGCGCGTAAACCTGCGCAGAAGTGAAAAATGGGTATCAGCGGGGCCCCCCTGGCGGGGAACATGCCACGTGACCGCCCTTGACAAATCACAGCATAGAGCGTATTTTCATTAGTGTGCTTTCGTTCTCTGTGTGTCGTAGTCACGTTCGCTAGCTCCACCCACTGAGTACAGTCGCGTGCGATATTTTTGTTATAATAAACTGTTTGTTAAGTTTTTTTGTTGATTTTTCGTTTCGTGTTATTTTTTTATTTTGTTATTGTTTCTTGTTACTACATAAGAATCTAGAACAATATGTACCTAATCCCAATAGTCAAAATAATTAATTATAAAAAATAAAATTCGTACATAATGCTGTTGCACTTGACTGTACCGTCGCGGGCCGCCATGGTGCAACTTCAGATCGGACTAGATGTTTTGCGATGATTATACTACCCCCGTAGTGTGTTCTGTTTGTAACGCATGTGCATTGCAGCGGGGCGCGCGCGCGAGCCGGGCGCGGAGCGGGACGAGCGGCCGCCGCCGCGGGACGACAAGTTAGTACTCGCAACACTCCACTTACTATTACACACGTGCACCGTTCACAAGTTATGTTACTTCGGGACCTGTTACGTAAATTATAATATATACTTTTTAAGCGTTATTATCCTAGTGGTTGTTTCAGTCTATGGAGTAAACAATAAAGAAATGATCTAAAAAAGGAGGGTTGTTGCGACCGAATCTCACACCGCAGGGCGTGGGTTATTTGTTACACATTTTATTAGATCTAATATTGGAAACATCACTACATAAAATGTCCGGCCCGATCGAAGCTGACCGAAGCCATTGCTTCGCAACAGTCAAAACGAGGCCTAAAACGAATGTTGTCATTATGGTCGCAAGCCGTGCTGCTCGTACGCGGACTTGCATTACCCATGCCAAATACATTGTCTACTATATAAAGTGATTTGCTTCACATTGCACTGCATTTAGGGGACCACTTTCGGTGTGTCGATTTTCTGTTGTTTTTAAACGAGTAATGATGAAATGCGTCTGATACGATACCTAGTACATAGTATGATGTACTCATTTTTTAATATGTGTGGCCTTATGAACAGACGCGAGGAGCGACCGAGAGAAGAGCGCCGCGAGGAGCGGCCCCAGCGCGAGGAGGGCGGGGCCGGCGCCTGGCGCTCCGCCCGGCCCGCCGCCGCCGAGCCCGAGCGCGAGCGCCGCGAGCCGGACAGGGAGCGCCGCGAGCCGGACAGGGAGCGCCGCGAGCCGGACAGGGAGCGCCGCGAGCCCGACCGCGACCGCCGCGAGCCTGAGAGGTACAGCCGTTTCCTTCCTACTATCGTGCTCCTCCTCATTTTATTTATTTTATTTTTATTATTTTATTTATTTACAATAATAAGAACGGCAGCGCCAATAACACTTATTATTCAAAAAAAAAAAAAATCAAAATACAATAGTACTAAAAATAACAATATGTCATTAAAAATAATAATAGTAATAAATAATAATCATAGTACATAATCATATAATTACTAATAAAACTAATACTTAGATGTCATGTTCAAAATCAAAGTCAGATAAGGGCTTGCTGTCCCTGTCAAATTGATCATTCAAATTTTCACAATATGTCAATAATATCTTAGATAAAGTATTCCATTTGTCACAAAAAATATCAATATCAGTGTTGGCGGAAAGGAGTGCATTGAGATGGCGTCGAGCGCGAATTAGTGGGGACCTAGAGCGCGCCACAGTGCGGCTGTCAGGCACATGGAACGACTTGGGCAGTTTTCCGCGCCTATTAGTCGGAACTCCAGGTCCGTTTGGTACGAACAAGGAGCACAACAAGCCGTGTAGGTGCAAAGAGTCGACTGATCCTCTAAGCACCTTACAACAAAATGTGAGCTGCTCCGACATTCTTCTCACTTCTAAAGAATTGTACCCGAGCTGGCCGAGTAAGAATTTGGTTGGGTACAAATAGGGATAATAACTGTAAAGTTTTTTATAAAGAGACCTAAGGAAAGCCTTTTGTACTTTTTCCAGCATCCGCGTGTAAGAGACGTGATGGGGGTTCCAAACGCACGCACTTGATTCCAGTTTGCTTCTCACTAAAGAGTTGTATAAGGTCTTAACAACTGATAGATTTTTAAAATCCTTAGCATTACGCAGAACAAAGCCTAGACGACGATAGGCATCTTTGGCTATGTCCGATATGTGGTCGTGAAAAGTCAGGCTACGATCGAATTTAACTCCGAGGTCTTTAATAAAATTTACTCGATTAATACATTTATTGTCAAGTTTGTAATTATAATTAATAGGATTTCTTTTGCGGTCATACGTCATTACATTACACTTGGTCACATTAAATGTCATTTTGTTCTTCACAGCCCATGCACAGATATTATCTATGTCCTTTTGCAAGCTGAGACAGTCGCTTAGCGATTTTATTTCGAGGAAAAGCTTAAGGTCGTCGGCATACAAGAGACACCTGGCGGTAGTAAGCACTTCAGGCAAGTCATGAATCATCATTTGAAATAGGAGCGGGCCAGTGATAGAGCCTTGGCTTACACCTGATCTAGTGTGGTAGGGCTTTGAAATATGAATACCGTGCTTAACGAATTGCTGTCGATCCTTCAAAAAGTCCGCGTAAAAATTCAAGAGACCGGAAGAAAAACCTAATTTACGTAATTTCAGTAATAATATGTCGTTATCAATTGTATCAAAAGCTTTTTGAAAGTCAAAGTAAATAACGTCTACCTGTGATCCATGGTCTATAGCTTCAGAGATGTAATCGACTAAACCTAGAAGATTAGAGTTTACGGAGCGACCTGGCCTGAAACCATGTTGCTCTTCGCCTATTTGTTGTTGCACCTGTCTGTAAATTTCTTTATGCAAAATGTACTCGAAAACTTTAGCGGGCGCGCATAAAATCGCTATCGGACGGTATGCCTCTACCGACTTCTTGTCGTTACTCTTCGGGATCGGGGTCACCCTGGATAATTTCCACTGTTCAGGGTACTTACCATTCTTAAGCGACAAGTTCAGGATATGGTGCAGTGGGAGAATAAAATGTTTTTTACCCGTTTTTAAGATAAAGCTAGGCAGGTTATCAGGGCCCGGTGAGCTACCTATTTTCAACTTATTGAGGCCGTGTTCGACGTCTTCCGGAAAAACTTCAGGAAAAGTGACGTCACCGCCGATAGCGTTCGGCCCTACGCACGAGTTAACGTTCAGTGTCGGCGATCCCACTAGAAAAACACTAGCGAAGTACTCCGCGAAGGCTTCGGCGGCTTTAACACCATCACACGAATTACCTTTATAGGAGACACAAGGCTCGAACCCGCCCTTAGATCTAAGGCGATGTACATGATTCCAAAAATTCTGTGGATTCTGTAACAAATTATCTTCGATACCAGCCATATGTGTTTTGTATGCTAACGAGATACGAACTTTTAAAGTGGTACGTAATTCCGAAAATGCCTTATATGTATCAATACACTTTGAAGTCAACCAAGCTTTATGTAATCTAGATTTGCGACGGATATCTTTTATTATATCAGCATCAAACCAAATGGGATATCTATTGCATTGTGCTATCTGTCTTTTCTTTTTAGGGACCGATAAATCAAATAATCCATAGATAATATGGTAGAAATTTGCGGTCGCAACAGACACGTCACTGGACTCGAGCACAGACGCCCATGAAGTTTCCTCCAGTAATGAGAGAAAGAGGGGAATATCCATTTTCTTAAAATTCCAATCGTGCAATGTGTCAATGTTACTCGGGTGTAGTCGGGTGCGGGCATTATCGCGTGGTCGGAGGGCGAGCGCCACCTCGAGCGCGGGGTGATAGAGCCGGTCGATCGGGACGAACCCGTCGGCGGCTTCACGCACACACACCGACACCGACTCGCTGCACTCCTGCGCCAACACTACGTCAAGAATGCCTCCGTGAGCGTTAGTTACGTCATTATGTTCAATGAAATTACAATAAGTCAAAAAATAACAATAATAATTTTTTATATCGCTCGAGGTACTATTCATATTTAAGTCGCCGAAAATTAAAAGTTTGCATTTCGAGGTAGCCAAAAATGATTCAATTTTACAAAATAAATTCATGTATACGGCATCGGCCGCTTTCGGATTGATATAAACAACGCCAACGAGAAACGAAATACCACAGCAAGTGAGAGAGGCCCACAAGTCTTCGGCGAGCTCCGACTCCAGTTCCGGGCGGCGGCGCAAGGTGAACTCCGTCCTCGCAGCGAGCAACACCCCGCCGCCCGGGGTCGCCCGGTCGCGGCGCAGCAGCGTCCAGCCATCAGGTGCCACCTCGGCATCCTCCACCGAGCCGTCAAGGAACGTCTCGGTCGCGGCGACCACCGCGTGATCTGACAACAGCATGCTAGCGCGCCACGTCGGTAACTTAGTTTTCAGACCTCTCACATTTTGGTAAAATACGCCGATATGACAAGGCGACACGGTGCGCGGCTTACTGTGAGCCGAATCCCCGGCGAAATGTTTGATTCTCCGAAGTTGCAGGCGTGCGCCTTTTGTAATTTACCCATTTCTTAACTCGCGCATTTTCTGGCCACACGTTTATTGAGAAACAATTATCATAGCAATCCTCCGGGACTCCGATTTTAAAGGAATTATAGCTATTTGACGTCTTCAGCTGTTCTACCGTGATCGTTCTCTGTGGGTAAAGCGCATTTAGGTATGTTTTGACTTCATCCGCTCCAGATACCATATTCCAAAGATGTAGATGTTTGCGCGGTTCGGCTGCTTTTAGAGATGTAACGGTAGGTCCCGCGACGCAGCGCAATGACATAGACTGGCGCTGTTTCTTATGTCGAACCTCTATCCAGTCTTCGTTAGCGCTTGTTTCCAGCGGCTCTATATTACTTGCTGGAGCCGACTCGATCACGTTTACCGTGGTCCGACTTGGACGGTGCGATAGTCGAGGAGTATGATCCGGTCTGGGTGCCCGCGGGGGTACGTGCGCACGAGGTTGTTTCGGTGAAAGCTCCAGTAAGGGCGCCGGCGTAGACCGTGGCATCTCCGGTACACATGCGGGCGCCGAGCGCAAGGGAATCTGTGCGGGGCGCTGCGCCTCAGTTGGTATTTTCGCAGGATTCAATGCAGGCGTTTTGGGCAAATGTTCGATTGTCTCGAGACCACACTTTTCATATTTCTTTAACTGATCAGCAAGATTCTTCATTTGGTCCGCATATTTTTCGATTCTCGCCTCGCAGCTAACTATGACCGAAACAGACTGGCCGAGCTTTTTATCATAATTAGCTATAACTGAGACAGAAAGCTCAATTTGTGACTTATAAATATCTATAAGAGAATGAGATTGGGAAAGTTGTTCCCTAATCTTAGTCAGTTCATTACGTAATTCACGAATTTCATAGTTACAATCTTGCTCGTCGACTAAACCTGACCCATCTCCGTTATGCACGCGCGTAACTTTCTGCCGAATCGTTACATTTGCGTCTCGGTGTCTCTTAGTAACACCGACTGGGGTAAGACTATTATCCCCACCTTTTTTCGAGGCACAGCGGCACTCGGGGCAGATCCATGATACTAAATCATCCGGTTTCAGATTTTTTTCTCCGGTACAATCGTGGTGGTAAGTCTTATAGCAGTTACGCACGGTACAACGCAGATACTCCTTTTCGTCCACCGCTATGTCAGAGCAACAGGCAGAGCAATTCATGTTTGCGTAGCGCGGTGACTCAGACAAGGTCCGGGCGTGTGACGAGTAGGTATGCTCGGGAATGCGGGTAGCGAGGGCGCAGAGCGCGCCGCGAGCGGGTAGCGGCGCAGGCGTCGCGCGGCGCGGCGAGCGAGCTGCGGTCGGAGCGATGACTCAACCGCACCGAAACCAAGCCAAGCAGTGCGTAGATCAAAGGCACGAACACCGTTGACGAAATATTTTGAATTGTTTTCACTTATAACTTTTGAACCACTGGTTATATTTTTTTATGGTAAACAACACTCGAACCGTAAAATCGCTGGCTACACCTCAATATGAATTTGATTACTGAGAACTAACTTTTTGTAGCAAAAAACCGATTAAAGATCATAGAACGGACGGACGTTATTTCACCCTGACGAGCGATCGAACGCGACTGACTGACGCGACTCATGCTCGGGGGTCGTGACCACCACTTCCAAGTGGTCAATGCAAGTGGTGTAATATTTATCTTCAACAATGTGAAGAGTTTTATAGACTGAGGTGTCGAGAATGGCGCTGATCTGATCGGACCAACGTATCGGGCTGCGGCTTCGTGATTATGTTAACAACACATTTACAAAAAATCAAATGTTACTACATACAACAATGTTAAATGGAGTATCTGAACCTAAGTTGTAATTATGGAGAATCAACCTGGTACAATCATAAATTTGTTGTTTTGTAGAGAAGCCCAATACCCAGATAAGTGTACTGTGTAAGACAACATTATCGCTGAACTGAGCTGCAGTTGGAGTGTTCGAGTGGTTCAGTCGGGCCGTGCGGCTCGGATCTCGTAGCGAGCTCGTGTGACGTGTAGTGATGTAGTGTGACGTTGTTCCAGAGCGCGGTACGGCGGCCGCTCGAGCGGGCCCGAGTCGGCGAGCAGCTGGCGGCGCGCGCCCGCCGAGCCCGCGCCCGCGCCCGCGTCCGCGGTACGTGCGCCTCATGCAAAAATGACGATCGATGATGCTCAAATATCAAATGATGTTTTAAATTGCGCACTTTATTTTTGTTTTGCGCAGAAATTAAATGTAGTTTTTAAATTTCAGACAACGTTTTTACGTAAAAATAAATAAAATCTTGGATTTTCAGTTGTTCGAATTTAATAGTTTGACTAGTTACCAAATCACATCAAATACTGAACGAATAGTTTTCCTACAGATTCTTATACAGGTATCGAATCTTGAGACAGCCTTATTTTCAGGCTACAAATGAGAAATGAGTAATAAAAAACTTTTCCCTCCCAGGAGCGCTCCTCCGCCTGGCGCAGTAAGGAGGCGCCGCGCGACGACCGCTTCCGCGATGCGCCGCGCGACCGGCCCGCCGACCGCGACCGCGACTACCGCAGCGACCGCGCCACCGACCGCGGCGGGGATCGCCCCACCGACCGTGATCGTTTCGCGCCCCGAAGAGATGAACGGTAAATTAGTTGTTCTGTAGTTATTATTCCTTTTAAGCGATTATTTGAGTAAGACTCCTATCCCATAATCGCTGACATCTTATTGCATCTCTATTGCTCTATGGTGTAGACTAATTTTGGAGTAATCTACCACAAGTAATTTTAAATTCCTTCATATTTGCATCTAAATTGGATTACATTTATAATGTTTTTTTTCTATAGTGATGCTCCCAGGCGTGACGACCGCGACGGCCCGAGGCGTGACGACCGCGACCGTGATGGTCCTCGGCGCGATGACCGCGACCGCGACGGTCCGCGCCGCGACGACCGCGACGCTCCCCGGCGCGACGACCGCGACGGGCCGCGACGTGACGACCGCGACCGACGTCCGCCGCCTCCTCGTCGTGATGAGAAACGTGAGTAGATTTTAAAACATTATTTCTGATATTTTTATTATTAATTCCAAATATGTTAGAGAATTTCAGATTTTAAATAGTTTTCTGCAAAGTTGCACTCTACTGCATTTATGAATTTCTTAAAGTGTATTCAATTGACATAAGCGAAAGTTCCTATTTTTGTTACCAAAATTCGTATAGACTATTCTTATTTCTCACAAACCAAACTATCCATGAATCTTATTCTGTAGTATAAAGGTTTATATGAAAAGGTAATGCTAAAAGGGCTCATAGTACTAATCATTATGATTTTTTATTAGGTCCTATGGCACCAACCTGGAATTCGTGAATAAAGATCAGCTGTACCATACATTTTGTCGAGTGTCATTGACATGTTTCTATGGAACAGCTGATTTTTTAAATCTTGTTCATAATGGGTGCGTTCCACTAAGCGCCCAAAACGATCAAAATGCTAATTTAGTCGTTCCACATAACGACCGCGGTCGTTGTGGTCGTGGCGAAAACGTCACTTATGACGTCATGACTTACGCTCACGCGAAGCTCACGACGACCCATTTCAAAAGGTGGGTCGAAGTGATCGTTGAGAAAATTAGCGGCATTTTCAAAACTCAAAGCATCAAAGATGGCGACCGTGAAACTGACGTAAAATGATATTGATTGATTGATATAAAATGACTGAACATATCCAAGTGCCGCCGCAAAAGACATTTTAATTACATTTGAACGTAAATTAATTAAATACACCACTAGGTAAGAGGTAATATTAAACATAAAAAAATAAATTATAAATTTTTCAATATAAATCGATTTAGATTAGACAATAATTAATTAAGTTTATTTTCAAGGCTTACAGGTTATAACCTAACCTCTTAAATTTTTTGCTTTCCTTTTACTAACTCGCCATTTGTATTATTTACCTCCACGCTCAAAACGCTCTATAATCCATTCCACTTGAGTTTACGACAGTAACGCTCACAAGCAAGTGGAACGGGAAAAACTGCGGTCGTGAGCGTGATCGTTGTGAACGCTTAGTGGAACGCACCCAATGATGAGTCCTATGAGCCTTATTCGGCTTAACAAAACCTTTCCTTTTAGCTCTGTATTAGTTACAATTAGTCAAAACGCATGTAACACGTCCGCAGCGCGCGACCCGGACGGCGACGACTGGCAGCCCGTCACGCGTCGCTGAGCGGACTCGAGCCGCCGCCACGCGCCGCTCTACAACGCCGATACACATACACACTTCTACTTGTTCAATGATAGTGCAAATTACAACGTCATTCTTAAACTGCAAATTGCTAATATAAATTGCAAAATCCTTCGAAACTCTGCTCTGAATTACAAAAACGGTTAGTTGTAATTGCCACCGAATCGTTAGCTCTGTTCAGCTTAGTGTTTGAAAAGTAGGATTACTATTTTTCTATTTTTTCATATAGATTAGATTGTCGATGCAGTGTGTTCTCAAATTTATAATTTACTTGATTTCAAGGCCTGTTTTTTTCTTAGTTTTTCATTATCTCTGTTTTTTTACAATATCGTTGATTTGAAATATGAAATTGAGTTTTGTTTAACATTAGTAAATACTAACAATGTAATGTTCTGCCTTATTGATGTATAACCATGTATTGATTGCTTATATCCAGCGCTGCACGCTGCACGCGCCATGTACTCGCTATGTACTCGGGGTGTGGGTTAGTTTCCAACTACAGCTCATGTTTCGTATTCATTTAATCACCTATTTCGTTGTGGTCACCTTACTTACCCTAAGGTTATAACGGTAATGATCAGCTGTAGTTATATTTATCTATTAATAAATGATGGTATCAAAATTGTATTTCATTTAACCTATGAGTACACAACATAGAACCGATCTAACCGAAAGCTATTACTAAATTTGAATGATCTCGCTACTGTTGTTACACAGCAAGATTCTATAAAAACTTTATAGTAAAAAGCGTGTTAAAAACATTAATAGTTAAAAAAACTAAAAAACACGATTTGTTTAGTGTATTGTCATCGGTCCTCGATATATCTACAAAGTTTGAAAGCAATCTGACCGTTTAAAGTGGGTCAAAAACGCGCTCAAAGGAGTCTGTTACATACAAACATACAGGTGAAGCTAATAAAAGCGTGTTAAAATCAGGTAATTTTAATTATTAAAAAGCTAAAGCTTTTAAAAAAAAGCATGGGTAGCTGGCTACCACTTCCATATGAATCGTGTATGTATGGGACAAACAAAATATCGAATCATATTGAGAAACAGTTGAAACCCATATTTTAGTTCAAATTACCATCTAAAATTGGTTTATGAAAACAAGTAACATACAGTACTACTCTATGCAAGTAACCTCAACTTGGGTAACTTTGACATTCTGGGTAAGATTGACAGTTTTGTGTTTCATCCCTTTGACTCGGAAACGTTAAAATTTAAATTTCAGTAGGCTCGGAATGCCTATACATGTGTACGGACACGCGCCATTTTGAAAAGGTCTTAACGTTCTTTTTTTAATCGAATGGGCGTAACCTTTTCAAAATACTGTGACCAACGGTCGCGCGTACAAATTTGTACGTTTCCGAGTCAACTAGTTTTATAGTCTTTGTTGTATTGTCAATAGTTCTAAGCTCAATGTCTAGTTTGGTTCAAACTCAACTTTTTACCATTTTATTAAAAAAAAAACTGTTTGTCTATTCCACGTGTTTTTATTTTGCGTTAAGGCTACCCAAAATCTATAAAATGGTTGCTAAAGATACCCAGAATGTTTAAAATTCAAAATAAGCGATTTTAGTGAAAACCAAAATTACTGTCAAAGTTACCCAGATAGGGGGGGTAACTTTCACATACCAAACTTTTGCATTTTTTCAAATAAACTTGTATTTAATGAGGGTTAGATTATTTTAGAATTCTATTCTGCACGCATCAATACACAAATTTGCTTTTTCACATGAATCTACGACATTTTACTAACATTGTTATAAGCAGTAATGTGCCCTGAACCTGTCAAAGTTACCCAAGTTGACTGTAATGATGTCAACTCCTATTTGGACCTCTACGTGTCGATTAAGTTGCTTGTTGTTTACGTTTACTAAAACAAGATAGGTACTACGCAAATCATTAAAATCATGGTAATTAGGAAATCGCGATGATTCCATCCGGTTCACCGCGCGCCACGCCGAGTCTCGAGGCCGCTTTCCACCGTAATTGTCTTGCTTCTGCGCGTTAATGAAGCAATTAGGTAAAACAGCGACAAAAAACATCACATTAGGGACTTTTTTGTGGGACAAAGAAAGTCAAAGCGAGCCATAATAGGGCCGACATCGAGCTTTTTGTAAACAATGGCACGACCAATTAGGTATTTTTCCACATGCGTTCTAATCGTTTGTCTGTTGTACTATTACTGACTTTTTTTTTTTTTGTGATCCAGGGAAAATCCTTTATGGATACCACGCCCGCGCCGGGGGGGGGGGGGCAGGGTGGTTATGTGGGAGTCTCCGCCCTAGTGGCGGCATATCCACTAAAAACCCTGGGGTGTTCCTCGGGGCGATGGACGGAGCCACGGGTCCATTTTCGCAATCTCCGTAGTACTATTACTCACTTGCCATTACCAAAGTCTAGCAGATGAAATGGCCTGTCTTTTGTGTTGCACAAAATCAGATCTTTTGCCTCCGAGACTTCGACCATGAAATGGCGATCTTAAAATTGGGCTCGTAAATCAAATAAATAAATTAAAACTTAATAAAACTAATCTACGTTTTCGAGCATCATCATTAGCGATTGAAAATTACCATAATCGAGAAATGATTCTGTCTGCTTAAGTTATAAGGCGACCTTAACCTCTTGTTTCTATGTGACACAATCATGATTCGATATGTCCCACTTATTATTAAGTTTCCGGAGACACAATGGTGTCGAGTTTGAAGGCGCCACGTAAAATTCGTAAATCTGCTAAAATACTTAAATTTAAATAACAGTTGTAAAGTTACGAGTTCGAAGGCACCAGCTAACTATAATATTACTTGTATAATATTTCTTAGTTGCGCATTTCATTACAGTGCTACGAGTGATAGCTCTTGTAGGCCTATAGGTGTGCTTAACAAATTTTATTTTGAAGTATAGGGTGGCTGTTTGTAATCCAAATAAAATAAAATTATCGCGACTTACGTTTAAACCTCGGTTTTGTTCATGTCTTCTAAAATTCTCTAAAACAGACACATGACAAAAGATTGATATAATAATAGTAGAATGGTTCTTAAAGTGTTCAACCTCAGCAGGCGGTGCGGCGGTGGCGAGGCGAGTGTGGCGACGGCCTCTTTCAAGACCGTTTCATGTTTAGCTCAACGAGAAGATATTCCGAGAAAGGTCATTCAACATTCCTACACAGTGCACAGGAGAAAAGAATAAAAAATGCGGATGGGACATAAAGAAGTGAGCTGCTTATAATTATATTCTCGTATACAATTTAATGGTAGAGTTTCGACATGAATTTATTATAAAATTATTTTTACAAAAAAAAAAACAAAAACCGACTTCAAGACTACAAACTTAAACTAAAAAGTAGAAAATAAAATTTTAATTAGTTTAAATCAAAGAGCATTAAAAGGCAACTAAAGATAAAATAGAATCAGTTAGTTTTGGAGTCGGTGCCAGTCAAAGTAAAATCAGCAAAACTGTCCCTGGCTGGCATTTTATTTTCTACTTTTTAGTTTAAGTTTGTTAGTCTTGAAGTCGGTTTTTGTTTTTTTTTTTTTGTAAAATAATTTTATTTTTGAATTTTGAGTGGGAAGTAAGCAGTGGCAGATCCACGATTTTGGCGTGACGAGCAAATCGCTATCCAACAATTCCAAATTCATTTTGGTATACACATTTACACAGGTAAGTATACGTCGCCGAAATCCCAGATGTTTGCGATATAAATTTACAAGATTAGTGTCTAAAAGTTGCGTAGCGAAATGTACCAAGAGCCTAAGTCTATCAAAATTGAAGAAACGAGTACTACCTATGCGCTACAACTAGCTTCTAGTCGCGAAAAATTATGTAACTACTACTAACTTTGATAGGAAATGTGGTACCCTGATATACTGAAACATTTTGCGTAACTCTTTCAAGTGTACAGACGTGATGTTATTATATGTGATTGCTTAAACAATGCATATTTATGCGAAAGCAGCGATTGCGTTTGATTTGCTGTCATTTTTTGAAGAGTTCCGTTGTCTGTCTCCGAAACCCATCATCAGATCTATATGAAATTTAAATGGGACCATTTCGGAATAAACCCCTTTCGAATAAAAAAATAATTTTGCAAAACCGTCTATATTTGACGGAGTTATGCCCGAACATACATAAAAAAAAAAAATATACAAACATCCGAATTGAGAACCTCCTCCTTTTTGGAAGTCGGCTCGGGACTCGGGACCACTAAACTTTGAGACGGGAGCACCGGGAGCGTCGCGTCGTCAGTGAGCGCTGAATCAAGACGCGGCTCCATTTTCTTCTATCTTAGATTCACGTCATTATCACTGCCGCTCGGATTTGATCGTAGCTTTATTATTATTATTAGGACAAAGGCTAGTGTTTTGGTATTCAAAGTGAATGCGCTTGACGCATAACTCGTATCAATGGGCTAATCAAAACATCGATCTCGCGAAACAGCTGAAGAACGTAAAACAAGCGCTCTGGGGAATGTTGATTTTCGCATTTCCGTTGAAACTGCAAACAATGATATTGAAAAGATTGCGGCCACCGCTTTACAGAATACTCAACGTTTTGAGTAACGGGAAATGTTTGATTGAACATCAAAAATAATGTTTCCATTTATTTAAATTTGCTTGCAAATCAAACTAGAAAATAGACTGCCGAGGGTTATACGGTACGGCAGTTATCACTATTGGAACGTGTCTATGCAGCTACCGAGAACTTGACCTGATTACGAAAACATTTAGCACTGATGGAAATCTAGACGTGTCACGTGTGGTAGAGCGCCGGGAAGACCATTAGGGATACGCCAACAACGGAGTGTTTACCTACTGTACAGGAACTATAATAATATACCTATATCTACAGATTGTATTGTAATTTCGAGGTTTTTTTTCTTGGGTTTTTTTATCCCAATAAAATTAGAGGAGGCTTGGAAATCATGAGCAAAACTACGAAACGAACTACACAGTTCCTATATAATTTAATACACGCCGCAGGTCAAATGTCACTCTATGAATCATAGTTGAGTAAGTAACATCCCCGTATGTAAACCACAATCTAAATCGGTCAAACACTTGCCGGAATACAAACAGCCTATTCATTAATTTGATGAGCCATAAGTAATGAATTTTTAAGGAAATATAAATAAGGTCGAAATCGGAAATACGAAATAATTAAAAGAACCTCTCACATATTTAACATTTACAATTAGCTACTAAAATCTGTGCCTTCATATAGGTACATTACATCGTTTGATAAAGTAAAGGAATGGACAAAGATAAAAGACTTACAAAATCTTTTAGGAACTTTTAGGTATGGTAAGGTGTTGTAAACCGAAAGGAAACAGGAAATAAACAACGCCCAAGGACAGGAGGGCCCTAGACGGAAGCTTTCCCGGGAGTAAGTAATTCAGCTGCTGTAGGTACAAGTAAGTAGAGGTGCTCCGCTGGTTGAGCTCCGCTCTGGAAGCCACTGAGGCTGCCACCGAGGTTTTAAGGGGTTTACATTACATAAGTACATAACGGTTGTACCCGATGCATGCAATCGGATATTCGTATTTTCTCTTGCCAACAAAAAACGTAGGTACTTACCTATTTGCTTTTAAGTACCTAATACCTACTGTGGTAATACTTTAAAAATATTTTCTTCCAGAAAATCAAGCGAAACTTGAAACTCAACAGTTCAACACATGGAACTTTAAAACTTCAGGAATATCAGTAGATCGTCAAGTTATAGGTACTTAAGAAAGTTTGGAAGCAAAGCAAGATTTGGTTATAGAGAAAAGCTACTACTTAATTGAGATTTCAGACACGGTTCCAGAAAAACCTTAGAGCAGTTAAAGCCTGGAGCGCAGACCAGCCACAGTGGCAAACCAAACAAAGTCAGCGGCACAGCCATCCAGCCCAGCGCCAACTTCCCTCCCAAAGAAAAGACCGTCGGCGGACAGCCGACAGTCACCGAGGCACGCGCGCCGCGGAACCACGTCCGTCCGTAACCGAAGCAAACCGGTTCGCAAACACAGTTTCAAAATAAATAATTAAACGAGATTCCTTCGAAGAAAGCTGTGACCAGTGTTTTTTGATGTTGTGCTGAGGATTTGAGCGAAGGAATATGAACGTGAGTACGAACTTGAGTTTTTGTTTTCGCACGCGAGTTTCTAATTTGAAAGTTAGCTAGTACTTAACACTTCTGTGTTGTTATTCTGTTACATTTTTATTGGAGGGTAGGGACAAAGGAACTCGACTCTCTATAGCTTTTAACATGACGGCCGAGAGATCTAGGTTACCTATTAATCTAAGCCTAGTGCTTAAGTAAACTTTTACTTCCGTAATCCAAGTGAAACTTAAGTCTTAGGTTTTCAGTTGTCTTAGCAATAAATTTATTAGTAGACTAGCGGCTCGTTCCGGCTTCGCACGGGTGGACACTATTGAAGTTTTAGTAAGGATCCCTAATTTTTTTAGGTAATAAATATAGCCTATGTCACTTTGGGATAATGTAGCATTCGAATGGTGAAAGAATTATTGAAATCGGTTCTGTAGTTTTTGAGTTTATTCCACACAAACATCCAAAAATACAAAAATACAAATCTTTCCTCTTTATAATATTAGTATAGATACTCGTATGTCAATTGGTTTCATTCATTGGCTGTTGCAAAAAAGACACCATTTCTTAAAATAAATACAAAGTTAATTTATTTAATTTTCTCTGAAGGTCTACTGAATCACTGCGCTATATTATTTTACACAAATGTACAAGCGTACAAAATCTTTGGAGTCTGGATTAAAATTATGTGTAGAGTAGGTTCAAAAAGTAATTGAATGCTTTTTAAACTTTGACGGCTTCAATACAAAGTATTAAATTGAGAAATATCCTTTCGCATCAGTTATTTCTCACGCGTCAATTTTAATTTTCAATTGGCCCCATTCAATTTTACCTGTCGATTTTATGGCTGTTGTGTGAACTCTTTTATGCGAAAAAGATAACAAACCAACAAACCATCATCATAATGTAATGCACGAAAACTTGTTTACTGCTAGATTTAACCTTTCCTAAAACAAGCTGCTGAGCTGGTCTAACTGCACAAACCGCACGAGGCCGACTACCGTGCGACACCATTCTTCGAGAAAAAAGTTCTCGCTAATTATATCTGAGACAACACGAAAATCGATTTTAAGCTCTATTTCCTTTCGGTAATGACTATTTCCGGACAGTGGAGTTCAACCAACTTTATCACCGAGTGGTACGGTTGACCACCATTATGGATAACGTTGCCTTGGTCGTGTCCACTTTCACACGCCAATCATGAATATCGACCTGTTTCAAGGAGGTTTCGCGACTTCTATTACTTGCGCTGTCGTTCTTCACATAGGTAGGTACATTTTGGCCTCAAACTTCATTACGTAAATAGGAGCTTTGCCGAAGTCTATCTGAAATAGGATTCGATCGAACCTCAAGTAAACATTGTAGGATTTGTAGGTAACTTACTGGCATCAAGCAACTTTAAACACAAAACAGATAGAGCATGTTTTGTGCTTTAAACTACTAAGGATTCTACTCGGTCCTCGCAAACTTGAATTAATAATTGACGTCTTTTCCGTATTAAAATACAGATAGTTAAACAATTTCCCTAGCAACAGACTGATTCTGGAACTTGTGCGTCACTATCTACCAACTACTTACTCATGTTTCCGAACTAAGTTCATCTAACGCAAACAATAGTAAATCGAATCCCCCAGCAGAAAACTATCAGCTACAAAAATATAATAAACTTAGCTTCTTACAAAATTTAAAATGACCATCAAAACGATAACAAATTAATTAAAGTTTCTGAGGTTCCGCCATAAATTCTCAGCGGATGACTCAGAGAGTTACGCATGTTCGGGAAGTGGAATCGTCTGGTGTCAGCGGCGGGCGGCGCGGCGGGCGGCGCGGCGCGGCGGTGCCGGTGGCTCGTCGAGAGGTCTTCTAAGCACTGCTGAGCATGATTTTCCAAGAACTGGTCGCCAGAATCACACAGACCTCGGGTCTTTCAAGTTATTTTTCCTCGAAACAAGCTATTGGATGACTTTGGGTCATTTGAGTTCAAATAAACTTCCAGTTTCCTCATGTTTGAAAATAGCTTGACTTGTCGTCAAAATATCTGCTGGAAATTAAAAAGAAAGAGGATAAAGCTACCTACGTAGGTTCGCCAAAGGAAAAATGAGTAGGATACTAGGTCCCTTATGTCATACCCATCTACTGAATGAAAATTTTATTCTACTTAACCCAGACAAAAACTCTGCTTTGTCGACATACTCGTATCGTTGAACTCATGTTCAAATCCATTTAGACGAGCTCCGCGTTCAAAACATACTTTACTAACATTTTTCCTTCAGTGTACATATATATATTAACAATTCTAAGTAGGTACACATTCAATATTACTTACTTACGCTCCATAGCCCTAATTCCCATGATATGATATTGAATTATTCATGAAAAATCACGTTTTCTTTCCGCAATTAAATCACGTAGGTTTATTTACGTAACATAGGCGCGTTATGTAAAATTATCGATAAGACCTTTCACAATTTAATGTAGGCACGATTACTCGATAGTATCGATAGCCGGCGTCTTGGTAGTTAGTGCTCACATCGGACTGTTCAGACTAGAAAGTTGGTCTCTGTGGCCTGCTCCTGGGACTCGTACTCTTCAGAGTACGTTTCAGGTACTGAGTTAAAAACAATCTTATCACAATTATAGCTTCTTGCTATAATGGTGTGTCGGAAATGCTATGGAAGACACACAAAGACATGAACAACAAACACACAGAGTAGACCCAGAACAAATATTTAGATAAACATTTTTTTTTTTTTATTCAATTATATGCTTGCGTTTGACCACCATCTCGCCTGATGTTAAGCAACGATGTGGTCTACGATGGAGCACGTTGCATAAAACATCTGAAAAAAAAAACATAAAAACAAACATCTGCCCGGCTGGGAATCGAACCCGTGATCACCCGCTTATTAGAGATGACAGAAAGAGATACTCGTAGGTGTGTTGCGAGAATCTGAGAAAATGAAATAAAAATTTAAAAAATGTATATTTTATCAGAAAGATAAAAAGTCAGTAGTCCGAGTCCGAGTACGGGTACCCACTTCTACGAGTACCCAAGTCCTAATGTTAGAGTTTAAATTACATAATTTTTCGAATGTAGAACACTAAAAACTGATACCTAATACTTACTTACCATCTGCCTGCAGTAGTTACCTACCTCTGCTGAGGTAACCGGCGCGGCGTCGTTCAACTCCTACTTAAGTAAAATTCAGTGCATTACTGAATGGAAACATTAACGCGAATATTTCAGTTAATCACTAATAAGGCTGATTAAAACATTGTAATCGGAAGCAGATATAAATGTACCTACCTACACTACTCGTACATGCGCGCGCTGGATCGCTCAACATAACAGCGGCCAGTAACGATCACTTAGCGTTAAATTATAACTACAGAAAGTGGATTGATAACTTGAAAAATAGTAGTTTACTAGTAATTGATAATGAAAATACTTCCCCCCAAAGATCTTCTCAACTACTAGTTGATGAGCTTTGTAATGGTCTGTGGGTGGGAGAGTACCTGGCGGGGGCGGGCAGGTGGAAATTGATCATTGACAGGTGATATGTGAAATATCAAGTTATGATTCTACTTGCTTACAATTGCCATCTATAAGTTATATAAAACTTAAGTAAGAGATTATTTATTAGAGTATTTGGCCTAAAATCAGGTTAGACCGGTAGTCTAACCTACCGTAGCCGGAATCGTAGTTGGTCCTACCATATTTATCTGCGCTCCTACGCAAAATTGAAAGTTGTTTTCAAAGTTTAGAAAATGATTAAGATCAAGAACCTAATTGGTATGCAAGCTTACTTAGTGTAGGCAGAGCCTTCAGCTCCCTTAGACTTAACTTTATTTAGGATTACAAAATTATACATTTTTTACGTATATTTGCAATTTCCTTGAAATCTAAAATAGGTTTGTCGATGCAATGTTCTCGTCAGACAATACATATTATAACAATGTGAAACAAATAAGTTTATTCAATGACAACTCACAATAATTTACTTTATTTGTATGTAGATTTTCTTAAAAATTCTTGCATAAAAATGTTGTAGGTTGTTCAAATGTAAACTTAATTTTGCTCGCCAACTGTTAACACAGTGCTACCAATGGAATCAGTAGAAGCGACCAAACGACGGAACTAAATATGCTCTACGAGCAGCTGTCACTTTTGTTCATAATACACGATAGTGGCTCTCCTGCTAACTGTACTTACTCGTATAATTTGGCTGTACTCGTACTGTACAAAAGTTGAGCAACGTTTTGACGGGTCTAAATGCGAGGAAGGTCAGCCTGAATCGTGACTCTTTCTTTACAGTATTAATGTTATGCCTTTTTGCACGGCTCGTTGTAGCTCATTGTATATCACTCTGTCTCTGTTTAATGTAAAGTTTTGAGAGCTGGCGTGATGTTCCAAGTCTCTTCTCACGATTGTTCTTATCGTGTTTCCGGACAATGTTTGACAATTGAGAAGCTCTTTGTTTACTAATCTTCATTCTGTTATAAGTACTTACAGTTCGAACTAAACTAATCTGGGTAGAGAGAAGGTTGAACGGAGTAGCGGGTGAGTTAAATCATTGGTTTAAGATCAATGGTTTGATCCTAAACATAACAAAAACTCACTTCGTTCAATTTGACCTCTCAGGTCACAGAAGAAAACCACTCAACGTCAGTTTGGGAAGCGACAATGTGGACCAGGTGAGGGAAACAACATTCCTGGGTTTCCAGATAGATAGTTCCCTCACATGGGGGAGACATATTGATCGACTTTGCCAAAAAGTCGGGCGTGCATGCTTTGCATTGTGGCGCTTATCAGCGATTTTGCCGCAGAGTATGGTTCGGAGTTGCTATTTCGCATCTGTGCACTCTCTTTCGGACTATGGCGTGGAGTTTTGGGCTCGCTCGGCTGAATGGGAACGCGTCTTCAGAATGCAAAAAAGAGCAGTAAGAGCCATAGTGAGAGTGCCGCAGGAGACATCGGCTCTGCCTCTGTTCCGGTCCATGGGAATACTCACCGTCCCATGCCTGGTGATAATGCGGGCAGCTCTGTACGCGCGAGACCACCTGGACGAGTACCCGTGCTTGGGAGACGAGCGCGAGCCGGCCCCGCGGCGCGAGCGCGTGCTGCGCTCGGTCGCGTGCCGGCTGGAGAAGGAGTCCAAGCAGGTGCACGTGATGGCGACGGGCGTCTACAACCGTCTTCCAGACCAACTTAAAGACGCTCCGTCAAGAAACTCGTTTCAGATACGGTTGAAAAAATGGCTTGTTGAGCAATCATTCTATAGAGTAGATGAGTTTCTGCCTAGAGTATAAGCGTATTTTCTTGTTCGAATTAATTATTAATTATTTTATTTTATTTTTGTTTTGAATGCATTAATTTTTCTGGAATTGTAAATGTAATTTGACATGTGCTTTTTTGGTACTGAAATAAAACTATAACTATAACTATCCTAAAATTTGCTGCGTTTTAGGGATGGTAATACCTAATACTGTTTGAACAATCAAATTTAGTTTAAACAATCAAAATCATATAAAGCATTGTAATTTCAAAATGTTCGCAGACGACTTAAAAATCTATAGATTAATAGAAGCCACTACCGACGGAAATCTTGTACAAAGCGATATCGATGGCATTAAAGTATGGTGCGATGAAAATAGAATGCATCTAAATGCTCAAAAATGTTTTTACATTAAATACACTCGGAAAAAAAAGCCCATCGATACTAAATACATGCTAAATGGAGCTACTCTGCAAGAGGTGTGTGAAATACGTGATTTAGGAGTTATTGTCGATAGCCAGCTATCCTTTAAGTCACATATTGACGTAACCGTTAAGAAAGCGGCTAAGTTACTCGGTTTTATTAGGCGAAACACAAAAAGTTTTAAATCTCCTCACACGAAAATCATACTCTATAACTCGTTGGTTCGTAGCTGTCTAGAATATGCTAGTGTGGTGTGGAATCCTTTTTATGCAATTCACTCTCAGCGCATCGAAGGCATCCAACGTGCTTTTACGAGGTCATTGGCTTTCTCTAGCCAGGGCATTTCCCACAGAAGTCCCTATGATAATCGTCTATGTTTCTTTAAAATGCACACCTTGCGGGATAGACGGAAGATCCGTGATCTAACATTTCTCTATAAAGTGATGAATGGGCTCTCCGACTGTCCATCTATTGTCAAAGAAATTTCTCTACATGTTCCTTCTCAGTATCCTAGACATAAGATTTCCCGAATCCTGGCGTGGCGGCCAGCTGCTAGAACGAATTTAGGTCTCAACTCTCCTACTTTAAGATTATGTCGCACATACAATGATTGTAATGTCTCCTTAGACGACTTTGATGTGTGGCAAAATTCTTTAATGATTTTCAAAAGAAAACTTGTGAAGTCTCTTACCAGTCGTCTAGTTCTGTAGTCGAATTATTACTATTTTTTTGTTATATTCATATTTTGTCAAAATTTTGTTATTATTAATTTAGTACCTAGTTACCCTTAATGTCTTCACACTTTTAATGGTGAACGATGTATACGCCTATAATAGGTGAACATATCTGACACTTGTAGATATTAATAACTTTATAATTTAAGAATGTATAATATGTTTACTGTTGGTGTATCGTAATAAATAAATAAATAAATAAATAAATAAACAGGATGTGGCATAATGAATGGCATATATCTATTGATGCAGGACATCATGATGGTCCAGAAAATAAATAAATGAGCCTTCTAAAAGTATCAACATTTTTAGAAATTGAAAGAAAATTACACCCTTCGCCACTCTTTTCAGTGCTATAATAAAGACAGGGCGTCTATTTCAAAGTCAAATCAATAAAGAACTAGGGCAAGATATCCAACTATTATTGTATATATGTTATTGTATATCACTTCAGGTTACCTAGGTACTCATTTGATAGTATTTTATTGAGTGTCCGATCATCGTCGCAATACTCTGATCTCGTGCTCGCGCAGGTTTTAGTTTCACATCAGTTTTTAGACCAGAAAGATATTTATCTAGATGCATTCGTCCGCCCTCGTTCCCACGAATTTGCAGCTACACCTACCTGTTCGCAAATAGCTAGAATTAACGACATTGTTACATCACATCATAGTATCATTGTTGTGTGATTATATTACCAACTACCAATTTTATCTCGAGAGTTGAAGACCCACCGTACTCGTATTTTCTGAGCTAAAGTGTGACTGGCAGCCACCTCTCGAAGATTTTAGTTTCGTCTACCTTATTTTGCACTCCTGGAGCATTGCTCGATACTGCTAAAAGAAGGACCCTACATGGTCCAAAATTCACTTGTTTCCTAAAAATTTTTTTTATCGTAGTCTTGAGACCCCTTCACGTACAGTACACCCAATTTTGTAGGCAGGTGTTATTATAATACGCCTTGTTAAAACGTACGAGTATCATGAACTACTGTTTCCTACCTCTAGAAAAATTTTACAGATATTCTAGACAGAGCTTTCCTATGAAAACTGACGTGGTTTTAACCAATTTTGTTATACTTAACAACGACAAAAGGCCAAGGCTTGGCCTCACCATGACCCAATTTTCAATCCTAGATGTAATACATATTACTTACATACGAGTATTTCGATCTCTGGAATCCTGGCTGCATGGCACAAATAGGTATTTGATATTTTGTGGCATAAAAACTTACGCTAACTTACAGTATCTCTACTTATCAAGGTATTTAACTTCAGTTAAACGTAAACACGAGCGGTCTAGAAAGTGGTCGCCGGACCATGCACCGGCTTAGGTAACACGGCCTCTGTGGAATGCCTCGTACTCGTACTTACTCGTACCGACACAGGATCTTGATACTGTACTACCTATACTAGGGCGTAAACAGCTGTTTTACTTACCTAGAGCACAGAATACATAATAGTAGGTACAGGTACAGTTATGTCTTAAGTTTGAAGGCAATACCAGATCTCTCGTTGCGCGTTTTGTATAATACCAGCTAGCGTTAAATCTCTCTATTCTCACATTATTTATTCTCTACAGCACTCTAACCCTGAAACTTCTTCTCTAACAAATCGGTTGATTAAGTGTTTGGTAGCACAATGGAAGGGATCATTGTATTTAAACAATTAGGTATTGAAAAATGACTTCAATTAGCAACAGTTAAATAGTAACAAACAATGGGCGGCGGCGCGGGCCGCGGATGCAGGTCACGCGTTAGGGAACTCGGAAGCGCCGAGGATGGCCTTCTCGGTTCTCACACAGACATCACTTTTAGGTAGCTAAAATGCCTGCCTTTAAATTGAACATGGCTTGAACCATGGAATGTCTATTCAACATTCAAGTGTTTTGTGATATCTGAATCTGAAGCATTTTATTTTTATCGAGGCCGTCAAAATGAGGATATAGTTTTTCACGTCTGTGACAGTATTTAAGTAATTTGTTTCTATGTAATTCTTATATCGCTGAAACGCATCGATCAAATATCTTAGGTGCTGCAACGGCTTTGCCGATTTTGGATTGCGAGGAGTCATCCTGAAGTGCCATAGGCTATACTTTGCAGCAATACTTGTACAAATTAATAAAGTAGGTGCCTACATAAAAATAAATTGTAAATAAAGCCAAAAATCTATCGAATGCCTTCCTAATCACGTTTTTATATTATCTACTCTACGCCAAACCTTTTGCGTAGTAGAGATAACGACTGTCCCTACTAACGAGGCAGATACTCCACGTCTAGAGAGAGACTCTATACGTAGACTCTCTACATCTACACTGTGGGCAGTGCAGTTTACGCAGTTTTTTTTATACAATTGAGTGACGATACGAGTAAATCGCTCGCCTGATGTTAAACGTCACATTGTCCATAACAAGTCTGCGCCATGTCACCCAGAATTTTGAACTGTTAAAATTCAAGCCCCTGCGCGGCACAGCACTGCGCTCGTCACCCTGAGATATATGATGTGTAATCTAGTATTTGCTCTGAAATTTCGCTGTAGGTTAGTCGTATAGCGTCGTAAGTATAGCGATAGCTCGTAAGTCGTAGCTAATCTATGGTGCATTGAGGAAACAGAGGCGCTGCCGGCTGCCGGCTGATGCGGCGCTGCACAGCTGCGCACGCAGGCAGGGCTGTCCGGCTGCACAGCTGCAGCCGGGAACTGGTTCTTCATTCACTCACACTCCTAACAGTTCAGACGATTTTAATCCAATTTTAATATTACTCTTTTCATCCAGGTACACAATAGGTAATTAAGCTAGCGGAGCCCGGTTAGTGGGTTAGTTGCAACAGCGTTTTAAGATTCCGTACAAAAATTATAGAAGGGATCGTTACGGTAAGACTGTTGTAGACTCCTTTCTCATCCGAGTTTTTGTCACAACCAAAATGCTATCTATTCTTAGCGTTGTTGGCACATCTAAAAAAATTTAAAGTTATGTTTGTGTTTGTCTGTGTACCTACCTATTTTGTGTCTAGGTACTAAACAATTTTAAAAGCTAATTTTTCCTTTTTGAGTCGGAAATTATATAACAAGTAGGAGCAACCCTAAACAATGATTGATTGTGCAACGAAGAACACCCTAATAACAACGCCATAGAGTCGTGATTGCGCGCGACACACGGCGCGCAGTGTTGCACTCGTTCAACCGTGGAATCTGTAATTTGTGCGAATTGCCATTTCTTCATCCGAAGTTTCAGTTTGGTCTAGTATACCTATCCTTTCTAGGTATAGGCACATATCTAAAGATGGTGGAACTAGAATCTAGGTCTAGGTTGGTTCTTATACAGATTTTTCTAGTCTAGGTAGAAAGATCGATTGATTGGATTTAAGGAATATATCATAGAGTTAAATTTTCGGAAATTTTGCATCCAAATTATAAGCACTTAACTCGACTTAAGTAACACTCGTAAGTATCTACTTAGATGTATGTAAGTATAAAGTATATATATGGCATAGGATTTAAGTAATACTATTCTATGGTACCTACTACGTTTAGTTATAAGATAAAAGGTTTCATCGACTGTAGAGTCTAGAGTTCTCGGAGCATGAAACTTTTTTTTTAAAAGGACGACCATACTCACAGTTCCCCACCAGGTTTCTATATCGGGGACGCCATGAAACACTCAAAGACGAGGACAACTAACACCCAGACCCAGAGCAGATAGGTACCTGAATTCATCATTCAATGGCATCTGCCTGGCCGGGAATCGAACCCGAGATCTAGGGCAGATGTGCTACCACTGAGCTAAACCGGTCGTCAAAACTACAAAACTACTTGCTCTAAATATAGCAAAATGATTGAAGTCTTCAATCTCTGCGCAACAGCCTTTCTCAGAGCAACTTTGTACAGAGCGCTGGGAAGTGTGGAGGAGCTAGAGAGCATGTTCTGCTTGAAATCAATACAATACGAGTACAAAACAAGAGAACAACCTAATAACGAAAGACCGTTACAATGCAAAAAGCATCTAACATGTGTACCAGAATACCCAGAAGTTATAAAACCCCGGTAGGCAAGTACCTACTCAAGTTTCCAGTGGTCAATCAAAAAAGTCTCCAATTGACATCGTTGTATAATATAACATAAACAAAACATAATTAAGAATTATATGTACTTGGTAAATCTCAACTTATGATACTCAAAATTCAAACATCGCGTGAAGCACGCGACGCCAACCTCGCTCAAAATTTGCGAGTTTCTCATCAAACGAACTGCTAGATAATCTGTAAAACGAGACCAAATCAGCCGCAACAATGCTAGGAAGTGATATAACGTCAACACTCGACACTTCCTGGGACAGCTTTTCACACGTAACATCATTTGACAGTGTAATTTCAGTACATTTGGGTAACCGAGTTAGAACTTTCTACGCTGACACAAAGTACAACGCGACGGTAACTTTGATTAGATTTTTACGCACATTACATTAATTTGTCTACATTACCTATGCAATGCGTGAGCTCTGCATAGCAGTATACATTATGTTATGTACTCAGAGAGTTAGGGCTAATTCGTGGAAGTAACAAAAATGCATAGGGGGTCATAGGGTATAGTTGTTACATTGTTATTGTTAGCATTTCTTTTCCTACGGCTGCTGCAATTTACATCGAACTATAATTATCTGAAGTAAGTAAGTGTGTATTCGAAAGCAAATCGTTAGATTTAACAACTATCTTTAAGGAGAAACCTTAACCACAGATTAAACAGGTAATAGTAAAAGTCTTAACCAGTGGTTTTCACAAATATACGAGCAAGCAATCCATAAAGCTCTGCTATAAAGTTATCTAGATAGAGAGTAGGTATGAGGTTGGGCGCTAATAATATTCTTATGGTAAATTTTAAAGAATATCATTAGTATTAAATAAAAGGCAAGCTAACTAACTTTTCCGTGGAGATTTTAATTTTCCTCTTGCGAAAATTAGCAATCCCGCCAGAATTGCGATCTATTTACACGTCACGATTGTATGCTGTCACGACACGACATGCTCACAATATTACGACAACAGAATAGATAAATTGTTTAGCATCAAGAAAAGATCACACACGCACGACAGTCGTCAAAACCCAATTAGCCACAGAGAAATGGGCAATAACATTAACAAAAAAAATGGACAATGGTCAGAAAGTTCCGTTCTCAATTCGGTTTCACTTTCTGTCGCGATTCGTATCACGATCTCGTCGCCACGCAGTGTGAATGAAAAACCAGTTTTGGTCGAGCCTACTTTAGTTCTTCCCCATAACCTTGCCAAGTTCCTACTGTTGTTTATTTCCTCTAAACGAATTCTCAGATTGTTTTAGAATTTCGGAATTTCACTGATTAAATGCTGAGCGAAAATGTAACATCCTAAATATTAAGGGAAATACCTAGATTTTTTAATGATAATTATATTAAAGTAAACTTGAGCTATTGCAGCCTGCAGTTTTAACCAGTTAACAACATTCTACCGACATTGAATTTTCTATTAAAAAATAGAAATGGATTGTTAAGTAACTTTTGACTTATATAATATTTAGCGCTTTCTGTAAGGTATTTTACTTTTAACTTGTCATTCTCTCTTTATGAGCCGTTTGACGGTTTGTTTCATTGACAAATTGAATAATTATAGTAATTTTTATTCAACCTGTTTCATTAAAACATATAACATCAGCAAGAAAATTATGAAATAAACAAATGCTGAATGTATTTTTCATCGCGAATAAATCCGCGTCTGACCACTAACTAACTGCAAGTTGCTCAAAAGCATTTATTTTTTATTGTGCAGCTGTACACCATCGATTGTATTGGTTCAATAAGCAATAAAAGAAGTTACACAATACCTACCTTATAGACAGTAAAGTAAGTTTTTTCGGTCATGAATTCATAATCTTTAAATACATTTTTCAGGTAATAAAGGTTCTAAAAAGTTATTTTCGCATCACTTATTTAGTGCAGTAGGTAGGTATGCCGCTTTTTATCACACTCGTTAGGAGCAAGATTGCACTACTGACTAAAAAAAAATTGCTGAGCTGTAAATTAATGAGCTGTAAATTATGTAGTCCTAAAGTAGGTAATAAAGCAAAAATATCCAGGAGCGACACTTACGAGTAATTTTAGAAAGCAGGTTTTTTATTGCGATTTTGCATACCAACCGTCTTCTAATATCGGCGGTCAAGCTGAGACCTTATTGCTCCCTGCACACCGATGAAGGCAGCACAATCTGCAGGCTCCTCACGTGCGAACTGACCTGCAGTTGCTAAACCGAGTCGATTGTTTCTGTCTGCATGCGCCGTGTAGCAACGAAGGTGTTACCATCTTTGTTTGCGAAAACGCGAAACGGTCAACCTGCTGAATTTTGCACTTTAATTATTGCATAAAACACGTTGGAAGAAATGATTTTTTATTGCATGTTAAAAATAGAATGCTTACTCGTAAAAAATGTGACCTTACGCGCTGATAGTCATTTATTTTTCTAACAATATTTAAATATCTATAACTCATCTGTGTTTTTAAATACCCTAATTAACCATCTACCTATCTAGAACTAGACAGCTAGACAGCTGTCCTACATCATGCTTAACAGCTTTTGTTCCATAATTATTAATATTACTTTCTCGCTCTGGCGCTTACTGGTACCTATCACATCAAAATTCGTCACATTAAACATGTAGATATGTCTCACTGCAAATGATATCATAAAAAGCGCATTTTAATTTTCATGTCACGTTCATCAAAATAGGGCAAGTTTTTTTTTTTTTTTTATGTAAGTAATTGAGTGACGAGACGAGCAAATCGCTCGCCTGCTGTTACGTCACGTTTGCCCATAACAGGTCTGCGCCACCCAGAATTTTGAATTCGCAGAATCCAAGACCCTGCGCGGCACAGCACTGCGCTCGTCACCCGAGATATAAGTTGTTTAATCTCCCATTTGCCCTGTAATTTCACTGGAAACAATGCCCTTCCAACCGGAACACAGTTGCAGTTGCATGCGTATGCGGCACCGAGGGCATAATCAAGTACATTTTAAATGTCAAGTACCTAGATATCGAAAACTATAATGTTATTCAAGACACAGGGAATTTCATCAAGTTTTAATGTGTACGATGGCAGTGGTACCTTTTAAATGACGACCTCCTTACATGTTTTTATTTATTTACCTATACCTACCGAAAAAAATATTTAAGTTTTCATTCCAATTTTTAGTTTCTTTGATTCAAGAAATAGTTTTTCAAACTTAAATAAATGTAGACATGGGTGGGCTCTAAATATAATACTTTTAGTAGAGTACCTATTGGACAGTTAGTTAAAAAAACTTTAATCATTAACGCAAGTACCTACTTGCCTTGCTTAGGTAACATTTAACTTTATCTAAAGACCTGCCAAAAAAGTGTGCTTTCTCAAGTGAATATACGTTACGCCACTGATACAATACATTGTGAGAAAATTCTTTGTTGGAATTAATTACATGTTTCAGGTCATGGTTACATTACATTACATGGTACAGACAATCTAGTCTAGCTAAGTAAATACCTACTGGGATTACAAAAATAACCAACTACCGAACAAAAAAAAAACTTTTATACAAAAGCAATTTTGTAATAAAGTAGTAGCAGTAGTTTAGCAGCGCATACTACAGTAATTAGTTTAGTTTTTAACAGGTAGAGCCTTCAAATCATCAATCAGGCAATTACTTAGATTCAACATGATATTTATTAATCATCGTGCATTGTTGTTAACAAAATTCCCATATAGTTTTTGAAAAAGCGACCTCATATTATACGAGTAAGTAGTTTTAACATCTCATTTACCTACTGTCAAAAAACTTATCACCTTTACAGCGACGCCGAGTCACGAATACATTACTTATAGGTAATTACTTGTGCAGTTAATGTTATTCTTAACTTACCACTTAAGTTTTTAATTTTTAAAATAAAAATACCTACTTAAGTACTTTTCATGTAGGCAAATCTAATAAACAATTAAATAAATAAAAAACAGTAAGTATTTATAATTAGAGACTATCTATAAGGTTTATTCAAATAATTTATTGTAATAAATAGCGATGTATAATTCATTTTCCGCCTTTTAACTTTCCCACGGTTACCTGAACATCTAAAATCGGATAGTGTAATTTGCATAGATTAGCATTCGCACTGCACACGATGACCACGTAATGGATCCTCCTTAACATCTACGATGATCTAATCAGCAATGTCACGATCACGACGATACTGCCACTACAACGATTTATGGAGCTGCTTTTTTCGTGAAATAGCCCAGCCGAATTAGACGAGAACCGAACCAAACCCAGGAAAAATTATAAGTAGAATTTTTCCTTCGGAATTCGTTAGAGAGGGTCACTGGGAGTCTACATTTCGTTTTTCGAATTCCCAGTGGTCTTGCATTTTCCGCCATCTTGATTTTAAGGGTGGTTTTTTAAATAACTCGTTTATTTTCAATTTTACACGAAAAATGGTTTTAACCAAAGTTGTTTGAAATTGAATTTCCTACAATTTCTGTCCTAATCAATTTTTTCGATCGAGGGGGTGGAATTTTATTAGCGCATTATCACTTGCATTATCATTGAAATCTATATCTATATAAAAATGAAACCCGTTTTCCTTGGTCACGACATCACGCGTGAACGGCTGGACCGATTTCACTAATTCTTTTTTCGTTGTGTTAATTACTGTCAAGAGAAGGTTCTTATGAAATAAAAAATTAAAGAAGTTGACCGGAACATTAGAAAATTGAGACTACTCAAATTCAATTTTCATAGTTAAGACAGGACAACGTCTGTCGGGTCGGCTAGTTTGCAATATTTTAAAATAAATTGTTGTTTCGACAGTGGTCGTATGGTAGGGACATTAGAGCATTCAAAATTGGAATGTAAGTTGTAAAAAAAAAAAAAAAAATTCGATGCATTCCTCACCTCTTTTCCGGGTGTTAAATGAAAAAATATCGATCCTACAAAAAATTGATTAGGACAGAAATTGTAGGAAATTCAATTTCAAACAACTTTGGTTAAAACCATTTTTCGTGTAAAATTGAAAATAAACGAGTTATTTAGAAAACAAAAAACAACCCTTAAAATCAAGATGGCGAAAAATGCAAAACCACTGGGAATTCGAAAAACGAAATGTAGACTCCCAGTGACCCCCTCTAACGAATTCCGAAGGAAAAATTCTACTTATAATTTTTCCTGGGTAAAATAACAATTCGGCTGGGCTAAAATGGCGTTATAATAGAGATGGCGCTCTGCAGATTGCGTCACAAGATGTCATTAACCTGCCTGGTATGATAATCGCACGGTAATGACCAGTGTGCTTACTGTACGTGTACTTATACACCCACTTATCACTTTAACGGTTATTTGTTGCGATTTAAGAAGTGACAATTTCCTCCAAACCGTGGAGCCGTGACGAGAGAGTAACAGTTACCATAATGTTATGCAAATTTTTAGAAATGTCTTCTAAAAGTGCTTCTTCTTGCACCTAAATATTGAAACCTAGATTTTTAATTTTTTTCAGCTCTCACCTACCTCTTACGTAAAAAAAAATCTGTAAAGTGCGTGTCGTGATACGTTCATGGTACAGCTTCGTAGCTATATTTGAAAAAAAAAGTCATTAACATATACTCGTATTAATCATAACCAAGTAAAGTGATTTTTTTCGGGTTTATCGGAACATCGTTTGACTAGGTCGGCTATCTCGCACATTGCGCATCCTATTTACGGCCATCAAAAATCTCAAATTTAAAGCTGACCATCCGTGAAGTTGAACCAATCTGAAGAGCTTAGCGAAAGGAACTGAAATAGGCTGGATTTATGTAATATCACGCAACAGCCTTAATCACGACGAATTGCGACGAATCGATTCAAATTGAAATGGTTCTAGGTCAGTTTAACTTCGTAAAAACTTCGATATTTGATTTGTTATTTAACTATTTTACTGCCGATACTAATTTAACTACATGGTAGCTAACTCTGTTTACTTAGTTCATGGGCAGATACATACTCTACTGTTAGGTAACCAGAATAAACGTTGGCTATTAAAGTTTTATTAATCCATTACAATCGCGTATCGTCAAGAATACATCTACTGAACTATGCCAAATTGATAAATTAATGATTGAATTGCATCGTATGGGGAGATATGTATAACTGTCTATCTGACTGTAACTGCGTTTTAATATCAACCAACATATCAATCACTCATAAATGGTGCGACCATTTTCAGTGGAATAATTTTCAGAATCTATTCAGTAATTCGAGAGATTACCTGAGAGATTAGTTAGATTACAAACACAAAAAGTCACAAACTTCAAACTTTACCCCGTTATTAGTGTAAAATCGAGATACTTTATATTTTTGCAGGTGATATGGTGCTGGCTAGCGGTGCTGGCGGCGGCGTGGGGCGGCGCCCGCGGCCACGGGCGGCTGATCGAGCCGCCGTCGCGCGCCTCCGCCTGGCGCTTCGGTTTCGACACCCCGCACAACTACAACGACCACGAGCTCTACTGTGGCGGCTTCTCGCGCCAGTGGAACAAGAACGGCGGCAAGTGCGGCGTCTGCGGGGACGCCTGGGACGCGCCCGCCCCGCGCGCCCACGAGCTCGGAGGACGCTTCGGCAAAGGCATCATCGTTCGCAAATACGCCCCCAAAGATACCGTCACGATCAAAGTCGATCTAACAGCGAACCACAACGGCTTCTTCGAGTTTCGAGTCTGCGAAGAACCGAAAGGCACCACCCAGGAATGTTTAGATAAAAATGTGTTGAAGATCGAAGGACGGGACGGTACCAAGTTCTTCCCCCGCGACGGAAATAAGGTGTACGAGATGAAGTATCGATTGCCCGAGGGACTGGAATGTTCTCACTGCGTGATGCAGTGGAGGTACATCGCGAGTAATAATTGGGGGACGTGCGAGAACGGGACAGAAGCCGTCGGTTGCGGTCCGCAAGAGGAATTTAGAGCATGCGCCGATATAGCTATCGGAGACAAATTTACTACGACAACGAGACGACCTAGGCCGCCGTACGTGCCGCCCGGCAGACGGCCCTCGACGCCTGCTCCGGCAGAAGAACAGACCGGCAGTGCCTGGTACGGCGCGGTCATCGCCGTCGTCGCACTGCTGGTCACGGTCGCAGCGCTCGCTGCGATCTACTTGTACTACTACAGAGGCGGCATGCGAATCAAGAGCCTTCTCAAATCGAAGGTTCCGCCGCCTGCTCCGGTTCCACCTCCCAGACACAAGAGAGCGTCTCTCTCGAGAGAACACCCGCCGGAACTTTTCCCTTCCAAAGTGGCCACGATCCCAGACTCTGGCTTCGAAACTGTAGATCTCAGAGCCAAATGATGTTAGCTTATGGGGAGGCTCTTTGCAAACGTAGGTAACTTTACTGCCCTTAAATGGTGATATTAGAGAGCGAGATGATTTGTGAATGACTGTAAAACGTGATTGTGAATTTGAAATGATCTAAACAGATCCATTGTGTTGTGGTGGATTTCCTTAGTAAATAAGTCCCTATTGTGACATCTGTAAATTATATTTATGTTAGTAAATTAAATGTTACAAAATTAAAAACTTTTTATGTTTTATTCTTCAATCATACTTATTTTGGCTGAAATGATCTAAAGTTTAAAGAAGGAAAAAGATATTTCAGTATGTTCTGAAAATAATGAAAAGAAATCGTAAAGGTGAATCAAACCAAAAAAAAAAAAAAAAACGAAACCAAACTTGGTGGTAAAAACGGTAAACGTACCCAAAATTGTAAACGTAACCAAAGGGTAAAACGGGACCCAATTACTAAGACTCCTATGTCCGTCCGTCTGTCACCAGGCATGAACCGTGATAGTTGAATTTTTCCTGTACAGTACACACGTCTTAAAAAAAAAAGATGGACGAAATCGATAAGGTCGTTCTCAAGTTATGTTATTGTCCTGCCCGAACAGCGCCACCTACCGGGTCAAATTGTGAATCTAAAGCATTCTCGAATCCCCTTGAACACACACAAAAAGTTTCATCAACATCGGTCTAGCCGTTTAGGAGGAGTGCAGTGACAAATACACGTACACAAGAAATATATATTATTAGGATGGTACGGAACCCTTCGTGAACCTCGCACTTGGCCGGTTTATAGGCTATTGAGTATTGAGTGACGAGACGAGAGAATCGCAGATTTTTTTTTTTCTAAACGTTTCACACTCATAGCTACCCACTAGGATAAATCCTGGGTCGGGGATGCCATGGAACACACACAAAGACAAGGATAACTAACACCCAGACCCAGAACAGATATTTAAATTCATCATTCAAACATCTGCCCGGCCGGGAATCGAACCCGGGGGGGCCTCTGGCTTATAAGGCGGATATGTTACCAATCAGGTCGTTGTCACGTTTGCCCTTAGCAGGACTGCAATTTTAAATTCTTAGCGCGGCACAGCACTGTACTCGTCACCCTGAGATATAACACAGGTTCGAAAATAATATAATATACAGAAATTACATAATAGCTTTCGTTAACACCGGTTAGCACTCTATGAAAGTACCTAAATGAACTTCATGATGTTTAACCAAAACAGTCGTGATAATGTAAACGCGCTTGTTAGAGATTCTGTGGCATTAATTTACAAAACATTTATTTTACTTGCAACATTTCATAAATGTCAAATTAAATTCTAAAGTCAATGTCAAATATTTCTAAAAAAACTCTAAATCGCAAAACAAACGTGCTGTAGGATAGCTAGAAAAGAACCGAAATCGCATTTTATTTTGCGATTTTAACTTTATAAATGAAAAATGGCAGTGAGGCCACTGAATATGCACGACGGGGGTATAGTGGAACGCCGTTTACGGCCTATTTACGGTAAATATTGTGTATTTCAATGCAGTCTTACTCCCTAGGGGATCTGACTATATTTCAGTGAAAATATGCATTTTTCAGACTGGTTGGACAATGGGAATAATAAAAAAGCGCTGCAGGAAGCAGAGAAGGTTCTAAAAAAGTCGCCTTCCCTACAATCAGCTAGAGCATTGAAGGCTCTTGCACTTTTTAGGTTAGGAAAATGTTCAGAGGCCCAAATTGTGTTAGACGCCCTAGCTGAAGAGAAACCAAGTGACGACTCCACGTTGCAAGCGATGACAATATCCTACCGAGAATCTCAACAACGTAAGATATTTTCCTTCTAAGGTTAAAAATAAAGTGCATTTTAGCTTCCTCTATATTAAATTTCCCACAGCCGCGCCCCACGGTTTTACTCCTGGTTTTCAGCTTTCCCACATATTTTCTCGGTAAAGAAACAGACTTCAGTCTACTATTAAACCAAAAAAAATATTCTAAAGCAAGCAAAATTCATTCCGCCTTTACAAAGCTCAGTTTCACATTTTTTTTCTATAAACATAACAAGCAGTGTTTTTGCACTAAGCTTTTTTTATACTTTCAACTAAGTATCCAACATTTCAGTGCATAAAGTGTGCATGCTGTATGAGGCCGCGGTAAAGGCGGAACCTCAGAATGAAGAGCTACACACACATCTGTTCATGTCCTATGTGAGGGTGGGGGACTACCGCGCCCAGCAGCGGACTGCCATGGCGCTCTACAAGTTTGTACCCAAGAATCCTTACTACTTCTGGGCTGTTATGAGCATTGTTTTGCAGGTAAATAATTTTAAATTTCTATGTAAAGTAGTTATTTAGGGTAATATTCTTGTAGTTCCTAATTTGCTAAAACAGGGCTTTAGTTGGGTAGAAGAAAAAAGAAAAACAGAGACTGTATTCAAGTTATGAGTTGAGTGATCAACTAATCTATATAGATGTGAGTCAACTAATCTATAATCACCACATTACCAACTGAGTCATACTCGTAGGGCCATAAAGATCACTAGGGATCAGGGCCACAATACTATCTAATATGTTTCTATATAACCATCTTACCCACATCACTATGCGGCTTCATAAGACCCACAAGTGCGAGCGAGATAGACATAGAGATATGATTAATGGCCGCACAACTCAGTTGGTAATGCGGTGACTATAGTATTTATTTTGATGATAAAGCACTACAAACATAATAGATCCAATATGTTTTTTTTATTTTGTTCATAGCAGTTGTTTAATATTCTTGCAGGCTAAATCGGCAGAAGACCCCAAGCAAAGAGGCATCCTCCTAGCATTAGCTCAAAGAATGGTGGAGAATTTCATCATGGAAAACAAATTGGAAGCTGAACAAGAAGTGCGGCTGCACATCATGATCCTCGAACTTCAAGAGAAATGGGAGGACATTCGCAAATTTGTAGAATCCCCTTTATATGCCCTCCTGGTCCCCGGGTATAATGCCCAAGCCTTGATACCGTACTTAATTAAACTCGGCCACTGGAGGCGAGTCAATATAATCTGCAAGGAGCTACTCTACGACAACCAAGACCGATGGGACTACTACATGCCTTACTTTGACTCCGTCTTCCAACTCATGAAAAAGACTGAAGAAAGCACGGATACAGATGATGGTGCTGACGATACGGCTGAAAAATGTCACGAGTATATATGTCAGATTGTTGAAAGTATGTCCGTGGGACGGACATTACGAGGGCCTTACCTAGCAAGGCTAGAACTTTGGAGGCGGTTGTCAATTGAAGGCGATCCTACGGCTTTACTAGGGGATGGGGTAGCATTATGTGTGCAATATTTAAGGGTGTTCGCACACAAGCCGTGTGCGGTGCCCGACTTAAGGCAGTACTTAGCAATGATTCCGCAGAAGGAGAGAGAAGAAAAGTGCAGGGATTTTTTAACATGTTTAGGATTTGACGAGAATAGTGAACCAGATAATGTAAGTTAAAATAAATATGTTACTTTATTAGATTTTCAAATAACATTAATACTAATTTTACTTACAGAATAGTTACAAAGAATAGTTTAGTTATGCCAATAACAGATAAATGATAAAACAACATTAAATAAAGAAACATTAAATTAAAAAGTACACACACCTACCCTACATGTTGACACTACACCCATCTCAACTCGGCACACCTTGGGTTCCATCTATCCGTTCAGTCAGCTTACAGTATATCTAAATAGTTTATTGGCCTTATAACTACTTCTGTTAGATTAGGCACATCAATATTACAATGCTGCTCCCATACTCGTATAGTCAAATACATAAACTATGATAAAGTCACACATTAACACTTGGGCTGCGGGAAACACATACCTTGTGTTTTCCATTGCGCGATGCGAGTGCGGCTGCACACGCCAAGCGCGTAAAACAACGCGGTTTACTATTAGCTGCGCCTGGAGCAAGCGCATGTGACTACTAGCCGCAGCCAAAGTGTTAATGTCGGTGTGCACAGTGTGAGTCGGTGTGTGTCTGTGTTGTGCAGTGCGACGACATCCAGCGGCACATCTCGTGCGTGTCGGCGTGGCGGCTGACGGCGCCCCCGCTGCCGCCCGAGCCGGCGGCGGCGCTGGCGGCCACGCTCGGCCGCCGCTACCTGCGCTGCCGCGCGCGCCGCCTGCTCGCCGCCACGCCCACCGAGACCGGCGCCGCCGACGGCTACGGCATCCTGGCGGCGCATCATTACTTCTATGCTGGTAAGTGCACAACTGGCGTCTTGAAGTTCACTATCTATTCCCACGGATCATCGTCGCAGGAGCCATTAACCCTTTTCCCGTCAGATTTTGTATTAGTACTTTATGTCTATGGTACATATCTGTAAATATTGGATTTGTATCGGTAAAGTATTTGCATTGTAAAATTTTCGCTTATTTGTAACCTAAGAAGAAAATGTTATATCATTCCTGATGTACGATAATACGAGTATGTGGTTTCAGCGATGCAAACGAATAACGCCGCCCTAATAGTGGACGCTCTGAGTTTGCTGGAGCTGGTCCTGCATCACTCCGCCTCCAACTACCACGCCAAGCTGCTGCTGGTCAAGCTGTACCATCTTCTAGGTGAGCTCTACAATAGTTCAATCAATCTGTGGTCAATGGGTTATCATCGGTCAATGAGGCGTTGCACCGCATCATAAATTTTTCTATTCCTGAATCTTTGCAGGGTGATAAAAAGTAACGTGTATTACTGTTGTCAAATTATCCAAAACTTTTTGGATTAGAAAGTTAGGTTTTAGAAAGTTCGGACCTAAACATGAAAATCGCTTCTAGCTCTCGGTAGAAAATTGTTCAGTACAAAATTTCTTCGGCTTATGTTGAGGTCCCCATAAAAAGAACCTTCCCGTTCATCGGGCTACAACGGGCGCCTAGTAACGCCCCCGGGCCGGGCCGCAGGTAGCGCGCTGGCGGCCGACTCCGTGTACCAGCGGCTGGAGGTGAAGCACGTCCAGCTGGTGTCGCTGGGCTGGCTGCACGCGGCGCGGCTGGCGCCGGGCTGCGCCTGCGGGCGCGCGCTGCAGCTGCTGGCCGACACGCGCTCCTTCCACTCGCACCACGCGAAGGACGTGAGTATCCTATTGTCCGACTTTACGACAGATGAATTCGTCAATTTTGTAGGAAGCTCTTTCGATTAAAAAATTTTGTCGTGTGTGGCAGAGCGTGGAGCACCTGACGTACGCGTACAAGTACGGCACGTTCGAGCAGCTGGTGCAACTGGCGGCGTGGGGCGCGCGCGCGGCGGCGTGCGGCTGGAGCGCCGCCGCGGGCCGCGACCGCGCGCTGCTGGCGCTGCTGGCCGGCCCGCCGCAGCCGCTGCACGCGCCGCCGCGGCTGCACCACCAGCCCACGTGAGTACAGGCACAGCTGGGGTCACCGGCCCACGTGAGTACAGGCACAGCTGGGGTCACCGGCCCACGTGAGTACAGGCACAGCTGGGGTCACCGGCCCACGTGAGTACAGGCACAGCTGGGGTCACCGGCCCACGTGAGTACAGGCACAGCTGGGGTCACCGGCCCACGTGAGTACAGGCACAGCTGGGGTCACCGGCCCACGTGAGTACAGGCACAGCGGGGGTCACCGGCCCACGTGAGTACAGGCACAGCTGGGGTCACCGGCCCACGTGAGTACAGGCACAGCTGGGGTCACCGGCCCACGTGAGTACAGGCACAGCTGGGGTCACCGGCCCACGTGAGTACAGGCACAGCTGGGGTCACCAGCTCACGTGAGTACAGGCACAGCTAAATAAACGTGACACCCTCCCTTCCCCTCGTGATATTTCGTGATGTTTTCCGAACCCCCTCTCCTATCGATGCTCCCGTGATGAACGGACGCCCCTAATCCGCCGCCCTGCCCACAGAGACAACCGCGACCTGTCGGTGGTGGTGTCGTTCGAGCCGCCACAGTTCCACGACGCGCGCCTCAAGGAGAGGACCTTCGACCAGGACGTGGCCTACCTCAGGCTCAAGGTAACTAACTAACTGTTATACTATATCCTGGGGCTGTACTGCGAACTCACTGTTAGCGCGACTCTGAACTGAATCGCGTTGGCTTTTGTCTCGATTTTCCTCTAGTTGATAGAGCAAGACGAAAACTGTTCCTTCGTTCGCTGATAGACTTGCTTTTGGTCGCCATCTTGCCTTATTGTGAGCAATGATGGAGCACGCTTGCATCAGCAAGGCGATGCTTATTATATTCGTGCTAATAGTTCACACTACGCCCCCTGGCATGAATAAAAAAGATAGGCAGAAAACCCGGTCTTACTGCTAATATCGATATCCTTTACCATGACTGGCTTCGGTGCCACAACTCTCGAAAATAAAAAAACAGAACACCATTATCTTACTACCTTTTTAGGATGTTTGAAAATGCAAACCCCGAAGTTATCCTCGTACTCGTATGTTTCCAGGACGGGCTAGTGTCTGCACTGGCGCTGTGCATCGAGTCGGCGGACGGGCGCCCGGCGGAGGAGAAAATGCCACAGTATTGCGAACTGAAGACCTGCCTCGACGCCTTCAGCACCGCCATGGAGAAATGCAAGGAGCTCTACTGCGAACGGGACAAAATTAGCATATCGGCGCCTTTCCCTAGTAGGATTATTGGTACGTACCTCACTTACTTGGTCTTTTAGTTGTTTTGCGGTCTGGCTTCCTTTTTCAAGTTTAAATTCTGTCGCTGAAGTTCAAATTGGCATCTTCCGAAGTGTCACTCAAAACTTGGCGAATTAATATGAAGGATTAACTTGAAATAAAAGGTAGGTTTGATAGATTGTATGACTGTTTTACTGAACTTATGGAAAATAAACTTTGACTGAACGCAGTCGTAGCCATGATCTTCAGATTCGAAGGACCAACATGCCAAACCTTAGTCCTTCGAGCCTTGCTTGATGCAAATTGCAATACCATTTCTTTTATCAAGTTTTTGTAATTATTTCTAAAACTTTATCCCCATTCCAGCATTTGTAAATTCCCCCGTCCCGTACCGAGAGCTGTACTCCACCACACTGCTGATGGTGGGCGAGCTGTGCGTAGGACACACGGAGGTCGCGCACCAGCTGGCGGCCACCGCGACCGGGCTCGTGGGGGCGGCGCGGGGGCGGGCGGGGGCGGCGGGGGGCGGCGCGGCCGGGGGCGTGTGGGGGCTGCGGGACCGGCTCGAGGACCTCGCCAACTACTTAGAGGTCAGTGGGACAGCTGTTACAGTGGATGTGTGTAAGATGTTGGGCTGCCTTGTGAGGACTGTCAATGAGCTAGTGGTAGTAGTGGCGGTGGCGCGGGTGCAGTCCGAGGCTTGTGTGGGGCTGCGGGACTGGATTGAGGATTTGGCTTGAACGATGTGAAACTCGGCAAAGGCAATCTTTTCATAGATCACTTATGTACGAGTAGCGAAAAGGGCTCCCAACTCACTTAAAGTTGTCATTTATTTTGTAATTTTTGTTTACTATTATACAATTATTTGTCAAGTGTATCAATGTTATCATTCTTTTTATTACAGTTCATCGGCATAGTGACTTTTCTGCTCGGAGTTTGCAACGAGCTCATCGCTCCGGCGAGCGCAAAGAAATCGAAAAAGAAAACCAACCAGTCGCCGGACGAGCTCAGAACTATAGAACTGCTGAAAACGCTCAACGAGACCGTGCAGGGCAACATCGCCGCGCTCGAGGTAATATTCGACGAGTTACCGGAGTACGACTTCCCGTCCACCTTGGAGGAGGAGTTCGCCAAGTTTGATATGGAAGATAACTACACGGATGTGGTCGGGGAGAAGCTGAGGAGCGGCCGGCTGGAAATGATAAACGACGTGAAAAATGTGCTGAAGAACAAAGCCAAATATTTGAAAAGTCTGATAGTGTGACGTGGCCTTATGTTTTGTCGCGTAGCGTAGTGGTTGGGGTTGTCGGGAAAAAATAATTAAAGTTATCGTGCAATAAAATTTGTTGAGTCAGAAAGTAATTGTTACAAATATTATTTTTAGTATAAAACTTACTGGAAGTAGACGTAATGTAGCTAAAGTACATGTTAATTACAAGTTTTTAGAACACGTGAAGATTGTTTTGTATAATTAGTTTGTGTCTGTTGCTTAATTTTTATGTTGAATATATTTAACGTCTTTATCACACGGTTGCAAAACGCAGCGGTGAGCGTCCACCACTTAATTATATTCTATAGGTAATACACTAAGGTTTTTACTTTGAAAGATGAAGATGAGAGGAATATCTCTTTGAATTTGTCATTCTTGCCTAGAAATAGTCTCAATAAATAAAGAATTAAATAAACTGAACGATTAAAAAATGTAAACTTAAATTATTTGATGAAATTAAACTATTTGCCGGGCTACCAAGGAGCTGGTCCAGCCGAGTCGCAGTCACTGACTCAATGCAAAATGTAACTGTCTTCCTACCTGTGTGTTCTAGCCTTTGCCTCAATTAATAATGAAGCGTTTTAGTAAATACAGTTTTACTCTGCTTTATTAAATTTTTCTGACATTAATTTTGTTATTTGCCATTGTTGTTTACAAAGATGGATTCTTTAAAAAATGAACTTAATTTCTAGAATTTTAGTGCACTCACTCGACTGTCAACTCTCAAACCCTCTCTATGCGACAAACAACAATATGTGTAATACATATCCTGTACATAGTTTACGAGTATAGCTAAACCGCGTTGTAAAATATAAGCTAGTGCGTTTTCTATTCAAGTCAATAAATATCAGCTTTATTGTTATATGATGGGAGTAAACGACATGACATCACTAGTTATTGTTAACTTGGGTCTTCCACACTTGGTGCGGTCTTGTTGAAACTGGTTTCACAACTATCTCAACGATTTTCGGATCGGTTGGTTCGATTTGATTTGATGATTCCGATTGTGCTCGGTTTTTGCCCTCTGGGCCTGGGTATGGTATTTATTATATTGACACCCCCGTCGTTCATTCAGATAATCATGGGGGAAATGAACCGCGCATCTCGTTGAAAACCAGTATGAAACTCATCACACGATTTGTGGAAAGCATTTGTCTTTGCAGTTATCAATACTGATCAATAATAATCCCTTATTAGTCCGGCTTCTTAGGTCAAAACAATAACCGGCCAGTACGGGACTTGGCATGTATAGCAAAGACTTGTACTTACTTCTAAATTAAAGCTACAAGCATGCCAAGTTTCATAAGACCGTATTTCGAGCTAAGAAGTCTTAGTAGTAAATATAGCTTCCTTATTCTTAGCAAAATCTATTTGCTTATTATTCTGTGCAATAAAAAAAGTTAACTGTGATGTCGGTTACTCTCTATGATCACATTATTGTAGTTTAAAAGCTTTATTCACAACACACCGGGCTGCGTCAGCGTCAGTGACCAGACGTTGTGTGAGCCAGGCATCGGGTGTCGTACAACAGATATTTTGAATAACAAACTTCGCATATGAATTTTATTTCACGCCACGCGATGTAGTTTGTTGTTCGAAACTCTGCTGTCCGGGACTCGGTATTAGAGCTTAGGAGCTGTTCTTTTATTATGTAAGGCGATTTAGGGGAGAAATGAAACGGGCGTCCAAACACTATTTATTTATTCTATGCATAAATGTACACATTTTTATTTGCATAGGAGGGAGGGATGTAGACTTGTACAAATCTTACGTAAGGACGTAAGTGGAAATGCTCGCTGTGATGTGAATAGAGCCTAAAAGAGTTGCTAGTTTTTTATTCGACTGTCTTCTATGGCTCAAAATTATTTTTTGTTCGCATTTTAGATTTAGAGAAAAATTGGCTAATTATATTTAATTTTAAAGCAGAAGTTGAAAATATACGTGATTGATATTAAAGGCCTTGGTTCAAAGCGATTTTGGCATTTGATTTGAAAAACATAGCACCCACGACACTGCCGGCATCAATTGTCATTTAGGCTCGTTTCTTGACAGCTGTTTTTATCATTTACCTGATACTTTATTTGTTGGATAAATAAGGGTAACAAACATGAAAAATTAAGAAAAAGTTTTAGAAAAAAATGACCGTAACTGACTAATTGACCCGTTTTACATACATTTTCACACGTGGTCTTAGGAGGTGCGGAAACTTTGAGTAGTGAATTATCTATCTGAGATCGCCAGGTTATTATATCCATCAGGCAAGATGGCGGTCATATGCAAACCTAGCCCCGAATATAAGAAAATCAGCTATCTCTGGGTTTTTAGTTATTAGTAGTCTATCTGTGTAGTCTGGCTGGGTTCCACGACCCGAGCTACCGACTACTCCGCAACATGAGCCACTTCACTTGTACCTAGTAAATGAAATAAAAAACCGAATCATATTCTATTTATTTATTTACAACACGAATATAGCAGCATATGAAAATCTCGGCCACTTTACAAAAATATGATATCAAGTATCCACAATAACTAGGTATTTTACAATTAGAACAGTCTGATACACGGAATGTGAAATATGGAACTTTATTATGAATTAATTTATTTGTCTTATTCGTTATACTACCGGGTAATCTTTACAGATACAATAAATTTTAAATGTACATGGAACAAAAGCCGGCACGGTTACTTTGTAAAAAATCGTAATTTTTTCAAATAACGAGATCTTAATAGAATAATTTGCTGTGATTTATTCATAACACAAAGTTTTGACTACGAAAAAAGTTTTAAAAGAATGCCATGAGTTAGATTACAAGTACAGATTAGATCAGTCTCTAAAATAACCGGTACAAGTATAGTTACAGTTTACATGTTTGTAAATAACCGGTACAAGTATAGTTACAGTTTACATGTTTGTAAATAACCGGTACAAGTATAGTTACAGTTTACATGTTTGTAAATAACCGGTACAAGTATAGTTACAGTTTACATGTTTGTAAATAACCGGTACAAGTATAGTTACAGTTTACATGTTTGTAAATAACCGGTACAAGTATAGTTACAGTTTACATGTTTGTAAATAACCGGTACAAGTATAGTTACAGTTTACATGTTTGTAAATAACCGGTACAAGTATAGTTACAGTTTACATGTTTGTAAAGTAGTACTTTTCTTAATATTTTTCGAGATAATAGGTAGGTACCTAAGTAAAGTATGCACTAAATTATTATTAGGTACTGTCGCATTAAGTAAATAATTAAATACCATTTTAATAGTTTAAAATGGTCTTAATTAGTAACTGTGTACAAAACATGTAATAAAATTGACTATGTTTTTTTTAAGTCCAAAAGTGCTTATCACTTGAAAGCCATTTATAACCAAACAGTGCATCCACGAATTAAATAGCGTTCTTACAATCAACATCGACTTAAATTAATCGTTGAAAAATAGAAAACAACAAGAAATAATATAGAGAAACATCTACAAGTAACGACGAGTTAAAATTCTTAAAGGAAACAAAAATAAAACGCACACCCACTCTGATTATACAAAATATTCGTGCACACTGTGTTTCTCCCTTTTTCGATATTGTATTATGTAATATGGAAATTTGAACTCTCTTTGCTAAAGTTTTACGAGTAATTTCACATTATGATAATGAAGACATGGCCACCTTGTAATCCTGCATTTTAGGGCCACTTCGATGCGTCTTTGCTAATCTATTCTTCTGAAGATCATTGCTTTTGCTAAAACGTATGAGTAGTACAAATTATTGCAAACATCAGAAAAAGAGTAAAAACACCTTAAATCTTGACACACCTTATAAAACTAAATAATACGGTAAATCCATCGAAAGCTTCGGAAAACAATACAAATAAAATTAAGAGAAATAGAAAACATTATGCACCAATACAAAGACTTATCAACTAAATACATTCGTCATATCATAGCCTACATTCGAAAAACTTTTAATGGGATCTTTATTTTGCAAATCATATGCATACACGAGCAAACTTATGCATAAACGCTCGATACGCACTTTTATCGCATTATACCAAAAACGCAAAATGCCAACTATACGCAAAACGTCATACTCGCGGGTGGTGACGTCACGAGGGTCCGGTAGCTATAATAAAACTGTACCTGCAGTCGAAATACTTTATAAAGGCGGGTCTACGCTAGACGAACCGAGCACGAGCGAAGCACAAGCCGAACACAATTCGTCTAGTGTGGACCAACTTACAAGCCTCGAACGAGCGCGCTGCGAGCATTTTGTTCGTGCTCGGCTGCGTTCCGCCTGTTGTCGGTTTTTTGACGAACACAAAGGGATTTGCTTCGCGAACCGCGCAAAGAGCCGCGAACTCACTGCGGAAAACTACGTTCGAGAACAGTGATCGTTGTAGGTTCGTTGTACGTCCACACTTGACGCCGCGAACGACGAAGCCGAGAACGGCTCCGCTTGTGCTTCGCTCGTGCTCGGTTCGTCTAGCGTAGACCCGCCTTTATAATCTGTTGTATAAAAAAAATCTGTCAACTTCACGCTGATGAAAACTGTCACGAGTGAAAGCGAGATAAAAAAAACTTTTGTGCAAAGGAGAATTGTGTAAACTCACTGGAAATGGACTTCACTAAATAATCGAAGACTAGTGTTGTAGCCATTACCAGTTGTGTTTATAAAATAATCTTCTGTTTGAAAACGTTCAAATGATAATTTTTGCCAGTCTATAATTTTGCACGTAAATGCTAATGAAATAAGGTCTAAATTATGAAATTCTTTATACCAAGATAGCGAGGCGATTGGGAATGTCTATGGAATATCTTTTTTTAAGGGTTTTTTTTCTCTTTTTTGGACCATGAAAATAAATCACTCGGCCAGTTTTGGTACCGATTTATATGGAATCTCTATCTTTTTTAAAACTATGCACCATTATACGACTAAAAGTTTAGTAAGTATGACTTTAGTATGCGTTTTCGTTTATTATTTGAAATAGTACACGGAGTCGAAAACCAGTATCTGTTCAGGAAAATATTATATGCAATTTTACTATAGATTGTAATTTATGAAATATTTACATTTTATACGAGATATGTAATTTATTTATTACAACGCTTATCACAATGTATTATGAAATACTTTTGCACATGTTTTTTTACAATAATAATATTGATATCACGACTAAATGTAAACAGACTAACATTTTTCAGCTTTTTCAATCATACAAAATTATTTGTAAATATACGAGTACATTATACAATTGAATATGAAATAAATTATTATAAAAAAGATATGTATGACAAGAACATATGTTACACTACAACCACACTCACAGTAAGTAGTACATCATTTTATGCACGAGGCAGACAAAAGACGAAGAAAAACTATACATTTTATAATATATTATGAAGAAAAACGGATGAAACCGCGGGCCGCAGCCTGTTTATTATAATCACGAAAACGATGAATGATATATTGACTTAATGAAATTAAGTAGGTCAGTCGAAGCCAAGGATTTTAAAACTATAAATTTAATATTATTAGTAAAGTCGTACCAACTAAGATTGTAACCAGATTTTCTAATAAAAGGCCAGAAACAAACCATATTGTTGTAAAGTTACGACTAATTTCTCAGATGCGCTTCCCGCCAGTGTAAGGACTGCATCTTGACGCTTTTTGGCGCAAAAATGATAAATCTATAGTTTTAAACATCTTTGGCTGGCTGGAGCCGTCAAAATGGCACTGGCGAGTCATATTTTGACAACTTCACGGGACTCTATAGGAATAAGAAATAGAATTCGATAGATGTATAGACTGAATAGACAAGACACAAATTCGAGAAGGGACAAGTAAACCCAAACCATTGTCTTTATTTTAAACTTTAAAACTACTAGAAAGAAAGTGCCTTACAAATTTCCAACTACGATATCTAACTATGCTCGCGCAAGGCACTTCTCTCATTTATTTTGTGCTTACATTATGCACATTCAAGTAATTCAAGAGTTCAAAGTCTTTTAATTCTAAAACTACGTTAAATACTTCGAAATGAGGGTAGTACACACTTTCTCTAGTAGAGAGCACTGTACGTTACCACATTTGAAAACGGAAGCTGCCTAAAGCTAGTCCCTCACATGTGCACCAATCTTCAATATACTACAAGGTATGTCTCCATTTCTTGTCAACTAGCTGGGTCCCCACCGGACGAGCAAACCTTGCGAGGTATGATTCTATCTCGCTCATTCTGCCCAGCTTACCACGGTCCAGACCGGGACTAATGATTAATTTAACAATCTGTTCCAAAACAGGTTGAACACTCGTGCATTGTTTGGGCGCACAACTTCACACCTCGTCATGGTCCTTACAGAAGACTTAACATTAATTTTGGTCATAAAATACGTAACGAGAATTCGATAGAAAAGTGTATGTAGAAACTCAGTTTCTTTTTACGCCCGATAGAGGCGCTGTCACATTTTTTCATTTGCATACTCACTACGTATTTTTTGACAAAAAATGATGCTCGGCGTACAGAGGAGTACAGAGGACACTAGCCTTCCGTGGCGCGCGTCGGTTCATTCATACACACTTACGAACTAACTCGAGCCTACGAGTGGAAAGGAAATGTGCGAATCAACTATAAAGTGACAAAACTTGTTGAATTTTTTTAATGGGTTTTGTGATGAGTCTCTTGTGCTCTTGGGGATTTTGAACCACAAGACAGAGGGAGATGGCAGCTGAAAACTGCCAATACAAAGTGAACCTTATACCCTAGTTTTAGAATCTAACGTTGACTGCACACTCTCTAAAACAGGCGTAGAGCAGGCGTGAGTGAGTGAAACTTTTACTATCGAGTTCGAGACGATTCAAACATAAACTTTATATCTATCACCTTAAAGTTGAAACGCACATTTCCCCTTCCATATTTAATCCTATTCGGTCGATATTGGTCGTTCCGCGTTTGGCCACTATAGCAATATAGTTTTTATCACATAGCACTAGAGTTGAGTTCAGTTCACTCACTGCCAGTTTATAGAGTGTTGAATATGTCCCTTGCGTTATTCTTGGAATAACGCTTAAAGGAACAGTCGCTGAATCAGCTGCCCCTGAAATTAATACAAAGAAATTAATATAACATGAGGAACACAGGATTTGATAACGAATGCATCGTGCATCGTATAACAGGCAGGCTGACGATGATAATGGCTGATGATGATATCGTAGTTCATGAACACGAGACAAGTACAAAACGAGTGTCGGTGGCAGTGTAGAGCAGAGGGCCTCGCACGCGCGCCGAGAGGAAATGTTCCCGACTCTTTGTCGGGCCAGAACAAGGCCACGGGCACGATCCAGGTTTCAGAATTTTGATTGGAGGCTTGAGCCAGGTGGCTGACAATTAATAGAGTATGGTTTACAGGTATTTGAGGTAAATTGGGGGGGGGGGGGGGGGAGGGGGTGAGTTGAATATCCCCCGTACCTCCGGTCGGCCAGCGCGCGGCGGCGCGCGGTCTGCCGCTGGTGCTCGAACTCGAAGTCCTCCTCCGTGAGCCCGAGCCGCGCCATGTGGTACATCAGGTACTCCTGCGGGAGGGAGACTCGGTTTACTGTCCTGCTTTAAACTTTTAAACTGCTTTTGCATTGTTTCAAAGGTCCTGTGCACCAAAAAGTGGTCGGTAGAGCATATGTCGCTCGCGCCAAGTGTCACCAGGCCATTCTATTCCAGAGTCCATTCGGACTCTCATCGAAGATGACCGTTTGTGTTTTTGACTGTAAAAGTAATCGAGTGCGAACGGGAGCATGTTATTGCTACCAAAACTTTGGTCGTGGACGAGTTTACACAATTCACTTGGTGGTCAACGAAAAATAGTCGTCAGCGTTCAAGCCACATCTGAAAGCTAGTCCGGAGAAGCAGTCTCTATGATCGTTGTCCATATCCATTATATGTAGTTGCGTGCGGACTCACCTCCCCGAGCACGTTGTCGGGCGGGTGGCGCAGCAGCTCCAGGGTCTCGCAGAGCCCGGCGGCGCGGCGCCTCACCTTCGCGGGGCCCAGCGCGCCCGCCAGGATCACCAGCGCCGCCTTGAACAGCACCTGCGGACACGGGACCGCGGTTATTTGGGTGAAGCGACTAAACACTGGAAAATGAAAGTCGTTACGCGGCATGAACTCGCTCAAAATTAACAAAAATGGAGCCTTTCAGTAACTTATTTGAGTTGTTGCGTCAACAAAATTGGTGTGTTAGAATAAAAATTCAAGATCATCGTACCGATGCGATGTACATACTATATGTATTGAATTTTTGTATAACGAATACATCCGCCTTTGACCACCGATTCGTCTGTTTGTAAGTGACGATATAGCACGCAGATTTGGGAGATCGGTCTGACCTTGAAAAGCCCACGATTACACCTGTCAGAAGCTAAGGAAGCCGCTAGTCCGGTCCACCGAATGGAAGGTAAGTCGGGGCGTACCTTGACCCCCTCGCACAGGAAGCAGTCCCAGACGCGCAGCAGGCTGTCCCAGGGCAGCGTGCGGGTGAGCGCGCACAGGAACCACTCGGTGGCGTACAGCACGGGCTCCACCTTGTGGCGCGCCAGGTGGCGCTGCACGGCGGGCGCCGCGCGCCGCAGCAGCGCGTGCAGGATGTCGCCGTCGCGCTGCAGCACCTGGGGAGTGGCGGCGAGCTGTGGGACGCGCTGGGAGGAACGAGGGACTTGCAGCATGCTGTAGGTATATGACCTTTTTGAGGTGTCGGAACCTAGGCGTCAGTGACGCGGTGCAGTGCGCGAATCACGCGGTACGTCCCTTCGACACCGAATTAAATATGCTCCTGTGCAGCCACTTGCGCGAACTTCTGAGTCCCCAAAAAGATTTGCGCGTACTATTAATACTGGTGTATATGGTACTATCGTAACGTCGTAATGAATTATGGTAAAAACTGTGCTACCGGTGGCAGTTCGCGCTGACAAACGCGGTGAAATACCTTGACATAAAAAAGAGATAGTATCTACGTTGCGTACGTAGTTTTTGGTTAAATCAACACATACTTACTCGTAATTTATCACAAATTTTTTTTTCTCCTCAATTATTTATTTAATTTCTAGTGGGCGTATTATATCGAGTCATCTGTTTTCTAGATGGCATTGGTCATTATCAGAGACCAATTCGTCATATGCTATGCATTAGCAATACTATTCGAAATCCAATCCACCAAGTTAAGTAATGAAATAAAATATTTATTTATAGCATTGCTACAAGTCAATTATTAATAATGAATTCAAATAATTAATTAATCAATAACTAATAACATAACATGTCGATCCTTCATAATCATCAAGGTCGTAAAAAGTATTATGAATTAACAATTAATTATTAGTATTAAGAACACAGTATAAGTTTAGATTTAAATATGGCGGTGGAAGCTGCACCTTCTTCGTCAGGCTAGTTGTTATAAAGGGCGGGACCTTCCACGTACACGGACATTCTACTCGACTTAGCTAGCATAGAAACTACGTAGTATACCTAGAATGTAAGTATAAAAGCCCCCCCCCCCCCACCCCGCTGGCACTGACCTCCAGGCCCGGGTTGTAGTACCCGCTGAGGTACTTGTCGCTGATGCTGACGAGGCACCAGAAGGCCTGCACGGCCGGCATGTGCATGAGCAGGAAGGCGGCCACGGGCGCCTGCGCCTGGAAGTAGCCCACCTTCGGGTTCAGCACCGAGTACGCCTTCAGCACCGAGAACAGCTCTTGCTGCCTGCAAATACAAATAAACTCGTATTAACGTGTGGTGTCAGAGTTTTTAGGCCGCCTGAAGGCCTCCTCCGTGTCGTGTATCTGAGTTCATCCAACCCACGTGGCATGTATTTCATGAGCATCTTTAGCACATTTGCTGCTGAAACACACTCCTAGCGCATTTCGTTACGCCACAAATCTGCGTCGTTTCAAGCGGTAGCAAAAATGTTAAAACGAGTTATCAAAATTATAAGCCAGTACTAGTATTTGCGTAGTTAAATGTTCTGATAGTGGAGTATGGCATTTCCGTCAGTTTATTCGGAAAAAGCTGTAAAAATGTGGGAGTATTAAGAAAAGCGTCATCTAGTAAAAGTACGGTTCGTATAGGATTGCGGGTGAAGCCACGGGGCGCAACTACTCGTACTAATAAATAACTCTAATTTCTTGCTATTTTCCATATTACTTAACTAGATCGGCCAGTCTCGTTTCACGCCACATAATCGATTTAGATCGAACGCTCGAATTGACGCGAAACATGCTACAAATATGCATAAAGGAAAAAAAATACTGTAATACTAGCTGACTCGACAGACGTTGTCCTGTCAAAAGCCATTGCGTAACTATAGCAACCGTAGTATGTTGATGCAGTAAAAATTATCAGTATAATATATAATTTGCAATAAATTAAAAATTGCGACTACCTATAATTTGAGATTTAAACTATCCTATCTCTCAAGTTGGATCGAACTGCACATGGTGTGCGATTTTATTATAATCGGTTAAGTGGTTTAGGAGTCCATTGAGGACAAACATTGTGACACGAGATTTATATATATTAAGATTAAGACATATTTCCTGACGCATATATATGTGACAGACTGAAATTGTTTAAGTTATTATCATCACCCACTGACATCAAAGGATGTGACTGTCATCATCATCAAACCATTTTCCATTCACTGCTGAGTTTATCGCGCCATCTTTTCCGGGCCTTTGGCAGTCTCGTCCACTGCCTTCGTTTCAGCCATTGCAATATCGTCTTGCCAACGAGTTAGCAGCGACCGAGAGTTGAAATTATATTATTTCTTATCCTGAATTTGAGTTTGTAAAAATGGATATTGTACTATATTGGTCTTCCGGCATATTGGTCGATATTATCAAAGTCGCGGGTCAATTCTGGACCCGATTGCCACAGGACCTAGTAAGAGAGGGGCCTATACCCAGCAGTGGGATAAGAAAATACTTTGGATTATGATGATGATGAAAAAAAAAATGTTCGCGTCAATGTCGATTTGTGGTTTTCCACAAACACTCAGATTTCCATACGTGTCCGTTCAATACATTCTCATTAGTTACCTATTTCCCGATTTAGCTGGAAACAATAGCTAATTCAATACTTATCATTATAACCGTCACAATCATCATTATAACTTACAATACAGTAGGTACTCGTATAGAGCCCCGATGACGTGAAGTCCATGATATGACGTCACCGTGATTTACGCGGGTGGTGCTACAGATACGAGTAGCAGTGCGGTGGTTTACCTAATACTAATAATGATTACAAAATACAAACAATGATTAACTAGTACAGTCATACTAACAGCCAAAGAGCATTTACTCTGAGCTAATACAAAGAGCATACTAACAGATCTCAGGCGGATCAGCCCCCGTAGCCAAGTTGCAATTCCATAATCGCAAGTGCTATAGAAAACTAAGACACGTGTACGGGAATGACATTTTTTTCTTTCTTTTCTCATAAACATTCCGTGGTATCAACACTGAGAACCAGCCTCTGAGTACTTTTGGGTTCGTCAGGCGCTTCACGCAATTCTTCACATTCGATCAAATATTAGCAGTGTTAATCCACTTACCCAATGCCCTCTTCCCGTATAAACATTTCGTGATAGGGGAACTGGCGGTGCAGGTCCTTCCGGATGTCGTCCATGCACTTGGGGTCCCCGGGCGCCTGCAGCAGCTCCTCGTACTCGTTGGGGTGCTTCTCCAGCAGCAGCTGGCCGCCGCACAGGTACAGCCACGCCTTGGGCCGCACCGACGCGGGGATGCCTGGAACCACCATTTACTCAGCGGTCAACTCACCATTGATTTCAGGTTTTGTGTCTGTACAACTTTTCAAGATTCAAGATTGAAGATTTTTATTTGCAGAACAAACTATCGTATAATTATGTAGGTGTAACAGATCTTATAAAATTAAAAACATACTCGTACCTTACCGTAGGTACCTAATACCTTACAAACTACCTCCTTAATTAGGTGTGCAAAAGTTTAGGAATAGATTACAAAATTAATAATGGTCAGTTAAATTTAAATAACAAAGTCAATTAAATTAATAATAGTTAACTTAAAAATATATAATAATACAAATTAAAATTGCGTTGGTCCTAAATAATAATATTGTCCTCATAGTCATTTTTTCATTTAAATAGTCAGAAGCTTTGTAAAAACCATTACTTAATAGCCAAATCGTCAATTTGACTTTTGCGAATATTTGGAGACTTTTTAATTTCAATGGGTAATTTATGTTATTGCCATTAAGTAAGCGTTTTTTTACACATTTCAAGCTTATATTTTGGACAATAAAGTTTTTTATGGCGAACTTATCTACTACCCTTAGGTATAATATCTGACTGAAACTAATTTCAAAAGATACAATATTTTACTTGCAAAGTATGTAACTATGTAATAGTTTTTAATTTAATTTAAGTTTGCGTATGCGAAAGCGTATGTCCTGGATTAATATGGCTACTTTTCATCATTACCGTTTTCATAAACACGCGTGAGAAACCGCGGGGCACGGCTAGTAGGTATTGAATATACAAGTAAGTACCTGTTTATGAACATTTGCCATTCTATATGTGAAGAATTCTATGTCTACGAGTACATTTATTGCAACGTTGTTCTACGGCTTTTCACTTTTCTTTTCAATCGCCTTAGGCTCAAAAAAAAAACCGCATCATTTATATTAAAAACTAGATACCCCGAGGCATTTTATTCCTATTAATTATAAAGCGAAAGTGACATGATAATCACTGCCGTCGCTCGTCTTCACGTGCCATGTTCATCAGCTTATTTGTTTTAGACGAGTACAATGGCGGAGCGATTATGTAAGCACGCCCATTGGAAATTGGATTTACGATTGGTTTACTCGTACTAGAGCCCTATCTATTGAATAATAGATAAACATTGATGAAATGTTTGATGTATGCCACCCGTCACCCGGCCGATGGTGAGCCAAGGGAGAATTGTCTGATTTACAAAACCAAACAACCTTACCAAAAAAGTATCCTAATTCTACCCGACTGACCATAAAGAGGGCGATGTTTTCCAGTTATAATATATGTATGCGTGTTTCTGTACAGCGTCTAACAGCTAAACCGATTAAATTATTAAATTTGAATTGCAAGGGTTCGTCAGATTCGTCTTTGTATCCATTTTGCAGTCCGATTTTTTGCGTAATGGCTGCAGGAGCACAACTAATGAAATAACAACAGTTTTTAAACGAATTGCTAATAGCCTTTCCAAACTGCAATTGAGCAAAATCTGCATAATTTTCAGTCGGTTAAACCTACTTTTTCTTACTAAGTATCAGTTACGTTAGAATGTAACTTTCCTTCACCAAAATTGCTAAGTAACAATATTAAAACGGAAAGGAGAAAGTACGTGAATTCTGAAAACCCGCTTTTTATCAGCGCACTCTAGTTTAGTAATCTTCATTTGTTACGGTTCTTACAGCAATAAAAACTAAGTTGCCAGCCTTTATAATGTTTACTGTTGTATTCTATGTGAACCTGTACTAGTGTTCTTATCATACTTCAATATCATAAAAATACGACTACCTCTAGATCTATTTCTAGCGGGTAACAAAATGAATTAAGTGACAAGCCAAGGCGTCAGGCGTTACTTCGCGCAAGTTCATCTTCAAAAAACTGTTCAAATGTATTTCTAGTGTATTTCCGCCTTCAAATCTATTTTTTGTTTAAATAATACAAAAAAACAAAACATTTCTTAATTATGATATTGGTTCTATATACTTATTCAAATTCAAAATAATTTATTCAAATATGGGTACATCAATGCACACTTATGAATGTCAAATACAATTTTTACGAATAAATTAATACACAATAAATTAAATGTCAAAGAAACAAAATTATTAGAATGTCAAAAAAATTATATAAATTATTGCAATGTCAAAATATCAAGGTATAAAATAACTACAATAGTTGGTATAATCAGTCAAGACACTTATGCTGCCGTCATAAGGAAAAAAGGCGCATCTAACATTTTTGTCAAAATTGAGTTACATACATATTCGGGATCGGTAAAAAAAGACGCATCTGCCAGTATTTTTAAACTTACCTAAAAACCAAGCAGAACCCAGTTTCTAACATTCAAATAAGACTTATTTGTGGTTTTATTTGTATATTACTTAATAAGAAAGACATTTGTGATATACACTACGTAGAAAAAACACATCTGAATAGAAGCGTCTAATTTATTAAAAAAATATGTTCTCGGTCATAAAGCGAAAAGACGTTTTTGAGTACTTATAAGAAGAATAGCCGGTTCTGCACAGAAATGCCTTTTCATTATCAAAAGTAACAAAATAATATGACGTAAGTGGCAGTACCGTCTTTACTACTTAGTATCGCTAGATGTGAGGGGTGAAGCGGGGTCCGCGGTTGTGAGAATCCAGTCAGTTGCGTCCACGCAGTCGGAGGTCGTGTTCGTCGCGGCTCCCGGCCGGTTACGCGAATTGCGCCAAGATGGTAGGTATTTGAGAACTCCTAAGTATTCATTTGCCTACATACCTATCCATTATTAATCTTTGTAAATTTGTATTACTACTTATTTGTATTACTACTTAATTTTATAGTTTAAAAATTTAATCTTATTTTAGTAACATTTATTTTAATAATAACAATAAAAAGTTGTCAATTTGTTTCTTTTTACAGGCGTACAATTCGAGGCAATGTACTAGTAGAAGCTCAAAAATAATGTCAATAGTGCTAACAACCAGTTCCCGTTTTTCGCATAATCCTGATGTCGACGAAGTGCCTTCATCATCTACAAGTATAACTAACCAAAATAACCTTCATGACACATCTAACAGTGATCTAGATTTTGATTCAGATGATTCTGTTTTTGATAAGGATTATGTACCCCCGAGCTTAGAGCAGGCAGAAAACTCAGATTCATCTATGGATATGATTCCCAACTCGCAGCCATTTAACGTAAACGTTACTATTCAAGAGTCACCTGAAGTTTCTGAAGATGAAGAAAACACGCCACAAATTCTTACAAAAAAAGGAGAAGTCAGAAAACGTAAGAAGTATGATCAATCACCAGCACAGAGAAAAGAAATGAAGAAACTGAGAGATATGGAATGCAAATACAATCTAAAGCCAGGATGTACTGATACATGTAAAAAAAAATGCCACACACATTTATCTGAAACTGTACGGAAAAATATCAATCGTCACTTTAGGAATCTGTCTTGGAAAGAGCAACAGTATTTTATTATTAATAACACTTCAAAACAACAGAAAAAGAGAAACACTGTTATGCAAAATAGAAAACTGGATAGAAACATTACCGTGACATATTTTCTGAAGAATGATACAGGAACAAAAATACCGGTTTGCAAAGTATTTTTTTTAGAAACACTTGGTTATAATCGAAAAAACGATAAATTGGGTCGAAATGCATTAAGTGTGACGGCAAGCTGTTCTCCTGTCCCAGTGGATAGACGAGGAACTAATGCTAATCTGAAGAAAATTGATGAAACAAAAATCATAGAACACATAAATTCATTCCATCCTTCGATATCTCACTACAGAAGAGAACACGCCCCAAATAGAAAATATCTGCCATCGGACCTCACTGTGACTGCAATGTACGAAGATTTTTGCCAGAAACAAAGTATGAACAGCCTGCCTGCTGGTGACCAGATTTCCTATGACCTTTACAGAAAAATATTAAAGAAGTTAAACATAAGTTTTACAAAACTTGGTAATGAGGAATGTGATATGTGTGCAAAATATTTTTTCCACAATCCGGAGTACAAGGAGAAAAGACACAGAAATTGTCAAATATGCCGAGATTACGAAAAACACTGCGATAAATATACATCAGCTAGGCTAGCATACCAAAGAGATGTTAAAGAACAAAATAATGCTAATATCAATTCGGATACTGGATATTTTGCTGCAGATTTAGAAAAAGTAATTATGCTCCCGTATGAACCAATTTAAAATCGTAATGTTTTGTCCGAGAGTAATAGTATTTAACGAAAGCTTTGTGCCCATAGGTGACAAAAAAAACAACACTAATTGTCAAATCTTTGCTGCAATATGGCATGAAGCCATTTCTGGCCGTAAAGTGAGTGACATAACAAGTTGTTTCAAAGCTTTTTTGATGGCAAACAGAGACTTAAAACATATTGTCATTTGGCTTGACAACTGTGCAGCCCAAAATAAAAACTGGACGCTATATTCTTATTTGCTTCACGTTGTCCACTCAGTTGAATTTAATTTTGCAACAATTAAATTAAAATATTTAGAGGTAGGCCACACGCATATGGCCGCAGACGATTTTCACCACCAGGTGGAACTATCCATGAAGAGGAAGAAGCAGCTATATGATTTCGAAGACTTCAACCAAGCTGTATTAAGCACCAGCAAAAAAATTACTGTAAAAGTCATGAACAGAGACGATTTTTGTCAGTTTGAAGACTGTTCTTCAACTTACAAACTACAAAATTCTTCTCCTCGTGCATATTTGAATAATATGTGTGAAGTCATATTCACCAGAGGCAACCACGTTATAAGGTACAAAAACTCATTTTCTGACGGAAAAGAATACACACTTGATTTTCTGAGACTAAAAAATATTAAATCTGGTGTACCACCTCCAAAACCTGTGAATGAATGTAGAGGCATTACTCACGAGCGCAAATCGACGATTATACAAAATTTGACTCCGTTAATGCCAGACAACAGAAAAGTATTTTGGTATAACCTACCTACTAATAAAAACAGTGCTGATCTTTCCCAGATTTATGAAGACTGATTACGATCATGCTTGTTTTCAATTATCAAGTCTTCATGTTTTATTTTCAATTGTTTTCCGTAAATATTGTTTTGATTAATTTAACTATAATGTGATTTTGCTCAATGACAGTTCCTAAATAATTAGAGGTATAATGTAAATTGTGATTTAGGTTTAGTGTTGAAAGACGAATATCAAGATAAGACCTACTTAAATAATTGTTGACTGATGAAGCTGTGATTAATAATTCGTACTTATGTAGAACCTAACCGGTAGATTTAATACAAACTTGAGTAAGAGTCCTTTGATTGTTGTTTCTATAGAGTTTAAAACACTATGTTGCAAAGAAATATAGTATTAACTATTACCTAAGTGTTGATTTCCTAAGAATATATAAGTCTGATTCTCATAATTTGCGTTTTATTTAAAATATTTTGTAATAAATACAGGCTTATCTGTGTTTTTTTAGAATTTTAGAGGTTTTATACTAAGTAGAAAAGCATCTAATGGTTAGTAACGCCCATTTTTTTTCGTTAACACAGACATGGCAAAATATTGTCACTAAGATGAAAAGGCGTTTCTAAAAATACTAAGTTGAAGGGACATATCTAGCCAGAAACGTCTTTTCATTGTAGTATCGCATATTTCTTTTGCTTTTTTTTACTAAAAAGAAAAAGAAAAGGTTATTTAATTATTATTAAACACAAATTAATATATTATTTAGATATACATTCTGATAGCTCAAACTCTAATGAACACAGTTTCATTACAAAATTAGTGACTTATTCATTTTATTTGGCTCAGAAAAATGATTAAATTAAAAACATACAAAATATTTATTTTCTCCATTTTGATGTTTAGCTATAAACGTCTTTTTTCCTTATCACGGCAGTATGAATGTCAAATACAATTTTTACGAATAAATTAATACACAATAAATTAAATGTCAAAGAAAATAATATTATTAGAATGTCAAAACAAAATATATAAATAATTGCAATGTCAAAATATCAATGTATAAAATAACTACAATAGTAGGTATAATCAATCAAGTATTATTATTACAGTCTAAATACAATTTACGTAAAGAGACTTTATCACAGACGAAGTCTTCAATTTTATAGTAAGCCCTTTCAATTAAAAAGTCTTTTAAAATTCTTTGAAAATCTGTCTTTCTTATTTACTAGAGTAACAGGCAACAAGTTATAAAATAGTACGCCGTTCCTTACAAAAGAGTTGCCAGTTTTGGCTAATCTAATTTTAGGTAGAACAAGTTTAAACTTGTTCCTTGAACTTGTCCTTTGAACTTGAACTTAATTCAAAATATAATACTAGAAATCAAAAAATAGTTTTTTACAATAAATTAATTTAAAACAACAAATTGTTCGGTAAAACTCCGATTGTTGACCCTCGTCGACCGACACGTGTCACACCTGTTCACTCCCTGAACCTTTAGTCCAATATACGATCCCATTCATCCCATATCGGGCTAAAGGCTCGAAGAGGCAACAGGACAGGGGTCCGCAGGTGATGTACTGGCGCATGGCGTCCTGATCGGGTACATTGTGCACTTCTCTCACTAGTGTTTACCTAAGACGACCTAGGCCAGGGATGGCGAACCGACACGCGACTAAATATTTTAAGCACGCCACCACCCGATTATCACTAGGCTAAATTAGTTAACGACACGATTATTTTGATTCATAAAGGTTCGCCATCTCTGACCTAGGTCCTTGAAATACTGGCGCGAGGCTCGGGCCCGTTGGCACAAATGCTCCAGTGGCGTACATGGTAATTACAATACCTTACAGTAGGTAGGAGTCTATCCAAAATCCGTCTCACCTTTCCTGCACCTTTCTCGTACCTTCTTGTAGTTCTTACTCATGAACGCTTCCCAGTTGTTGAGCATGCGCAGCCATTTCTGTTCCCGCTTCAGTATCGTGCTCGGCGATACGGTCCGCTTTCTGTAACAGGGGAAATAGAGCTTTAAGACTTTCCAATAAGGGAGAATCGGCAAGGAACGAAGTCTATCATTTCGTTCACAAATCGTTTGTGTTTGGCCATCTTGCCGGTTGCTACGTGACGGACGAGGTTTCACTTGAGATCAAAGGTTTAGGCACAATTTGGATCGAATGCCATTTTAATGTTTTAATTAAAATGGCAATGGAGTGGACATAATTTATGTTAAGAGAGACTAATGGAAAGTGGACAAAAATTACATCAGAATGGTACCCCAGAGATGGAAAAAGAGATAAAGGGCGACCGCCAAAACGCTGCGAAGATGACATCAAAAGAACAGCTGGTCCAGAATGGATGAGGATTGCGAGATAGGAAAAAGTGAAAATCTTCAGAGGAGGCCTTAGTCGAAGGACAAACTGGGGAAATAGCACCGATCGTTAGTGATAGTTAAGAAATTCAATTTTGTAAACTCAGCAATAAAAGCTAATTTTATTTATTTTATAGGATGAAATGGAAACTGGCCCGAACACACAGTTAGGGGCTTAGAGACAGATTAGCCAGCACTAGAAAGTGGCACGATGTCCTCCCTTTACTACCCAACACCTAACAATGAGCTGGTAGTTCCAGCTCTTTCTTGTGATCTAAGCCCACGCGCTGCGGCGATCGCGGCGCGTGTGGCGACTTTGTTCTCCTAACCTTGCTCCTATGCGGCATGCGTACAACTAGGATATCTTACCTAATTCTCTCTGTCCCTCGTCTATACATTCACTACCTTCACACTCATATCCTCTTTCACAGGATCCACAAAATTCTGAATTACCTTCTCCCATTCGCGCCGCCGCTTAGTATATTATGCGGTTTATATTATAATATAACAACTGGGCCACACATAACTGTAAGTCAGGGAAAACCATTCCAAAAATAACGAAGCCATAGTAAATCATAATTAACTTCAAACTACAAGTACGCAAACATAAATGGAATGGGTAGGTAAATAACCGCATAAATAAAGCTAAGAAATTCTAAAACTCCCCGCCCTCGCTGTTTATTGGTTAGTTTTCCTCCGGGAAATTACATGGCAATGTTTTGTTTACACTCGATGCGCTTGACGAAATCCTTTGGGGTGTCTGTAACCCACAGAATATTCCCTATTTCTATACTAAAACCCCGTTTTTCCAATTTAAAACCGACTGTAGAAAAGACTGTAGTATATAATAAGCTTTTATTTAACTTGCAATATGTGTAATGTTTATTATGTAATTAATTTATGAATTTAGTTCAAGTCTTGCAATTTGGTCAATCTGAATTTTGATGTAGTGCAACTCAAACGGCAAAGCTTGTTTTTTTTTTACATTTTCAAGCATCCTGTAATCCTGTTATTACTTTCACCTCCTTACATAAAATAGGTAAGCTATTATCGTTTTCTTTTTACCTTATTTTCGTTCACAAAAATAGATTAGATGACGTCATCGGTTCCCAGTATTCGCACCTCACCGTGTAGAATTATCAGCAAGTCACTCAATTATTAAAGCGTTATCAATGTAAGTTAGCTCGCTGTGATAAAGAAGTGGGTCATTCAACCTTTATTAAAACAGCACCGAGGCTCACGTGAAACTTCTCAGAGACAAAGGGAGAGAAAATTAGTTCAGCTAGATACTATTTTCTAGTTAACTCATTGTGAACGAATTCTAGAAAACCAGCATGCACCCCGCCGCGCTGTCGTTGATGTCGTTGGCAGTCAACTTTTTTTTTTTCAATAATTGCTTGCGTTTGACCGCCATCTCGCTTGATGGTAAGCATGGTAAACTGGTGGTAGTGATCTACATGTGAGCTATGAGTGTAAAACGTTTATTTACTCTAATTACATAAAATTCTTATCCGGCTTATTCGGAAATTCCTACTAATTTATTTACGTTGAGCAATTTTTCAACGTTCCCCGGAAATGTTTGCAAACTTTTCAATGAATATGTAGAACTGTAGATGTGTAGATGATAGAGTATGAGCCAAGAAGCACTAGATCTAATCAACCAGCCTCGTCTGTAAGGTCAGCTAACCGACGTAACGCGGCCTCAGCATAGCGGAGGTGGAGGTGTGGCGGCGGCGGCCGTGCGCGAGCTAGAACGCAACAAGCCTTTTGTTACCCGACGTAAGCTGACCGCTTTCTAGCTTACAGTCATACAGCCCCTAGCCAAGTTGCAATCTATCGCAAAAGCTATAGAAAACTAAGACAATGTGTGGGAATAACATTTGTATAATCTATTTATAGCTGAGATTTATAGATTCTACATTGTATTACAGAAATGTTCCAATATACAGGATATAAGAAAAGGGTATACTAAGCCGAAAAGTGCTCATAGTACTCATCATTATGAATAACTTTTACTATGGGACCGACCCGGAATTCGCGAAAAAATCAGATGTTGATGGTAAAATGTCAATGACACTCGACAAAATGTTTGGAACAGCAAATTTTAGATGCGATTTCTTCTTTATAACCCTGTATTGTATTGTCTTAGTTTTCCAAAGTGTTTGCGATTATGGAATATCAACTTGTCTAGGGGGCTGCCGGCTGGGATCAACTTACACTACTGGCCCACAAATATCGGTTAGCTGCTTTTTAGCTTGTATGTTCGATGGAAACAATTACGGATAATACGTTTGGATAGGAAATGACGCTCCAACCTCAGTTATGAAATCTGTCGGACTACAGTACGATGTTGAGCAATTTAAATAATGCTGCATGTAAATAAAAAGTATTTGTTTTATACGGCGTTGTTATTAGAAAGGCGCAGAGCGTTCTAGAATACTAAGTACATAGATAAGGTCGGAATTAAATATAAATGTACTTAGCTTGCGAATAGATGCCTAGCTTTAGCTTTAGTATCAGTTTTAAGCATTCTGAAGACTTCTACATGATGTCTACCAACTACCAACAGGAACCAAAACTATGCGTCATACGAAACACGGTGGCGCTCGGTTGCAAATACTTTTCCGATCGCCTGTCCAAAAACTGGCTACATTGAAGGGAAGGATACTCTAATTTGCTGATCTCGAAACACTCGTCTAGTAAGTAGTGCTATACAGGTCATAAGAAAAGAGTATGCCAATCCGAAAAGGACTGATAATTACTCACCACTATCCTTTTTACTATGGGACCAACCTTGAATTTGCGAAAAAATCGATGAGTCCAAATACTAAATAGAATGAGCCCTTCTCGGCTTAGCATACCCTTTTCTTATACCCTGTATCTCAGGCATGGTGTATCAGACTAGATGGCGCTTCATAGCTTTTGTTTCTGATAGCAGCGATACTATTTCCGGAATTTGATAACATGACGCCCACCGCCCACGCGTGACGTAGCCATCGATGCTAACCCAGACTTTCTGGTCGTTAGACGTGCATTCCTAATGAAATCCGAGACAGGCAAGGCATAGCAATTATTAACTGGCACGGTATAATTGGGGTACGGCGATATAGACTGAGAGACAGTACGTGAACTTGAACGACGGACTTTTTAAAGTTTTAAATTGTAAACGGCCGTAACTTTGTCAATGGAGTCAGAAACTTTAATCTGCGTTTTACATAGATTTGAATTTTTTTGATTTTTTTTTTACAGTAAGTATATTTTTACACAATAATTGCCTTAAAACTCAGTCGAGTCTGTCTAGGCAATAGGTTCTTGCTTAGATATTATGAGAAAACGTACATAAAAAAGGTGGATTTGTTGACATAAAAATCAAAATTTTGCATCTCATATTAGCTAACGATTTAGCTCACTGTTTAGGAAGCGTTTAGACAGCAAAGTAGATAGTTATTAGGTCTCTACGATTTAACAGATTAAGTAGCGTAGCGAACACGATCACTGGTTCACACTGCGTAACAATGTAACGAAAGTGAACAACAGGGTTCAATCGTTCAATTATGCAAATGGTGTACCGAAGGCCAGTCCTAAAGCCATTTCGCCACGCCGCGCCGCGCGCTGCGGCGGTACCGGGCGGCGGCGGCGGCGGCGGCATGTTGTTACATTCGGGCATGCGGCTAGACTCGATACACGAATGCTTATCGAGTAGGTGACGTCATTGCAGAAGAAAAGTAGGTACATAGTTGTAGTATATTAATTACGAGGGTAGACCTACTCGGGGTACCCTCACTATATGTTATATGTCAATAAACCAGTGTTCAACCAACTTGCGTGTGTTACACTTCATGGTGACAGCGGTGAAAGTATTTTTATCGTCTTAGTGGTAAATAGTACTCGAACCTGTGAAATATTGTTAAAATACGTGTGTGTGTCGTAGTCGATCGTAAAATATGGAACACGCGCGTCCTCCAAGCAGAGTTATCACTTGATGGCGGTCCGGCCGCGCGATCTGAGTCGTGGCGCAAATGGCGGAAGCTATTCGAGGTGTTTGTCAAGGCGTCTGGAGTGAGCAAAGAGCCTAAGGAAGTACAGGCTAGTTTGTTGGTGAACCTCATTGGATCAGCGGGCTACGAAGTTTTTACGACTTTTACTTTTTTTTTTGTTTCAAAGATAGTACATACATAGTTTTCTAGGTGTAGGTACTTTTGTACTGTCGTGTCGACGGCGCGTTCGTGTTCCACGCGCGCCTCAAAGAGATGTCAGCAACATGGAAGGGGCCCAAAAGGGCCCATGCCCGTCGGGGCTGCGGGTAGAAGTTACCGCGGCCTCGGCGTCACAAGGGCGTAGAAAGAACATGGGTGGTTTTTGGTCAGTAGAAGTCTGACACTCCCTTCCGCTCTGCCCAAGAGTGGGAGGGGGGGTCATTTGATGATTTCCCACCCCCCAAAAAAAAAAAAAAGGTACTTTTGTACTGAACGTTAATATACTCGTACGTCAGTGTACAGGGTTATAAGGAAAGGGTATGCTAAGCCGAACAAAACTCATGTACTCATCATTCTATCATTATCATTTATTTTACTATGGAACCAGCCCAAGTGGCTATGACATTTTTCTATGGAACAGCAATTTTTTTTCTCGAATTCCGCGTTGGTCTCATAGTAAAAGATGTACATTCATGATGAGTACTATGAAATCTTTGCAGCTTAGCATACCCTTTCTGTATAACCCTGTATGTATATTAAATTGTCGAATCCGCCAGATGTGGCCAGACCAGTGAGAGTGACGAAATTCATGACGTGGCTTGTGAGGTCCAAATGTATCACCGGTTTTTCAATAGTGAGTTTCGCAAGAGTGCCTGACTAAGGAGGGTCTAGGTCAAACATGGAGAAGACTTAAACTGGGACTAGTGGCGTCTACACGACATTACGTAGTTTTATACGGAGTTATAAGGAAAAGGTATACTAGCCGAAGAGGGCTCATAGTACAGAGGGCGTCCGTTGCGTTAAGCGGGTGCACGGCGCGGGCGCCCGCGCGGCGTGCTGTTTCTTGTAATCAGCGCAGCGCTGCGTGCAGCGGGTGCCCGTCAGACGCGGCGCGGGCGGCGAAGGACGAACCCGCCCCGCGGGCGACGGGTGTCCATGCGACGGAGCACGCGAGAGGCGGGAGTCCGCGACGGGTTAAATTTGTCCGCGACGGAGCACGGCGCGGGTCCCCGCGACGGACACCCGCGACGGACGCCCGCTTAACGCAGCGGACGCCCTCATCCTTCTTTTCTGCGGTTTCAAGGTTGGCCCCAGAGAAAAAATACTCATATGAGCATATAGCATATAGCCCTTTTCTGCTTAGAATGCCCTTTCCTTACAACCCTGTAGATAACTACTATCATCACAACCGTAACGTAAACCCTTAATTTCTTTTAAACAACCTACAAAGGTCTGCCATTAGTACGTGGCTACTGATAGCACTCGTGTCTATGACTCATCGAGTAGTTCGCAGCCACCTTGTGGCTACGTGAGGAAGGAAGGCGAGATTCTATTGAATAAGTACGGGATGTTTTGAATCGCTCGCCTGACCATTTTTGACAATCCTATACAGGACGTTTACTTTACGTGTAATAATACTGAAAACACGCATCAGGTACATAATTATGAACAAGTTTTATTATGGGACCGAAACATAAAACGTGAAAATCTGCTGTTCCATACATTTTATCGAGATCCAATGAACAAGAATCAATGAAGACAAGGATAAATAACACTCAGACCTAGAGCAGATATTTAAAGTCATTAAAATTATTGCCCGGCCGGGAATCAAACCCGGAGCCTTTTGCTCATTGCTCGTACTACCGCTGAACCAAACAGGTCATCAATACGAATCATCTTTATCCCGCTCCGCTCCGCTACGTCACGAGTGACTCAGAGTCCACCTCGCGCTCGCCCTGTCATCATAACACGGGCCTACTTGATCACGAGTGGTTCCCGACCAGGACCCTATTCTTAAGAGTGAGATATGTATTATCTCAGACACTGCCCTCTCACAAGATATGTCAAATCAAATCAATCAATCAAAATTCAATCAAAAATATTTTAAACGCGAAAGTTTGTAAGAATGTATGGATGTGTTTGTTGCTCTTTCACGCAAAAACAGCTAAACGGGTTTACATGAAATTTGGTCTGGACTAACACATGGGCTACTTTTTATTCCGGAAAACACGGATGAAACCGCGGGGTGCAGCTAGTATGTCATAATAGTGAGAATTTTTTTTTTTTTTTTTCCTTCGTATGGACCTGCGATCAGTCATCTAGACTATAATCAGGTAAGTTGTGAGAGGTTGGCGTTTGGTGATTCAGAGCCACTGCTCAGTCTCCCCTTATTAAGTCAACACGTCGGATCTAATAGTGAGAATGACGGATATATTCTCGAGCGCCCAGGAATAGGGTCCCTGATTGATGTCGAGTGGGATTCCGGAGCTGGCTACAAATGATGACTCATATTTAATGTATTTATCTGTGATTTCAAAACTCCCGTAAAGTAATTGCTTCTCATGTAGCATGAGTGGGAAGATGTAGCGTCACTGGTTAGCTCACCCGAAGACCTAATGCCGCTCCCGGATTCTTAGCGCGAGCCTGAACTGGATCGCGTTAGCTTTCGTCTTGGTCTGTCAGCTAGAGAAACAGCGAGAAGAAAGCTAAAACGATTTGATTCAGGCTCGCGCTAAGATTTCGCAGAACGGCCTCTGGGCCGGGATCTAGTTAGTTAGTCAGCTTCGCTTGGCGCTAAAAAGTCAGTTCGTGTCATGGACTATAGTGACGTCACTCGTGGCCATCTTAAACTGTCCATAGATTCATCGGGTCGAAGGTAGAGCTTCGGGAAACTAGTTGGAATCAATAAGACACCCCAAAATAAACTTGTACAGAAGAAATACAGTAGAGAAAAATAATATAACATAAACATAATGTATTATGAATACTGCATAACCTATCTACCTGCGCTACGTGTGGAATGTGCGAAATGATATTATTGACACGTACGTGACCTAATATTTTATTTAGCTGGCGGCGGAGCGTCGGTCATCCGGCGCGAGATGTGTCGACGGTATTTTGGAAATTGCGGGTCGAACCTGGACACTATTGGCACAGGGACTCCATTCTTGGTTTAGAGATTATGTCCGTCACTCTTACTGACTCTTATTTTCTAATGAGAGCGACAGTGACCGAGTGTGCCCGTGACTGATGTGTCGAAGTTTGTAGATGCTTGCTCAGGTGCCGTAAGTTTTCAAAATCAATATCTATAGATGTACTTTAATATTGAATATGCGAACATTTATTAGAGCTCTTCGTTGATGCGACGTTTTAGCTGCTTCTTCACTACCTTTGCCCTGCGGTGTTAGGTGCGATTTTATACTTTACTAGCGACCTGCCCCGGCTTCGCACGCGACGGGAAAGTTACTCGCTAATGACGTGCTTTATATTGGTGAAAATTTTTAAAATCGATTCAGTAGTTTTTGAGTTTATTCGTTATAAACATCCAAAAATACAAATCTTTCTTCTTTATAATATTATTGTAGATTGGCATATTTTTTTGCAGATTTTTATCGGATAAAACTCTGACACTAGGGCTAGGCACTCGGCCTTTACGAAAACTACTTACTTATATCGAGACCGATGCAGCCCTTTAATCTTGAAAAGTTTCATGATCGGTGGATACAGGGTTCGAACTCACGAGTCAATTTAAATTAATAACTATAACTAGCGTGAAGAGTGATGTAATCCGGATCGATGTACGTAAGAATTGCAAGTTTAATTTTTTGATCTTCAATCAATATTCAATAATATTTTCGATGCGAGACGGATAATCGTACAGCAAGGTAAATTACAAATTACCGACTGCTATTCTAACTCAGTAATTAATGTGTGTTCATTAGCACAACAACATTCCGAGCATTCGTTTTGTACTCCTTGAAACCATCAGCATACCTACACCTAGATACTGCAGCCAGCCTACACACTTCACTGATGGAGCCATCATCGTATTTTCTCATCAAAAGCAACAGGCTCCTTCACAAGATTTTAGTTCCTCCATTCCGCCACTTTTCCTCATAAGTTTGTTAATTGTCAGCACTCAAGGCTAACTGGGAATAGATGGTTAGTATGCGCCCAAGACGCTGGAGAAAGAGAAAATCGCGTGAACAGAAAGTGCCGTTGTTCGTACGATGTAACCTTCACTCACTCTCCGAACCGAGTCATGAAGTCGCGACTAATGCACTGTTAGCACGAATAAGAGCGTGAAACGAGCGAAAAGGTGTTAAATGGAATAGGAAATAACCAGCTCAAATTACTAAAAGGTTTTTACGAATGGGGAAAGGAAATAAAACATTAGAATTGGTTGTTTTCTTTCCTTTGCTGACGTAATCAATTTTGGTTTAAAGGTGGACCTAATATGGACTAATATGGTAATTGACATGTAATTTGTATAATAGTTTTGACTTATAGAAGTTGCGTGGAAATGTCAGGCTAGCTACCTATAAGTGCTGAGTAGGTATGTACATAATGTATACAATGAACAGTGGGCCAACTCAAGCTGCTTCCTGAACGAAATACTTAGATCATACCTATTTGCAACCTCGATCTCGATTTTCTTCATAGTTTATTATGAACATGTAAAATGAACTTCAGAAGCATAACAGCAGTGATTACATTTAAACTAGTCTAGAAGCGACAGGGCAATAACACTGAATACTTGGCCATGAACTCGAGGCTGCCCGCTAAAGGATTCCAAAACTAATACGATTTTTATTCAAAAAAACAAGCTGCTTTTTTGCGAACAATTTAATGCAAAAATGCTAGTTTGATAACACCTAAAAGCGGAATAGAATACAAATGACGTAATTCCGCTAAAGTTGAATCGGAATCGCTTTTTTATGGATCGCAGGGTCGCACCCTTGATCCATTTAATAAATCTTAACGACGTAACCCAGTTGCTGCAAATAGTGTGTCGAGAAGATCGATGACGTAAAAGGAAATGCACTTACTTCTACCGACAGCAGAGTGATGGAATGTCTGCAGGAAATCTCGAGAGATTCGAAGCAAACGACTCGAGACTCGATTTTCTCTGAATTATAGGTAATCTGGGCTGTTAAACGACGCCCTGAAGAGGCCTCGAGTATTGAAGATGTCAAAAGGCGGCGGTAAAGACTCACCATTAGGGGCTTCTCACTTTTAAGCCTCTAATTAAAAAAAAAGATTGAAGATTAATAGCCAAGAAAGGACTCGAGAATGCATACGATTCTTGAAAACTAGACTAACTTTTAACATGTAGCACGAACAGACGCATATACGTGATAACCAGCTGCCACCGAGGGTCATATTCCACATACATTTGCAACGAAATGTGACCCCATTTGCGGCCCCTGTTTTAGTATTTTTGTGCGGAGCGGGGATGTGTTTGGTAGGCGCTTAGATCATCTTTTGTGGATACAAATAGGTCAATGTAAAGGTTACATATGGCAGCTACACTCTACATATGAATGAATATCATGAACAAACACGAAAGGGAATCTTGGTAATAAGAAATACTACCTAGATACTCGTAGGTGTTTACTTTAGTAGGTTGGCGTACAGACCCTAAATGACTTAACCTCCGATTACAAAAAAACCTACCTAAAAAAAGTACGAAATAATAATTTGATTTATTTAACAACCTGTACATAAAAACTAAAACACCGCTAAAAATATTAATAATTACAACAAAATATTAGTTAGTTAGGGGGGGGGGGGGGGGGGGTATACTAATCAGTCAGGAGTTATACTCATCGTGGTAGCTTAGTTGTTAATACTAATATTTAGAAACGGTCCCCCCGACGCGACGTTTTCTTTGTAACTAACTAATATTTTGTTGTAATTATTAATATTTTTAGCGGTGTTTTAGTTTTTATGTACAGGTTGTTAAATAAATCAAATTATTATTTCGTACTTTTTTTAGGTAGGTTTTTGTGTCGGGGGTTTTTTAAATTTTTAATTTAAGTTTTTATTTAATACTTTTTGTATGTTAGTACTAGTACCAACATTGGTATATTAATTGGTTTTTTTTTTTTTTTTATTATTTTTTTTTTTAATTATTAATAAAAAAAAATCTAGACAGTCCTACCACTGATAAAATATCTTATCTTTCATTTGACAACCATTTTGGGCACATTTGTAGAATTTTGGTTCTTCCATCCCCACTTTAACCCAACATAACTCTTAAACGGCTCAATCGATTTTTATAAAACATAGCTAAGAACACTCTCGATTAAGTCCCCTTTCATCCAAAAAAAACTAAACTGAAATCGGTTCAGTGGTTCGGGCGCTATGATGCCACAGACAGACAGACAGACAGACAGACAGACAGACAGACAGACAGACAGACAGACAGACAGACAGACACGTCAAACTTATAACACCCCTCTTTTGCGTCGGGGGTTAAAAAACAGTCATCTACAAAAAAAGACGACTGGTTGGACGAAGTTCGCTCAACTCTCGCTCTGCTAGGGGTCCTAGACCTTTTCTGGTATGATATTAGCAAAGAAGATCCACTGAAAAAATCTAGCATACGATCGAACCTAAACAAGGAATCGAGAAGAACGATTATTTCTCGTAAGTATGTTAACATTATTTTCTTTCTTTCTCATTCTATAAAATCATATTTATCCGAAACTGTCTGCAGTAAGTTGAATTGATTACGACACCTACAGACCTGCCAGACACAATATCATAAAACCGGCATGAGAAACTACCAAACCAAATCTCAAATCTCATACAAATACTGCATTTCAACAAAAGAAACTGTTCCATTCACTAATTAAGATCATAGAAACAGCTATTTCACACAATAACGAAGTTTCCAATGTGTTATGCGAGTCACGGAGCGTCCCAGCCCAGGGGGTTCGCGGACAGTGGCCTAGTTTAAGGGCGTTTGGGACTTCCGGAGGGGACCTTTCTATCTCGGGGGGTTTAGACCGTCTGGGATATAAATAGCTTATGAATATTCAATGAGGAAGGGCTACGTAGGTATGAGCGGTTGGCAGTTGGACTGCCCAATTGGAAGATTGAAGCTGCCATTAAGCCTACAATTACTCTGCTCTGTCCGCGGATACCGGATGAGCCGTGGGCCAAATTGGCACTGAGGATTTGGTGCCCAAAGATCATTGTACTCGATGATGTCATGTCCAAAAAATTATGAGAACCAGAATTGATTTTTTAAATAATTGAATGAGACTTACTTAGATGTTGAAATATGTACTTAGTATATGACGATTGGCCTGCGCTATCAACTTAATATACTAAACTTTTAAACTTATAACTTTTTAACTTTTTAACTTATAGATACACTAGCTGACCCGTGCCCACTTCGTTGGGCATAATGTTAATTAAACCCGAAGCCATCGCGCGCCGTCCGGACCATTTTTTCTCCGATTCACTTTGCAAAACGGACTACCACGTAAAAGCCTTTTTATTTTTCGGTTTTTTATATAACACTCAGCAATAATGTGGCTTTCTATTGGTGAAAGAATTTTTAAAATCGGTTCAGTAGATCCCGAGATTACCCCTTACAATTTAACAAATATACAAACATACAAACTTTACTTCTTTATAATATTAGTATAGATTAGTATAGATTTATTACGCAAGACGGGACCAAAGTTATTTTACCTGCAAGATAGTTAGGTAATTGCCAAAAATATAAATGTACAGCGCCTTACCACCGGCCGTGAACTCCCTGTGGGAGGCCTGCGATCAGAGGGAAGTGAGTTCTTTAACCGAAATTCTGGTGTAATTCCTGTGATTGACAAGTTTTTTCCCCAAGCTCTTGGCCGATACCCGGCCGCGATGGATCTGGTCCAATGTTTATGCAAGTCATGAGCGTTTCTGTGCTAATGGATCCGTCTGAGGCCGATTCAAATAAATACGGTTTTTATAATGATCGATGCGGGTTACGGCGACACTCGCTGCCGTTGCGAATTTATATTTTCATCGCATGGTGAGAAATGAGTTTTCTTAATTGCGAATAAATCCGCGATTGACCACCGACTCGCCTGCTGGCAAACGAAGATTTGGTCGAAAGTGGCGAACACAGACTTACAAGATTTACTCTGATCTTGATAAGCCCAAATTATATCCCTCAGGAAAAAAAGAAGCCGGCAGTCTGTTCCACTCCCTGGCTGTAAAGATCAGAAACATGGCCAGCTGAAGAAAGCAACAATGTCTCCCAGGTTCCGGCAGACACGTACTTACTATACTACTAACTATAGTCTATTTCAAATAGAGAGCGAAAAACGGACATTGACCTTTTAGTGTTGCGCAGGGAAGACCAACCTTCTTTGCATCAATAAATTGTTTTAATAGTTAACAACTATTTTGTCACTATCAAAATTCAGGTTTTCAGTTTTTACCTAACAATTATCATTACATTACTATTATCACTATTTAACTCAAAACTGTAGATCAAGTTTTTCGTGTAACTATCTACCTACACATTAGTAAATTAATCATCTGACATTGGCAGGTGTAATTAGTTTAAGATTTAAGTGTGTGCCAAATAAACTATTTATAATTATTATTACCTATTTATAGGAAACGATTATGAAAATAAAATCAAACGAATAAAAAAATTACATTATATTAAATCTGAATCAGAATTACTATCGTCTGACGAGCTGCTGTCTGATGTTTCGCCTGTTACGTTTATGATAAATGAATCCACAGTTTTATCCACTTCCTGGTCTAATGAGGCTAATTTTTCTTCTTCTTTTTTTACATGGCTTATACAGTTTTGCCATTTTTCGGGGGTAATGTGGCTTAGCGCTTCATGGAGTAGCTTTTTTACATCCGCTAACTTGAATGTTGTATTTTTTCTTGATACGTATCCCTTGACATCTGCCCATATTAATTCAATAGGGTTAAATTCACAGTGGTATGGAGGTAATCTCAATACCTCCACACCAACTGCTTTAGCCATTTCGTCAATGACGTAACGCTCGTGATGTTTTTTTATATTTTTTACTTTTTCCAACAACTCTACTTTTGTTTCCTTTTCTTCGTATGAAATTTTTTTCGCCGACAGCCATGTTTGAATTTCATTTTTTTTCCAACTTGTTACTGGTACTTTCTCCTGGCGTCTTGAGTGGTAGCTGGCATTGTCCATTACTACAACAGCATTTGACTCCAGTCTCGGAAGCATTTTTTCAAACCACTGTTCAAATTTGGTTGCGTTCATTGACTCATGGTAGTCTCCTGTGTTTTTGCATTCAAACACAAGTTCGGACTCTGGGACAAATCCTTTGTCACTTCCTATGTGCAGCACAATTAACCGGTTTCCTTTCGAAACAGGGTTTTTAGCACCGGTGGACAGACCCTCCAAAAAAGCTTGTTTACGAGACTGTATAGTCGTGTCTTCCCAAACTTTACTTACAGTGTGTCCTGAAAAAAAAAAACCTATGTCAATTTTTCGTTTAACAAACAACATCACAATCATGTCAGATTAATGCCAATCGTTGTTTAAAGTCGACAGTAAAATAAATTCAAGTAAATACATTCAACAGGAAAATTATAGAATCGTTATTAATTTGTAAACAAAAAAATATGTACCTGCATTGACCCACGTTTCGTCCAAATAATATATCGGTCTTTGTTCTTTTCTAAACTTCATAATTGTTTTCAAGTACTTTATGCGCCACAATACAATATCGTGTCTCTCGATTAAGGCACTGTTTCTTTTTCTTTTAAGATATTTGAATTTCAAATGTTTTAATAACCGCCACAGCGCCGTACGGCTAATATTTGGCAGCATTTCGTCAGAATTAACTGCTTCCAAAATTTTATTTAATGTCGGGACCTCGCTGTTCAAATAAAATTCATGAACTTTTTTTCTAATGCATGACTTGTCAAACTCGTCAATCTTTTCAATTATATTCGGACCACGTTTTGGTGATGCAGGCGGCCTTATTGTATCCATTTCTTTATATTCTTTTAAAACACGATATACAGTTGCCTTGTTTATTCCCAGAATATCGGCAGTCTTTATTTTCATTTCCGTTTTGGACATATATTTGTCTGAAGGACACGTCTCTTTCACATATTTATAGACGTTAATTGTCATCATTTTTTCATTTTCCGACAGATGAGATAACTTGCGCTTCTTTCTAGGTGAGTTAAAACTTTTAAACGGTCTTGATGACGAGGAAGACGACTCCGATGATTCCATTATCACTCACAAACAAAAAACAACACAAAACAAATATATGTCCTAACAAAAACAGATATAACTAATTTAACTCAACAAAAAATAACAATTAACAACCAAACATTCAAATAGCACACTAAAACAATCCGAATCCAAGCGTATTCCAGAGCGGAATGTGGCCCCAGCCATATCTTACCGAAAAATGTCAAAACAGGTTTGCAATATCTGATGGACCTTGTCGCTCGCCTCGCCCGGTACCACGAAACACGGTAAATGCGTAAGCGACAGGGAAACGATACATAAATGTATGGATAACGATACGCATCGTTTGTTTTCGGTGCTCTCGTGGTACCGTGGCGTGAACGTACGTTTTTCGCTCTCTAGTTGAAATAGACTATAACTCGAAATAGAGTACCTTTAGATCAGCAATAATTAACACTCACGGCTAAGTTGTGGTTGCCGCCTTTTAAGGCTGCTCGGAAGAGGAAATGAACCTGCTCAAGTCAGATTCTTTTCGCCAGCTACAGTTTTGCTTTTCTATATTTCATTCCTGGTTTGGTACATTGGCTTTCTCGATAAATCCTTCCGGTATGAGCGAGAAACGCTCGGTGAGTGAATGAGAAAGGGGCTCTATCTATTGTGATAGCAATGGGAAACTACGTTGAAATAAACACTACAATATGAGGGAAATTGAAAGGGATGTCAGGCTGGTTATATAGGACGCTGCGACTTGAAGGATAGCGATGTCAACGTAAACGAGAATCCGGGGATCCGGGCTAAGTGGCGCGTCTGGGGAGAGACTTTACGTCCAGCAGATGACATTTTAGGTTTAATTAGTAGAGAAACATTGATAAGAAGTTTTTATCGACAGGATAGCTCATAAAACAGTGTCGCAGCAAGCAGTCTGATATCGCGGTCCAAGTACAGCTTTTAAAACTTTCACATAATAAATGTTGCTGTCATTTAGGCATGCATCGAACCTTATCCATTCTCAACACACTTCAATCAAGAATTCATCGAAGGAAACAAAAAATTACGTATATTTTGTTCACTTTCAGATAAAAAGGAGTACCGCCTGCAATGCATTGTATTTCTATTCCGTGGGAGTATTCCGACAAAACAGGTATGTAGCATACAATCGATGATGGCTGTTGGGTGACGGTAAGAAATTTAGATATAGACATAACTTGAAGTTACGTCGCATCGCCGAGACGACGGCAGACTATCGAACGACAGAGAAAAAACTGTCGAAATAGTTGTCAAAACTGTATTTTTTTAATCATAAAATAAAATAGGCTAATTCTTTTCTGTAAAGTAATCAAATATTACTTGCGCAATGTTTCTTTTGTATTATGATTTTAAAAATATCCTTCTTCCTTTTCATTCCTTCCTTGTGATGTAATATTTATTATTGTATTACCTTAGCAGACTTTATCATGGTAAATAACCATTTTGTTGTGAAAACATAACTTTTACAGTTGTCTCTCTGTTATACTCAGCCCGTGATAACTTCAACACAATGTCTGGGAAGTTGGGAAATGTTGCTTCCTTCATTTATGTTAATAAATGTTTAATATTTTCAGAAGTGTGAGAAATTAATGTCTTACTGCAGTGTTTCAAAGTATAATGAACAAAGATTAATATTTTGGTACATGATGCTCTGAAAGTCCAGCATTTTCACCACTCTATGGTTTAGCTTTTCACAACACTAATGTACTGCAAACTTAATGTGTGGAATGGTTAGTGGGGAGCTATAAGTAAGAATTATTAATTAATGAAATAAGCATCCTCATCACCAGCCTTCTCTTTCCCACCAATGGGTGTAGATTCTCTCTTGTTATGCCATCTGTCTCATGCCTGTCTCACATGCCAATCGGGTAAATATTATTCTTTCATTCTCTGATAAGTGATAAAATAATTACACAAACAACATCTACACATGTTTCTCTTTATGCATTCTGTTTCACAAAATCTCTCAATTCAATGTTGTGTAAAACTAATTGGTAAAAAAAAAAATTAAACTAATAGCTAAAAATAAATTGCTAATAAATGTTAATAATTTTGGATCCTCCTTTGAGCAACTGTGGGTGTTAAAGTTATTTTCATTTAATTACATTTTGTGATTGACACTAAGCTTGGCTGTTCCAGCATTTCATCATTAATATTATAAATGAAATTCGGCTCCGTTACAGCTAAGTAGATTTGTATGTAATATGGCAGGCATAATATATTTTATATCCAGGGATTAATACATCAATAGGAAAGTTTTTATCCTGAAAAATTATAAGTTTCTGCAAGACAGCAGGCACATCCACATGATGTTTATGTTGATGAATATATATTCTCGCATCAAAATTGTGTTTTAACAGACAAGAAAGACACTTAGGTACTTGGTGGTAAGATTTGTAAAAATACACTTTTCTGGTGGCAGAATATATTGTAGTCTGTTTTACAACACCTGTATTAATATTTGTTACTTTTAAATGCACATTTTTGAAATATGAATCATGAGACTGGGTTAGTCATGAAGGATATAAAGTTGAAAAATAAAAGAATCCAGGTGTGTTCTTGATCTTCTTGTGCTAATGCTAAAGTTTAAAGAGTTAAAAGCGTTCTATTGTTAGTTTTGCCAAACATGATGTCATTATAGTCTATTTCAAATAGAGAGCGAAAAACGGACATTGACCTTTTAGTGTTGCGCAGGGAAGACCAACCTTCTTTGCATCAATAAATTGTTTTAATAGTTAACAACTATTTTGTCACTATCAAAATTCAGGTTTTCAGTTTTTACCTAACAATTATCATTACATTACTATTATCACTATTTAACTCAAAACTGTAGATCAAGTTTTTCGTGTAACTATCTACCTACACATTAGTAAATTAATCATCTGACATTGGCAGGTGTAATTAGTTTAAGATTTAAGTGTGTGCCAAATAAACTATTTATAATTATTATTACCTTATTATATCGGCAGTCTTTATTTTCATTTCCGTTTTGGACATATATTTGTCTGAAGGACACGTCTCTTTCACATATTTATAGACGTTAATTGTCATCATTTTTTCATTTTCCGACAGATGAGATAACTTGCGCTTCTTTCTAGGTGAGTTAAAACTTTTAAACGGTCTTGATGACGAGGAAGACGACTCCGATGATTCCATTATCACTCACAAACAAAAAACAACACAAAACAAATATATGTCCTAACAAAAACAGATATAACTAATTTAACTCAACAAAAAATAACAATTAACAACCAAACATTCAAATAGCACACTAAAACAATCCGAATCCAAGCGTATTCCAGAGCGGAATGTGGCCCCAGCCATATCTTACCGAAAAATGTCAAAACAGGTTTGCAATATCTGATGGACCTTGTCGCTCGCCTCGCCCGGTACCACGAAACACGGTAAATGCGTAAGCGACAGGGAAACGATACATAAATGTATGGATAACGATACGCATCGTTTGTTTTCGGTGCTCTCGTGGTACCGTGGCGTGAACGTACGTTTTTCGCTCTCTAGTTGAAATAGACTATAGTGCGAGCTATGCTTTTCAAGGAAACTGCAACAACTGATCTTAAAAATAAATGGAATTCCATATTTACCTTTAAATGGAAAACCATTTATTTTTAAGATTTGTTCACATTTTTTTAGCGAGTCATATGTCTGTTTATGTTACGATCACTGTGCTGATATTTTTTTGTTTACATGTTGTTTAGGTAGCATTTAAGATACCTAGCTAAGAAGCTAAGCAAGCAAGATGTTGCTAAGATGTGAATTTAGTATGTTCTTTATAAGTTCGGAAAACAATGTTTTTTGTTTACTTAATGATAAAAACTATAGTACCATCTATGTATGCAAATTATTGCAAATAAATGTAATTCATTCCCAAGGAAAATGATATACAGGTGTAAGTTTGGCCTGTACGAAACAATATGTTCTAGTATGGAATGTAAATAAAGTAGAAAAGTTACTTACGGTTCTGGACTATATTGAGCACCTCCGAAAAAGCCGTGTCTGTCCGGTTGCGTGGTCACTGAAGAGCAAATCGACGTCGTATCGGCTTGCTCACTGCGATCACCTCCCGCGCTTCTTACACTCTTTTGTAGAGACATATTGTAAACAATCCACACTTCCTAATCACCAGCCTGTAACATCACGCACTACACACCATCACCAGGACGCTGAACACACTGTAGGCGTCAGAATTATATTACAAAACATGTAACTGTTCCGTATCGTCACTCCAAAACCACGGTGTATTCTTCACCTAATCAGCAGCCTCGCAAAACAATTGTCAAGAAGAAATGTTTACAACACATATGCCGCGGATATCGCCACATAGTCGTAGGCGTTAAATATGGTAAAGAAACGTGCTTCGAATGAATACTAACAAAATTATTATTTTTCTTATCAAAACTCAAACGTGTGGGTGGGCGAAGTGAAACACACAAAATTGTGTCACAAACAAAACGTCATTTTTTATTAGTGTTGTACTCCTGCATTGTTGATAATTTTTGCCGGATTCACAGATTATATAATTTGCCGGATATTGAAATCGAGCGATTTTAATGAGGTTTTTTAACGTCTTTTCAAAAAAAAATATTGATCAACTAATGAAAAGATGTAATTGTCAATGTCTATCTTAAAAGATGACATTAATGAATGACGTTTGGTTTGGATTCGAATCCAATTTTGTTATTTGAGGTTATAAACAGGAATTTTGGAAAAGAAATAAATAAACCTTAGTCCTCCATCAAAGGTGCCATTTCATAAATCTAAAACCTTTATCAAGAAAAAAATGAACGCTATTCGAAAAACACTGACAGTTCCGCAACTTGCTCGTCTTAGTTCTACTGCGCCCGCCGAGTTTGTAAACAGAAATCCTAGAAACTTAGAGAAAATCCGGATTGCGCGAAAACCTGACGGCTATCACCTCGATAAACCTGGCAAAAAGTTCTGGCACAAGTAAGTTAGCCCGTGATGAAACATCTTTAATTAATCTTTAATCTAAAACAACTAGGCTCAATGGGCATTTCGAACCGTAAAGCATGCCATTATTAGGCTATTTCGACTAAATAGTGTGTTTGTGGAGCCTAGCCTCGCCGAATGCTTGCATAAATGGCATTAATTCAAGTATTATTAATAATATATCTTCATACGAATATTAATACATAATCCCTGACATAAAATGAATTGTCTTCTTTCATTCTTTCAGGTTAATTATAACACCCACCACCAGAACTGTCAAGGTTGAAGTAATACACTATCTCAATGGCCCTGTAGTTGAAGCTAAAACATCAGAATGGGCTCTCCGCAAGCAGCTATACAGTGTTACAGATACCTGCGCTTACATCACTCTAGGCCGAGTTCTCGCCCAAAGATGCTTAGAGTTTGGCATAACAGAGATGTACTGTGACATAGAAGCTACTGAAGGAAGTAAAGTTCATAAATTACTGAATGAAATCACAAACGGTGGTATCAAATTGGAAGAACCTGAAGTATACAAAAAACCAAATCCATGGGACATGTTGAGGCCAGAAAAACCTTGGGAGGTTCATGAATGATCAATTTTATTCTATTTATGTAGGCTTTAGAGATTAATAAATAATAGTTCACAACATTCTTCATTTATATTTTAGTATGTTTAGTTGCCTTTTCATTTTATTTTTTAAGCAAATCTCTTTGTCCATGAATACAGCTCTTGTTAACTTTTAAAGTTAGTTAAAATGCTCCAAACATGTTTTCACGTTTTGTCCTTTTTAAAATGTCAGAAAAGCTTCAAATAATTATAATCAAAAGGTAAATCTCATGTTCTAATACGTTTATCTTTTGTTAGACCATACATCTACCTACCACTACCATATTTATATATTAGACCATGACTGATTTCAATTGATTAACTATTGTTTACAACAGATAAAGGATAAAAACACTTAAAACTAGTGCATCAACCGGCGGCCTTGGTAGGAAACGTGCGAACCTTCGATCGAACTTCGTTTTTCGGACGAGTTAGAGTAGACCTCCAGGAGTTTAGACAGCTGAGACTGGATTTTATTGTGTAAAATTTATATTTTCTGAAAATGAAATTTTATTCTGGCTAAATAAATATTGAGTGTAGAGCCAAAATTGATTAAAAAAACTAAGCTTTTTTAATCTATGGTCATACAATTTCTGAACGAACTTCTGAGTTTTTAAACGAAACTGTTTCCGTTAGTCTTGACAAATTATTTAACAATATTTATTTCAATAATTTGAACAACAATACAAAAGGGACTATAAATAGTGTTAGTACCTTTTAATATTATTTTAATAACAAAAGATTGTAGTAAAGCGAAATAAAACAATGTTATCAGACTTAAAAATATTAATAGAAGTTATGTTGTCTTGGAGGGAAAATGGCGGAAAGAATGATGGCGTCTATTTTTATTTCATTTCGGGGCCGACAATAATCTAGTTGCCTCTTTCACGCTAGTGGAATTTGCCTATTGCTTTTGGGCACGCGCTGTGATCAATATGTCCACGTGATCTGTCGTCAATCGCGATTCGCGACTTGACTCGCGTAAGTAATGCACAATGCAAAATGAGAGAAGGAAACGTTTGTGTTAAAATGAATGTGTAAATGTTTTGTTATTTTATGAAGTACTGTTAAAAAATGCCTGCATCAATTGGTGTCAATTTGCGTGTGACTGGCCACTGCAGCCAAGGCGGGAGAAAGTACATGGAAGACTTGTTTTCCGTTGCTTATCAACAAACGGAAGATGAGAGAGATTTGGAATACGCTTTCTTCGGGATTTACGATGGCCACGGAGGCAGCGAGGCCGCTGCCTTCGCGAAGGAGCATCTCATGGACTCCATAGTCAAGCAAAGACAGTTTTGGTCAGACAACGACGAGGATGTTCTGAAAGCCATCAGAAATGGTTACATGTTGACCCACTTGAACATGTGGAAAGAGTTAGGTAAACACCGAGTTTCACATTTCTAGAAGCATGCTTTGTTTCATACAAGTCATCAGACATGGTGTATTGTATCCAAGGAGATTACCAAGTGACTGTACGAATGGTTTTGGCTTGACCTTGTTAGATCTAAGTACTCGTTATTTTTTCTTGACTGGTTTGACATTGAGTTTGCTGAAGTTTTTCGTGGGGTTCATTGTATTCGGTGGTGATTATATCTAATTTGTTTTGCTAGCAATTGCTTCTATCAGAGCTGATTCATGGGCATGTTGTTCATTTTGCACAATTTTTGGGTGATCCCACTCACTTGGCCAAGTGAAAGCTGTTATTCCAGTTTGTTTTTATATTGCCTCAAGTATCGTCTTACGAAAATGTGTAAAGTAAGGTCAGATTGTTATAAAATTTTGGCATTACAAAGCTTCTACGGACTAATTAATTACTCATGCTACTGTTCATTGTACCAAGATATTTTGAAGTCTCCCACAATATTATTATCAAACAATGTTGCCTAAATTTGTTATTATTGAAATGGGAATTAGTTCTACCCAGCTTTAAAATTTTGTTGGTTATGAAATTAAACAAATTAAGATTGCATGCCCAGTTTTCAGTTTAAACATGAAGCAATATTTGCGAATGTGATTAATAGTATTTTTGCTTATTGGGCACGAATAGGCAACATACCTAATACTTTTATTGCATGTTGTCATTTTCATCATTATTAATGAATTTTTAAACAAAATAACACCAAATAATACCTATATGGAGTTGGTGCACCCTATTGTGAATTAAGACCACCAGACACAATATCCATCCTCACATTGCACACCATGAATGCAAAATTATCTTTACTTCCCTTTATTTATTGATTATTTGACATTTCAGTTATGAAATAGTCATAACTGAAATGTCAAATCATATTCATTAAACTATGTAACAACTTTGTGAAGTGTGCATAACAAGAACAGAGAATATAGATATTGTATCCTAAAATAAATGCCTGAAAACCAATAAATTGTAAATATATTCCAAACAATTGATGACAACATTATTGTTACAGAAAAATGGCCTAAGACAGTAACAGGGTTACCAAGCACCGCTGGCACAACGGCCAGTGTGGCATTCATTCGCCGTGGCAAGATATACATCGGCCATGTCGGAGACTCTGCAATTGTTCTTGGGTACCAGAAAGATGGTTAGTAACAACAGATTTACAAATACACATGGACATTGGGCCCAAGTTTGAAGGCTTTTTAACACTTTGGCTGCGGCTAGTGATCACACGCGCTAGCCCCAGGCGCGGCTAATAAGCAAACGCCATGTTTTTTACGCGCCTGGTGTGTGCACCTGCACTCTCAAAGGAAAACAAGGTATGTGTTTCCTGCAGCCAAAGTGTTAAAGCTTTAGTCTACTTGTACTGATTACTATGTAGCAATCAAAACAGTTCAGAGTGAGGGCTAACTTGTTCACATGTAAATTAAAAATATGTTTCAAGCAGTCCTTGGAACATCACATTTTTGAGTTTAAAATGTTTGCCAGTGAAAACCCAAATGACAACAGGAAACTTTAGTCTTTACTTACAGCTTTGTCCGTGTAACTGGAATTGAATATCCTGTCCTTCATTACTAAAAAGCAGTGAGCTGCAATTTGATCATTGTATCAGTGGTTGTTTGTTACTGTTCTGAGGAAATATTGTGTCTAAAATTACAAAAACAACAACACTGACACTGAAAGTCCTATCTTGATTAGAATTTATTTACAAACATTGATTTTTAATCAGATAATGTTATGTAGAAAAGTGTTTCACAAAGTATAGTTAAACCTTGGCTTTGTGTATTTCATCAAACAGTTGTTATTTTATATGCAATAAACAGTTTCTTCCTTGTTTAAAGTATGTTTTCTGAGGCCTTTACCTGAGAAGAGATAATTTAATTTATTTATTATTTCAATTATAAATACATACCATTTTAATTATTGCACTAAAATTCTGCATATATTTGAATATATTTTGGAGTTTTCAAATAACTTAAGTTTATTTACATCAATCAATTCCAATACCACATTAAATGACTGTAAAATCCTTAAAAATCTCAATTGTTTTCTATACTAATATTATAAAGAGGAAAGATATGTATTTTTGTATGTTTGTCTTGAATAAACACAAAAACTACTAGACTGATTTCAAAAATTCTTTCACCATTAGATTGCTACATTATCCCTGAGTAACATAGGCTATATGTTATACCCGTGCAAAGCCGGGGCAGGTCGCCAGTGTGCTATAAATATCTACAATTATAATAAAGCAATAAAGATACTTATTCAACTAACATTTTTAATCTTCTAGGATCAGAAGAATGGGCAGCAAAACCCCTAACATTAGATCACAAACCAGAATCCACAGCAGAAATAGAACGGATACAAAGATGTGGCGGCAAAGTGATATCAAAAGCTGGAGTACCTCGAGTAGTCTGGAACAGACCACGTTTGGGCCACAAGGGACCCATCAAAAAGAACACCCCAATGGATGAAATCCCATTTTTGGCCGTAGCGAGGTCACTAGGAGACTTGTGGAGCTATAACCCTAATAATGACGAATTTATTGTGAGCCCCGATCCTGATGTTGGTGTGTTGATGATTGAACCCTCAAAATTTAGGTGAGTGAAACACTAAAGCTCTCAGTATTTTGTTACCTATTCACTAAGTTTCAGTTTATTTTCCCTTTCCTGATAAGATTGGTCTCGGTATTCAAACCAATCCTGATAAATACAATAAACAATGAATTTTGGTGAGAAACTAGTAGGCCTTAGAGAGAGTGAGCAACACTTTGTATCTCGTAATATTGTTGGGAAAAACTAGAAAAATATGAGCAAAGCAACAAGATGTGCTACTTATTAGAATAACTAAATGCAGAAAGGTAAGATAAGGTCAATCTAAAAATAGCCATACAATGTGGTTGACAATTGTAAAATTCGGTAAATAGAACCAGAAATGGTGTTTCTTGTTGTTAGCTTTTAAGGTTTACTCGTAATGGTAAGTGTATGCGGGCTATGATAAGACGAGAATGTCCAAACATTTTCGAGCTTTGCTCAGCTTGTGCTTTGCCCTTTAAAGCAGAAGAGTAGTTTTCCTTAGGAGTGTCTAGTTCGTTGCAATGTCTTACTCTTGCACTGCTTGAGAAGTCTCCACTCTTAACTTTAGTCCTGTAAAAATTTCTAATATGTTTGTTTGAATGTTCCAGATGTCTGATTTTCGGCACGGACGGGCTCTGGAACATGATATCGCCGGAGGGCGCGGTGAGCCTGGTGCAGGCCACGGAGCGACACAACGAGGCGGCGCTCGTGGGCGGCGCCGCCAACCAGCCGCGGGACTGGCTCAACCCGTCCAAGAGCCTGGTGGATCACGCTCTAGAGAGGTGGGTTAAGATTTATTGATTTGATACATATTTTTTCTGCTTTTTACGTTTTTTACTCTCGTAGTATTTCGTGGATAAAGCTCGCTTCGAGAAAAGTTTCGAAAAGTGTTTCGATTTCGACTAGGCATCTATGAACCATGCTGTATTTATATCGGCTTCGCACCCTATTTAAGTTTTCATTTAGTTTTTGCCTACTTCGTTAGAAATAACTTAGAATGGTGGGTAGCGTTTCGAGCGGTCGCTAACATGTCGGGTTTGTTCCAGATGGTCGAACACGCGCATGCGCGCCGACAACACGTCGGTGGTGACGCTGATGCTGGACCCGCCCGGGCCGCCGCGCGCCACCGTGCTGCGCTCGCGCACCGCCGCGCTGCAGCGAGCGCCGCCGCCGCGCGAGCCCGGCCCCGGCCCCGGCCCGGGCCCCGAGCCCGGCCCCGAGCGCGCGCACCCGCAGAACGGCCTCACCATCATGACGCGCTACTCCGACGCGGAGCGCGCGCCCGCCCCGCCGCCCGCCCCGCCCGCGCCGCCGCCGGCCTCACCCGCGCCCGCGCCGCCCGCCGCCCTCGAGCCCGACGACGCCGACTCGATCCACAACTACGGCAACCCGGCCGAGTCCTACTTCATGGCGCGCCTGCTCAACCGCACGCGCGTCTGCAACACGCTCGCGGAGCTGCCGGCCGAGCTGGCGGCCCCCCCGCCGCCCGAGCGCGAGCCGCCCGCGCCACGCGACTCGCTGCCGCCCGCCACCGACCTGCCCGAGCCGGAGCCCGAGCCCGAGCGCGCCGCCTCGCCGCCGCCCGCCTCGCCGCCCGCGCCCGACCCCGAGCCGCACGCGCCTCCCGACGACGACGGCGGCATCCAGATCAACGAGGTCTCGTCGAGCTCGCCGACCGAGGGCCCGGGCCGGCCGCGCGGGCGCCGCCCCCGCGCCGACCCGCGCGCCGCGCCGCCGCCCGCGCACGACCGCGTGCTGCGCTCGCACCACGAGCCCGAGCCGCCGCGCCCGCACACGAGGCAGGCCGCCACCCGCGCCGGCCGCTCCGCCGACGCGCCGCTCGACCGCGTCGTCATCCTGACGCGCCGCGCGCCGCCTCCGCCGGCCCCCGCGCCCGTCGCGCCGCCCCGCGCCGAGCGCGCTCCCTCCGCGGAGGCGCGGCCCCCTCCCGCCCGGAAGGCGGCTGCGGACCCGCCCGCCGAGGAGGACCCGAAGAGAAGCGGGCGCGCGACGCGCTCGACCGGCGCGCCGGGGACTCCCCTGGCGCAGAAGATAACGCGCAGCATCGGCACGTATGCGCGCGAGCTGCGCGGGGCCGCGGCAGCCGCGGCGGCGGCGGCGGGCGCGCGGGCGGGAAACTCGGCGCGCGCCCCGGGGCCGGCGCGGCGGGCCCCGGCGGCGCGGCGACAGGGCGCGCACCGCTCGAAGGAGAATCTCGGCGCCGCGAGGGCCCGCGGCCGCGCGCGCGCCGCGCCCGCCGCCCCGCCGCCGCCGCGCCCCTGCACGCGCCGCGCGGATAGCGCGCGCGAGCCCGAGCCCGAGGTGCACTCCACCACGGGCGAGCCGCGCGCCTGCCTGCCGGCCGCGCCCGAGCCCGAGCCGCGGCCGCGCGCGCTGCGCTCGCGGAACGACGCGGCGCCGCCGGCCCCCGCCTCCGCCCCCGCCCCCGCCGCCTGCAAGCGCGCGCGGCCGGAGGAGGCCGGCCCGGGCGGCAAGGCGGCGCGGCTGGCGGGCGGCGAGCGGCGCACGCTGGGCAAGCGTGCGTCGGGCCCGTGGGCGCCGGCGCCGCCGCTGCGGCCGCGCCTGCGCCGCCGGCTCGCCAAGTAGCGGCGGCTGCGCCCGCGCCCGCCTCACGGTGCCTTCTCTCCTGCCGGGGTGCTCTCGACGTTGTGTTTAAGTTCCGTCGTGGATCCAAAGATGACTGCGTTGTATACGGTTGAGTTTCTGTTGTTGATGTTATAATTTTATTTCCCCCGGCGGCGCTCCCCGGGGCGAACTATAGTACAAACGATAAAATATTTACTCGTAAGTTTAACGCGCGGACCAGGAGGGATTTAACTAGCCGTAGTAGATATTTATTTTCTCTATATTTGTAGCTTCTATTGCATTGCATTTACCTAGACGGATGTGAAAATCAGATTTTCATAGTGGTTAATATTGTCAGAGGCTACGTGGCGACTTCCCGATGCAGTGATTGAAGTTTTTAAAGCGAATTAGAATTCTATAACATTTTGATACATTGTTAAAATAAAGAATATTATATATAAAAAAAAACTTTATTAAAATATTAGACATAGTTATCGACCGAGAGTGCTTTCCGATTAAAATTAAGTAATAGTGCTAACAGATCAGATTTTATTATGGTAGAGAGAATACGATCAATTTGTACAGTTAGGTATCCGAAATTTTAGTTTCGTTTGTATTGTGCTAAATTTTCCTTTACTAATATAAATTTTAGGCAAAAGATAAGTTATTCTTTTGGGAAAAGAATTGTTATACATGTTTCTCTTATTAGGGTTTATTGATTTGAAGAAAATAACGATAAAAATTGTTGATGTTGATTTATTTCTTGCGATTACTACTAAAATCTAGTGCAATTTATGACTGTTTCTGACAAAAGAATCGCATAAAGTTTTATCTAGTATATGTACTACAAAAGTAGGCTTTTTTACTTGGTGCATTATTTCTTGTACACTATAGTTATCTTTGCAATTAGGTTGTTAGTTGACTTCACCATTACTTGAATTTTCTATTGAAACAATGTGATTTTGAAACCATTGATGTTATGTTGCAGAAGCCAAATATGTTGGTTTTTTACTGTAAAATGATTACAGATACTGCCGTTACCAATTACCATGTAAAATATCAAGTTTTGAACATAATTTTTAAGATTTTGTACATGTTTGAAACTTGATCGAGCGGTGAGTGGGTATATCATCTGAAACATAGTTTTCGATATCTCGGCTTGGCCCTATTCGACCTTTGGTATGACCATTGGTTTTTGTTAAAAATCGACTCAAATCATTAGTAACAAAGTACTAAGTTATTGTATAATAGTATTTACTTTGAAGCATGGATGTCGAAGCTATTGTTCGGATGGTCTACATTTTGGCTATATATACTACTAAGATTTGACCAAGAGCTATCACAACTATGTTGTATGTGTCATCATCTTAGTACATTTATTCTAAAACGACAATATGTGCGGAAGCTAACTGTTCTTATTATTTTAAAGTTCTATAGATTGTTTTCCGTAAAAAAGCATATTTATTAACACAATATTTTCTTATCAAACTTTAAGACTTCAGTTCCAGATATTTCATTGTGATATTTTTTTCACATTTTAATATCAGTAACAGGAACAAGTTTGCTTTCGAATTCTACCCACTATAACAGTTACATAAGTTCTAAAATACTATTGCGGACTAATGAAGCTATCTTCAATTTGGAGTAAAGATTAAAACGATCACCCTGGAATGAATAATTTGACATAGTTTGTGATAGATCTCTTCGTTACCTAAGAATGGACGGACTGAAGATTCTTATGTAAAAGATGTAATTAAGTGAGTCCAATATATCTTGTAAATAAACTTATTATTAGGTGAAATATTATGTAATAATAATGTGCCTCATTCGTTACCGATTTAACAACAAATAGATAAAAAAGTGTTCTTTGATATTGAGATAAATGTATTTTTATTGAGAATAAATTTATTGCATTGTAATTTAACTGTAAAAGAGGATTTAATATATGTTAAGCTTATTGTGTAGGTATGTCTATCACTTATGTGGAAGTGCGGCATCTCATGTTTAGTTTAGTCCATTTTATTATTTTTGCGTTTCGATATAAGTGATGGAATGTATTGAGGGTACGGTGAAGATTTCTATCGCTGCGTTTTCGCTCATTGTTGCTAAGTGTACTTACGTACGTAATTATATTATACGTATTAAACGCCGTACACATTTTGAAATCCGAAATGGAAAGTATGTAATTTGACACGTAACTGTAATTATAAATGCGTACGTAAATATGCTATCTTTGCCACCTGTATGCGCTCGTTTACGCGTAATTGCGTGCTATGGAACATTTAGAGAAAAAACAAAAAAAAAACGGCGAAATGTCGAGCGAAAACGCAGCCTAACGTTCGAGGGTAATTCTGCCTTGGTATTAAGTGTGAGTGGTATACGGCATACATGTCTGTAATGTTAATGAGAAGCTAAAACAAAATTTACTATACATAACAGAGTGAAGAGGTTTATTGTAGATTTTATTTTTCGATTTAAATAAAGTTTGTATTAAAATAGATGGTGGATTTTTACTAATAATTTTAGTACCCATAGATATAACAGTACTAGGCGTGATGATCAGCCTGTCTGTATTAATATTTAAAAAAATACATACAGACGAACATAGAACCTCCTCCTTTTTGGAAGTCGGTTAATGAGCGAATGGTTTGATTTAAACTTTTTTCTAGAGAAGTATTTTTACTAGTGACTGTCCAACACAAAACTGTATAAACTTGGTCGCAGTGTACATAGGTATGTTATTACACTTACTTTTAAGTGTGAAGAAATATCCCATCATACTTGCCTAACACTTATCCAAAGCCCCTATAGTTTACGGTACTACAAACTGGAACCGAGTCCCGAGCCCGACCCTCAGGTAAACACCGCATGAATGCGGAAGCCAGCGCCCCATGAATGGGCACAACCCGCCTGATTCCTACGAGCATCTGTCGCGCCAACGCCGCTCCTGGCCACCCTTCTATTTCAAATGGCTAGGTTATAGTTTGGATGCGCGTCGTCAGCCGTCCCAACGCGTTCCCTAGCCGTCCGCCAGTTACGCGACGAACGTAGTAAACGCCGCATCTGGCGTATTTCCCACAACAAACTGTTATAAATATTAGTGAAAAACTAACTGGCTAAAAACAATATAAACATCAAAGTGGAGTGTTTTTGAACGCAACTGTGATTAGGAAGTGCAGTGAAAGGGAACGCGGGAAAATGTGTAAGTTTATTTTTTAATTTATATCGATCGGTTGGCTGCTGCAGTGCGGTGCAGTGATAATGTTGGATGTTGTTTACTTCGGGACGAGCTTTCTCGACTTATGTCGTCGCATCGTACTATTAATAGATCGGGGTTAATAGTTATCGATCGCTGACTGGCGACAAAACGTTTCACATCACTTGCTGCGTTAAGCCAATTTTGGCTTTATTGGCTTTACGAGCAATCGGCATCGAACTATTACTGGCACATGCAGTTGTACCTTACAAGCTACTTGTATGTTATAAGTCGGTCTAACCAATTCTCTTGTTTGCTTTTAAAGTACAACTCTACACCAATTCTATTGGCCTATTTTGTAGCTACTTCTACCTACTACAAATAATATTATCTTCCTAGCCGTATGCCGGTGATGCTGTGAGTTGGGTCTCATGTAATCTGATGATCGGTTCTACGCGGTCACAGTGTAATGTAAAACGGAGCTATCCTAACCACAAGACGAGGATAGGTTTACTAAGGCATCTAGCTAGAATAATATTTACATCGGGGCTAAAGTTCAATTTTTGGCTGTGTTTTACACTTCAATATTTTATCTGCCCCTACGCAATTCCGTTGTAATTGTTCCGGGATAGAAAGATTTTAATACGTAAGTCCCCACGCTGCTCTACTTGTTCGCCGAAATTTATGTAAATATTCACAGAATTACTGTCGCTTTTGGGTAGCAGTGATACAACCAAAAAAAGTAAAATATTATTTACGAGGCAGATGTCATCAATATAATGGTAAGCGCCACACCTGCCCACAGCTATGCAGCGCCTGCCTACACAACACAGTCACCCGTAGCGCAACCTTCAACCTTCAGATTATAATATACGAACAGAATGTGAGATAACTTTATCGGCTCGAACTCTTTAACTCCATCAAATGGAACCGGATCAGCACAAAACATACATTGTTATTATGCTTATTATCCAAAACTCGAAGGCACGCATTCTTCAGGCGCCCCAACTAGATCTACGGGTTTTTTGTCCAGTGGCCAATTTTCGATGCTTGTTAGATAGATTGGCTGTTTTAAATTATTGTTGTGATGATACTTTACGAGACAAGTCGTCCGGTTTGATCGGTTTCAGCCGACTGCCTCGAAAGAGAGTAATGTTTTTAGTATGCACACGTTTTAGTGTTCCAATGTGACCTATCTCAACGGGTTGACTGATTTTGGATTGCGAGAGCTCGCAAGAGCGTCGAGAGGATTTTTATTTTAATAATAAATTGTTTTACCTATACAATTAGACAAGTCGTGAAATTCCACTCACCATTATTTTCTTAGCCCGACATACTTTCAATACTTACTAGAAACGAGGTCATTGAAAGCCACTGTCTGGAGACACGGCGACCTACCAAATCAATAAAACGAGTAGGTATAATCTAACTGAAACCAACGAAACTTATCTTCTTACCTAAAACCCACCCTACCTCGTACTCTACTGCGTCATAAAGGCGTATGAGTTGATTACACGTAACGAGTACAGTGGCAAGACAGTACCTAAATGAGCATACTCGGCCGAGCAAGCAAATCCTGGTTTTAGTGACTGTCTCTCCACGTCAAAATGTTTATACAAAGACAAACCGAGTAATCGCCCAAGAGCACTGTCTCGCCACTGTACTCGTTACGGTTAAAATCAACCCATTAGCATGAGTTACAGGATTATTGCCGACTTGTTTATGGAAAACACGGGTTGTTCACACGTCTCTATTCCCTGTGGTTTTATACCTTTATCTAGCTTTATATATATGTATTATATGCCTACTAACTGTTTCGACGACGCACGTAACGAGGGGACATGGCTAATAGGATAAATTGGTGACTAACAGCTATACCTACAGGGTTATAAGGAAAGGCTATGCTCAGCTGAAAAGGGTTCATAGTAGTCAGCATCATAAACAATTTTTACTATGGGACTAAATCTGTAATTGAAAAAAACATAATTAGGTGTTCGGTAGAAAAATGTCAATGACACTCGACAAATACATACCTATTTATGGAATAACTGGTTTTTTTTATTGCAGAGTTGGTCCCATTGTAAAAGTCGTTCATAATGATGAGTACTATGAGCCCTTTTCGGCTTAGCATACCCTTTGCTTATAGCCCTATATTAAATTAAACATGAACTTCAGTGAATAGTGCCCGAAGCCAAGCTCAGCTACCAGTAGCCTGGTACATTGTACCACCAAGGTCCAGCATTGAAAAGCGACAAAGCATCGGTCACGGTGGCGTCACGGTCCAAATACAGTGAAACCTTACTCTGGGCAGCCACAATGGGCTTCAATACGGGTTTGGAGATACGTACGTATGTACAGTCGTCGGTATACGATGATGGGGCGTGTGAACATTAGGGAATGATAAAAGATCGCTTAAACTCAGTTTAGCAGGGGTTGCTTACCTACTTTATTTCAAGCTTTTACTTAACTTGCAATCTATGTAACTATGTCTATTCGTGTGGAATCTTGCAACTCAATTTCGAACCACTTCTCGATGTCCAATTGAGCTGAAATTTTGATTAAAATTTAGATGATGTTAGCTAACGCAATTTGTAGAAACTTAAGTATGTACGAATAATGCAAAAAGTTTTTATTTTAAAACTAAAATCTTTTCGACTCCAAAATTCGAGAGACTTTTAATGCTAACTGTACAAATAACGTTCACATGAGTATTGTGTAAGCAACAAACACGCATAACCAAGTAAATAAGGAAACCGTTTTATTAATCATTTATTTACAATCGGTAGCTAGTGGCTATACGTAAAACATAAATAATTAGGTACAAATGCAGAGCTAACAATAAGGGCTAAATAACAAAAGTAATTGATTTATTATTATACAAAACAGCATTAAACTAAAAATAATATTATACCTAGGTGTAGAAAAAAAACTTATCGAAACTTGATCAAAACTACATAAAACTTCGTGTATTCCTAGAAGCTAGAAATAGTAAACACAAAATAATAAATCAACAACGCTCTATGGAATTTTATGTAACTATTTTCATCATATTTCTAGCAATAATTTCTCGAGTAAAATCATTAGTAATCATACGTACTAGGTAAAATATAACATTCTAGATTTCACTACGATCACAAAATAAATAAAAAGTAATTCGAGCCGGCACCAGCTACGCAATTTGTGATTTTCTGGTTAAAATTGGTTAATGCTATCCGTTTCACTTTTTGTTCAAAAAACGACAAGCTTTTTATAAGCTTTGAAGTTACGGTCCATTTGTTCACTGCAAAACTTAGGAAATACAACATAATTATACAATAATACAAATATTAATTTACGGATATAAATTTTTGGCATACAGTTCTTAGGGTAGGACACGCTGTGACTAGAAGATTTGATCCCGGGGTTCCGATAAAAAAAGTGCTGGGAAACTGGGATCCTCTAGCTGTGACCTATCTGCAGTTATAGGTGTATTCAGTACACTGTATTGAGATTGAGAAAAAAAGGACAGCATTTTGTACGTTGGAAAGCTGTTCAGATTAATAATAACAAGTATCACGTTTTTTACCTTATTACAGCCGAAGCTTATACTTTCTAAGTAGAATGCAAAACAGATATTTACTAGAGCATATCTACATGATAATGAAAACTACAGGTATCTTAGGTCCATATTCAGTTAGGTACAGTTAGGTACTTATACCAGTGGCGTAACTAAGAGAGGTTCAAGTAAAATACAGAGCGTGCTGTGGGCCCCACTCAAGGAGCGCTAAAGCTTAGGCGGTCTACTAACTATAGGTAGTATTTTTTTTACTTTAAGCACAAAAAAAACATTATGGTAACAGCACCAGTTGCCAAGACCATTGCAGCGTGATTGCAACGTCCGCGTCGAGAGGTATTTCTTTGGCATATATGCGCGATTGGAACCGTTAGAATTTAGATTTTCAAAACATGCTAAACTAAGACCTTGCAGCAACTGATTCAAATCTGATTTGAACTAACTGTATTAGATGAATTACTGCAAATTTAAGACGATTGGATTTACAGTTCGTACTTATATATAAATATACATACCTACTTGTACGACGGAGAAATATGGATATGTCATCATATATGCAACCTTTAATCCTCCCACTGCTGGGATACAGGTCTACCCTCGAAGGGTGATTAGGCCGTATTCCACCACGCTGGCCAAGTGCGGGTTGGTGGATTCACATACGCCATTGAATTTCTTCTCCGGAAATATGCAGGTTTCCTCACGATGTTTTCCTTCACCGAAAAGCCAGTGGTTTGTAAATTCGTACATAAGTCCCAAAGAACTCATTGGTACGAGTCGGGGTTTGAACCCGCCACCTCAAGAATACGAAGCGGCTGTTCTCCCACTGAGCTACCACGGCTTTTTTGGATATGTATAATTATATACAAATAAACAACGCCAATTTGTTTCAATATATACCTATAGCCTAAACCTATAGACTCCAACTCTCTTCGCTCGATCAATAACTGAAGTATATAGTCATCAAATGCACTTACAGTTTACCACCTGGCGGCAAGAAAGTGCACGGTACTACTGGCGACCGTTGTTTTGTTGCAAATAGCACTGGTTACCCGATTTCTGTTGACGCTCATTATTTTGTGAGGTGACCATCATACAAGGTGCGTTGTTTGCAAAATCTTATTGAAGGGGTCATCAAAAATGGGTTATAGGCATAACCGATCGTTCACAGACTTACAGTGAAATTAATAAATATACACCTGTAGGTAATAAGTAGGTATATGTGTCTTGTCTCATAAATACTGCGACGCGTCTGCGGAACTTCGTGGTGAAGACTAAATTTAAAATTTTACGCAAAATCTTGTTAAACCTAAAATAAAGTATTTTATATTCTGCACTTTGCAGAATTTAAAATATAATATAATATTATAATATTTTAAATTTAAGATGTAAATATATTTTATGTATTCTATTTAAATAAATTAAAACATTAGATTTAGATATAAGTAATCATTTTTGGTAGTTTTTAGATTCGGTTTACATACATAATATACTCGTATGTGATATAAATGCTGTAGATTACTAGATTTGAAAATTATAATTAAAATGTTTCATATAATATAATATAATCTAATATATAAAATTCTCGTGTCACAGTTTTCGTTGCCATACTCCTCCGAATATAATAATATAATATAATATAATATAATAGAATATAATATAATATAATATAATATAATATAATATAATATAATATAATATAATATAATATAATATAATATAATATAATATAATATAATATAATATAATATAATATAATATAATATAATATAATATAATATAATATAATATAATATAATATAAAATAACCTACCTTTCACAGACTAAACATTTAAATCGTGATTACAAGAATTCTGTTTTTGCACGCGTTGAAGTCTTTTGTACTTACCTGCAATTAACAAGTTAAAGACATTAACGCGCAGGCGCACCTTTACGTAGCAAATAGAGAAATACAATACAATAATACTTTATTGACATCATAAAATAAACTGACACAGTAAATCAGTCACAGTATGTGATAGGCACTAAATGCGGTCTTATCGCTAAGAGCGATCACTTCCTTCCAACGACGTGGAAGGAACGTTGCTTGGTGGATCCTAAAATCTGGTTCTACACTCTCGCTTTACCCTGAAGTATTCCGTTATCTTTTCTCTTTCTTCATAAACGTAGATCAACGGTGTTAAAAAAATCCGGCTGCGCAAAGCTCCTACAGTTACCATAACATTGCAATAAGTTGAAAAATTGCGAACTTTTACCCCACTTGTTAGTTTTTTAATGAAAAGTTACAACTGCCTGTTCAGAGCATGAAAATATTGAAAATGTTTTCTTGCAACTTTTTACGATGTTATGGTATCTGTCAAATGCATTCTTAGATCGACCTCAGCGAGCTGGTCACCCTGCACTAGAAACTGTCGCAGCCGCTGGTTACATCCACCGCAACATACGAGTAACGAGACAACCCGCGCGAGGTGCGAGTGGTTACCGCGGAACAGATTACCTGGTGTGTCGAGTGGAGCCTCCGTCGCATTTGTCGAGAAAAAGATCAGCCTTCTGCGTTTTATGGCTACTTTATTTGCCTAAACTCTATGTATACGCTGGATGCACTTTCTAACAGTTTTATAGAGAGCAAGTACTGCTTAATTAGTACTGACTGTAACAATGTGGGTGTTGGTAACTTTAGTTCCCAACCCCAGTGTCAGTAGACTCTAGGTCTAGACCGATAACTGATGCTTTTCAGAGCATGGATGCTTTGTAAGCCATTTGATTATTCTACCTCTAATATGTCTTTTCTGTTTTTACAGGTATTCGTAAAACAGAATGACCAAACATTTGTGAAGAAAAGACTATATCCAAAGAAAAACTGTGATAAATGAAGTGATAAGTATTTGATAAAGTGAACATCAAAGTAAAGCCGTTGGAGAATTATAACCATGGGTAAGTAACTTTTACTTTTTTACTCATGAGTTTGTCATTACGTAAATTCAATTAAGATGAAAGGCTTTGCATCTCATAATTTCCTATTTATTCGTTACAACGTAACTAACTTGAATTAAATTAAATAACACAGGACTCCCCTAGTGGGCCAAGTTGTAATGGTTGGCTTTTTTTCAACAACTGACTAGAAATCAATCTACTATTTATTCCCGACTGTCTAAAAAGCGAGTAACCTTTTAATTGAATTATGCGATGATTTTCTGCTTTGCCAAAACAGCATTTAAATGAAGGTCTGTCAGTCGGCCGTCAGGCTGACGGCAGGGGACTGTCAGTCGGACTGATATACGAGTGGATTAGTTGCGGGCCTATTCTGAGATGAAAATACATTCTAGATAGTTCCGTAGGTGTTAGCATACAGATCTAAATTGGTTAAAAGTGTTGATAAAGTAAGTCTTTTTTAAAGGCCGAATGGCTAGCCCTGATGAGAGTGGTTTTAGGCGGCCTGGAGGCCTGTTACATGGTTTGGCGGTTGTTGTGTCACACAAACAACTGGGACCAACAACTGAACGCGTCATTCGAACTATGGTAGCGCTCAGTCGTAAATAGACAATCGTGACGTTTAACATCAGGCGAGCGATTAGCTCGTCTCGTCACTCAATCGTACAAAAAAAATGCCACTCCTGGTCTCCCATCCAAAGACTGCCCATGTCGTCCATTGATGCTTAACATATATGCTATTTATCGACCACTAAACTTAGTCGAACTACACTACGAGCGCTACTAATTGAAGTCATTGTCTAATAAAACGCTATGACAAAGACAGCTCTGTTTTTAGTAAGTTTAGATCTGAAAAAAGCCTTCAAAATCAGTTCCTATGTCTTGTTTTACCTAACATAAACGAGTACATAATCTGAAAAGCGAGACAACGCTAAAGTATCCCTACAATTTAGCGGTCTCGATAAATATTCAACACACTAGATATTACGGAACACAGTTTACCTCGATTTTTTACTTTACTGAAATTGAAATGAAACTTCAAAATCACTTTTTGCGATATCGTCTAAGCTTAGAGAATAGGTCCGCAGGCCCACGTGCGGTGCGGTGACCCGAATGTTGCGCCGACGCACCTGTCGCAGAATAACTCATAGTTCACCAGCTCGTACCTTCCAGCTGCCATTCATTACTCTACCGGTGTTATTTATGTTGATCCAGCCACTGGATTACAATTTACTGACAGAAAATTGCCTGAACTCTGTCTGTTTGCTACTAAATTGAGAAACACCTACACAAAGTGACAGCCAGTTAGGCATAGTAGAAATACTTGTTTACACTGACTTTAGATAATATGGATATTGTTTTTTGGCCGAACACAGAACATTTACTTTATTTAGGAATATTTTACTTTCATTATTTGCATTGATCACCATCATTTATCTGTAGCTTTCTATCTTCCACTGCTGAGTATAGGCCTCTGTCTTGTTTTGCCATCTGCCTCGGTCACACGCCAATCGGATCCAGCCAAGTTGCAATCTATAAACGCAAACGCTATAGAAAACTAAGATAATGTATGGGAATGACATATCTATAATCTATTTATAGATTCTAAATTCTACTAGCTGCATCCGGCGGTTTCAACCGCTGTTTTTTTTAACTTTCAAACCTTTCCTGAACTTTCACAAACATTTCAAGATCAAAATTAGCGAAATCGGTCCAACCATTCTCGAGTTATATAGCCAGACAAACGAACAGCGATTCATTTTTAAATATAAGAAAATAAGAAGAAGAAGATTACAGAAATGCCATTCCCATACATTGTCTTAGTTTTCTATAGCATTTGCGATTATGGAATTGCTACTTGACTATGGGCAGGTTCAACTTGCGATTCTGTTAATATAGTTTTAATTCAAGACTATCGAATCCTGCTTTTTTGATAGTACCCACTTCCGCCCAGTACAGGGCCTCTGCTTACGACGACATAAACCGTTACATTGGGTCCATCTTATTTAATAGTTAGGTGTACTTCAAGTTACTGGACAGAGAACTGACAAAGACCACTGGATCATTGTAAAGTCGCTCACGTCAGGCCTAGTTAAGGCTGTTGCATATTCATTGGACTCAAATCTCAATTTATGTGAATTCTGCGTAAGTTCAATTAATTCTCGCAAATATGGTCTTAGACCAGTTTGGTGAATGTTCAATTTATATCTTAATATTAACTTTGTTTTGATCACAGACTTTTAGGGCTGAAATAACGCAATTCGGAACTTTTTAAACTATAGTGGGCGGTATAAAATCCTGTCTCTACTATACCTACCATAAAGAACATAATACTTAGTTATTGCAAACTAATTTTAGCTAGATGGTTAGATTTTCTGAACTTGTTTTTTTTTGTAAACTTACAATTTGCGTGTAAATAGGCCATCCTATAATAGTAGGGGAGCCCACGATGCTAAATGGGGATATCATCGAGCGTCATAGAGACCTATTGGGTTGCAAAGCTTAGATGATAAGAAGAAAAAATGTTAAGTGATATATACCTTTTCATCGCTGGGGGAAGCGGCTATAGATTTTTAAATATGTAAAAAAAACTGTTGCATGGGCATCTTCGAGCGCGTCAGATATTGATAGCATCAATGCCTTACGTATTTTTAATAATGTACGTATGTTAATCTGATCGTTTGCATGATGCGGGTGGTTGTATGTAAGGGTTGAAAATGAAAAAAAAATAAAATTAATCGAGCGCGTCAGATTTTCTAAGGGAGTGTTAAGTGCACCAAAAAATAGCTCTCATTCACTAATCTGACGATTTCGATGGGACGCAAACTCGCGGCCATTTTCATAATGTGCAAAAAAAATTCGCCATTTTGAAATACTCAAGCGCGTCAGATTAAGATATATAAAAGGGTTCATCTTTATGTTCTAAACGTACTGTTTCATAATCTGACGATTATCTAGAGGAATTCGCCTGATCTGACAAAAAAAAATTAGAAAATCGGTTCACCCTAAAGGCCATCCCTGCAACTTCCCGCTAATTCCATTCTTGGGCGCTTAAAATTGTACTTTTTGAGCTTAAAATATATTTTATGTGATATTTTGAGCTCGCTGAGTTCAAAGAAATAATATTTCTATGCATTAGCTCTTCCAGCTCAATAGTCTGATAGAAGTTTCATAGAACACTATTTTTGGAATTTTCAAACCGCAATAACTTTTGAATGGATCAAGCAATTTTCACGCAGTTGGCGGCATTCGATGAAGTTTTAATTGATCGAACCAAAAATTTTGGAGTAATCCCGAAAAAACACTTTTTCGGGTTTCTTTCGTTCACGATATCTCTCGAACGAATCAACCGATTTTGACCAGCTTGATGGCGATCGACGTGATTTTTTAAGCTCAAGAGCGGATTAGTTTTTGAAGTTGATCGATAAAGCCGTTTAAAAGTTATTCCAAAAAACCACTTTAAAAAAAAAAAAATTTTTTTGAGATTTTCCAAAATTTCTCAAAATCTATCGGTCCGGATCGGTTCAAATTCACAGGAAATCTAATTTTGAGGAAACTCTTCAGAACACCGTTTAGTAGATTCCGATCGGTTTAGTCGTTCAAAAGTTATAAGCGAGTCACATAGTCACACACACACACACACACACACACATACATACAGACATCGCGGAAACATCGAAACAGGAGCATGTGTTTCGGAGCTATTTCCCGAAACTTCCGGTGCATTGTCATGTTCCACTACACTTTGCTCTTGTAAATACTGAAAGTCTCGTGGTATTTTAATTGCAGTAAATAATTTATAGCACTGTGCGTGATATAAATCATTTAATGATGATTCCATCGACAATTTCGAGGTTATCAAAATATGTTCCTCGAGATTTTCGGAAAACCGGCTTGCTACGACGATATTCCAAAATATTTACACATTTTTTTAATGTTTCTACTGTAAATTTAATTGTTTTTTGTAAGGTACTTTCACCACAAAATACACATTTTAAATTAATATCACTCATATTAAATATTTATAAACTTTAATTCACATAATAATTATATACTCGTAATATTACAATATTTAGCAAAAAGAGCCGAAACGTTGGAAACACGTTGTAAACAGTATGCCACGAACGAGTCTTTATGATCAGCTGTGATGGCGTCATGGCAGCAGAAACCAGAGTGGGGACGGAGTGAGAGAGTAATAGATAGAGAAAGAGTGAGAGAGGAATAGAAACGCGGAGAAGGAAATGTAGGCATCACGCAGCTCCACGCATTTAACTTTATCGACGAATTTTTGTTATTTCGGCTTGCGGAAATCATCAGATTATATATTATTCGTTATTCTTGAATTATTTCCTTTAAAACAAAAAAAAATTTAGCTACGCTCGAGAATGTCGAGATGACGTTTTTTTTTTACAACTTTGCTGCCCTCCCCTTTCTTTACGTCACTCTCAAATTGTCAGATTAGTGAAATATACACTTTTTAGGATGTAATTAACTCTACCCTACCTTAATCTGACGCGCTCGAGAATTTCTGATGGTCAATTTTTTTTTACTAATCTGATCCTGCATCCTTCACGGGCGGCCTTATATTTGGGCCTCATGTTTGGTGGAGGTACTTAACCGGGTACAAGGTATCCCCCTGTATATCAATCTGCCGCGCTTTAGCACAACACGAAATCCCCGCTTGGGCTCCCCTACTATAATGTGATGGAGTGACGATTACCGAAAGTCAGTTGGCCATGATTGTAGACAGTCTAAAATAGGTTTAAATTACATCTCACTTCATAGATATCTTGGGGAGAGTTACTCGGTCTAGCAGTCTTTAAATCATATACAATCGAACCTATATCCATTTGGTTAAACTGATTACATACTTAGGCTGCCTACGAGTATATCCTCTTACCTATTCCATGCTTCTACCACTATAAGGCATAATATACCTACTATAAAGGCAGGCTCTACAGAAGGTACGATAGCTAATAAAACTCCAAATAACAAATCAATCCAAAACCACGCAGCAAAAAATCCCAGAGTTCTCACAAGTCACAACAAAACATAAAAACTCATCTATTATTAGGAATGACAAATAATGTTGATAACGTATAATTATGTCATTCAACACTACGCAGCGACTGCTAATTATTCTGTGGCACTGGCTCCATAACTATTCATCGTGTCACCATCAGACACACCCACAGCAACAATCTAATTACTACATCCGAATCATCAGCAATTTTTTGTACAGCTTCTGTGACCCTTGCGCGTAGAATTTCCGAAGCTTTTTTCGTATCAGGCGAAAAACCGTCAATGTACGTAAATTGAAAAGCGCTTTAGAGTAATAGTTCGTTGATCTCCCCAAAACTTTGATTTTCAGAATTAAGCTTTATGGTAAGGTGGCTAAGAGTTTTGTTAGAAGATTGTTTTTTCCAAGAAGAAGCTTAAGCTTAAAGGCACCCACACACCATCATCAGCCCGACACGGGTCCATAAATTAGCATAGACACCTACTGACTCCGCTAATACCGTCACATTAGGAGACAAAAATAGTTTTGACACCAAAAAAGTCGGTCGGAGTAATTGATGAACCAATAAAGCTGGAGTTTTAGGAATTTTGGTGGAAGATGGTATTTATTTGCCGTTTATATGTCTGGCTTGTTGTTACTAAGTACTATTTTAGTCATGCCTAAATATAGTGAGAATACTTCAAATATATGACTCTGATTGTTCTAGTGGCATTTTATGGATTTGCACATGTTTTTAAATATTTCAGAGATACAGAAGTTTTTTATTTAATATACCGGGGTTAACATAAAATAGCGAATAAAACACTGGCACTGCGCTGCAAGAAATAATAGTCTTTCCCCCGTTATATTCCGCGAGAAAGAGAGAAACTAATCCATATTCTGGAAAGACACATTGTCCACAGGCAAAAAACCTAAGAAATATCATCAGAACTCCTGTAGCCATGGCAAACTTACAAGCACGTTAGTAGGACGAACTTGTTCGCAATGAAACTAGTTTATAATATCTTGTGAGGGGGCTATTCGTCCACGTCTAAAACTCGTCCAATGGACCAGTCGCCCCTTTCAATATCCTCAGAAGTCCTGTAATCATAGCCACCTCAAGCAAGCGACACCACAGTAGCTGCTATCTATTCTATGACACTGCCCACGTGCTATACATTACATTCAATTACGATATTGTGCTAATGCTGCTATGATTGATTGATTTATTATATTCTTACGACATATGAGATAACTAAATCTCAACACAATTATAATGATATGTGATATATTATAGGGTGTTAAGTAAATAGAGCTGAAGAGATCAGTCAAGAGGTCACCTGTCAATGGCATTGGCCCAGATATTTGGAAAAAAGTTCATATAGAGTAAGTGACTAGTTCTATTTCTTTCTGCCGCCTGGAGGTCTTCGACATGTTAAACATTCTTAAATACTAAAAAGTAAAGCCTGAACTGATTTCGATGATATTTTTGGCATGGAGTTAGCAGCTGGATTAACACATACAACTTTTTATCTCAGAAAAATAATAGTTCAGTTCCTGTAATATCGAGTTAAACCGAGAATGTATTGTAAAATAGTAGTAGTATTTCAATTTATTCTAGTAGGTGTACGTTGAGATGGCTTTTAATTTTTAATACTTGGTATCATCAAATATCCAATCTCGACTATCGTTCGTAAAATCTACTACTTACCAAATGAAAAATACTCAAGCCGTCACAAAATTTAAACTTTCCTTTTTATTGTCACGAAAACCGATTCCAGTATACATTACCGATGAACCCACAGCTTTATTTAGTTAGGTATTCGCTACTACTGATTATTCTACGTCCTCAGCTTCCATAACCGATGGACAGCATTCACCATTCATCTGTGGGTGTTGTGAAACTGCATCCTGGCGACCAGTTCGGGTGCATTGCGCAAAGCAACCTGCGTCGTAGGCGGCGAGCCAGCCTGCGGTGCTAGCCTCGATTAGCCTACGAGTACATACATAGGTATATTAATGACCTATGTTCTTAGAAAAAGTTATTAGTGGTTAAGACCTCTACTTTGCGTTTAAGACCTTCGGGAACTGGAAGTTGATGCCTGGTATGAACTTGCTCGAGGTAGGAATTATGGCGCCTTTTTATATAGGAGCCAAGAAGCGAATTGGGTCGCTGTGCCAACGACCCAAAAAGTTCTTAGTAATGAATAAATACGACTAGATACACATACACGATATACGGCATGGCTAAATCTAAAAAGCATTTTCCGGGTAAAATACTAGGTCTACTATATACTAGCGTTGGTTATGTCGTATATTAATAAGCGTTTTATTAAGTTTAACACCTATTAATAAAACCGTCCTTTAATAGATACTCAACACTTAATAATTGCTACCATAAAAAGAAAGAGCAAACAGAAAAACATCAAAGATAATTAAGTACAAACAGCGGTCAGATAACACGCGGCTAATAAATACCAATTAAAATAAAATAAAATAACCTAGGTTATAAAACCTAGAAATTAACATCACTTTTCGCAGAAAACAAAGTGTTATAATTATTTATCGTATTAGATCACCGTATCCTTTGTAATTTATTTTATTTGATGAAGAGGCGTCAAATTATGAGTGTCACGTAACATCCGCGGAAGAAATTCAAACCATCAGTAGAAAAATGATATTTGCCACGAAGGAGGACGTGTTAAAGTTCTGTAAATTATTCAAAAACCTTGAATACTGTAGTATCCATGACCAATCGGGCCAACACACTGTGACCTCAGTATACCAGTTACCTCACATGTCTGTGGTAAATGCAAGAATGTTTTGTTCTGTACAATTCGCCGATTCTCCTAGCTCTTGAAATGCAGATGAAGATGAATAACCAAACCCTCACGTATCAGTTAGGCACAGAATATGTTCCTCAAACAGAAGATACGGCTGAAAGTGCAACGAGCCCATTTACATAAATAAATTAACTCGTAATTGTTCACATCAAAAATTAAAAGCAATATGATAATTTCTAAAAAATTGTGCATCAACTAAACGGCCTTATTGCTGAAAGTAAAATTTTAATAGAAACGCAAATATTTTTCTATGAAATAGCTGTTTTTTTTTTGGATTTCTGCATTGGTCCCATAGTAAAAGTTGTTCATAATGACGAGTACTATGAGCTCTTTTCGGCTTAGCATAAATAGTCCAAAAATCTAACGAAAAGCTCGAATTCTCGGAGCTCTTTTTATACTATTGTAGTTTGTTATGTCTGTATTTTTTACGCACTTAGTCTATGACACTGGGCTATCGGTAAGTGATCCTACTTTAAATTCAGTCGCTTACGTTATGTTTACAAAGACGTTGCCCTTCTTGCAAGCAGAGATGAGTAATGCAACGCGAAACCTTATCACCACGACACCCACCGCCTTGACGCACTCGCCGGCCGCTCTTGCGCGTTGTCATGTTGTTAGTAACTCGCACCGCCCCGCTGCGGACGCGCGAAAACCTCGTTAGAAAGAAAACACGTGATTTCAACAAGTTTTTAGCTTAACAAGTTGTTATCAGTGCGTTTGTGGCCGGTCATAGTGCTCTGCTCTGTCACGGTTATTTTCAGAATAACGGTTATTTTGTTAAGTGAAGAGTTAAGTGTTCAGTGAAAAGCTTGCGTTCGGATTTTGGCCTTTCTATCAAGTGCCATAGAGGCACTTACAGGTACGGTTAAACTTCTATAGAACTACTTCTGTTCCATATATATTATTATATTTTTGAGATGTATGCTGCGAGATAGCTCTTGAACCTAAAAGTCACATGATTTGCTTAGTTGGGTTCAAATTTTGAAACGAACACCATTCCAAAAATCATAAATTTTTTGTTCCAGCCTCTCATAGATTACCATTGTAGCCTCCGATACATTATCCTCATACCGATATCAACCCAGGAATTTATAGATAGTGAGTGGACAAGCAGAAAATGACCGATAATGAACAATGTCAAAACTATAGGGACTTTTTCACACACTTGCGCTGCATGGTGGCAATGAAACTGTTATCTCGGTTAATCCTTATCATACAGACCATGGAACACACACAACATCAATGCAAACAGTTGAATAACAAGTTTCGTAAAGTTTTTGGAGGTAGCGTATTTAAAACAGGTAGTTTGGTGTTGATAAATGTTGTTTTCATTGAAGGCTGCTAAATTAGTAGACTGAATTATTTTGACATAGTATTGTGTAAATTACAAATTCTAGTTCGGTATCTTTTTTCAATTGAACTCAAATGCTTGAATTAGGACATTAATTATAGACAATGAATGACTCAAAGTCAAGTATTTGAGTTTTGTCTTCGATCTAACCGTAGGCAACCACTTCAGAGTTTCCTGGTCCTGGTAGGTGAATACTAAAATGTAAATAATGAAATTACTCAAATCAACGATTGTGTTTGAAAGTTGATAACGATATCGATAGCTATCAGATATAACGATGATAACACATTGTTCCTATCGACTGTTTGTGGAATCAGCAACTCATGCCATCCACAATAAGTCGACCTCACTTTGTAGACTAATGTTAGGTAGGTACATCTTTCAAAGGTTCTGGAAGAAATCGCTTTAGGCGATAAGGTCGTCCTTGTACTACCGAACGTAATTTTACTTTTAGTTTGTTTGGTGTGCAATAAAGCTACATTATATTCTATTCCATATTTTTCTTAGAGTTCCGAATTTGACTAACCGGAATTTTAAGCTAATAACTTTATACTGATAAATCATTAACGAAAATTAATTAAAATCACACTGGAGAAACTCAAGTCAGCTGCTCGTACAGAACTGGAACAGGAGTTGTTGGAACTACCGGAGGGTTTTCTTTTTCTTGTTTTTCTTTTTTTTCTTTCTTTTTTTCGTTTTGCTTTGTTAGAGTTTTATCTTCGAGGAACCAGGATTTTCAGGAACCAGAGGTCCTTTTTAAGTTGGATGTTTATACGGGCAGACAATACACTTTTATTTCACTAGTTTCGCTTCACAGCTTCATCCGCATTTTTCTGGATAAAAACTAGCCTAATATTAATCCAGGGTATACCTAAGCTACTTTCCACCACATTACATTTAAACCTGTTCAGTCGTTTCTGCACGATTGAGTTCCAAGTCTAAAAATCCAAACATACAGTTACAACACACACTTTGACATTTAGAGGTAGAGAGGTGTATAATAACAGTAGGATTACCCTGGTGACTAGGCTGATCGTGCCCTACCTTGCAAAGCTGTTGACGGTCATCACCAGCAACCCGCCGCGTCGCCGCACCGCGCGTGGGCCGGTGTCGGTGCGGTGTCGCAACCGATACCGATCGCGCAACGATACATCTTGATGTGACATTCACAAATTTGCTATTCAATGTATTCAACTAAGTGCGTGCTTGTTTTGAAGCTGTCTAATGCTCAAGCGCACTCCACATTCACGAGTGGGCTAATCCTGTATACAATACGAGACGTATAGATCTCGAGCGTGTATAATGTTCGAGTCAGTTGAAGAAGGAATTAATAAAGCTTACTAAAATCCCCAACGAGTAACACTGTGACTCGTTTCGGTGTGACTCGTTGGGAACCCTATCTATTAAAAAGGTCCCGGTTTCAATTCCCGGCCAAGCAGACGTGTGAATTATGAATTTAAATATCTGTTCTGGGTCTGGGCGTTGGTTGTCCTTGTTGTGTGTGTTCCATGGCATCCCCTACACAGGTTATCCTAGTTACGAGCGCGAACGTTATTTATTTATTATTTTAACGCTCGAACGTTAAACGGCCGATTGGCCGGCCTAAACAAGAACATTATTTTTATTACAAAACAAAAAACAAAAACCGACTTCAAAAGACCGACTATTGAGTTATTCACCTATTTGTCGCGCACGTACTTAATGCAAATTTAAGACTTATATGGTTTTCTCATGGATACCATTATCAGAACTGGACTAAATTGAAATGGGACCAAATGGGAAGCGTCAGCTTTCTAATAAAAAAAGAATCATCAAAATCGATTCACCCAGTCAAAAGTTATGAGGTGTAACAAACATAAAAAAAAAACATACAGACGAATTGATGACCTCCTCCTTTTTTGAAGTCGGTTAAATAGGATCCAAAGATAAGTTCCTAAGAAATTGGCATACCATAGCTATCAAGAAACAGAGATAAGATGCGTGGAAGAAAGGCCTCTGTTCAAAAATGGGACATTCCGGGTTGAAAATGATGATGATTTTAGTTAATAAATACCAAACCACGCAGTTATTTCTTCAATCAAATCTACATACTGCCGTCCACTATCTATAATGCCGTTAAGCCTCAAAACCAAGTTTGGAGATATCAGCAAAAAACGCGGGAGATGTTTAAAATGAATGCTACTTTATAACCATAAACTTTATACGAGACTTCCTGATATAGAAATACATGTTTTTTATAGTACTTTCTAGTAAATGTACTTTAAAATGAATACACCTGTTTATTTAAATGTAAAATACATTTTTTGCTTTATAGCCGTGCTTTAAATTTCGATAAAAGTGAAAACCAAACGCTAAAATGCAGTTAAGTTCACCGTAACGGCATTTTAGCTTAGTGTTTTTAGGTAACTGACTATTGAAATTTATGTTTCATAAAATTAACTTAAATTACGTAACTAAAATGCCGTTAATGTATTTTAGCCACATTCTTAACAAGCATTAAGGATAACTTATGTAAAAAAAAATATTTAAGCCGTTAATTACATTCAAATACTTATCTTTAAAGCAGTTAAACATACAACATCTGGGACATAGCCACTATTTAGTTAAGCATTTACTACTATTAATTGAGAATATCATTTCAAAATAAGCTAACTTGAAAATTAAAACTACAATTATCTAACAAAAGATATGTTTATTATTGAATTTTGCAATTCTAGTTAAAAAGAATGTAATATATACATACCCATAATATTCGGTTTCTGCTATTTATGAAGAATAAATAAATATAATAATAAATTAATTAAATAATAAACCTTACAAATAATTTGGGGATTGGTTTAGTAATATTCTAACTCTTATCAGACTTTTTAAAATATGGCTTTGAGATCCTTATCAAGTAAGTTTACAAAACAAAAGTATACACACAATAAATCGCTCTTACATTATCTACAATTACAAACAGTTCAAGTGCTTCTTGTTTTCCTCGAGGTCTACCGCCTGCGCCCACACGCTTGAGGCATACATGATGATGGGTTCCACCACTGCGACGTACTCGTAGATGGTTCTCGTGATCGCGCTCTTTAGACCCCAGGTCACTTTCGCCGCACGTGCAATCTGTTTGGAGATATCCGCCACCTTTTTACACTGGGCTTTCACGTGTGCTTTGAAATTGAGCCTACAGTCGATCAACAGGCCAAGCAGCTTGACTTCTTCGACGAGATTAAGCTGGATGCCAGACATGACCAGGTTTGGGGGTTCGTACTTCAACTTTTTGGTGAAGAGCATCGCATTAGTCTTCTGCGCTGCAAAGTTGAGCTTGTTACATTTTCCCCATTTCACGATCATGTCCAACGTGTTGTTGGCCTGCTGCTCGATGATGTTTGACTGTGAACCTGTGAACACGAGAACGACGTCATCCGCGAAGGCTTGAGAGTATACTCCCTCTGCTTCCAGCAGTCGCAGCAGCGAGTCTAGGATTACGTTCCAGAAGGTGGGTCCGCCGAAAGATCCTTGGACACACCCTTTGGTAGTTTCGCTCTCGTGTGCTGCTCCTGCATAGTTGACTTTGACTTTTCGGTCATTGAGGTATGAATTTACCATCTCGTAGAGGTTTTTCGGGCACCTCTTCTGCGCTAGATTGTTTTTTAGGGCGGGCCAACATGCATTGTCGAATGCGCCCTCTATATCCAGGGAGACTAGGAGTACGATGTTTTTGCTGTTTACTCCTTTTTTAATGTGCTCTACCAGGTCATAGAGGGCGTCTTCGGTTCCTCGTTGGGGCATGAAACCGTACTGTTTCTGACTGATGGTCGGGAGGAGATGCCATTGGAGTCGGTTTACCAAAAGCTTTGCGACGTTTTTTCCAGGGACGGACAGGAGACGTATAGGACGATATGACTTCGGATGTGTGTAATCTGTTTTACCGGGTTTGCGTAGGATAATCACGTGCGCCGCTTTCCACTGCTTGGGGAAGTACCTCAGCAACAAGCATTTGTTTGCTATCGCTAAGAAGATTTCCCGTTCGCTTCGGATGGCTGCAGCGCAGATGTCAACGGTGAGCCCGTCGGTTCCGGGGGCTTTTTTTGGGTTTGATGAAGTAATGAGTAAAATCATGAAGTAAAACGACAATAGCAAATATCAATAACACACTGGCGAAGATCTTAAATAAATTACTGCGTTGAAACCAGTGTTTATCTTGCAGAATAAAACGATAGACTCGCCATTACAAAGTAACACTAAAACCAGACATCTTTTTTGACGATTAACGCGGGAGTCACAAGCCTACCACTAACTAGATAATGATTTTCAGATCTAGTTCTTTGTTCTACGGTGATAATATTAGTGTAACAAAAAAAATAATAAAGCGCGGGGTGATGACAGATAACGGCGTTTTAATTAAGGAATGCTGCTTAACGTTTTTTAAGTTGAGGAAATATATAAAAAAATATACATTTTAATTTTCGAATTTCTTTTGACGACTTGCAAGTGTAGTAAATTGTATAATGGAATAAGGTGAATCCTTATCTAAAAAACGGTTAAGCGACCTTAACGTCTTTTATTCGAAGGTTTTTCTTGTAACTATGTTTTAGTTAAGGAATTTTTCAATAAATTAAAACACACACCTCAACTTAAAAGTAATTAAAGTACTATAGCTGCGTTTTAGCATACAAAACACAATAAACGGCTTTATAGGTAAGCAATTATTTGATATTTTAATACATATTTATGTCGTTATGGGATTATAGCGGCTAGTTAGTTAGGTAATGTTATAAGACGACTTTATAGACGTGTAATGTTGAAAAGAAATGTCATATAGCGGCGTTTGTGCTAGTTTTATCTTAGGACCTATGACAGATAGGAACACGTTTGTTAGACAGGTAGATAGAGAATTTTAAACTCTATCCTATCATGTTTAAAAGTAAAAATCGACCCCCTGTGGCTTAACGGCATTATAGTTAGTGGACGGCAGCATAGTTATTTCTCTAACCAAAAATTACATTCGATTGATTTGTGGTTTAGGCTTGGTACGAGTAATTCTCTCGAAGAAAAAGATTAATGATGATTGATCGTAAACGTGATCATCATTATAATTGAACGACATGCGCTACTCGTACGAGTACGTGGTGTCAAATTCACACGTCTCTTACCGTAAGTGACATCTAATCCAATCTTTCTTTCTCAGTCTTCGATGGCAAACTTGATTATACCCAGTGAGGGATACCTAATAAAGTTTGCCATCGATACATATGCTGTGCTGTACGGCAGTGACCCAAAGAACTTGTAATTTCACATATTATGCCAGCATCATATTTTTCTTTCTGTCACCTGATGGCTACTTATGCACAGGTGTTTTTAGATTTATTTTTCAACTGTCCTGCTCCATACCTATATGTTCCCCCGATGTTGTCGAGTTCCTTGTTTGGGCTGTTAATCTTATAAAACGTTTAATTAAAGAGTCGCCACAAATGTGGCCTTTTTTTTAGAACTTCCTAAAAATGCTTTTCACTTATTTAAATCCGTAATAGTTCAGTTATTCAGACTAATTCAGAAATATCACCTCAAGTTGTCTTATCTTCATAAGAGTTTTCCTTATTTTTGGTTCAAATTCCAACATAGTCACTTATAAATGCCAATAAATATGTACCTATATAATTATAAACACATTTACCTTTATACCTATATAGATACCTACTTATCCTTCCATAAAACGTCTAACACATGGATCAGTACTTAATTCCATTAGTAGACCACTTATCGGGTTGATCGTCCGAAGTTGCAAATTGTTAATTTTATTGGCAAGGTTTTTGCGTCTAGGTACCTGGACCGTACAAGGCAGATTACATTAGGAAGAATCGAATTAAGTGCCACAACTTGATGCAGTTTGCTTACAAATTGCTTATTGCATTCAAACTATACTCATGTTGTTCTCGTTTTGGCGATTTTCCTTAAAACCAGTCTTTTGGGTCGTTTATGTGTCAATAAATAAGTAGCATATGTGTATGTACGTGTATTTATCTAGAGGATTGTGTTGTGTGTATGTATAAAGTATAATCATTACGGTTGGTTCTATAAATAGTAGGCCGCTTGATCTATGCCTATTTCAATCTGATATTGCGACTGCGAGATATTCTCTTCAGAGTAAAAGAGGCAAGAATTTTTAAGATTGTTTTATTTACTTATGAAATTCACAATCTTTTATCCTTTTCCCTATTAGATTAGGGTTCAAATCATTCAGTTTCTAGAGGCCCTTAGCGCGGTCTGCAGAACTGATCATCATGAGGAGGCCTTTGCCTAGCAATAAATGGCATTTATTTTCCAGGCTGATAATAACTAAAGCCCTATCATTAATAATTTTGATCATAATATTTCATAAAATTTCAGTCACCAAAAATCCGTGAAAATTCATGAAAACGAAAACGTAATGTTTGTTTTAACTCGAGATAATTCTAATGGTGCCTCTTCCAATGCCAGATAAAATCTGCGTAAGCTATGCCATGATAAGATATCAAATATTACAACAAGGTTACATATTTGACGATATGGGAATAGGAAATGATGGATGGCAGAAGTTATTAAATGGGAGTGCCAACCAAATTGCAGATAAAACTAAAAGTAAGAAAGAAGAAAGAAAGAAGTAAGAAAAGAAGCCCAAAACTGACATCATCATCATCAGTTGATACCAGCCCACTGCTAGACCAAATAGCATCAAACCAATTCAAATAGTAATACATACATATACAGGGTTATTCATAAAGGGTATGCTAAGCCGAAAAGGGCTCATAGTACTCATCATTATGAACAACTTTTACTATGGGACCAACCCAGAATTTGCAAAAGAGATTAACTGTTCCATACATTTTGTCGTTGACATTTTTCTATGGAAGAGCTGATTTTTTTCGCGAATTTCGGGTTAGCATTTATGAATAACGCTATTGATAATTATTCGATTAAGTTCCAACCAGTCCAAAAGTATGTATATCTATTGAAAACAATCGATAGAATCTGTTTCTTCTAGGCAAGCGTGGTTCATTGTAGACCGCATCATTACTCGAGGGGTTCCCAACGTGTTCACCATCAGGCAAGAAGGCAGTCGAATAAAAATAGACGGCCAATTAAAGAACCCTACGTCACTGGCCCTATCTACCTACATCTCCTCTCTATCGGGTCGCAAGACGTCTGGCGAAAAATATCGATCCTTCTTGCCACAGTGGCTTGGCGCCGGAATCATTTCAGTACTTACCTCTACAAAGTTACAATCACTAAGCTACAAGCAATTTCAGTCTTCAGTCTGGTCAAGATATCAAAAGTTTTTGATTGCGAGACGATCATCGATCCAGCAATGTGAGACCAGCATAATTAAATGCTAAGGATTCTAAGAAATCTATATTTGGGCAAGGATGGCTAAAAGAGTAAAAAACTGCCGGTAAACTGCAAAAACAGACTTAGGATGCTATATGAAAATGACATCATGGGTTTGTACAAATCGGTAAATAATAACTTACGTCTAATGTTCGTTACTTGGTGCATGAGGTAAATGTCTAGACTCTAGACATCTATAACTTCAAGTACCTACATAAACAATTATTTTATAAGTAGATACCTACTTCAGCAGACACATATATTTACATATGTATGTATTATGTATAGTTGAATACGAGTATTTTTTAAGGTAACCTCGACATACTCGTAGTTTTTCCATTGCCCCAAATTTTCTTCTTTACATTCAATTAATCAACAACTAACTAACAACCTGCGTTTGAATGTTTGAAGGCTTGGAAACTGGAGACATTACATTCCAAACTTTTAATCATCATCATCCACAGCCTTCTCTCTCTCACTGCTGGGTATAGGTCTCTCTCCCGTTATGCCATCTGCCTCGGCCACATGCCGAAACTGAAACTATTGTCGATGCCTTTAAAAACGAGTAGCTGTTCCACCCATCTAAACTTTAACAACCCTCTTTGCAACTAAAGCAAACAATGCAACTTGCAATGTCAATTATTAGCAATCAACTTGCTGATCCTAGTATGATTGCCGAATGGTTCATTGACTGTTCCAGTGCACTGTACTGAGCAGCTGAGCTTACCGAGGAATAGAAAGGTGTGTAGGTTGGTGATTGCATTAACTTCATCACGGAGCCAGAACAACAGTTGTACTAATTAATTATGAGTATTATGACACTAATAGGGAAGGAATATTTTCATCATGCTAATAGGGAAGTAAGAATTGTGTTAGATAAAAACAGATTTAATGAAAACCACACAAATTATAGTCAAACAAGTAGTCTGTAGTATTTTTAGTAGGATTCTAACTAGCGGCTATAATTTAGCGATCTTTTTCGAATGCATCGGCATCCGTTAAATTCTTACCATTCTCTGTTCACAATAAATTATGGAAAACTTACATCCACTTTATTCCCCTACTAGCTGACATACCTATGGTGTCTAGTTCGTTACTTTTTCTTCATATTAGTCATTCTACCGTCGTATATAGTCTATACGCTTTTACACGCAGTCTGATCGTAAAGGGTTCAAACCACTTTTTGAACTCTCACCCCTGGATTTCGCAAAAATCGAGTTTCGCCAAGGTCACAAAACTACTTGCAGACTATTCGATCCAACCGTTTTGTTTATCGTACACAAAAACTCAACGAAACTTTTTGGTTTTTATTTGCAGGCCGAAAACAACAAGAAAAAAACATAATCACGTCATTTAAATTCTGTGCTAATGTCATCATGACAAGACATTGAGATTTAGCCACGAAAAACGAAAATATAATCGGAATTATTAATTAATTAATAGAAACTTGTTTAGAATAGTAATCCGATATTCCGCCGACATGTATTACAACGTAAGACGATCGAGGGAATACAGGTTTACTGTGGTAACCAATCAATCACTATCTTTTTTGATAAAATATTCCAAAGATAAGCTAAAATGTTGTTGCAATTATCTAGTTATTAAATTTAGTTTAAGGCCGAATTATGAGCTGCAGTGATGTGAGTGCAAAATTTATTTATTGCTTCAGCATCTTCTTTTTTTTTCATTTATCGGAACAAGTTTATAATTTTATGTTTAAACTTATAATTTTCTGCAGTGAAAACACGATTTCCTTCGTTTCTACAGAGCGTGGCGGTTCTTTATCTTTGATTTCGTTTGTTTGTTTTTTCTTTGTCTCCAGAAAGTTTGTTTGCAATTTCAAAATCTTACCTAATTTTTGTGTTTTCACCTTTGCAGATAGAGGAGGTTATGCAGCAGAAGGCGCCAGGGGTGCCTAGTAATTTAAAACTTCAGTAAGTGCCTTGTTTTGTTCAATTTTAATTTAAGAACTTTAGGCTGCTAGCGCCATCTATGTAACAGATGTTGAATTATTATGTGTTGTCGTTACTCTACAGAGAGGGCGCTTTGTGAAAAGTAACAGCTCATTCAGAATTTCGTCGCTGTTTACAATGGGGATATAGCTCAGTGGTAGAGCATTCGACTGCAGATCGAGAGGTCCCCGGTTCAAACCCGGGTGTCCCCTGACAGTTGTCTTTTTTTTTGCCGATGTAGTCTAGGTAAAACTACAACTATGATAAACGTCGATAGATAAAATAAGACTGCTATGTCCTAAGTATATTAAAAACTTCAGAATTAACGAACTTAGGATTCACTTCAGGATTTTTTGCAGCAATGAAGTGAAACAGTAAGACTAAGAATACTTAGTTTTTATTTTTACATAGATAAGGTCTACAAAATCTGCCAGAAGGTTTCACCAGCCTTGCAAAAAGCCATCAAACAACTAGTTATTAAGAATTTTTGTTTTCTTCATTATCTTGCCTAAGGTCTATAAAATCCGACACGAAAGTTTCTTTTTGCTGTCGATTACATTACCTGTAGCAACAGAGGCGTCACTGATACTATTAACAGCTCGTTGATCAGCCCAATGTTGTAATAGTTACTCGGAAACGCCTTCGATGGGAGCTCGTTCCACACATATCTCAGAACAAGTCGGCAAACAACTAATATTAAATAAAATATTCGTTATCCAAAGCTAACATCATCTGATATTCAAACGCACCACAAATTCTCAAACGTATATAAACGCAACTGTCGTGGGTCTTGCGATACATTCGCCTAGTGTAAAACTCACCAGCACAACACTCTACACATATCTTAACACGTTTTCTTTAATTCATTGAATCAGGCGTTACTTCGCGGAAGTTCATCTTCAAATAACTGTTTTCAAATGTATTTTTAGTGTATTTCCACCTTTCCCCTTTTTTTTTGAAGGCGGAAATACACTAGAAATACATTTGCAAACAGTTATGTTTTCTTTTGCTAGTTTTTAGACAAGGCTAGTTTTATTTCTTAAAATAAATACTATCTACTGTGATTTATTTAATGGCAAATAAAACTATCTGTGTTTTCGTCTCTAGGCAGCCACAAAGCTCGGCCCGTCTCTACCGCAAGGCGTTCACCGCCAACTTCTTCAAGGCCACCTTCAGCTCGCGCAGTAAGGCGGTCCCGCCCTCCCTCGCGCTCGACGAAGCCACCAAGATAGGCCAGACGGAGACCAAGCCGGTTACCAGAAATAGGCCGAGGACTGGTATGAAATAGTTTTAGAATACAGAACAAAACGAATTCAAAAGGCAAATAAATTAGTATCATAGATGATAGGCAGGTGACAGATTTAAATTTTGAAAAGTGTTGATGTCCTAATATGTTACAAGCAAACAAAGGGGTTGATAAAGTTTTGTTAGTTTCGCATGTGTAATAATTACCTTATTAGTTTGAACTGTGAAGAAGTGCCCTAAAGATATAGGTAAGAATTCCCCGCTGTTATCCGAACAAAGATTCTTCTACATTCTTGAAAATTAATAATGTAATTCTTGAAAAATAGTAAAATCTTATCTTCGATCTAAATTTCAATAAAACTTATATTTTTCTACAGTGCCAACAGAATCCTCAACGAAATCCAAGGTCCGCCGCACGGTCGACCTCCTCAAGCCGTCCACCAGACGCTTGGAGAAGCCCAGCACCGACCCCGAACGGCCCATCAGGTCGAAACCCTCCACGCCCGATCCTGGCGGGCCCAAGCCCCTTCTCAAGAAACAAGACTCGAAAGCTTCCAATGTAGTCTTGCAAATCGTCAAAAAATCTCACGCGCCCGCCAAACCGCCGTTGGTGCTGAAACAAGAGCCAGTCCCGCCGCCGAAAAAAGCGGAATCGCTTCTGGTGTCAAGAAAAGCAGAGTCTGTGTCGTCGGTTGTGCCGGCTAAAGCTCCGGAGTCCATCTTGCCGCCCACTTTGAGGCAAAGGTCTGTAGAGGCGAAGAAACTAGTCAAGAATATCAACAATAATGATGTTTGGACCAATGCTAATAATGAGAAGGTTTATCGGAAGAGGATCACTTCGCTGCCTGTTGCTCCTTTGTAAGTTATTCTACAGACTTATCTTTTTGTTTAATGCTAATTTTAGGAATAATTACATCAATTTTATCTTAATTTGTTTAATCTCCGTATCACTGATCGGTTCGTTAATTCAATTCAAGTTTAAAATTCGCGCCAAACTTAATTTACACTTACTTCAAAACAACCAATCCATATTAAATTTATTCTTATGAGCTTCGAAATAGAGTTCATACTAAAACGTTCTCGTTTGACATTTCAAGTTACACACACGTGCACATGTGACGAAAAGTTGTTATAACTGTCCCGTTCTACCTTTAACTTTTTATCTTTCTTTACCGTGTGAGAGAAAGAGGTAGCGCTACAATCTTTCTGCTTGCATTCGTGGATCCCGTTCGTTGAATTACAAAACAACCAAGTTGGAGAGACAGTTTAAAGTTCGTTGCACTATCCGAGCGTATGTGTTTTTAAATTGGTTGTGTAATCGAGTTCGCGGTTGGTCTTTTGATTAAATTTGAGCTCGGCTACCCGTCAGCTCGCAACAGGCAAGTTAAGTTTGCTTGGGTCGGCCGGCGGTGGATGTCGTCCCGCTGCGTCCGTGTTATTTATTCGAACTTTTTGTATTGGTTACAAACGAAAACGAACTTTTACTAGTTTTATTATGTTAGTCCTATAGTGTGTGGTGTTTTTTGTGACGTGTGCAGTACGTGATCGGAATTTAGTTTTGTATTAGGTAGTTTATTTTTATTGGAGCATCTGCGTTGGTTCTCAGTGTGCTGAATAAGAGCCTTGTGATGGGACAAAAATTGAACCTATTGCGATGTCTTTACTGTTGATTCACCTTTATACCGACTCGCCGAGTGTCGCTTCGGAGTATTCAATTAATGTCCAGTGCTAGATTTACAGTTACTTTATTGTCTAGTTTGTCTATTTACTTCTTTACCTACTAAATGGCGTTTTTGCTAATTAATCATTCTATAACTGCTTGTTGTTACTTATCTGGGTCAATAAATGACTAGGTATTTTATCCTTAATATTTATAGATTAGTTATTGATCAGTAGAAATAATATGCTTTATGTAGGTACTAGTTAGTTAACTGCCACCAAGTAGATAAGGTCTTCTTGCTTTTGCATACACATTCCGTACCGTAGATAATCTGCTAGTTTATTTTAGATATTTAAGTAGGATGAATACTGATAGATTCGATGAAAACAAGAGATTCAGAACTTTGTGATGCTGGATGCTATTCAAGTATCTAGTTTTTGAAAGAACTTAAAATAAAGATACAAGGCTGCAAAGAAACTCCTAAGGAATCTGGAAGTCCGGATACGAGACTTGAATTTGATGGTAATGATTGTGAATGGAACATTCAACTCAATTTGCTAAGTCTTTTAGATCTGTATTTTGGTGACATAGTTACGAAAGATGCAACTTAACCAAGACTCAAGTTGTCCAATGACCTTCTCAACAAGAATGAGCTTACTCTCATAAAATGGCCATCGTTTGAGCTTTAAGAACAGTTTTAAAACTAGCAAGTGATGATTATACCGGCATTCATTTACATTAAGTAGCTAAAGACACAGAACTTAATTCATATTTAGCAGCTAAACATACAGAAAAACCGGTCAGGAAACGTAAATAGGAAATGGGTTTGAAATCAAAAGCATTTTGAATACGTAAAAGAACCAAATAATTCTTAACAATATTGGAACAAGATTTTAATGAAGTGACCTTTGTGGCTCATGAACTTGATAATGGCAGAACAAGAAGCGCCAGCCGTAACTGCAATATAACAGCTGTTTGCACAGTTAATCAAACAAGCCGTTTCTCAACAACACGCTGTTTGAACGAGAATAATAACGTGCCTATACCTATTCCCAATGCCGTTTGAACAATACGCTCGGAAAGATCGCAAATTAAACGCTAAGTTGTGGATACTTTCAGAGAAAACATATGTCCAAACAAGATTTGACAAAACAATCTATGGCATGAAACAAGCATTGCTTTTGTCTTTAAAGACCTAAGCTATGTTGTAAACATCAAAACACTCATAGAAATTGTAAATCAGAGAAGTTAGGTGACAATCACATATTTGTATCTTTTAAATTTACAATGAATACAACGATCAAAGTAAGCAATCCATCACACTGACAATACAGTAGTGATTGATTTCAATATCCAGATAGCAAATATCCTTTAACTAGGTACTACTACAAAATCTAACAGTTACGTACTGAGTTTTGTCACGCTGAGATAAAATAAATGCAAACGAGCTAGTTCTCTCAGGCTTGACAATGGTACAGAATACATAATCTGATATGAATTCTCATCAATCAAGTATAATCTTGGAGCATTCATAACTTGCAATCAATATGAATATAATAGATCATTATGAATTCATGACGCTGTTACGTAGTTTTCCACTGCTCCAAATAAGCAATCATGGGATTTATTACTTTTCACATGCACAAATTTTCTGTACGCAGTTTTGCAAAACGTAACCAATTTGAAGTATCTGAATAAAGACGTTAAGCAAACCACAAACTACCACCTTTGATAATTTCATATGATTTTTTAATTCGTTTTGGATTACCACCATACAGATGCAATCAAAAGCAACCCACAAGTTACAAAACTTTATATCCACCTTAAACCGCATGATGTCGATGATCGATGTCCTAACTTTTTCGTAGAATCGCAGTTGGTTTGTCAATTCGTCCTAGAATGTGCTAATGCATCGACATTTGCCAGCAGGAGACGAAATTCCACGAACTGCCGGACAGGTTCAGCAAATTAAACTGCTATGGATAATCCGGCTGCTACTTGTGACTCAGCTGTATGTTATGTATTTCGACTTGTAAAGTGTAATTAAGATAAATCAGTAACGGGGCAACGGGCTTGTTGAGTAATCAGCATTATTCTATATGTTGTTTGGTTCAAGAGTTTATTTGAATCAATTCTTATAATAGACCACTTGTGCCCTGTGGTTTGACTCACGTTTTCGTGGCTTTTATGTTAATCCGGGATATAAGCTAGCTTCATACTAAATTTCATCTAAACCCATTCAGCAGCATTCAGGGACGTAATTATGACATGATTAGATGAATGCATTATGACTTTCAATTTAATAATAATCTAATAATAAATCGATGTTCAAAGTGAAAAATGAGAAAAACAGTTGAAATATCAACAAATTATAATTATGTACTTAAATGAAATAGCTAAACTATCGGAAGCCATAAATAGTTTACGATAAAATCTCTCAGATATTTAGACAAGATTGTTAAATTAACCATGATTAGATATACAAATCAAATAACTACTTATGATTGTATTAAAAACTATTTCATATAAAATAGGGAAAGCTAAAAACAAACAAAACTATACGAATAGCGATTTTGACATACTCGCCACTACCAAAATAAAATGTTTGTACAATTTTAATTTTCTTTCACGTAAGTATTTGGCATATATTAGATAAAGTCGGAAAAAGGTGCGAATTCCGCACACATGGCCCGCTGGTTAAACAAGGTCGTGTGACAACCTTCAGTTTTGGCGGAAAAAATAATAGGATCGGTTCGTTAAATTGGAATCTAGCATGTAATATATTCTAACAATGCCCAGAATTGTGAGGTATTGCTGGTGAATTTTAACTAAGCACTAGTTGTTTGTTTTATAATGTCTTGATGGCCTTCTCAAATTTCCCTTTTGTGTCTGTAATACCGTGTGAGTGTGACTAACAATAAACAATGGTCTCCAAAACCTGCTAAATAATAACATAACCAATTTTTTTAGTCTTGAGCATGTTTAATACTTCACAGACATTAAGAATATACGCTTTATTGTCTTGAAGTATTATAATAACATTAATAACCTAATGCTTATCTCGATATTTTGCACCTACGTAAAGAACATACCCTAAGCTCGCTCACTCAGCCATCCTTGTCTTCCACCAAGCTAAAACAGATCAAGCGATGCGTTCAGAAGACTTAGTTAAAAGTGACATTTAGATTAACTTAGAATGGTGCCATGCAATCATGTATATTACATTTAGCAAATAGATTGATACCTACAAGATTGTAAGACTGTTTTCGAACTACATAAGCCAGATATGGGCACGCTATAGGTGACCAATGGCCAATGAGCTAAATTGGGAAACTATTTGTCCAAGTGTTAGCCAAGGATTTCGCTTATTGTTCATCGCGTTACATCGGCGGTGGGCAAGGTTAACCCCTGTGTGATGCTAATTGTTCCATGTGACTTCTGCCATTGAATACGATTCAATTCGGCAGCGTACAGAACCAAATTACCTCAAGACGTGCCCAAAAGTAGAAACCAAAATGTTTCTATGTTTGCCTTTCAGTTTTGTTCAGGAAATACGATGGTGTCTCACTCGTTCAACTCTAGGTTAATTGGTCGCTCTTAATCACATTTGCGTAACGTCATAATTATACAGTAATTCGTATAGGCCCAGACGCTGCATCGTTTGCAGTTACGGTTTTCCTGTTTGTCCTCAGTTTGCTTATAGAAGAGCTATTGTTTGCTACATTGTGGGTTAGTCGTGTGGTTGAGTCAGATGCCTAAACTGTAGTCGGACCAATCAATGCTTCCCGTCTTTGAAAATGACGTAGATTTAAAAGAACTGCTAGGTTGAAACTCGTCTGTTAGTTAAATAGGCGCGTTTTTACCATCTTTGCAAACAGAAAAGGGCGACTTCCAAAGTTCAGCGAAATTCTTTCTTCCACTAAACTTTCCCTAATGTTTATCTTTGTAAAAGTATTTTGGTGATTATAATCTTGCGGTGCTTATCAATTCCGGTCCTATAATGATATAATATTTTCCTTGCCTTGTGAAGTTGTGTTAACTAGAATGGCTATGGCTAGTCTCCGTTTTCAGTTTCTAGCATTTTCCGTTTCGACTTTAATCTGTTTTAAATCACGTAATCATTTTAAACACTAACCAATAGCTGTTAACAATTAACTGGCGCCATGTAGTTAATGAAAGCACGTGTAGAACGCATAATGATAATGCAACGGTGTCAAACCGTTTTGCAATACGCGTTACAAACATTTGCTGGCATACCTATTTATAATTGCATGTGTCATTGTGCCGAGAAGTGCGGTGCTAAGATTTGTAATATTATGTACCTACTTCAACCTGAATAGGGTCTATTCTATACTCTATTATTCTACCTGAACCTTTACATACGAGTCTTATTCATCTCCAGCGATTGAATATTCTCACTTTTTCTAATTATGATTAAGTCTTAGGTCAGCCGTTTTATTTTCCTACTCCACTTTGCTCAATCTTAAGACATAGTTTTTAAAGACCTGGTACCTCTGCATTTCTTCTACGAGTATATCATTCGATCTCGTTTCCATCTGCCTCTCTCTAGATATTTGATGGAGAACGGAGGATATATTGAATATAGAATATATTTGATGGAGTTAGTGGAAAGTACTTCCAGGGATTTGAGTAAAACAGAAATCTAAATAACTTTGACTAGAGCATATTTATGCCTATCTAGAGCCACGCTGAAACATTTTACACTTCATAACTCATTTAAACAACAAATTGATCCATCAACATAAATGGAAAAAATTGGCGGAGTGTGCGAAAAGCATCGCTATATTATTGCTCAACGGTCTCTATCTGTGCATTACTGGCTCTACTGAGTCGTTTATTTCAAATGTACTACCATTGTGTGGTGGTACGAGTACTATGAGTATTCAAGCAATAAATAATTGCTGGATTAACGTTTCGCCGAAGGCTACACCTTGTTTTGTTCCCTCCCAGCAATTTCGAGCTTCCTTTTTACCTTAAATAACGTGGAAACCCCTATTATTGTCCGGAGCGTCCTAGCCGTTATAATTTAAAAAATGTTTTCATTGAGCTTGCTCATTCCTGTTTTGGATTAATTTAATTTCAAAAACGTTTTTTGGATGATATTATCACATTAACGCAGCAATAAAGTTGACTTTATGTTTATTTCTGATGTCATAATTATTTAGGCTGTATAGTTGGATCAAAGACGCGAAAACATCTCCTGTTGAAGAATTTTGTGTATAGGTTACCCATGTCTTTGTAGAAAATATTCGTTCATTTTAACGTATTCTGTAGCTTGGAAGAAATTCCTTGCATGCCCTAAAGTATTGAGACAGCCTTATAATGCCAGTTAATATAATTGCCAGTAGTAGGTACCTACCTGCCTTGCCTACTGAGTTCTCTGATAAACTAGTTGCGCGTGTCATGTCGCGAAACCTCATACCTTACGTTAATTCCATTTCTAGACCGAATGCCTCATGTGCATTTACAAAGTTAATACGTAAGTTAGTTGACCGTTCAAAACTTTGTGAAGTATTTTTATGTTGATGATTATTTTCCTATTGTTAATTTATGGTATTACGCGTTGTATGCTTACAGCTTACAGTCAGTCTATTGTGATATCTAACATAATAATCACTGCCTCCACGATTTGTAGCCTCTAGTTATTTCGTAGGAACTATTGCTAGATTATGGTACTGATTCAATTTCACAGCCAAGAAATCAGAGCAAGTAAACTGCCCCTTGAGGGCAATCGCCTTTCCAAAGTTGGCTAACCAGTACCTATTAACCGGGCACCAGAAACATGATCTCGAAGTAAACTATCAATCAACCACTCGTTCAATTCCAAACCTCGAAGTAGTCTTACATCCTCAGTTAGAAAAACAGTTTAAGACTTCAATTTCTAACCGAGGATTGCAAACTGACACTCGGCAATTGCAAACTGGTTTCGGATGGTACGGGAGAAAGTATCTGCTAGTCGTGTATCTCACGGCATCGGCTCGGAGGTATGCGAACTGCTCTTTGTTGTTTGGTCATTATCTGCAATCATTACTGGAGATAAGTGGATGAAATGTTGATGAAATCTGGTTATTATCACATCCACATTCCACACACGCCAATAAGCCAAATTGAAAAAAGAGTTGTAGAATATTGAATAGATAACGTTTTTATAATGTAAAAAACAAAGCATAACTAGTATTACTGGTAGTAATTAACTAACTAGGTACGAGGTATATACCTACCTAATAAAAAATATTTGATGTTTTCCTTTTAACGCAAAAGCCACACACAAAAACAATACATTAGGTATTGTAGGTTAGCAATCTAGAATGAGTCCCCAAGTCTGATGCAGAACTGCAGAGAATCGGCGAAACGAGCCAAGTCTTTTCTCGTTTTCAATGTCGATGAGCTGGCTTCAGTAAATATTGGGATTCGCAAAAATAAACAGATCGTGCAACGCACTCGAGTGCAACCCATGGGTGTGATTCTTTTGTTTCCTTTGTAAATAAGTTCTCAAGCCCAGTGCAACAAAAATAATTCGAAAAGCTTGAATAGCCGGCTAGAAGCAAGAACGCAGCAATATTACGAGGGATTGGAGTTCAATTTATTTCCAGACAAAATAAGAACAAGTTACTGATACTTATTCTTATTGCTCATACATACATGTAAGTGTTTAAAACGTGCGATGTAACACGCAACACCCTCGTATTTGAACAGTCGACTAATCATATACTAATCAACAACACAAGATGGAGCGTGAGAGTACAGTGTACTGTATACGAGAACACATACTTTTCAAATAGTACCCATGTCTTTAGAACCGGTTCCCATGCAAGAAAGCGACCTTTCTAGGTCGCGACTCCAGGTCGTAAATCTAAGATGAGGCTCTTTGACTGATGTATAGTTTAGAGACTATAATCTTTTTCCTGTGGCGCTTTAGTTATTGGGTTAATGGCCCGGAATATCTTGATGGCTCGTAATGACTTCATTAACGTCTGCGAGATCGTTGCTGCTTCCTACTAATGACAAATTGAGGAACGTTACAAATTTAACATGTCTTCATTAAAATGACTCATAAAATCACAAAACTTTCAAACAACGTTATTGGTAACAAAACAAAAATTAAAAGTGTTCCGCAAGGAGGTATCACTCGCCCTTGTTTATTATTTAATATCGCTGCCTACGTACATTGCAAATGCCACAGCTGTTACGTTACGAACGAACGGCTTAGGCGACGTAGGAGGCATTGCCCAAATATCAAACATTAGTAAACAGTAAAGCCGCAGTTTAGAGATAGTACGAGACTCCAAACAAGCTCCAAGCGGCATCTGCCATATTGGTAAAGCTTGCGAGCTGCGACCTCCCTAGGCCGCGGCGGCCATGACTGGTCGTTCACCCGATCCTAGCTCGCCGCACCATGGAATTCAATAGACACTATTATTTTATACTTGCTTGTTATTGTGAGTTTGTGTCTATAGTATTGACTCTAGGTTTAGCTTTATATGATAGTGCCACGTCCACACATTGGTTGTATCCGCCTGTCTGTTACGAGTACCTATCCTCGGTCATTTTGTGTATGTTTTATTTTTATAATCTACTTGATTAATAGATATATAATTATAAGAAGTTAAACGAAAACAAACTTTAAACATTGAATTTCCTAAATATATCAGACCGGTACAAAAATTTAAAAAGGATCGAAATTTCGAATACGATCTCGGGGCAAACACGGTTAGTCTGGACGTGCTATTTATTTATTACAATCTACGAGTACGTAGGTATAATATTCAATGCAATAGAGATAATCGGGGTTCTGCTGAATAAGAATCGCAGTGAAATAATATCACGATTTGAGGCTGTAAGATTTAAATTTACAGATAAAAACGAGGTGCATTTCTATTTATATCGCGATCTTCAATATTTCCTTTGTTATCTGATCTCACGATGTATTTGACCTCGATAGTTATTTCAACTGTTAAAAAGTTACGCCGCACGACTTTTAGACTAAATACATATAGTCAGTCTACTATTGTCTGTCCCTGTTAGGCTCATGTTCTTGTCGTTATTCTCATTAGACCGTCTCAAATTCTTAGCATTCTTTCCGACTGTTATGTCTATATATCGCCACGGTCTTATCGATCACCCATTTAAGTAATAATATGTAAGCATTCTCTTAAAAATGCAGCCACGTTTCGGTGAAAGTGTGTCTGCAGTTGTTTGGTATTCGGTTAGTTGCCTGGCGCTTGGCTTTATATGGTTACCTAACTGTTTATAATTCTAGAACCTCAATGAATCTAGTTGCCTACATTTGTAATGTATACACCTCTTTATATAATTCTTTGTTATCGGATTACGGAATATTTTGTATCACATCTTCATCATAATCATATATCGGAAAAATAAATCTGTGCTAAAGAATTATCTGTCAACTTCTTGCTGACTAGAAATCTCACGTACAAAATCGAGGCAAAGTGAATATAATACAGTTTAGCTGTAGCATACTTTTCGAACGTTTTCCACCCACTGCTGACAATATTTTTTACTCTTTATTTTATTTTATTCGCTTTATTCATATTTGTTTTTCCGAGCAACGAAATAAACTATTTGAACTGATAAATTATTAAGCTATTAGTCCTATTAGAATACTATACGAGCATAGAAATAGAATATAACGTCTTCTTCTCAACAGTTAAACATAAATTATTTGAAACATTCGCCGTTTCTTCTTAGGCCTTCGAAGCTGCATAATTAATTCTATTATTAGAATAGAACGGATAATTGTCTCGTCAACTCTCCCACAATTGTTGTTTCGTTCACAATGACTTGACACGTCGTCGGTAACATAATATTATGTTCCTTAGATAGATAAATGGAAGAATAACATTTATTTCCATAGCAATCAGGAAATATTTCACACTCCGGAATTATCTCACCGATTATTAAATCTCTCCTCTAGGGCTATATTTTTTTTCAAGTTTCTATTTTCGTCCCAGCTTGTGCGTTTTCATTACTTTTCCACGATTAAATGTCTGAGCAGACCTTGTCATCTTGTTGAAATCAGACAAGGGAGTGCATCGAACAGGCACGTCCGCTGCACTCCCTCGTCTGGTCGGTAAGGACGGAAATAGCGTCTAGAAAAACATTTGCGAAAAGTAAAAAGTGTCTGGAAAAACTCAGCGCGTCATTTCGTATACTTATATTATAGATATGCTCACAGATTGATGCGTATATCTCAAAACTTATTGCATATCATGGCACAGGTAACTGACGAACATCGTTCCACTTCCAGCCAACGGAGCTCCTAAATAGGATGCGCAATGTCCGCCGACCATCTACACATACAAATTAGCCTTACATTTACATATCACACATTCGTCTAGACAAGTGGCCCTATAGGGCTCTAGGAATAACAGCTAAAGCGATTTTGAACCTTAAACATTGGGACGTAAAGATGGTTTACCCAGCTAGGCCATGGCGTGCTCATAACCACTTTTGGGTGACAGAATTGAAACGGTAGGGTTGGAACATGCTTTTGATTAAAGGATAGATAAAATGTTAGATTAGAGCTCCAGCCCCTTAGTTCACGCAGTTGAATCGAATCGATATCGTGACGAACCACGATTCATACGGTTTTAGAATGTGTTTAGTACAGCTAATCCAAGTACAAGTAAAGCAGAGTGCACTGGCATTCATAGAAAAATGGGAAATTGTCTGGCAATTTTTTTCACACGACAATTTCATAAAAACCATTTTGCAAAGTAAATTAGAAGCAAAGCGACGACCAGCCATACCAGGAGATCATACAAACCGAATTAAGCATAAGCAAGTAATAATGTTAAGCGAAACGTCGTGAAAATAAATTAAAGCGCTGGCTGAAGATCAGGAAAGAGACTACTCCACAGGCTAAAGTAAGGCTCTAGAAAAAGAACAAAATAAAAAAAAAACTAAAAAAACACGCTTTTTATAAAAAACCGAACTAAAAAAATAGAAAATAAAATTTTATAAATTTAAATTAAGAATAGGGTTGAAAATTTCAATAAATATAAATTAATAATAGTGTAAATAAATAAATATATGTATTTTATTTTTAAAAAGCGTGTTCCGATTAATAAATATATGTATTTTATTTTTAAAAAGCGCGTTCCGATTTTGGCCGTCTGCTCAAGCAAATTAAAAATAAAATTGATGCGTAACAAAAAATATTGAGCAAAAAGATTTGTAGCCGCGTGGTTTCGATCCTCAGACCTCATAAAATAAAATTGATGCGTAACAAAAAATATTGAGCAAAAAGATTCCTAGCGCGTGGTTTCGATCCAGGGACCTCTGGGTTATGAGCCCAGCACGCTTCCACTGCGCCACTCTGTTCTCTGACACAAATGACGAAATTACCATTTGTAAGTTAAACGGTATTAAAAGTTAAAGAAACTTTATAGAAAAAGCGTGTTAAAAAAATTAATAGTTAAAAAAACTAAAAAACACGATTTGTTTAGTGTATTGTCATCGGTCCTCGATATATCTACAAAGTTTGAAAGAAATCTGACCGTTTAAAGTGGGTCAAAAACGCGCTCAAAGGAGTCGGTTACATACAAACATACAAACATACAGGTGAAGCTAATAAAAGCGTGTTAAAAAGACAGCAGTTGGTAGCAGTAGGTATAAATAAATTTACATTCTTGCAAATTGCTCTAAACAAGATTAAATTAATAATTCGACATACGAGTTAATTGATAACCGATGTCCATCAATCAAACGACTTTCACGCTATGATCCAATTTAAATATCCGCTAAACAAACCTAGCGTTGCATAATCGATTACTTCTTTCCACTTCTCACCTTGATTATGTCATAAAATTGTGGTCATATTGACATTTGATTAGTTGCTGTTAATTTAGTTTATTTACTAGACATTTCAAGTGATTTCGTTCATTCAAGGTCCCTGATTTATGGCGGGTATCATGCTGCAGGCAGCAGGCCGTGTGAGTGTGATCATCAAGCAGTGTAGACTCACAGACCTTTCTCTCTTCTTTTTCATATTATTTTAATGCTTGGTTTGCGTAATTGTCGCATAATTTTATTAGCCTACGTACACATAAAAGTATTACATCTACGTATTCATTATATCGACATCGATTCACGTTGTTACCGAACTAAGCTCGCCATCTAAAGAGTAATAAATGTTGAAAAGAATAGCATTCGTAGTTGAATCAATCATCCACAGACAAAGGACAAAGACTGTTCGTATAGGTGCGGCTCCCTATCTATTTGCATTTGCATGGGGAGCGTGAACGACGACGGACTCAGGGCGCGGCGGCGGGGCGAACTAGTGACCTCACGGTTTTGGTACAATTATAAAAAAACAATTAAAATGTTCAATTAATAGTGTCGTTCGTTATGAAGGCAGGTTCCCAAGCAATAAAACCGACGAGTCCTTGTTACTTGTTGGTTTTTTTTCTCCGTCTAGTTCCACTGTTACTCGTTGGGAAACGTGCCAATACCGCTCAACTTTGGCCTTAGTATGTTTTATGTTTTCAATAAACACTTTTACCACACTTACGAGTATGTTAGAGCTAAAAAGGTTGCCCATTTTGGTCGGCCGTCTCTGCGTCCGTGCCTGCGACGGATTATTGGATATGTAAGCCACCATTGCCAGACTACAGTAGATATACGTATAGCATTTGGGTGCACAATGCAACGATCGAGATAGTAATGTAATCGCTTTTTAAACTACGTGCATGTTTGTGACATCCCTTTTAGGATTAAAAACTGCTTACTGTGCTCTAGCTATTTCTTACTAACATGGCTATCATAACAACACTCACACTGACACATAACTGAAACAGACTTAGATACGGGTATGCAATTGGTACCTGTAGTTGTAGACACTACGTAACATTTACATAGACATCACAAGGCTCAAAAATCGATCTACATTCTTATCCGTTCAAATGAATATTGAGAACGTATTTACCATTGAGTAGTCAACCTTAAAAGGCAATATAACTGATGAATGTCTCGTGCTCTCTAATTTATACATGACAACCACGCCTGATCCCACTCGTAAACAGACCGACACTCATTGTCATCTTGTTCATGCATAATACATACTAATAGAGGCTTAATAACTATATGGTAATCCGGTCTTGTAGCACCTAATGAGGTGGCTTGGCATCTAATAGTAACGACTCTACGACTCCGCCGTATACCAGTCCCAGTCACGCGTCAGACGTGCACGGAGTGTGTTTAATTATATTACAATTCATCGCTTATCTTTGATTCATTGCTCTTATCTCGACACCCGATAAGAAAGTAGTAAACAGCCGAGACGCCGCTCAGTGCTTCCTCTCCTTACCTAATAATTTCAACCAGCGACGTCGAAAAGTGTAACTAAAATCCGATCACGACGCGAAATTCGCAGTGAATACCTCGTAGTGAACAAACGAACATGCTAAACGAACTCTCGATCAGTGATACGAAAACGATGATATAACCGCCAAGATGATGAAGTTCAAATCCTTGTTCCGTAGAGGACCAAGCCAGGGCAAGCAGGAGTCTACCCTCAAAGGGGCTCCGTCCGTGTCGAGCTTGGACTCCAAGCACCACAAAGTCGCGCCGGCTCGGGATAAGACGCTAAAGATATTCGGATCCAAAGAGAAGCTACACAAAGCGCACAAGAAAAAGGACTTGGGTAACAATAATGCGGTGCTCGAAGACCCCGAGTTGAGGGAAGGGGAGTACGAAGATGGCGTGGACAGGGTGCATGACTACGGGAGCGCTGAGGAGCTGGGCTCGATAGGGGAGCGCGGCTCGCAGGAGTGCGTCAGTCTGCCGGTGATGCTCAGCGCTGAACACATGCCCGGGTTCCAGGAGGTCGAGCTCAGGCAGAGGATACCATCTGAGGTGAGTTACCATCGTTTCTGACTACAATTTTATAACTATTTTGTTGTAGTGTAATCCCTACCTTTTTACTGAATCGGAGTCTTGTAAACAAATGTGCTCTATCGTAGACCTCATCATCGATCAAATCAAGCAAGCGACCTTGAGTCCAAAGTTAAGATACCTTATAAATAGATAATAGTAAATAAGAAAACAAAACATGATGCAGTATTTTATGCTGGTCTCAATACTAGGCTTTACATGAATTGTTGACGTTTCCAGGCGTCACTCGCATCAGGGGTCCGCGAGATCGAGTCGTTGCGGCGCGAGCTGGAGGCCAGCGTCATGGAGCGCGCGCAGCTGCAGTCCAAGGTGGAGGAGCTGCTCGAGAAGGCCACCGAGACGGAGCGGCTGAGGGCCGAGTTGGAGCGGTTGAAGGTATCATATGTTTCTGATTAAGATACTAAATAACAATCTATAATTTGTTTAGGGGTGAAGCGACACGTTGATTACAACTTGGCCTCTGTCCATTTTTCTATGTCGCTATTTTTCAGAGTAATATGTGTGGTACGTTGCAGAGCCTAGAAGCGGAGCGCGAGGCGACGCTGGTGCACCTGGCGGACGAGAACGGCGCCCTGCGCGCGCGGCTGCGCGGCGTCGCGCACTCGCCGCTCTCCGACAGCGAGAAGCGGCAACTGCTGCTCGCGCCGGCGCCGCGCCGCATGCACTCCTCCGCGCCCGCCTCCATCGCGCTCGCGCACAACGTACGTACTCTGTGGACGAGAATACAGCGGCAGCGGCGGTCTGCGACTTGGTACTTCGAGCCAACGCGCTTGTTAAAATTTTGAAACTTTTATTGACTACTAGCTGTTCCCTGCCACGCTTCGCTGTGGATAAAAAAAAACAAATAAATAAAAAAATATACTATAGCCCATGTTACTTTGGGATAATGTAGCATTCGAATGGTGAAATAATTTTTGAAATCGGTCCAGTAGTTTTTGAGTTTATTCCACACAAACATACAAAAATACAAATCCTTCCTCTTTATAATATTAGTATAGATTGGTTGGTGATGGTGAGAACGAGTGCTCGTTTCGACATGTCTATTTTACAAGTATAATAATGATGACTAAAGAGTGAAATGGTCATTTATTCTCCTTTGTAATTTATCCAGGGCGAAGGCGACAGCGGCGATGCGAGCACCCCGGAATGGGACAAGCACTCGTCGTCGTCGCTCAGCGAGGTGTCGGTCGCGTGTCTGCAGGACCGGATACTGCAGATGGAAGAGCACCATTACAGGTCAGTGTAGAAGGAACTACTGCTCACTAGGTACGAGTTCGTGGTAGTCAGGAAAATGGGCGATCAAGACAGTTCAGGGAAGTGAAGAATCAGGGACAGCGCTAATTAGCTGCTCATCCAAAGCAACTTTCTTGCCTATCTATTCGGATTATACATTTAATGTATAATATCATACTTGGTTACTTTCCAGTACAAGCGAAGAGCTCCAAGCTACGTTGGCCGAGTTGGCCGACTTACAGTCACAGTTGGCCGACGCGCACGCCGACAACGAACGTTTGGCCGACGAGAAGCAAGTGTTGTTGGAATCGCTGTGTCGGCAGACTGAGAAATTAGAGGACAGCAGAACTAAGGTACGCCTAAGTACTGTTACTGTACAAATTGTAGTATTTAGTTATTTAGTTTTTAGGGCGGAAATTTTAGCTTTGAATTGTCCTTAGAAGCTTGGAATAGGATAGATCACGGTGAAGGTAAACGTAGTTAGGAAACTTGCAATACGTCCAGAGAGGAAATTCAATGGTGTAGGTACTTGGCCAGCGTGGTGGAATGCGGTTTAACCATTAACCACCCTTCGAAGGTAGTGGGATGAAAGGTTGAGTTGAGTTTGAGATTATCTTTAGAATAAGTTTCCTTTTTTATTTCCAGTGAATTTCATAAGTTATGTTTTTGTGTGGTAGGTGGACACCCTCCAAGAACTGCTGCTGCGTGAGGGCGTGGAGCCAGAGACCCTGGTGTCGGGAGACGCGGACCAGCAGCTGTTTGCCGTCCTCAAGGTAAGTGTCTTAAGGGGATTGAGGATTGACCACTGATCGAGCCATAATGTCTTTAGTGGAACGGAGTGAACACTAATCGACTTACCTGTACAGTTAAGCGGGGCAATCATCACCAGAATTTGTAATAAAATTGACTGCGATCTATCGAAGACTAATTTTTTCTTCATGCTCATTCATATCACATCAAGTTGCTCTTTGAGCAGAATTCCTTCAATTTATTTTGTCTCATAATAGAATAATGCTATCGTTCTTCGTTCAAATTAAAAACTAATCCACGATAAGTTAGAGCGTACCTTTTTTGACTCCACAAGCTAAATAAGTTGATCAGAATTTAGATGGTGGTATTTTTGTACAGTTGTCTCAAGAAGAACGCAGGCATCTGTTGAGCAAGCAGGAGCAGCTGGAGGCGGAAATAGCGCAGACCAAGGCTGCGCTCGAGGAGAGAACCAAAGAAAATGAGAGCCTCGCCGAGAGGGTTAGGTAAGTTGATCTGTAGGTAAATAAGTCTCCCTTTTTCTTGTTCTCTCTCCCTTTCACTCGGACAACCTGATACATCAGTCCCTGTCAGGCACAGGTCTCTCCTAAATCACGCCATTCAGCCCGATCGTCGGCTTTTCATTGCCTTTCCATAGTATCCAAACCAGCAAAAGTGCTCATCACCTATGTGTGTCACAGCAAACTGGTCGTTATCCCCAGGGTACTAGAGGGCACGCTGGAGCGCGCCGAGGCGGAGCGCATCCAGTGGGAGCAGGAGGCGGGCGCGGCGCGCGAGCTGGCCGCCGCGCGCCAGCACCAGCTCACCACGCTCACCGACCTGCTGGACGCGGCCAAGGCCAAGGTAACTGTGCGGGGGGGAGCGAGACAGCGCATCCAGTGGGAGAGCAGGAGGCGGGCGCAGACTGTGATGCGCACCATGTGATACTGTGATTTTAAACTACAATAGTGGACTATGACTACGCTGAAGTCATTATTCTCTTTTTTATACCTAGCTTGGGATCTAAATTCATGCTCTTATTTATTCAGTTATAGGCTTGCATTTGTATCTTTTTGGCTTCTCTAGTGCTAATAGTATCATCGAAACCCGCCACATTATGAATATTTATCTAATTGTCATGGACAGTTGGCGGAACGCGCTGGCGCTGCCGAAGGTGCAGCGGAAGCGGAAGCGGCGGCAGCAGCCGCGCGGCGGGAAGCTGAGACTGCGACCGCCAGAGCGCACGCGCTGGCGGAGAGACTTGCGCACGCGCAGCGGCAACTTGATAGAGCGCACTCTGATGCGAGGAAGCTGCATGATGACGCACTGGTCAGTCTACATCAGCTTTGCATAACGCTTGGCTCGGCGTAAGCTACTTGATTTTGCTAAAATATTTAAAAACTGTCTTAGTCCTATTTAATTTAGGAGGCAGCACAACACATACTTTCCACTATACTTATCAAATCTTATTATTTTCGCACAATGCACATGCGGAAGTTTCTCAACTAAAATTCCATCGGAGTTTCTTCCAGATTCTAGTGGACTCCTCGAGTTCTTCGACTTCGTTTCCCTCCCTTTCCAAAGCGTTATTTACTTTCAATTTTGTGTTAACATTGCAGGTGTCCCGCAACAACGCCAAGTCCACGATCTCGGAGCTGGAGTTCCAGCTGGAACAGCTGCGGCAGGACAAGGCGGCCGCGCAGGCCGAGCTGAAGACTCTGCAGGACAACGTGGCCGAGCTGCAGATACAGGTCGGTGGGGTGCGGGATCCAATCTGTAAAGCATATTCTTCTAACCTAACCTACCAATGTGCTACCCCAGAATACCTGGGTCAGCAAAATATCCAGCATTTATGCCTAGATCTGATATTTTTTATGTGTATTTAATTTCCTTATGTAGTGTGGATAAAGTGTTATTGGATTGGTAGCAATCTGATATAACTTTACAGGGCTTCTGCCAACTAACCACCAACTCCTTAAGGGCAATATTTGGAGGTATCGTTGGCCAGTCAGCAGAAACCCTGGCATACTCTGGCATCAGTGACTCAACGTGACATTTAATTTGAAGTGGAGTGGTTGGGTATTTGCAGGTGCAAGTGGGCAGCGACGAGAAACTAGCGCTAATGAGTCGCGCGGGCGAGGCCCTGGCGCGCGCCGCCGACCTGGAGCGCGCGCTGCAGGACGCGCGCGCCAGGACTGCGCAGCTGCAGCGCGACCGGGAGAGAGACGTGAGTCCACTGCTTACACACGCACTACAGGCACATCAAACCTGGAGCGCGCGCTGCAGGACGCGCGCGCCAGGACTGCGCAGCTGCAGCGCGACCGGGAGAGAGACGTGAGTCCACTGCTTACACACGCACTACAGGCACATCAAACCTGGAGCGCGCGCTGCAGGACGCGCGCGCCAGGACTGCGCAGCTGCAGCGCGACCGGGAGAGAGACGTGAGTCCACTGCTTACACACGCACTACAGGCACATCAAACCTGGAGCGCGCGCTGCAGGACGCGCGCGCCAGGACTGCGCAGCTGCAGCGCGACCGGGAGAGAGACGTGAGTCCACTGCTTACACACGCACTACAGGCACATCAAACCTGGAGCGCGCGCTGCAGGACGCGCGCGCCAGGACTGCGCAGCTGCAGCGCGACCGGGAGAGAGACGTGAGTCCACTGCTTACACACGCACTACAGGCACATCAAACCTGGAGCGCGCGCTGCAGGACGCGCGCGCCAGGACTGCGCAGCTGCAGCGCGACCGGGAGAGAGACGTGAGTCCACTGCTTACACACGCACTACAGGCACATCAAACCTGGAGCGCGCGCTGCAGGACGCGCGCGCCAGGACTGCGCAGCTGCAGCGCGACCGGGAGAGAGACGTGAGTCCACTGCTTACACACGCACTACAGGCACATCAAACCTGGAGCGCGCGCTGCAGGACGCGCGCGCCAGGACTGCGCAGCTGCAGCGCGACCGGGAGAGAGACGTGAGTCCACTGCTTACACACGCACTACAGGCACATCAAACCTGGAGCGCGCGCTGCAGGACGCGCGCGCCAGGACTGCGCAGCTGCAGCGCGACCGGGAGAGAGACGTGAGTCCACTGCTTACACACGCACTACAGGCACATCAAACCTGGAGCGCGCGCTGCAGGACGCGCGCGCCAGGACTGCGCAGCTGCAGCGCGACCGGGAGAGAGACGTGAGTCCACCCACACACACTACACGTACTATACATCAAACTCTCGTGCGACCCATGTCACCACTCACCGTCATACTCGACAAGAAGCTTGCCTGCCTGGCCGATTTCGGACAGAGGCCAATCGTGAGCGCGTGGACACACAATACGATAATACCCACATAAGAAGGACTATTGAATGGAATCTCGATGTGAAATTTCAAAAGTAGCAGAGGTCTAAAAAAATGTTTTTAACACAATATGTGAAAAAAGACATTTTCAATAAGAAGAAACTATTCGAAAAGAAACAGGTAAGGTGGTACCTACTCGATATAGAGAGTGGTCTGACAAAAATTCGTCTGAGTAAGAGAAAATGCGATTTTAAGTCCGTTTACCAATAGTTGTGTAATTACTAACTTAGTCTTTAACTAATGTCAAAATGAATCTCATCGTTTTGCCATTCCAGGAGACGGAATGGAAGCAGTTCCAAAGCGACCTTCTGATGACGGTCCGCGTGGCCAACGACTTCAAGACCGAGGCGCAGCGCGAGCTCGAGCGCCTCGTGTCGGAGAACAAGCTCGCGCGCGACCGCGTGCGCCTGCTGGAGGACCAGCTGCACTCCTACAAAGGTGAGCCGGGAGTCGGGAGTGAGGAGCGAGGAGCGGAGAGACAGGGAGCTGTAGTAGGGTCTTTATTGCGCTTTGAGTTTTAGACTGATTTGCATGGTTACTCGCTGATAGTTGATTGTATATTTTTTTAATGTCTTGCACTTTACTGACTGTGAAACGAATGATTCGCTTGCAGATAAAAACAATGATAATTTATTTAAAAAATCTAGTTTCAAATATTAAATATTAGGCTGAAAAAGAGAATATAAAAAATTGGTTACTTTGAAACCGTGCATGGGTTCCATAATCTCAAGCTCCTATGTCGACGTAGATCATTCCATTCGTAGAAGAGTTAACATGCAGTCATCATGCACTAATTCTATGTAATCGCTTCCAGCAACTTAGTAGATCACAAACTAACAGTAGAACAATGTCTGACTACCTTCATATTGTAAATTGTTAATATATTCTAATCAACCGTTTAATGTATCGAAACAGGTATTGACAGATCAGACTCTATGGATAGCGTACTAGATTATTCCGATGATGAGCTCCGACGTTCTAAAGAATCGGATCTATTCGAAAGCGATAGCTCTTCCAAGGAAGTATTCAAAAGCATAAGGACTAGATACTTGTCTAGAGTACACAGCGTAACGGACCCACCTCTATGCAATAACATCGTCGACCAAGCATTCTTCAAACTAAATAGTCCTCCAATCAAAGATGACAATATGGAAGTATTCAAATTTGAAATCCAAAACGTGACTACGGATGAAACTGCGGACGATGCTAGCCAGAAAGCGTTATCACCCGACAGTGATAGCAAAGTTCTTACAGAGGCTGTTCTACCTCCCTTTGACAACAAAGTGCTAACGAGGCAGGATGCTATTGATCTTGAGCATATTAAGATAAGCAGACAGGACGCCTTCGACGACGTGAGACATGACTCACCGGAACTAACCAATGATCTTATCGACCTAAATACTAAAATGGTATCCAAATCTGAATCAGCATACATAACAAGACCTAGAGATAAAACCATATTTAGCAGAGATTTTTCAGGCATCTATAAAGGTAAACCAAAAGCATTCAGTATGGAAAATCTAAATTCTAGTACTGAATTTGAAGACGCTCTAAAAGAGGCTACTAGTATAGATTTTTTCAATGTTGACAACGATGGCAGTCAGGTCTCTTTATTTACAGAAGGCTCGGATAGTGTTTTTAATTCTCCTGTTGAAAGAAATAACAATGATGTGAATACCATTTCTAAATATAATTCTGTAGATTCTGTAATACCAAAAACAGGCATCAAAATTGTAAACGAACCCACGTCAAATCCAAATGAAGATGAAGTACCAAAACCAGTAAAAACATCAACATCCAAAATACATTTAATTCAGCTACCGGAAACAGACAAAGCTCTCGATGATGAAGTAGAGAAGAATCTTAAAAAGGTTCACGAAGAACTAGGATTGACATTCAAAGCCGCTATAGAAAGAATCATAGGTAGCAATAAGCCAAGCACTACTGATTCTGAAACAAAAGCAATGAATGAATCTGAGTTGAATAGTAACAATGAACTTTTGAGCTTAGTTGAATCCAGTGATGATAAAACAGAAGGTGATTATGAGAAAATCGAGTTTTCCAGTTCTTCAAAAGAAGATGATAATAGTCAACACATAGAACCAAAGACAGAAAATGACAAACTTATAGAAGAAAAAAAACTTGTTAAAATCAGTATTGATCCACCGACGCCCCAAACAGAAATTTTCACTGATCCCAACCAAGCTAGAAATCCTTTTGTCGAACCAGTGAATATTGACAACTCTGATGTCAAACCGGAACCAGTGAGTGTTGATGTTAGTTATCATTTAAAAATAAATAATAAAGATTTAGATGATGGCAAATCTGAAATCGATGCTGTACAAAAAGATAACGCAGATATTGTGGTCCCAAAACCGAGGAAGAGAGTCAAAACGTTTTTAACACCGTTGAGTTTAGTAGGAGCTAGTAGTATTGATCGTTCATCCCCCATTATAATTAGTCCAGTTTTAATTCAACCAGTTCTTTTAAAACCTGTGACATCACCTACAAATTCTCAAGGACAGTTATTCGAAATAAAGCCTATTGAATTCGTACCTAGAGAGTCTACGGAGACTCCAGAAATAAAGTCAACGGTTTACTATGATGACACTGATCAAGTGGCGCCTAATGCAAATAGAAATAATAAACCTGCAGAGATTAAACCCGATGATAAATCTAAGAGAAAAGATATTTATCAAAAGAATACCAAAGCTAAACCTTTACCTCTACTACCTTGGAAATCTAGCGCTAACGAAAGCATATCAGATGCAAAACCATCTTCTCCAGTTAGAAATTCTAGTCCTAAACCAGTAGACGCGACGAACCCAACTGTACAGAGGTTGTCTAAAACACCAGAATGGCTGGTAGACAATCAGTACTACCAGCCCATGGATAATGTTCCTTTCGTAATAAACACAGTCCAAACATTTACTAGGCCAAAGATAGTCGACAACCAAATCAAAGATGATATTCGATTTAGTAATAAAACTAACCCATTTTTACCTCCGATTCCTGCGAGAAGACGACACTCGGAACATGAAAACGTGTACGAAGAAATCGGAGAACCTACGTTACCTAGCATACGTAATAATAACAACATAGCTGACGACGAAAAACTTTCGAACATTAAAAACAACAAGCACTCCTTCACGGAAGAATTTGAGGCAGTGACTCGAGAAGAACTCTTGAAAGTTCCACGGAAACCAAAAAAACCTAAAAAGGAAACTCCATTGACCGAAGAAGAAATTGCCAAAGAGACTGCAAAAATTACGAGATCAATCATATCTCTTTCACGGACTCCAAGCGGGAATGACACGCTAAAAAAAAGTGGAAACATCGGATCTATGATACACAGTTTAGAGAAGCCAGACCTGGAGGTTCCGCTTCGGAAACTGTCGTTACAAACGCCGAAACCACCGACATTGGATACGGACACTGGTTCCCTGCCCCGGGAGAAGCCCTACTGGAGGACGTTGGAGCACAAAAGGCTCTCGCACCCTATAAGGTCCTTGAACACATCGTCGCGTCTCCTACGTAAGTGGATGGCTTTTGTGGTCCGGAAGCTAAACGTCCAGTGTGAAAATGTAAATAACTCGTATCAATGTATGGAACATAATGTTTGTCGTGTGTTTTGTACTCATTTGGTGACGGTTGAGGTGAAGGTACCCGTATTTGTGGTTTTTGGCATACATTATATTGTAAATGTTGTGCCAGATGTTTCACGCAGCTCAAGCTAATCAATGTGAGGAACAAAAGCTTTTGCTTTATGTTTTTGCTAACTACCCTCATACTAAATTTTAGTTGGCGTATACGACAATGCAAAACTAGAATTATTTGGCAATAACTATGAAAAGAAAACATTTTTAACATGTTTTTGAATTTATTTGATGCGGAGGAGTGGTTTGTTTGCAGGTGTAGGAGAAATTGGCTTAACATTTTTTTTAAATACTCACAATCGGCAAAAGTTGCACCATCTGTCGTAATCAGATTGTAATTTGTACAGGAATAGGTAATTAAGAAGAAAAGTACTCGCACAAATAGTAAACGTTGACAGTTGGGAATTCTTGAGCTGCAAATCGCAATAATAACTAGATACTTACCATTTGCACAACAAACCTGTCAAAATGAGACCGACAGCTATTTTTACAGAAATAAATTATGTGTTTATACTTAAAAAAATAGGCAAGGAGGATTCAAATGTTTGTAGTTTTGCGCCTTTTTGACAGCTGGAAGACCTTTGATTGTTATTTTAATACTTTTATTTACTGCAAAGCTCTTGCAATCTGACTCTGAGGTAAGACTAGACTCCTAGATAGGTAAGTCACCGATTTCTGCAAAGATCCCAGGTCTCAGGTCTGATCTACCAGGTTCGAGGAAGCCACCCCTTGAACATACGCAAGTTTTTCTAGACAATTTAGGCAATTTCGCCTATAAATCGCGCACTGCACTGTATTCCATTTAAACCCTAAAAGCCGGACAAAGTCCGGACAAAAGACAATAAGTCCTGACATGTCCAGACGGATAGTAACCTTAGCTGCGATATACATACAGACATGCAGACCGGGCTCCCAAAAGGTTTTCTTTTACAATTTTGGTACGGAACCCTAAAGAAGTGGTACGCTGGTAGCGTACTCGTAGAGGTGATTCTAAATGCGGTGGTGTGTTGCAGCGCTGCCGGCGCGCGCGGAGGAGGCGCCGCCGCCGCCGCTGCTCACCAGCGCCTCGCTGCAGGACATCATGGCCAGCGCCGCCTCGCATCGCAGGACCAAAGGTAGCTTTACTCATCCCACTTCGGAGGTACCGAGTCTACCCTCGAACGGTGATTGGGCCGTACTCACACGCACTGTATGTATTCAAACTCGCTTCATGAGTGCGGTTGGTTTACCAGAGGTATACGCAATTTCGCATCTTCTATTCCAGCCACTCGGCTGGAAATATAATATGTGTTTAAGCATCGACTTAAAATTGCGTCTTCAGATCTTGTCGGATACATTTCGGAGTATGCTTCGGAATTGCACAACTTGATTCTATTCTCCGCCTTCTATCCGTGCTTATGTCAATAAATCTTTTTTTTTTTCTATAATATCTAGACAAACGCGATCAAAGCATCATTCAATTGATATTCCTCACACTTCGTACATCCAGGATGTGCGGAGACTGTATTCTCTAAAAAGTGAAATACCCTATCTTCAAACCTATAATACCTCTAGAATACGAGTAAACCTGTTCCTCCCGCACTAAGTAAGCATAATCCATAAGTTAATAAACACGTTTCTCGGCAGGTGTGAGCCGCCAAGACTCGCGGCTCTCCGTGAAGTCTCTGATCGAGAGCATCGAGAACGCTGCGAAGGCGGCCAAGCAGTCGCCCGCCTCGCCGCCCGACACGGACTGGGCGCAGGTAACGTCACTCGTACTACTTACTACCCACGCTAAGTCTCGCTAAAATTCTGAAATGACTTGAAAAAAATTAAAAAAAACAGTTTGAAGCGAGTTCCTTCGACCCGTTTTTATTACTTTTGTTAAGTTCCTTGTTAATTTTATATTCAAATCTTCATTCGTTACAAAGTACATCATGACACTGTCATCAATTTTTACTCGCTTCGTGCATACTATTAATATTTTTGTACTTTGAAGCAATATTTACCCAATTGTAAAACAACTTGCTGATGAGGCACTCATCACTTCATCGGCTAGAATGTTGACAGAACACAGAAGTTCCGTAGCAAATATTCGCTCCCCCACTTACCGTTCCTCCCGCCCCCAGCCGCCGCCGCTGGGCACGCCGCCCCCCGCCGCCCCCAAGAACGGCGTCCCGGAGCCCTCCCCGCCGCCCTCCAACGGACTCACAACCTCCACGTTTTCCTCCAAGCCGCCCTCCGCGCGCGTGCCACGACCCTCACCCATACAAGCCGGTAAGTTTCAACTACATACTTCTAACTTTAAATAATGTCTTTCCCATAAATATGTATTAAAAAATATAAGTACGAAAAAAAATAACAAGTTTATGAAATCACAAAAAAAAATTATGACAAATTTTGAATCTATACGAGTACTGCATGTTATTACTTTTTATTATAAAAATAATCGTAATGTATTATTAATTTCTATCAATCTAGAATAATCTAGTATAAACTATCAATTAAGTATAATAATAGGCCCAGTCTGCATACATTCATCTTGTAAAGAATATTGGCTGTGTTTTCAACGGCTAAGATTTCTTATTTTGTGTTTATCAACATAATTTTATTATCAGAAAATGATCTACAAATATCTGATGATATTTCATGCCAAAATAATAATATTTTATCTTCCTTTATGATAACGTTCACACTTCTCTCTTACTTACTTGATGATTAATTGTTAAGATGCCAATCAAGATACAAATGTACGCAGATGAATCTCAGCTTCAATAATACCAGTTCCCCTTGTTGCATGTTCGCTTGTTTTACAGCATGGCGGCATGACAGAGGCGCTTAGCCGACTTGCCATACTATAACTAACTATGTGTCGTGTGCCTAACTATACACTAATTTATACGTTACATTACACCTTATTACCTACATTGAATGCATGCCTATTTAGTCTATAATATTAGTCTTGTATTTATTTAAACTTGCCCTTTGGTGTAGTATGATTGAATTGAGTTTGGCTGTGAATTTAGATAAGTAATTTAATATGAAAACGTTGGTTTACGTGAGTTGTCTCGAGTAGTTATAACAAAATAATTAAGTTAGCTTATTTATAAAATTGTTTTTAGTTGCTATAGGTTACAACGTTATTTTGAGAAAACAATCTTACGGCTGTCTTTGCTTTGCTCGACTTGGCGGGGCATTTCCGTGGCATTGGATATTGTTAATTATTTTAATAGACTCAAAGGTTGTTTCTTATTTAATTATACACTGTTATATACTATAGAATTGTTCAACAAGGTCTCGACACAGTGGAGACTTTATTATTTTTACAATAGATTAGCCTATATTTAATTTAATTATATTCACGGGCGATCTATTACATTTCTTATAAAGTCATAAAATGGCTTCAAAGAATCGTAGTTATCGAGCCCCAGTTACGTAATAACTATAATTTATTCTGTGCCTACAGATAGATTCTTATTTCTTTCATTTGCATGCTCTTATATTGCCTAAGTACTAACTATGTCTCGCTATATAAATGTTCTGAATACTCGCTGTACTGGGGATGGCCATCACGTGACTAAAAATACTTTCATTCACTTTCGACTGGGGATGAAGGTATTTTCTCACTTATTTTCTCCTCTCGAGAGGTGGGTTAGTGCCAGATTTAAACGACCTTAAAGTAACAAAAGTAAAGAAAATAACAAAAGTGTTTCAATTTTGATCTATTGACTAATTGTCGAACTAAGGCCTCTTGTAATGTATTACGAGTATATACTTTAAGACAGCCTGTTAATTAGTAGACGTCAGTTGAAAGACACCCACGCCAAGCGCGTGATATGAGCACGAGCAACACTCGATCACTTTATAACTTTTGCTCTTCAGTCCACTCCTCTTCTTGATATTCCACAATCACTTGTATCGGTCGACAGTAGCTCTATTTTTCTGATTTACGAAATTCGTGGAACGTATAACTTTTCCGGAATTTTGTTAGCAAGTCCAAAAGAGGCGACTTAACGGTTTAGCATCTCAGTAATCAATGCAAGATATAGCACTTGTCACTGGCTGGCCATGATCCTGGCTCTAGCTGGCTTTGCCTGGCTACCAATATGTCAGTATATACTCGTACCTATAAATACAAAACACAAGGCTGTCCAATTGTCCATGATCTCTAGGTTTTAAACCTAGTGTTGGCTTAGTTTGATTCGCAAATAGACGACTTAATCTTACGTGTTACTTGTTAATTATAACAAAAGGTCTAGCTTAGGCTGCCTTGTAAGGGTACCCATAAACTCGGTCTAGCTCACTTAGTGTGGGTGTCGTATACTCGTATACTCGTAATCTGGCACTGGCCCGAGTCTCGAGCCCCCCGCCCCCGCCCCCGCCCCCGCCCCGCTTGCGATGTGTGTAACGTGCGTGCGGCAGAGCCGGCGGCGGGCGGCGCCAACATCCCGGACGAGCGGCGCGCGCTCGCCTCGCTGCACCAGAAGGCCATGGAGTCCTTCGTGCGCCGGAACAGCTACGGGGACATCTGTGAGTATACGAGTACCTACACCCAGCCTCCTACATCACCATTCTTCTTCTGGTCGTAGCGCTCTTGACAGCGCTCGTGAGCAATAAGTGTAGTCTCATAGGTATGTTTTATAGATACGTATACTCTTTGAATATTTTCACATTGTATCAACGCGTCGCGTTGTATAGCGTTGTATTGACACGCAGAACAAATTAAAGCCATCTGAAATAATTTATTTTTATCATAGAATGAATAGGGATAAGATTAAAAACGCGCACTTCCCAAAATGTGCAACGGACCAAAATTTAGGTCCTTTTCCCAAAACTCGCATTCCTCACAACGATCACTTCCAAGAACTTGCACTTCTCAGAAACCTATTTTCTTTTATCTAGGAACGTTTTTCAACTCAAGATTATTTATTCCAGAATTAAAATAAAACTGTTTTATGTCGTATCCAGTTGCTCAGTAGCCTAATTATTCGTAGTTAGCCTGCCACCATACCTCCAGCCACACAGGTAACGTATCTTAAATGTGTTGCATGTACTTCAATGTTTCAATAAAATCACACGCCTTAACTAAAAATAAATGTTTTAACACCCAACTTCATAATTGTCAGCAGTTTTTGTCAGTATAGCCCTTAATATCAACTCCAGATTTTTTCCAAATTTAGTTACGATGTTATTTGTAAGAAATCTGGTATTATAGGCTTGGCTAATCATCCACGATGATAAATAATATGTGTAATTGTATTTTAGGTGAAAGAAAGGATCCCCTGAACGCGCTGCAAGTGAAGAATGGCGGCTCGAAACGTAACGCGCTGCTGAAGTGGTGTCAGCAGAAAACTTTGGGGTACAACAACATTGACATCACCAACTTCAGGTACAATTTCTTCATTAAAGTAATAGGTTTTTACTTCTAGTTTCTGGGCGAACAAGTACTAGCATGTACGAAAACAATATAACAATGAACAGACATCTTACAATGTTTTTAAAGATTAATTAATTCAATGAATGAAGTAATTAATACGAACCGTAAATCGAAAATCGCGGGTATAAATGTGCACTCAGTGAGGTCGAGGCTATATTGGCATAAATACTCGTACATTTACTTGGACAGTTTATCTTATTCATGTAAGTTAAGATACGAGCTCGCAAAGTTTCGGGAAGAGCACGTGAAAATCTATAAGATTACTAATTTTCAAAACTCCCTGACAACTTTTCAGCTAGCCTTCTTTTATAGGCTCAAATGAGTATAGTATAGGCATGTACTCGTATACTCGTAGTAGTAGTTGTGTGACATGTTCGGCCCCGCACAGCTCGTCCTGGAACGACGGGCTGGCGCTGTGCGCGCTGCTGCACTCGTACCTGGGCGAGGCGCGCGTGCCGGTCAGCTCGCTGGCGCCGCACGACAAGCGGACCAACTTCTCCGTCGCCTTCGCGGCCGCCGAGTCCGTCGGCATCCCTACTACGCTCGTGAGTCTTTGGGAATTGCTCGCCGACCACCCGGGACGCTGGAGAGGCCTCGATGGCCGAAAGCATTTAGTCATTCCAAAAAAAGGCTTTTGTAGATGTGAATCTTTCGATTTAGGCCGCCTGTTCAATGGAGCGGAACTGCACCGGTCGTCTCTTCGCTCCAGTGAACAGACAGCCTAAGATTGTTTCCAAGCTTTTTGACAATAGCTTCTTATGCTGTTCTGTTATCCAATTATATCTAAGACAATTTCAAGAGTTAAAAAATTTACTGATTGCCGCTCACTTCATTTTGTTTCGTGGCCATAGTTACTATAATTCAGCCGATCAGAGAATGCGTTCCTGACACATCGCGATTGAACTGACGACGTAACTTTGTAATGGCGTTGCAGTTACGATAAAAATATTTTTGCTGGTTGTTTACCGTTTTAACAATTGATGAGCATTAAAACAACATTATTATATCAATAATCAATTAATATTATAATTTTGTGCCAAACTGAGGGTCAAATAACTTGGTAAACAATATTTTTCTAAATCTATACTGCGCTATTACAAGGTTATGTCAGCGCTTTATATTTGTAGTGCTGTGCTAACAAATAACAGGCAATAATAGTATCGTAATCTGTTCTTATACAGTTATACTCTATAAAATAATACGTTTTGTTTTTCTTTTTAAGAATTTGAAAACAATGGACTATAAGATAACTTTTATGAAATATAAAAATAAAACAGATTGTAACTTTGTAACAAAGAATAAATAAAACAATTTTATTATATTAATATTACCTTTTTTTGGTTTCCACTTAAATAACTAAAATATATTACTAAATTTTAAATGATTCCGCCAATTTAAAACGAAAATAATCTTAAAAATAATGCGGCGGTTCATTTTGGAGGAACGGTAACGAACTCAGTGTTATGTTGTGCCCCTCACTAGTCGTGACTAACTGACAGGTGTCAGGAACGCATTCTCTGAACGGCCGAATTCTATTAGGAAAATGACCTAACTTTTGTTTAGTTGTGATGGTTATATCATGTCTTATAAAATAAAATTCAAACAAATAATCACCACTAATTAATACTTGGGAAAAAATATTCCACCATTTAACTTTAGCTCATAAAATATATATATATATATTTAGATGTATATATATACTAGCTGCGCCCCGCGGCTTCACCCGCGTTTTCCGGGATAAAAAGTAGCCTATGTGTTAATCCAGACCATGAACAACCTTCATTCCAAATTTCATGTAAATCCGTTCAGCCGTTTTTGCGTGAAAGAGTAACAAACATCCATACATACATCCATACTTACAAACTTTCGCCTTTATAATAGTAGTAGGATATATATATGTATATATATGTGAGTGGTTGACCAAAAAGGGACCTCAAGGGAAAATAATTGATTTCGAGTAAATCGCGTTTGAAATTTCGTGTAGAAACAAGTTTCGACTCGTGTCGGCTCACAAAAAAAAATCATAAAAAAAACACTACGGCACCTAAAAATATTCAGGTTAGACCAAAACTAAGCTAAAAGACCACAGATTAAAAAATTCAAAAATAAATAAATAACGGTTTCCAATCCCTCCAGGTCCCTAAAGTTACTAGCTGTTTATTTACATATATTTACATCTTAAATTTAAAATAAGCTAAAATAAAAAACTAAAATAACTTTTTTCCCTATTGAGTCGATATTCTAAAGTCATCCACCATCGTACCAAACATCAAACCAGTCTATTCTAACCCCCCCCCCCCCCCCCCCCCTCCCCGCAGAACATCCAGGACATGATCCAGCAGGAGCGGCCCGACTGGCAGCAGGTCATGGCCTACGTCACCAGCCTCTACAAGCACTTCGAGACCTAGACTCGCTGACTCGCTCCCACGCCACGCCCACGCCCACCTACAACATGCAACTATACCTACACTATACGAGTATACGTGCTACGTGCGTGTAGCTAACGTTATACGGGTTATAAGGAAAGCTCATTTGAAAGAACAGCTGATTTTTTTCGCGATTTCGACGTTGGTCCCATACTAAATAATGGTTCATAGTGATGAGTACTGTAAGCCCTTTCCGGCTTAGCATATCCTTTCCTTATAACTGTGTATAGATGTAGCTCTAGAGCTAACTAGAACGATGACAATCCATTTGTGATCGAACGTAACGTTACATTGGAAATTGACGCTTGTTGTGTATCGTACTGAGTCTTATTTCGATTGAATACCATCTGCGAATACGTATTTTAAATTATTAGGTATTTAAAATTGTACCTACTTTTGTTGATTAAAAACAAAATATTGTAACATACCTACACGTAATTTAATATTGAATTTGAATTAAAATTGTAATGCAGTTAGGTATTGCCAATGAAAATTTAAATGTTTAGGTAAATGTTTAAATAGTTGCGATAAAGGGCTCGTCACACACGAGCCGCGCTGTTTGTGGCGTGGCTTGATGTGGCGCGATGGCCAAGCGTGACATTAACAACGCATTGTGTGACGATCGTCATATTCAATATTATATGGCGCTTTGTCAATATAGCGAAAAAAAAAGGTAGTTGCCTTAAAAATAATGTGGCATTAGCGTTATATACATATTTATGACGCCACAAAATCTTGTGACATCATTGTGCCCTCGACAAACCATCGCGCCCTCGCTCGCCACATCACGTGGCATCCAAGCAAAAGAAAGGTTGTAAAAACATTCCTGAAAATATGGTAGCTTTTGTACGCGCTAGTGTGATATTTTTGGATTTTATACATTTGTGTGTAAAACTTAAACGCCAGTAGTAAGCGTAATTTGTATTTTATAAATGTAACTAGAACGTCGTAATTGCCTGATATTTAATGGAGTTTCAAAAAGTTGGGTAAAAAAAAGAATTCGTGATTTACGTACGCGAGATTCTGCTCCCATTGGTGAATAGGCCATATTTTTGTATTTAAATACCTGATCATAGATTGCATACAACTAGGTATGTATCTAGATCTAACCACTGTTTGATTGGCATCTATTTAAAAAATCGGCGGGAACAGAAAAGTACGCGAAGATCTGCCTTGATTCGGCCTTAGATACGGTAAGAGTGATGTGAAAACCGTCTTTCCAATGTTGAAGACTGATACTGTAGGTTTTTAGGAGTTTGCAACAACGGGTGTAGTTTATATCTATAAGTACTGGGCCAGAATCCGTTTTATTGTATTAGAGGTAGATATCTCTTAGGGAATCGTCTAATATCTGTTGCACACGATGCGCTGTAGCTTGCGCAAATCGAAGCTCGGTATTACTGCGTATGAAAATAATAATATTTGATTATAATTCAGCTCAGGCATAGAGCGAATGATCACCGCTCTATGAACACTGGTACAAATATTTATCACCTGCGCAAGCTACGGCACATCATATTTCGTGTGACGGGACATGTATTACTAAAATTGTTACATATGCCTTGCGAAATTGGCCTTTAGAGTGATGCTTTTCTAAAAAAAAAACGATCCCCATTATTATTGTGTAACCACAATGTTTGTAATGGCGTGTTGTGTCGTGGAACCGAACACTAAGAATATAATGCCACGACGCAAATCAGCCTATACTTAAGGTCTTTGATCGTCAATCTATTATAATACATATTTTATCTACTATTTGACGCGAGTATTCCTTGCTGGAATTACATACACTACAAAATAAGGTCTGAAAGATTCGTAGCGTGATAATAATATTATGTACACTACACCTTCGTTACACTGAACACGGCTCAGAAGCGGAGCTGCGTGAACGCTGACTTATACAAGATATTATAAAAATAATTGCTAACATAAAATAAATAAAAGGTGATTTCTATGTAACAATAATGAACTCCGGCACACAAAAACATAGGTAACTCAATTGATTTATTTTTTAATATGGATAAATTGTGTGCAGTTTTTAATGTCAATTATAATATTATTAGTATCGGAGGCATGACACGCGGCCCGCTCCGCTTCTGTGCGGCGTCAGTGTGGCGAAGCCTTTAGTGGAAGGCTTGGAATTGAAATAAATATAAATTATACCTATATTTCTGTATTATTATATCTACTATATGATATGCTCTATATAATATGAGCAAATTGCTCTCGAGATAGTAACTTATTCTGTATCCAATAATATGCCAATGTATTAAATAAGTAATAATATGTGTAACTGAGTGTGTACTTCGTTACATCTAGTCCATGTCTATGCATCTAACAACTATGTAACGCTTTCAATAAACTGAAATACCAAATACCATCCAATCTGTATTTACGATCAAACAAACTTTTGAAAATATTATTTTCAACAATTAAGTAGGTATTCTTGGCTTTTTGCACCAAAGAAAATTCAAAATGTATTTCTAACCAGTTCTCGTATTTTTATATGATTTTCTAAGTATGTTTGTATTATTGTAATGAAAATAATTTTCATGGCAATGTTTTCGGAAGTATTGACAGTTGACACCCACTTATTGTATTGTGCTCAGTTTTACAACCTCTGCTCTGATGGTAAACTAAGTATTGTGGTTGTACGGACTTAGTCCAGTTAATTAACTTAGTGTATTAGTAACTTTGTTTTATTTATTTTTTGTCTTCAATACCTATCTGCCGCGCGTTGTAAAACCATAGTACCATAATTGCCAGTTAAAAAAAAATACAAAACGTAAATTTTATTTCTGTTCCCAACTTTATAAAAGCATACCTACAGATAAAATAAGTACTTTTTTCTAAATAATTTTCTAATGTTCAGAGTTGGTGAAACTGTGTTCAATTTCAAAGTGGGATAATGCATATTTTTTTCTGAGTAATGTATGAAATATTATTTTAGACGATACGAGTGTTGTTTTAAAACTTTGGTTGTTGAAGTTGCGTAGTTTAATTTTGGTTAGTTATTACTTATATATTTTGAGATGTTTGTATTTTTGTAAATATAGCTTAAATAAAGTTCCTGATTTTATTAATATGACTTGTTTTTAATTTAAAAACGTTTTTAAAATATAAGTTGGCTTCTATTGAAGTTATCTAGTGCTGAATGGAATATACCTACTAGTAGGCACCTATTTAATTAGCGTACTTGTATTTTAGTTTATTTTAATTAAAGGAATATTGTGGTAAACTAATTACTCACGTAAACAAGGAAATAAATCAAGCAAATCTATATAAAATAATTATATTTACAATATAGTGCAGGCGTACTTATATCACTAGGAGTTATAAAATACATAACTTTAAACAAGACCCTAAAACTAATTTTTCCGATAATTTTTATATCGAAAATATAATAAACAAGCATGACTTTGTTGTGATAAGAACGTAATCACTTCAGCCAATTAGTAATTTGTTTTGTACGTCATTGATAACGAATTATTATCGAATAGATAAAACGTAATAATATGAGACAATTATACATTACAAGCAAGCTACAAGCTAGTTTTTAGTCTAAAATATAATATTTTTGGTATAGTTTATAGTTCCCAATTTCAGAAACCGAAATCCGTTATTATCTGCAAGCGAGTATGCATTTATAGAACGAGCAATTATATTTTGTTGTCGAGTTAGAACTCGATAACACCGGGCAGGTACTTGTCGATGAGCCCCTCGTAGTAGGGCCACAGCTTCTCGATGTCCGGGATACCCGCGCTCTTCGTGTACAGGTCGTACTGGCTGCAAGGGAATATCACACTCAGTCATGGTTACGTACGTTTAAGTTCGCGGGGTCTAAGTTTGTGGGTAACCTTTACCAGTCATTAATTGCACTAAACCTGCCGAAAACCAAGCAGCATGGGCACGACGTTCCGAGAAAGTTCAATGGCAAAAATATGCAGGTAATTTCGTCCTTACGATTATCCTTTTGAAATATCTTGATGTATACCAATATTTTTAACGATTTTAAGTACTCACTTGAACTTGTTAACTGCCTCTAAGATTTTCTCGTCTCCTTTCTTCAAGAGGTGCTTGTAATCTCCGCCGGCGTGCCACGGGTAGAACGAGTGGTATCTGCACACAGGGAAATGGTGATTGGATTCATGGCTCACAGTTCTTGATTCTTGGACTGATCTAGTTTTGGACCAGCTGCCCAATGAAACATCGCCTGCACAAATGTAGACTTCGCCGCCACCTTACCAAATTTTGTATAATTCTATGGTCTCGAAAGTTTTTTTCTATAACTTCGTATGGTTTAGTTAACAATAATTAATTAATTAATAAGTTCTCCTAAGTTCTTTTAGTTGATATGCAAGTTATTAAGCTATGTTTTCAACATTTACAAAATTGAAGTAAGTAGATAGTGGATACTGGATAACATTGCTCAGCTCCATTTCAGTTGAGGAATAACTTTGCTCCGCCCATAACATACCTAATCATCCAGAGTCCTTCCTGAGGGAACCTGGCCTTGTTGTGCACCAGCACGCGGTAGAGGTACTCGTCGTGTCCCCACGACATCAGGAGGTTCTCCAGGCCGCAGTTGGGCTTGTACATGCCGTACTCGGTGCTGGAAGAGAATACCAGGTTACTTAGCAAAATGAAGAAAAGTTTATTATGTATTCTGTATTCATTCATCGCTTTTAGCCTTCGGCGATCCGCCGCTGGACATAACCATTATTTTTGGTCCTTCGTCAATTTTGTCTTCTTGAGACCCTGACGATATTTTTATAAGTCGATATAAGTAACTAAGATATAACCAAGCGTCGTTGGGTCTTCTGACAGTAAGTCATTAGTCTATTTATCCGGGTCCTTAGAACACATGGTTCTTATTTTAGACCATGATTCGACCTACATATTATTCGTCTTTCAAATGTTCTACTGATCTCGATTTGGGTTTCATAAAAATAAACTTAAGTAGGTACTCACTTGTACAGAGGGTTCTCAATGTCAGGGTTTCCCTTGAAGCTAGGGTCGCCGTATACGATGCTCTTGCCGGGCTTGCAGCCGACGGCGAACGTGTCGCCGACCACGCACCATTGCGGTTCGTTGTAGAATGCCATCACCTAAGGGATATGGTGTTACAATACATTACAATAATTCTTTATTGTTATATAGGTGCCACAATAAGAAAGACACAGCAAAACAAATGAAAAACACGAAAATCGGTCTTAGCCATCTTCTCCAGACATCCTCACTCACTTCATGAAAAGCGAGTCGTTATTTAAGATTTAAGTAAATGAAAGATAGTGAAGAGAACATTTGACAAATTCTGACCAAAACTGAATTAAGACATTGATAAAGACAAAGTAGGAGCAAGGGAACACGAAGAAACAAAAATGAGCTTCTGATGATGTGAAAATTAAACTTTAACATCTTTGACAACATAGACTTGGATCGTATAGGAAGATGTAGGTATACCTTGCCCAAATCGTGAATAAGTCCTATGAGATGGAACCAGTCATCATCAGGATGGTCTTCCCGGATGCGCTCGGCCGTCTGGAAGGCGTGCACGATGTTGGGCAGGTCAGTGTCGGGGTCTGACTCGTCCACCAGGTCATTCAGCTTGATCAGAGCATCCTTGATCGTCGCCTTTAGGTGGTTGAACTTCAACCACTTTTCCATTTTAGCTGAGGAGGTAAAATTTAAGTTTCGAAGCATTCTGGCACATAAAACTAAAAAAAACTGTATGAGATCAAAATTTTAGCAAAAGAAATGTAGATTTTTTTAGCAATAAGATCCAGGGTGCCGGACCCACCATACCACTGGCCATACCCCTGGTGGTATGGTGGGTCTAAAACTATACCACTGAGAAAATAGTGTTGTGTTAAAATTTGTTATCATCATTGTAAGGCGCATCATTTGCCATCAAAATTGCTTCTAGAAAAAAATTGGTTAGGTTAGTTTATGTTAAAACATGAAAAAAAAACAAGTGGTATATTTTTAGACCCACCGTACCACCAGGGCCAGTGGTATGGTGGGTCCGGCAAGAGATCCAGAACGGACCAAGCTCCAATTGCGAAGGCACAAGAATTAGCCAGAACGAGGTTGAAACAGTTAAAAGTATCGAGAATAATGAAGTTTGGGGTAGTATGTATGTGACTGTTGGAGTGGAGAAGACTTCGAGCTTCTAATCTCACCTCTCACGAACTCCACGGTCATGTTGGCGTGCATTTCGTAGTAAGTCCTCTGGACGCGCATCTTGATGGGGTCTGTTTCGTCGATGCTGTAGTCTCTGAAGGCATCGATGGGCTTGTCGTCGAACTTGGCCTCCGGGCGCAGCAGCAGCGAGGGGTCCACCATGGACACGGGGGATTCCTGGGAATGACATAGGAAAGTTATATTATGCCTGTAGAAGTACGTTTTAGGGTTTCTTAGCACAATTAAAAAACCCTTATAAAACTGCTGCATCCGTTTGTGGGTCCGGTGTTACAATATTTATCTATATTTATCCATGAGTTTTTAATAAACTCATTGATATTTTTATGAATCAAATCACTTACAACCAATGAGACATTTTTAAACGTCTCTGATTTGATTATGGTGCACACTTATTTTCAACATCTTAAACTGAAACTAGCCGAGTCTAAAGCTTGCGCCAAACGCACAATACCTAGTTATGCACGTCGGTCCCCATACTGGCACTATACGCATCCAGGCGTAGGCGGACATTCCGCTGACCGTGCGTCTGGCTCCACGGTGGCCGTCCGGCGTGCCTTAGAGATAAGGAGGCTTCTTGCCATAGTTAAGTTAGTCTTAAGTTTAGTTTTAAATCAACTCTGGTGTATCGAACACGAATTAGTATATTAATCAAATTGTTTTTTATTTTTAAAAAGTATATTAAGTGCTCCCCAATCTTGACTGGCGCAGCCGGTAGGATTGCTGTGTTACGTCCGCCAAAGTTTAAGTGCTGTTCGGACGTACAAAGTAACTCGTTTTACTAAAATCTGTGAACGCGTTTCTACGGCAATCCTCGAACCAAAGAAATAAGTCTCGTTGGTGCCTGAAAAGCTTTTATAAAAAGACAAGAACACCTAACTACAGCAGAAGGATGCGGACGAGTGTACTGTGAGTAGACCTTTTCGCATTCCACCTCTCCCATCTATTTTTGTTGGTTAGAAAATAATTATTTGATTTTCCTTTAAACGAACCTCTATCGTCGTTTATTTTATTGTGTGTTTTATTTTATTTAAACGAACTTATATCGTCGTTTACTTTATTGTGTGTTTTATTTTGTTTAAACGAACTTATAGCGTCGTTTATTCTACTGTGTGTGTTAATTAAGTATTAATTGCAATGGAGCAAACTATAAGAATTGTCCCCAAAGACCTTCTGTGTCTTATACCAAAATTTGAAGGGGAACAAAATTTGTTAAACTTATTTCTAAAAAAAGGTACATATATTTATAATGGGTATGCAACCCTTAATAATGCAGTGCAACAGGCGTACGTGTTTCACGCCATTACTAGTAGGCTACATGGTAGAGCAGCCGCTCTACTTAGCGAGCGAGAAGATATAAACTCGTGGACCGCCCTTAAGGAAGTCCTTGTACAACATTTTGGTGACCCGCGTTCTGAAGAGTGTATAGCAATTGAACTAGAACAAATGAAAATTAATTCAAGTGAATCGTATATAGAGTTTTGTCACCGTATACAACACATGCGTAGCACGCTTTTCGCAAAAGTAAATTTACTTACCGACGAGGGTGTAAAAGCCGCAAAAATGATAGTGTACAATAACATGGCTCTGAATGTATTTTTATATAATCTGACTGAAGACCTAATCCGTATTGTGCGACTGAAAGGGTGCACTAACTTAGAAGCAGCCCTTAGTATAGTTACAGAAGAGGTTAATTTTATGAGTCAATTCAACGCAAAGCATAAACAGCGACAGGCTATAGCTCCTAATAGAGTACACCCCACGTTTAATACTACCCCTAATAATAATTTTAAATTTGGAAATTTCCAAACGAACCCCCAAAATACACCGACAATGAATAGCCAAAATGCTAGATTTGGCATACCCCAACAGCAACAAGGTTTCAGATTCGGAAACCAACCCCAAGGTTTTAGGTTTGGCAATCAACCCCAAAACTCAGGATTCAGATTTAACCAAAATTCTGGCCCCCAGAACTTTAAATTTGGGATTCCACGCCAACAACAAGGATTCAATCCAAGCACACCCCAACAAGGTCAATCCTTTAGACCCCCATTCAACCCTAACTTTTCCAGACCACTACCAGCGCTACCATTTGGACAAGCGCAACCAAATTTCAAATTCGGCATTCCAAACCAGCATTTGCAACGACCAAAGCCGTTGGAAAACACCGATATCTCAATGCGCACGGCACGCCCATTGAGACAAAATATGTTAAATGCTCAAGCTGAGAACGAAAACCTGTTTTACAATAACGAACTTGTTGAGGCTTCACCAGAACAAGAATACAACTATGATGAAAATTATTCTTACAATTTGGAAACATTCGACCCCCAAAATTATGACGCAGTTAATGACGCTTGTGACTACCAATACCAAGAGCCAAGCGACATTGAAAATTTTCATGCACAGGCCTCCAGTTTTCCCCCGATTTAACAGAGTTTTCACCCGAAGTAATAGAGTTAAACTGTGACTCTCTTTTAAGACTACCCCACATAGAGATTCCTGAAATTAAATCACGTTTCATGATAGATACCGGAAGTACGCGGTCATTCATTAGCCCTGCAAAGGCAAATGAATACTTTTCAGCTTTCATACTCTATGAGCCTTTTGAGGTAATTAGTACCCACGCTTGTAGTCAACACAACGAAGCCATTTGCATTCCAATGTTAAAAACTTTTGGATGTTCAGGGAAACATAAATTTTACGTGTACGACGTAGATAGTCGTTACGACGGTTTAATAGGCAGCGACCTCTTAACACTTTTAGAAGCTAGAATTGATATGAAAAACCAAATTCTACAGACACCTAATGCAAATATACCGATTTTGTACAATCCACCCCATGAAATCACTTTAGAACCAAGAACAGACACGCGAGTTAAGATACCCACCGATCTTAAAAACGGAGAAGCTATAGTAGAGTTTACAGATTTTGGAAAAGGTGTAAGAATGCCAGGTGCACTTGTTACGTGCATAGACTCATTTGCATACACTATAATTCAAAACGCTTCTGAAGACGTAGTTTCAATGTCATTCGCAAAACCACTGAAAGTTACAAAGTATGAAAGAGACGAATGTAGAGTAAATGCAACTATGAATGAATGGGATATTGATGAACTACTGAAAGAAAATTTGAATAGACTTCGTTTAGATCACACGAATAAAGAAGAGCGTGACGCCATTGAAAAATTATGCTACGAATATCGAGACATTTTTCATTGTGACGGAATTCCACTTTCCTTTACAAATAACGTAAAACATGAAATCAGGACTAAAAATGAAGATCCTATATTTATCCGACCGTATAGACATCCGCCGGTTTTTAACGAAGAAATTCAAAAACAAGTCACTCAGCTTCTTGAAAATGACGTAATTAGAGAATCACACTCCCCGTGGAGTGCGCCGGTTCATCTAGTGCCTAAAAAGGCCGATGCTTCAGGCGAAAGAAAATTCAGAATGGTAATAGACTATAGACGTCTCAACGAAATAACAACTGACGACAAATATCCCTTGCCTAACATAGCCGACCTTTTTGACAAATTAGGTAAATCTGTGTATTTTAGTACCATCGATTTGGCTAGCGGATACCATCAGGTAGAAGTAAGAGAAGAAGATAGGCTTAAAACAGCATTTTCCACGCAAGCAGGACATTACGAGTTTACCCGTATGCCGTTCGGGCTGAAAACAGCCCCAGCCACCTTTCAACGTGCGATGGATAACGTGCTTAGAGGTCTACAAGGTCTGCATTGCCTTGTGTACCTAGATGATATAATAGTATACTCATCTAGCCTACAAGAACACATAGAAAAACTACGCTTAGTCTTCGAACGACTTAGAGCAACCAACCTAAAAGTGACATTAGACAAGTGTGAGTTTTTCCGGAAGGAAGTACTCTATCTTGGCCATTTGATAACGAAAGAGGGTCTTAAACCCAATAATGATAAAATTCAGGCCGTTATAGATTTCCCAATTCCGACAACTACTACACAAATTAAAAGTTTCCTAGGATTAGTAGGATACTACCGTAAATTTATTAAGGATTTTGCTAAAATTACTAGGCCTCTCACAAACTGTTTGAAGAAACGTAATAAGATTGAACTAACGGACGAGTTTAGAGGAGCTTTCGAGAGATGTAAGGAATTGCTGGTTAACGCCCCAATTCTACAATACCCGGATTTTACAAAGCCCTTTGTGCTTACCGCAGATGCTTCTGACTATGCCATAGGCGCAGTGTTATCCCAAGGTCCTATAGGTTCCGATAAGCCTATAGCATACGCTAGTCGGACCCTAAACGACGCGGAAACTAGGTACAGTACAATTGAAAAAGAGTTACTAGCAATAGTTTGGGCCGTAAAACACTTCAGACCCTACCTCTATGGTAGACGATTCATTATATACACAGACCATAGGCCCCTTGCTTGGCTGAACAACATAAAAGATTACAATAGTAAACTCACGAGATGGAAACTGCGACTCGCAGAGTTCGATTATGACATAATTTATAAAAACGGTAAACAAAACTGCGTTGCAGACGCACTTTCCCGGATTAAAGTAAATGCCATAGAAAAAGACGATGCATCTATGCAAGTCAACGTAGACGATACTATAATACTATCATCTGACTCCGAAAAAACTCTATCCATTCCATTGCGTGATCCTAGATCACCCTATTCTATTCCATCCCCATCTAGCGGTACTATTACAGTATCCGAAACTTCAGAAACAGAACACTCAGTTTTCGAAACAGACTCAGCAGAGATTCCTATTTTAAACGAAGCAATTGACACTAAACCAAACCAAATTTTAGTACATACATGGTTTAGGGAAGAACTATCCGTAAAAGACTTGTCTAGACCTAGGCAAAAAATATTAGAAGTACATTTACCTTTAAACAAACCGGAATTAATAAAGACATTTTTAAAAGAGTATATAAAGCCGAAAATAAAATACTTCATTTATTTTGAACACGAAACTCACAGAAAACAGTTCGCGGCAGCAGTAATTTTCCTTTTTAAGAAAAATACCGTCAAAATTCTAGAATGCACAGAGAGAGTAATTTACGTAGAAAATGAAGATGAGCAAAAAGAAATAGTAACAAAATATCATATTGGAAAAACCAGTCATAGAGGAATTAAAGAAACGCTTATGCGTTTAAAGCGAACTTATTATTGGACTAATATGGATATAACCGTAGCCACTACCATAAATTCATGTGCAGGCTGTAAAACTATGAAATATGACCGAAAACCATTAAAACCCGAATTACAACTTACACAAACACAAACGAAACCCTTTCAAGAGATTTTTATCGACGTTTTCAGTATAGAAGGAAAATCATACCTAACAATAGTAGACGCATTTAGCAAACTTGGTCAAGCCATAGAAATAAATAATAAAACAACACCGGAAATAATTAGAGCCCTTTTAAAGTACTTTTCTATGTACGGAGTTCCGACTAGAATTAGTGCTGACTCTGGTTCAGAGTTTAACAACGTTTTGTTAAAGGAAACCTTAAGTTTCTACAAGGTAGACCTACACATAGGTACCCCTCATAACCCAAATTCAATGGGGATTGTTGAGCGATTTCACTCGACCCTCATTGAAATTTACCGACTGGCTAAATATGAACAGAAAATGACTGACGCGGCATCCATAATTACTTATGCACTTATGTCTTACAACGAATCTATCCACTCAAGTACTGGCCTTACCCCATTCGAAGTAGTGTTTGGTCATACTGACTCCACAAACTCCTTTAATGTTGAATTTAATAAACAATATACTCAAAAATTGGTCCAAGACCATCAGAAACGAATTAAATTCCTATACGAACACTTAACTAACAAATCAATCGAAAATAAAGTTAAAATTAAAGAAAAACAGGGCGGCGAGAAAGAGTTTCGAATACACGAAGGAGATACCGTATACATCAAAGGTGTGAACGAAAGAAGAGGAAAAGATAAACCTCGATACGAAAAAGCGGAAGTAGTAGGAAAAATAGTTAGGAACATAGTGCCGATTAAGACCAAAGGCCGCGAGACAAAAGCGCCAATAAAGGATTTAAAACGTCCTTCACAGGTGCACCCTGATCCTGATGCAGGCGGCAGCTGCCCAGGCCCTCCTACTTCAGCGGATCAAGGATAACCCCGGGATATTACCTATTAGAGAAGGCCAAGCCCTTATAAGTAGTGATAAGTGGTCTATTATTAAGACCTTAGATTTAAGTTTAGTTAGAGATGACTTAGATTTTAATATAAATAGATATGTAAACCTAAATAAGCACATAACTAATTATTTTGGCAAGAAACCAATGGATACGGAAATCAACGACATTAAAACTCAGACAGATTTTATTAAAAATATTACAGAGCAAAAGTTAAACCAATTGCTGCCAACTAGGCGAAGCAAACGTGGCGTTTTAAACCCTCTAGGTTCTATTATCAAGATAATTTCTGGAAATTTGGACAACGACGACGCTATTAAATACGATACACTTTTGAAGGATATAAAAACGAAACAAAATGCAGAAACCAAAAAGGTAACAATTGTCGTCGAAATAATTAAGTCTTTAATGAATATTACCAATAGCTCTAAATACAATTTCATTCAGTTAGATAAAGCAATTTGGGAGATCCGAAAACAATTAAATGACACCAACAGTACTAGAAACATTTTTAAAGTTACTAACACTTACCATTTATTTTTACATAACTTCCAAACGCTTTATACAATACTGGACGAAATCGAGAACACCGTAGCATTTAGTAAACTAGGAGTTTTGCATCAATCATTAACGAACCCGAAAGAACTGCTGTCTATGCTAAAAGACATAGAAATAGGAAATAAACTAATGTTTCCTGTAAACCCAGACAATCTAATTAAGATAGAACAGTGTATTGAGGTAAAAGCGTATGCAAAGGAAAATCAAATAACTTTCATTTTGGATGTACCCCTTGTAGAGAACGATGTGTACACCTATTATAAAATCATCCCTTTACCTATTACTAATACCCTTAACCAAACTCACCTCATTTTACCTAGATTTCCTTACCTATTAGCGAAAAGGTCAAAAACAGCGTCATTCTCACGCCCATGTAAGGAAGTTGAAGAGTCCTTATTCCTCTGCGAAGAAGACTACTCACCCACACGAGCTAAAGATGTCTGCGTCGCCAACCTTATTAACTTTGCCGCAGACACAACGCTGTGTCACCCAGTTTTGGTAGAATTGGAAGACTTAAAGGTGGAGAAAATTCAAGGCAACAGATGGATGCTTTTCTCTAAATCCATTCTCATCCTCACTCAGAACTGCAAGGATGACGTCAGTTACCACCACGTCCAAGGTACCTACATCGTGACGACAGACGATGATTGCGAAGCAGTAATTAATGGGACCATCTTGAAAAGACACCTAAGAAAAACGGGAAAAATGAATTTTGCAGCAGTACCAATTGTCAATCTTCCTACTGTAACTCCATCCGAAATGGCGTATTCTCCCCAACCGGTAAACCTGAAAGGATTGGACCTCACAGACTTGCAACACCTGTCCAACGTATTAATGAAAAGTGAAAGTGTTACAGGCCAATATAGTGAAAATAAAAGTGTCATAAATACAAAAAATATCAGTGCAGGAACATTAATTTTATATCTAATTTTAGTATCAGTTTTGATGTATTTTATGTATAATTGTTTAGGCCGAAATTACCGGACTCAGCGAAATGCCTCCGATAATTTCGAGCTTAATGAGGGAGGAGTTATGCACGTCGGTCCCCATACTGGCACTATACGCATCCAGGCGTAGGCGGACATTCCGCTGACCGTGCGTCTGGCTCCACGGTGGCCGTCCGGCGTGCCTTAGAGATAAGGAGGCTTCTTGCCATAGTTAAGTTAGTCTTAAGTTTAGTTTTAAATCAACTCTGGTGTATCGAACACGAATTAGTATATTAATCAAATTGTTTTTTATTTTTAAAAAGTATATTAAGTGCTCCCCAATCTTGACTACCTTTTGTAGATAAATAAAGAAACATGAAAATATTGTGTTGTGATCACAGTCGAGCACCAAGGCGAGGGTTCCGTCAAAAGACAAGTCCAATACTTGGTCGGTTTTGCGTAGGGACATTTTGCTTTTTTCGTACACACAGGTATTGCTGAATAGGGAATATGCATTTGGTTTAAATTTAATTGATTTTTTTTCCCCTTAATCTATATTGTCCTAAAATTGTATCTGAACCATTATTTTCTTATTTAGTATGTTTTTAATTGCAAAAAATATTAATTAAAAAATGCAAAATAAGCGCGCGAAATTGAAATTTGGGAAACGCATCACCATTGGTCGAACCGAAACGTGACGTCACATACCATGTTATCGGATTTAGAGACATTGCTGTTTGTATGGTGTCTGAAAAAAAATTGTTTTTATTTGTGTTTCTGTAGTGTTTTTCATTTAGTGCAACTTCTGGACTTCTGGTAGCATTAAATCATCTAGGACGATGACTGAAAGTGGCTTTGTCAAAGCACAATCGGATAATCTACCAAAAATAGATGCATTCATGATGACAGCATATTTTGCATCAAGTCAAGATTTTACGTGCCTACTTACTAACCTACTTCGGATCAATTCTAACCATGCTAACTATCCAAATAATTATAATATACTTACGTTAAAGTGATCTTCACAACAATGCAAACACGATAATGAAGATACAATATCTCTTCTCATAACCTTACACCATTGTTTTCGTATTTTCGCATCTTTTGGAACAGGAAAAAACACTTTTTTCAGGTGTACTTATAATAGTGTTTTTGCACATTGGTACAAGACAATATCTATAAAATGGTTTTTTAGCTTTTTCCATGGTGTGAATAGCTTTTAAAATTGAAAATCTGTATAAAACAACCAAAAGTAACTGTCAAACTTATAGTCAACAAACACTGGTAGTGGTATGTGACGTCATTCAAGGCCCGCGAAAAATGGCGGCGTTCAAACAGATCAAATTTTAGCGATGTTTTAAATATCATTTTAAAAAATAATTAGAGCGTTTCCAACAGTATTTATATTTTTTACTATTTTATAACGATGTAAGAAGTGAATTAAAAATAAAAATAAAATACATGCATATTCCCTATTGTATGTACGAGTAATTTGCAAAAATTGAAAAAAACCACTCACTGGAATCACTTTCATTTTCGGCGTTTAGCGTTTGTCTCTCCGTACAGAACGACTGGCGGTTCGCACTGGTCTGCAGATCTCTTATGCTGGTGATAAGAAGGAAACTGCCAGGGTCAAGTCTGATATCTAATGGCGGGTCGGAGGCTATCGGGCTATGGCGAATATTATCTGGGTTTCACTTTATTATGATGTGACGCGTATCTGTTTGTGGGAAACAAATTGGCGAAAATGTTTTGATATTAATACGATTTTTGACTGTTTTATTTTGTTACTCGTATTAATATTACGTTAATATACTCATAATACGTATTAGTAATGTCTATCTACGTACTGGGAAGGCTAATGTGTTTGTTTACGTTATATCAGAAGAGAGGATCCATTATTTGAGAGCACATTAAGATTTTGCTAATTAGGTATGACATTTTCTAATCATAAAAGTAAGTTACTGCTTATTTTTTAGGACTACTAATGTCCAGAATGACTGCTCTGAGTGACTGCCTGTTTCTGCTATTTACGCATGAAATCGTCTAGCGTAGGCTTCTTGAGATGTTTTGGTCGAGCCCTGGCACATGCAAGTCATATAATTATGCAGATCAATTCTCGACGTACCGAGTCCATCGTGGCTTGCCGGCTCCAAATTCACTGCCCAAGGATAGGCGCTTAATAATTAGGAAATAATAAAATTTAAATATCTGGCTTTAGCGCTAGCTAATTATAGACACTTTTGCCCTGAGGGTACTATTTTCGTAAGACAAGAACAGTTAGGCTCTGTCTACGGGTTATATGGTCTGTTCCCGTGATTTTGTTTATGTAGAGAGTAGGTATCACGCGAATTGGTCGTGTCTTATGTGCTGATAACAGAAGCCATAACTAGGTTCTTACCTAAGTATTTAACCGTCGATTATTCCACAAAGATTTGCTTGTTTAAATGTCATATGATAATGAAATACATTGTAGGTAACTAAAGTCGTTGTTTTTAACCGACTTCTACTAGTAAAAGTTTAAAAACTCCGACTATATTTACTGAATGAAAATAAGAACCATTTTTGCGCCCAATATCATTCATTATGATTTTTCATAATTTAAATGTAAGTACCCAGTAATACTCGCGCAGACGAATTTAACGACATATCGTTCATCCAAATCGGTTCACCCGTTTAGTCGTTTCAAGGGAACATAGGAACAGACATACATATCTACATACAAGTCTAACACAGTCTCTTTTCTTGCAGTTCAAAAATTTAGAAAAAATTATTTTTATTTAATTCTTATAAATATCAATCATTAAAACAACGTTTAACAGTTATCGTCAATATTATTTCTTACTTGAACGAAAAATATCGCTCTGGTTCTGGTTCTTCAGTTTTGACACGTTTTTTAGGTCTATATAAATCTGATACTATATTTTTTGTTTAAAATGGATTTAACCGATGATGGATATATATGTACCTACATCTTTTTACTTTCTATAAAATGAAAAATTGTACACTCGTAGGCTTTGTAGAATATTGTAAACCAAGTAATGTACGTCCAACTTTTAACTTACATAATCAAGCAGCCTTTAATTCTCTACAGCTCTTTTTACACGAGGAAAAAAGAAAAGGTAGAAATAAAACAGCAATTTCAGGTTCTTCAATCAATTTATTAGAATCAAAAATGATTAAAATTTATTTAACGTATCAGTCTGATCCCCTGTTAATTAATTATAATAATTTGTAAATCAAAAGTATAACGAGCAACCGTTGACATTTTTGCTTGTTTGTAACACAACGTAGTGACAGATTTTATTCCAATAAATACCAACTAGAGAGGTAATAAGGTAAGTAATTATAAGTTAATTAATTACAGATATAATTAACGAGACAATTGTAGGTTTAGTCCAACTTAAAAGATAAATACCTACCTATATTATTTTTTTATTGAAATAAATGATTAACTTATTACAATTATTTAGAAACAAGTACATTTTAGTACGTACATAGGAACATTAAAATAATTAAAAACTAAAACAATAACACTAAACTAAACTAATCTAAAAGGCCGCTGCCTGCGGAAATTGTTCCCAAAATGCTGGCCCGATTACCACGTCGCATAACGATGCTCACCCTTTGGGCGAAACAGAGGCCAGCATTTTGAATAGTAAAAATATATTTCAATAGTTATACTAACACAAAAGTTTCGAATTTCTTTATTTTATGTACTTACGCGAATATAATTTTTTACACGAGTAACTAAACACATTTACTTCATTGTTCGTTAGCTATCGAGTTATTTAAGTTAGAACTCGAGAACTCCGGGCAGGTACTTGTCGATGAGCGCCTCGTAGTAGGGCCACAGCTTCTCGATGTCCGGGATACCCGCGCTCTTCGTGTACAGGTCGTACTGGCTGCAAGGGAATATCACACTCGTGTAGGTAGGTGAGGTCTGAGGTAGGTATACACAAAGCTTACACCAAGTATAAACATAATTTAAGGAGGGTTTTAGGTAGAGTTATTGCCTATTTTTAAAATTTGACCAATGTTTAAAATAAATGTGAAAAAAACTATGTATGCCTGGAGGCTTGTTACTAAATCACCCAAAAAATACTGCACGAATTTGGATAAAATATGAGAAAGAGTTACTCGTAGCTTACTCGCTGGATTACACAAAGGCTGTTTTTTATATCGAGAAAAATAACTGTTCCTATATTCCTTCCGGTTCCATCGGGTAAATCCGCGGGGCGCGGCAATAAATTTAAAAGCAGTAGTTTTTTTCACGATTTTACCTATAGGCAGGTGGTACTTACTTGAACTTGTTAACTGCCTCTAAGATTTTCTCGTCTCCTTTCTTCAAGAGGTGCTTGTAGTCTCCGCCGGCGTGCCACGGGTAGAATGAGTGGTATCTGCACACAGGGAAACAGTTATAAGATTATTTCGTTCTTGTGGGACTGTGAAACTGTGAATCTGTTAGGCAGTCCTAACAGGGGACTCGTCTGCTTCTTTACCGCCTCATTTTCAACTTCCCACTGCTGGGATACAGGTCTACCCCTCGACGGGTGATTAGGCCATACATCATCCACCACGGTGGCCAAGTGCGGATTGGTAGATTCACCACATACGACTTTGAATTTCTTCTCCGGACGTATGCAGGTTTCCTCACAATGTTTTCCTTCGCCGAAAAGCCAGTGGTATATAAATTCGTACATAGATTCGAAAGAATTCATTGGTACGAGTCGGGGCTTGAACCCGCCACCTCAAAAATGCAAAGTGATTGTTCTCCCACTGAGCTACCACGTCCTTTTTGTTTACCGCCTATGACATTAAAACTATTGCTCTGATCAGGCAGTTTTATTGAAACTTATAAGAAGGTGTATCTACCTGACCATCCAGAGCGCTTCCTTAGGAAACTTTGCCTTGTTGTGTATTAGCAGGTGGTAGAGGTACTCGTCGTGTCCCCAGGACATCAGGAGGTTCTCCAGGCCGCACTTGGGCTTGTACATGCCGTAGTCAGTGCTGGAAAAGGACACAAGATTAGTTGAAGTTGAAGAAGAGAGAAAACCAGAACTATAGAAGTAAAGGTTAGTAAAATAATAGGAAAGAACGAGGAAGCTCTAGAACTGGTCAATAAATCAAATCAAGAGGCAGATGCTATTTTTTGCAGTCTTTTTTCGTCCATTCTGTGACCGCTTCAATTCAGCTCCGGTTTAGTCTGCTTATAATGACTGTCCTTTTCGATTCTACTTAAGTTTTGCAAGAAGTGTGACTCACTTGTAAAGAGGGTTCTCGATGTCAGGGTTTCCCTTGAAGCTGTCGTCGCCGTACACAATGCTCTTGCCGGGTCGGCAGCCGACGACGAAGGTATCGCCGACCACGCACCATTGCGGCTCGTTGTAGAATGCCATCACCTAGAAACAAAGGTTTTGATTTAGTATGAAATTATGTACCTAGGAAAATTGCGATAAATTACAAGAATGTAAGTGCGTATAGGCCAAAATCACAAAACACTACTCTCGGTGTTTTATGCCTAAGGTATTCCTTTGGCATAAAACTCTGACAGCTAATTGCTGTCTGAGTTTTTAGGCTAATCGTAGACCCATGTTGTTTTAGATTATAGAACAAACAACCAGGGTCTACGATTTGATGAACCAAACTCAATTATATCACTTACTGGTGCAAGAGAAATAAGCCCAGGGAACTTTAGTAGCGTAAAAATCAATTACTAAACGACTTTTTTATTTTGATAGAAGATATTACCTTTCCCATATCATGAATAAGTCCTATGAGGTGGAACCAGTCATCGTTGGGATGGTCTTCCCGGATGCGCTCGGCCGTCTGGAAGGCGTGCACGATGTTGGGCAGGTCGGTGTCGGGGTCCGACTCGTCCACCAGCTCGTTCAGCTTGATCAGCGCCTCTTTGACGGTCGACTTAAAGTGGTTGAATTTCAGCCACTTCTCGCGCTTTTCTACGGGGACATAAAGATTATTGCCACTCTTGTATTGGCTCTATCATATACCTACCTACGCTGTGCGAATGAATTATGTTAATTTCGATTTGCGCATTCTGTTACATACTGGTTACATGTACATTGTACATGTACATGCATTACAAATTTTATATTATGAATTCAAAGACGTTTAAGCACACCTACCTAGGAATTGGGATCATTTGAGAGTCACTAGGACTCTAAAGATAAGATTTTCACTTGAAAAGAGAAACAGGTGAGCAATAAAAGTGGCACTTACGTTTGACAAAATCCACGGTGGACTTGGTGTGCATGTCGTAGTACGTCTTGCGCACACGCAGCCTGACGGGGTCGCTGTCGTCGATGGTGTAGTCGCGGAAGGCAACAATAGGCTTGCCGTTAAATGACTCTTCTGGCCGCAGGAGCTGGGAGGGGTCGATCATCGACACTGGACCCTTCTGGAAACAAGATAGTAATTTCGGTTAAACGCTGGACTTTAAGAAAAGATGAAAGTTAATGAAAAGTAGCCATGTCCTTTTCTGTAGCCCTGATAACGTGTATGCAAAATATTTTGATGGTCAGTTCAGCAGTTAAGGCGTGAAAGCGTTACAAAAAAACCAACTCACCTTTACATTCATAATATCAGTCAGATTTTTATGAAGTGATTAACGTGGAGTGAACTGTAAATAAATATTTCCGTAAAACCAGAATGAGGGCATGAACACTGGGGGTTTCCAGAAGAAACATGTGGAATCATTCAGCAAGATGGGTGTTCTAGTGATAGGAAGAAAAACATGCAGTTGTTGGCACATGGAATCTGCTTTATACTGTACCAGACTGTACCTATAGGATGTGTAAACATGAAGTGAACGATTTTTAATGACTTTCTTCATGACTGTGGTTTTAGTTAATTATAAATTCGTGTTTTCCTCATAAAATCAATGTTGATACTTAATACTCAGTTACATTTGATAAAACTATTGGTAAATATTATTTGTGGTGAGCTACTCGTACCTGCAAAAATACGGGCCTGAATTGAAATCTCAGTGTCGAGAAGTTCTGAGCAACTTACTTCGGTAGGCATTTTTGTTTTCTTTCAATTTTCTTCTGCAGCTCCGATAAATCCGCGACCAGAGTACCGTGCCTCAAGAATCTCTAGCAAACTACGTCGAAACTATCCGCGTGACTATTTATATTGACTGGAGATGGTAGTTCATCTCGAGTGTGATAACTTGAACCCTGCGAGATAAAGATAATTCCTTAACTAAACTTAACTAGATCTTAGCTAGCGATTGCTCCCAGCGATGCTTCGAAATAAGAAACCTTTATTTTTCATTTTCTAAATTTAAAAGTACTTAGATACTTCTTTTGCTATGAAATAACGAGGAGGTTTTAGGAGTCTACCTAGAATTATTTGCAGCCTAAATCTTTCCTACCCTATTTAGCTTTATGGTGGTCGCTATTGAGATAAATGGGTAGACGAATCTGGGAGACGAGCTCATCATATTTTTTCTAGACTAGCTAGTCCTACTTTAATTTACCTATTTTTTCCCAAAAGCCAGCGGTTCTAGGGGCCGTTGTCTGGCTAATGGTTTGTTGGCGAGAAGTACTAGGTAGAGTCACTATTACTACAAGTAAAGACTAGAAAAAATTACAAAGAGCTCTCTTCTTGTCTGGTCGAAGCAACACGTGACCAAAATGCTGGCCTCTCTATCTCGCCCAAAGGGTGAGCATCGCCATACCACGTGGTAATGGGGCCAGCATTCTGGGAACAATTCCCGCAGGCAGCGGCCTTTTAGATTAGTTTAGTTTAGTTTTATTGGTTTAGTTTTTAATTTAGGTACAGATATATTTTGATATTCATATGTATTTGCTTAATTTAAGTCTCTGCTTAAATAAATTATTATTTTGTTTTTAGACTAGATACTCGTATACTAGGCACTAGGGTTCTATTTGTAAGTTTCTAGTTAAGAGCCTTTACAGATCGGGCTGTGTGGCATGCATTAAAGCATGACATTGGCGGCAAGCCTCGGGATTATAGGCTTTGCGGACGCAACAATTAAGAAAAGCTGAAACTTTACATTATTATGTACTTTCTAAATCATTGGTTTTTAAGTGTTGGATTTTAAAAATACCTTTACTACGATATCTATTCACGAAATGGTTAGAGACCTGGCTTAAGAAACTCATTTTGACGAGAGCCGTGGTAGCTCAGTGGGAGAACCGACGCTTCGCATTCTTGAGGTGGCGGGTTCAAACCCCGACTCGTACCAATGAGTTCTTTAAGACTTATGTACGAATTTACATACCACTGGCTTTTCGGTGAAGGAAAACATCGTGAGGAAACCCGCATATGTCACGCAAAAAGGGCCGATTACCGGCCTAGTTGCGGAAAAAGAGCCCGCTCTTTATCTTTATCTTTAACTCATTTTGACTAGAATTTAAAATTAGGTACAATAAATGCTTAAATACCATGTGTAGGTAGGTACTCAACTCGTGGTGGAAGACAGGGCCCTGATCTTTCATAGGACTATCTAGATCATTTCAATATTTTGCTGATGTGGCGTATGCGCATGCGATGCGTATATTTGTGTTGTTCCATTCATTGTTTTATCAAAAAAAAAAAAAACATAACAAATATTTTGTTTTAATTAATACGGGGAACTAAAGTTGGAGTGTAGGTGCGACTTAATAAAACGCGAGTTGTCCTGTGTTATTTTTAACAAAATGAGTAAAAACGTGTTTCTGTAGTTTTCATAGCAAAACGTAAAAAATAATTGTGTAAAATAACTTGTAAATATTTTTAGTTGTACTATTATAACGCACACATACCCTTTACATAAATGACGTATTTATATGTGTGTATATTCTTGTTTTATTTATATTTGTTGATGTTTTGTCTGTAGTTCGGTGGGGTGCCATCTTTATCTCTTTGTGACGAGCACTTTTGCCCGTTTCTTACCTAAATTCGTAAACCGGACTGCACCGGGCCAATGTGATAGCATATGGTTTGATACAACATACGAATAAAGATTATGTGACAAAATATTCTGATATCTTTGGAAAATAATTCCATAGGCATGTAATGGTATAAAAGACGCTAGACTTTTTTTAATGCAAAGAGCAGCAAACAGACATAAATGGTCAGTCATAATGTAAGAAAACTGCGCTGCCTGGACCCTGCAACAATAGCAGTGTTGACGATGCCTGGTGAGGTTTGTATTTCTATACCGTGCCAATATTTTAAAATAAAAATGCATTGTTGATAAGGCAAGCTGTGATTGCTTTCTAATTGACCAAATTATGAATTTCAAATACCGATGTCAACCTCAGCGTTTTTCTCGGCAGCCATAGTGAGTGAGTGAAAAAAGCAGAAATAAGACAGCAATTTCAGGTTCTTCAATCTATTTATTAGAATAATGATTAAAACTTAATTAAAACTTATCAGTCTAACCTCTTGTTAATTTAAATACTCGCTTGTTCAACAAACATTTTCAGAGGCATTTTCTTTAAATAACATCCATTTTTACTGTAACTAAATAATACATATTATGTATATTAATACTTTGTACACCGAATAAATATACATAATTTTCTGAATTTTCAACCTAATTATTCATAATTATTGTACTAGTATAAATTGGAAATATTATTTACGTACTAGTCCATAATACTGTTTATGTATAGGTATAGGTTTTAAATATAATATAATTAGTAATATCTATAGGTAAAGATACTGTTCAAATGCAGCGGTGAAGGGATCAAAACTCGCAAACGCCAGGGATGTACTTGTCGATCAACCCCTCGTAGTAGGGCCAGAGGGCTTCGATATCAGGGATCCCTCCACTCTTGGTGTAGAGGTCATATTTGCTGTGGAAAAAGAGCAGTATAGATAAACCACCGAGATAAAATAATATTGAACATAGATTGGAAGTTTACTGCTAGCCCTAGTATTAATTACATAGTTCATAGTTTAACGTAGACTACAACATGGGGCGTTTTAAAAAGAGAGTCTACAAGCACCTCTCCGGGCTGGGAAAGCATCATCAACGCCGCCGCCGCGCCGCTAGTGTTACAGGTGTTAATAAGCAGTGGTTCTGCTTGACATCAGGCTGGCCGTCTTCCTGTTTACCGCTCTATTATATAAAAAAAGACTCCATCCATACATATGTACATAAAATATGACAAGTATGAAAATCAACGCAAACTCACTTGAACTCCAGCACCCACTTGAGGATCTCCTCGTCCTTGTCGTTGGTGAGGTGCCGGTAGTCCCCGCCAGCGTGCCACGGGTAGAACGAGTGGTATCTGTTTACAGGAAAAAAATCACTTAGGTATCATAAATTACATTACACGCATCTTATCCAGAAAATAAATTGTAGAATAACATTCAGTAGTGCAAAGCCTTGCATAGCCGGCCTTTTCGCCTAAAACGGTTTCTTTCAGACTACCTTTAGACCATCGATCAAGTATGTAAGTACATGTTATGTTATGTTATGTTATGTATTAATAATCCGACTTCGGTGCTTTAGACGGAAATTACTGATAGGACGTAAATACGATCGTTGGTGCACCTACATAAAAAACACAAGTCTATTTGATTTAATAAATAGCAAAAAGTAGACCTACTAAGTTTTTAGTTATTATATAAGTGAATAGTTGAATTGAAAAAATAGGTTTCTTCTAAGTCTCCCGTTTTTTATCTTAGAGCACATCGACGACGACGCCTTGCCGATGGAAAAAATTCGATTTATTTCGCGAAAATAAGAAGTTAAGCAGATATGTTTAATAATAAACTAGTCGTTAAATACCTGATCATGTAAAGTGCCTTCTCCGGCAGTTTGGCCTTGTTGTGCTTGAGGAACTGGTAGAGGTACTCGTCGTGGCTCCACGAGATCAGCAGCTTGTCCAGCCCGCAGTGCGGCTCGTACATGCCGTACTTGGTGCTGGGGAGGGGGTACTTAGTTAAAAATAAGTTTGGACACAGTCGCTGCGAGTGCCTAAGTAGATAAGAGTAAATATGGTGCTGTGGTAGCTTGTAATGCAAACATTCTAACAAAAGATTGAATAAACTCATTATGACTAAACTAAGGAGTAGTTCTTGTTTGATCGTCCTGTCCCCTCGGATTCGAGAGGACAGGACAACAATTAAGACAGGACAAACAAAAATTTAGGTATACAATGATACGGCAAATAAAGTGTTTAGGTATGTCCTGAACCTGATTGAGTCAGGTTCGAGGCAGATGGCACAGTAAAACAGAGGCCTATACCTAGCAGTGTGATAAAGAAGCCACTGGATAGTGAAAAGAAAGGAATACACAACCCAACTGACTTATATTTAGAGTTGTAGGTGTCGGGGTTGTCCTTGAAGCTGTCGTGGCCGTACACGATGGAGTCGGCCCAGCGGCAGCCCACCGCGAACGTGTCGCCCACCACGCACCACTGCGGCTCGCCGTAGAACGCCATCACCTGGGAACAAATGAAACAATTTCAGAAAAAGCCCTACTAATACTCGTATTATAAATGTGAATGTAAGTTTGTTTGTTACGCTTTAACACGAAAACTACTAAACCGATCGTCATGAAACTTTGTTCATAAATTCTTGGAGGTACTAGAAGCAACATAGGACACTTTTTACTAAAAAAAATTAACCACGGGTGAAACCAAAGGGAAGACCTATAAGGATATCACACATACACAAAAACTATATCTCGCTTGCAGTTTGGTTAAGAGAAGGTTGTGGGAGCAAAACTGCTGCTTTTTATGTTTTCAGTAAAGTTCATTTTGTAGTAAAATAAGCAACAATAGGTAAGTCATTTAATTTGTTATCATAGCAATTAACTGCGGTTCTGAATATTGTTCATAACAGAGCTGTAAAGATTATATACATAATGCTACCTACCTACCTAAACAATGTTTAGGTACATGATCTCTCTAATTACGATTTACAATCCCTACTTAGGTATTAATATTATAAATGTGAAAGTATATTTGTCTGTCAACTAACTAACTGAAAACTACTACACCGATTTAAGTGAAATTTGGCACAGAGATAGTCTAGAGCCTGAGAAAGGACATAGGCTACTTTTTCATGCCAAAAAAGTGTTGTAAAGGGACTGAAACAGGGGATGAAATTTTGTATGGAAGTTTAGTTTATTCCGGAAAACGCGGGTGAAACCGCGGGGCGCACCTACTTCTGATATGAAGACCTTGATCAATGGATATAAAGGAAATCCACAATGGAATACTAAGCTGTTGTAATAGGAAAGCAGGATTTCACGGAGAGTCGATAATATTGCTGGATTTCTTCCAGACAACTTTCGTATGAACATATTTTTTGTGTTAAACTAAAACGGTAGCTTATTACGAATAAGAAACAAACCTTTCCCAGATCGTGAATCAGGCCGGTGAGGTGGAACCAGTCATCATCAGGATGGTCTTCCCGGATGCGCTCGGCCGTCTGGAAGGCGTGCACGATGTTGGGCAGGTCGGTGTCGGGGTCCGACTCGTCGACCAGCTCGTTCAGCTTGATCAGCGCCTCCTTGATCGTGGCTTTGAAATGGTTGAATTTCAGCCATTTCTCGCGCTTCTCTGTGAAGATAGTCAACGGTTGAGATGCGTTTCCAATAAACAAGCGCTGTCGGGATCGTGGAAGAGTGCGGATGCGTGCCCGTAGACCTGACATAGCACTGAGGTGTAGGTGTAACATAGGTGGGTTTTTAGTGGGTGGATAAATAAGCCGGTGGATAAATTGTCCAGGGAAAAAAGGTTAGTTTAAAGTAGTGGAATGTCGACTAAAAGATGTTGTCGTTCTTACGTTTGACAAGATCCACAGTGACATTGGTGTGCATGTCATAGTACGTCTTGCGCACTCGCAGCCTGATGGGGTCGGTGTCGTCGACGGTGTAGTCGCGGAAGGCGTCGATGGGCTTGCCGTTGAACGTCTCTTCGGGCCGTAGGAGCTGGGAGGGGTCGATCATCGACACTGGACCCTTCTGGAAGGAAGATGCAGAGTTAGATTGCATGTAGACCAGTCTAAACGAAACTGTCCATCTGTTCAGAACAAAGATGTGAAGTAGGAACTACATAAGTACTAACTAAGTATATTTTATTTGCGTTTGAAAGTTTGTTGTTATGAATGCACATAGGTACCTAAGTAGTCATAAATTTTCGTAATGATAGGTTCTGTCCGCTGCGTATCTAAAAATCGTGTCCCTATATAAATCATCAGTTTATTTGAGAAAATTAACACAAAATAAATAAAATATAATTTATTTTTTTACAGTTGAAGTAGAGTACCATTGTAACGATAATGTAACAGTATAATATGGTAAACTAGGAACATAACGGAATTTAAAAAAAGTCAAGCTCTAGTGACTTACTTCGGAAGCCATTTTCAACAATTTTCTTTATCCCGAAAAATTCGATTCGGAAGATGCTTTGCCAGAGGTTTAGCAAATTGCAACTGTGTTTAGCAAACTACAAGAAAACTGTTTCGTGTCACTATTTATATGGAGATGTTAGTTCATCTCGAGTGTGATAACTCTAGGAAGCGCGAGATAATGATAATTCCTTAACTAAATTCTTAACTATAGATATCTTAGATAGCGATTGCCCCCGGCGATGCGTTTAGATAATTTTTTTTTTGCTGTGAAATTAAAAGTTATACGTAGGCGTAGGTACTAGGATGCTATAGGATTTCTTGATTTAGATAGTTATTTGTGTAGGGGGTAGCCATAAAATTTCTAGGTTTCCCAAACGTATCTCAGATAAAGCTCTTTGTACGTAATATCGTTTCTTACACAGACTACTTATTTCAAGATATAGGTAAGTACACTAAGTACAGGTTAATTATTTGTATTTCCTACAAAAACCTCTCGCAGGCAGCTTCTCTATATCACCCTCGACCACTTTTTTTCATACTCACAAAACTTACTACTTTCCCGAAATAAGTAATTAAAATTGTAAGTTTGTAAATAAATAATTTCTAGTTCTTAGAGACTAAAGTCGTAAATTATGTACGTCATTGGATTTGCTGGTGTAGCGCTACCGCCTGGTGTGACAACGCCCTTACGAAAATAATAATCACATTTTAGAAAAGTTATCTAACTACCTATCCGAATATTTATCTCCTCACTGCGAATTTTCCAGCGGCTCAACAGATCAAGGAATTAATGTTATCTAAATCTCCACCTTAAAGACTTGCCGAACAGATGATTGACATTTTTAAGGAGTTAAAGTAGCCCTTATTTTAATAGCGTTAGAATCTATAAAATGTTTTGTTTTGGTTCTTATGTAAAGATGGTGTAAGGGTTTTTTTGACTGACAGCTTTATTCTTGACCTTCAATAGGTGTGACTGTTTATCTGTTTAGGTATTATTTACCCGCCGATATTACAAAACATAGAGCCGACACCTTCAACTATGTACCTAGGTGCCTAAATGATTCGCTTTGTAGCTGTAGGTACTTTGTCATTCAATAGACAGATGTACCTACTTAATAATAAATTCTACTACGGGCACTAGTAAATTAGTATAATTTAACTAAGTAGTGATTTAACAACAGGAGCTAGAATTTTAACTATTAATTAAGGTGTAATCTAATTAGTTCAACTATCAGTTCAAACAGTTGAGATGTGTTTCTAATTCTACGAAAGCAATATAGCTCATTAGGTATATCGTTTTCAGTCCTCCCTGATTATCCGCTGCTCGTTCTAAAAATCTGCAATCCAATCCGCCCCCGAGTCCTATTAACTTTACCTAAGTAGGTACCTATATCTAAGTAAAACTAGATCTAGCCTGACTATAATAGGTAATTATCCATGGCATAGAAATTAAAACACCTTGCTTAGTCCAAACATCGCAAGAAAAAAAATACCAATGCACTTACCAACTTCAGAAACAATGGGTAGGTAAGTGAGTATAAGACACAAAAACTCTAGACCGGGTTTAAAAAAAACTGGCCTGCAGCGGGGTAGCCCTCCTACACCACACACCATAGCCGAGTAGTAGCAGCAGAGGTAATGAAACACCCATTAATACAGAATTCCTGATTTCATCGCAATATGGTGACCTTCACTCCAGTAAAGTATGAAATTATCTTATTTGACCGCGAACGTCATGGTGAGTTATCATGGGTTAACCATATCTTTTCAAGTGAACTCGAAGTGTAAATAAAGCCGATGAAATCGCAATCTGGCACTTGTTATTTTCGCGGAGCAGCGCCACGTTTTACAAAGGTTTGTTACAACACAAAAAAGTTAAAAAGTTAAGTTAAACATTTCACAGTCATAGTCATAGCTCCCCAGTAGGATACATCCTGTGTCGGGGATGCCATGGAACACACAAAGACAAGGACAACTAACACCCAGACCCAAAACAAAAACGTAACGTTTGGTTCTTACAAAGGTTGTTCGGAACTTCGTACCCGGTTTAGGGCTGTAAAATATAGCCTATCACTCAGAGATAGTATAATTTTCCGTTAGTGAAATAATTTGAAAAATGGATCAGTAGCTTTTAAGATTACCCCCACAAACATATGTACATACAAACTGTACCTCTTTGTTAAGTTATATTATATTTTAGTAAAAAATTAGAACTTTTCTTACCTCAAACATCGTCAGATCTGTGCATGGCGGGTAAAAAACTGTTGGTTGTGACATTTTTAAAATTACTGAATCTTCACTTTAAATTACAAAAAAAAACATAATACAATACACACAAAAAAAAAGCCCTTTAAAGAAATAGGCACTTTTCTTGGTGCGATTTTTTGATGAAAGTGCCGCCTTGCTTGCGAAGCGGCGGTACACTGCCGTGATTGCACCGAGAGCTGAAGAAGAAGACATCACGTGATCATCGATTCAGCTACCACCAGTTGCTAATAATAGCATGGCAACATGAGAGGAAGCGCGGAACTGCGCAGCAGATTTGCAAGGATATAAGTAGGGCTGACTGAGATGATTAGATATAAGTACAAATGAAGATAATACTTACAAATGGTTGAGCTGGATTTAATCTTCCATACTCATTCATGCAATCTTCCACCTGAAACACCAAGTCACAGTAAAAAAATAGACTAAGAGACTTTTTTGAATAAGCTATTGAGTGACGATACGAGCAAATCGTTCGTCAGATGTTAAACGTCACGTTTGCCAAAAACAGATCTGCGTCACACGGAATTTTGAGCTCTTAGAGTTCAAGACCCTGCGCGGCGCAGCACTGCTTTCCTCACCCTGAGATATAAGATGTTTAATCTCCTATTTGCCCCTAAATTAGAAGTGAGTACAGCAGTAATACTACTACTATTAGTAAGAAGTTGTATTGTCATACACCGAAGCTAGCCGATCTACTACTTGAACATACTTGCAGGGTCTCCGATATCAGGAGATCCATAAAAGTATTATTATTTGGACTCAAGAACTCGATAAAAAATTCTCCACAAAATAAAGAACTATAAAGAATAAACTATAAAGCAGCGATTTTCTCCAACACCAATGATGATCAGCAACCCTGAACTCCACGGGTAAGTGGTCGTAATGTCCTCTAGACGTTGGACCGTCAATTGCTAAATAACATGCTCTGAGCATTACAAGATCCAGGATATAACGGGCTATTTTTAGCCAGACCACAGAATAAATAATTGCCCATACGTACATAGCAGTCTGGTCGTGTGAGTGGGTCAATTTTGCACTGATTTGATACGCTATTCTGGGAGGTGGGTCCGGGTTTAAAAGGATGATTGGCTCCAATTTAGGAGATGACGCTTAAATCGTTGAAGAGTAACTAATAGCTAAGAGCACGATGAGATAACCAGCTTACCATTAGGAATTGACTGGATTGGGTGAGTGGTTGGAAAAAGACCTTAATTTTTCTAGCTTTTGTATAAGTAACCCTGTTTGGTTGTTTTGGTTTTTGGGTCGTCTTGCAACTGAATTATGAACCACTTCCCGGTGTCTGATTGAGCTGAAATTTGATGTTCCTGTGTAACGCCGATGACAACGCAATAAAAAATTGCTTATTAAAATATTTTTATTTCCATAGCACAGTTGTTAGCATTAACTATTTTAACTTATCAAGTAGGTACCTACATATTTATTGGCCAAATAATGGGCAACTCTATACCATGGAAACTAACGTGGTTTTGACAGATTAAAATTAACACTTGAATATAATACTTACTTAAAAATAATAATAGAATAGTGTAAAAAACTAAAAAAACACGCATTGTCATCGCTCTTTGACAAACGCGGGACGTAGCAGAATATGTAGGTACCAGTAGCCGTGTGGAACCACAGCTTAGCCAGCAGTAGTCACAGAATTCGCGTACCGAGTCACAGCTTAGCTAACAGTAATCGTAGAAATCGCGTTCGGAGCAAAAACACAATTTATTAGCTTCCTATAATTATTTTTATTTATTTATAAGTATATATTTTTTATTTTTTTGTATTAATTTATTGTCATCGATCCTCGATATATCTACAAATATATACTCGTAAATATGATATACAAATATATCTACAATAAGTTTGAACGAAATCAGGCCGTTTAAAGTGGGTCAAAATCGCGCCCAAAGGAGTCGGTTACAAACATACCTACAGGTGAAGCTAATATAAATACGCGTGTTAATGAAGTCGTCTATTAAAACTAGTTCAATTTTACGTGAGTATTCCCATGTTAATTATAACAAAAAAATGTATCCTATGTAAGTACGGATAACGCCATTCGAGAAATAAAACTGTAATTCCTTATTCCATCATCATCTACAGCCTTCTTGATCCTACTGCTGGAATAGGCAGATCTTGCTGTGCCACCTTCCTCCACTGCGCCATCACCCCGCGATTCTAACGTCGACCAACGCTTCGCTTACCTAATCCTTATACTGGTGGGTTATTCAGAAAGGCTATGCTAAGCCGAAAAGGGCTCATAGTACTTATCATTATGAACAACTTTTACTAAGGAAAAATAATAAGCTGAAATCAGCGGAATTCGCGAAAAATCAGCTGTTCCATACATTTTGTCGAGCGTGAATGATGTTTTTCTATGGGACAGTGATTGTTCATAATGATGAGTACTATGAGCCTTTTTCATGAGCTTAGCATCCCTTTCTGTATAACCCTGTATACTAATCATAAATTTTCCATAAACTTAGTTACCTACTTGTTTGTTGATAAAAAACAATCAAATGAATTATCAATACAGTTATTGTTATTGTAATTGCGCAGCTGATAGCGAATTTAGGGTCAAATGTGGCACTTGGAACTAATTATGTTACAATTTGTACTTACCTTATTTGACGGTAGGTACCTCTATAAGATACAACATTTTATAACACAAAAAATACTTTTCTATTTTGAAAAGTATTTTTTGTAGAAAAGAAGCAGATTTCGCGGGTTTTTGGCAGATTTTGGATGATTTTAATAAAAACCGTTGTATTGATATCTATATTTATAAAAATGAATCCCTATTTCCCTTGGTCACGCCATCACGCGTGAACGGCTGGACCGATTTCACTTTTTTTTTTGTTTGTTATTGTCAGAAGGTTCTTATGGAAGAAAAAAAAATACGCGAAAATTAGAAAAAATTAAGAATAGGTACTTAGCGCTTTGGACAATGTAAACTTTTTTAATGTAACATTTGACATTGAATTGTGTGCTCAAATATCATCAAGACACATTTACTCTACGTTTATCCCAAAATGTTTAAAAAAATTAATGTCTACCCGTGCGAAGCCGGGACGCCTCCGATACAGTACTTCAACTAGTTGTACAAATAATACACCACTGTATCATTAGTCCAACTAGGACGGGCCGCTAGTTTCCCTATAAAAATACTCGAGTGTTTGGTGAGTCCGGAAAATATCACCTTTACCGATAAGACCGCTTCTTGTGCCTCTATTCTTCTGGGGTTATGCTTTTTGTGTTGTAAAAAAAACATTTGTTTTGTAATATTTGTTATTTATTCAACTTAATTATTTTATACAAATACATTCTGTAAGTACTGTAAATAAACCTTTATAGTTATATCTATCTTTAAAGTTAATCAAATCCAACCCTTACATTTGTACTTAACAAAAGTTACTTTATTTACGGAAACTTTAATACAATTAAGTACATCTACGATAAGTACAGACTGTCTGTTAGTAGAATCAATCATACAATGATAACTTTTATGCACAGCTTCTGTGTATTGTTGCTAAAGATAGATAAGAGGAATAGTTAAGCTGAGGCGAGACGAATGTACTTCCACAGTTATCTATTTAATATTTCACTGTTATACTTTTTGTACTTTTTTTGAGCATTTTATATGACAAGTTTTTATTTTTTCGTTGTGTAGTGTAGCCCAAAGGAGGCCCAAATTGCCATTATAGAAATAATATGAATCCGAAACTATCTTTCTCTACATCTGCCTGTTTCAGTAGATTGACCCAAGCAGGAACGACTACTAAACTACTACTAAAGGACTATTTAAATAAACCCGACATAAGTACATATAGGCCGAGTTTCTAGCCCTCAAGCACAGACCGCTGACAAACTCTTTCCATTTTTTATCTAGCGAAAAAAAGAAAATAAATTTCAATTTTCTAGCTTTCGTAGAAAGAGAATTTGTCAACGGCTCGTACTCTAGATTGTTGTGCAAAAAAAAATGCGACGTAAAAAAAAAAGAGTAATAAAATAAAATGCGCTCCTCTAGCCTCAGCCTTGAAATAAATGCGCAGTGGCATGCCTTATCTCTTGTTCGTGTTCAATACAGTGGGGTTCTTTACAAGAAACTCATAGGAAATAGTATGACCTATACGGCAGGGTTACGCGGTCTGTGGCAAGACCGAAGCTAATAAAACTAGTTAATAGCATGATAGCGCCAGTTGATTTCTTGGGACGGGGTAGTTTATTGCACTAAATATTAGTTGCAATGTATTGGAGCTGCGCCCCGCGATCTCATGTTACGCCCAAAATAGCATAAACTCTGCAAAGGAACGCCTACGATAAATAATTACCATCACACGAATATTTTAAATGCGAAATTTTGTGTGTAGTCGTTATTTTTTTACGTTAGAACGAGTCAACGGATTTTGATGAAATTTGTTATGTAGGCAGCTTGCACCTTGTATAAAGACAGCCTATTTTATTTCACAAAAAGAAAGGTAACATTCCTGTAGGATGCAGGAAAAACCGCAGAGCGCCGCTAGTTTCAAGTACTGCAACAAAATGCGGAATTCACATGTTCCTATCTAATAAATAAAGCTAGTGGCAGTAAAACAAAGTACAGTATATTATAAACTAGCTGATGCCTGGGACTTCGCTCCCGGTGCCGGTGCCGTGCACAGCCTATAGCACTCAGTGGTTCGCTTCCCATTTCTTAGAGATGTTTTTAAACCTAGCTCCGGAGAATATCCTCTACAGACATACAAACTTTACTTCTTTAATAATTATAATTTAGAACAACCACGTTTTACAAAAACACGAAGCGTCTTTACATGCTGTATTGCTTTAACTTGTGCCAAATTCCATGAAAATGACGACAAAACACATTTCATCAATCAATTAATTTTATCAAACTTTTCCACACACTAAAGTTTTAGTACTACAAATGTATTTCGTCTATCGGAGTTCTCTGTCCCGCAAGCCTGACTTCGATCTTGCGTCTCTCTTCGGCCGTCAAGTTAGAATCAGCGTCACTGTCGCTGGACCACTCGCCCTCGCTGTACTCTCGATCCTTCTTCTTGAACCTGATTCCCACTCCTTTTTCGTCTTCGGAAGATGATTCCTCTGCGATGCGCTCTGCTGTAAAAAAGGTCGATACTTCAAAAATAATTTTAAAACCTAGATAATAACCTAACTAATATTACAACAAAAATATATCAGTCTTTGTCGTTGCAAGCTATAAAACAAGGACGTCAATGCTTTTAGAAAAATTAGATCAGTCAACCAAAGCCATCAAACTGGGCCCCATTAGCGAAGTGAGTTGTCAGGAGTATAATAATAATAATAAAAACGTTTCACAATAGAAAAGGACATAAGCTACTTTTCATCATTTTTTTCATCAACGCGCGGATGAAACCGCCGGGCGCAGCACAACAGGTCTACGTCACATTGTGGACGTTAAAGGTCGATTCACACATATCATTGAAGCCACAGTTCGGCGCAGTGCGAAATATTCTTTCATACATTCTCTATGAACTTGTCAGTGTCAGCGACGACACAGTGCTCTCAAAGCGTTCATAGAGAATGTATAGAAGAATATTTCGCACTGTGCCGGTACTGTGGCTTCACTGATATGTGTGAATCGACCTTTAACGTCCACAATAAGCTATGCTAAGCCGAAAAGGGCTCATACTACTCATCTTTATAAACAACTTTCCCTATAAAGTCACACTAAAATTGCGGGAAACAGCTATTTATTTTGTCGAGTGTCATTGACATAATATATAACATAACCTTGAATAACTTGCACAGAATTCAAGTTACCGAGGCCCACAGAAAAAAAATGCCTTATAAACTAATATATAAATAAAATATAAAGCTACCTATATTTTTTGTATTTTTTTTTATTCAGTAATAATTTAATCTAATTTTTATTTTTTTAATCAGCTTGCGTTTGACCACCATCTTGCCTGCAACAACAACGATGGTCTACGATGCAGCACGCGCCTAGAAGGAACCGATTCACTCGCGACTTGAAGACACCCAAAATAGGGCCTATTCAGTGCGACGCGGATGACCTACGCGGACATCCGCGACGGACGGTAAAATGTATGAAACCTTACAGCGCGTTCAGAGCGACGCGGAGCTGTCCGCGTCGCGGAGAGCTATCCGCGCGCGGTCGAAATCGCTCCGCGCCGCTCCTCCGCGCCGCGGATGTCCGCGGGCGGACGGTGCTTAGTTCTAATGTATTTGTTCAGTGCTCGGCGGACAGTCGCGCGGAGCGGACGTAAAGTACTGTCGTTGTCAACTCCTCAAATGTCCTTTCCTTATGGACATCTTGAAATATTTGAAGAATTTCATTTCGTCATCCCGCAAGTCCGAAAACAATGATACAAATTCTCCTTTAAGAAGTCTTTTCTCAACCAGGGAATGCACATTAAATCTTCTACCATGGCGTCTTCTTCTTCTGTTGTTTAATAAATAGGCCGCAATCACCAAATTCAAAGTTTTATCCATGACACTGTACCACTCTCGATCACGATCCGCATCGCACTGAACGACAAATTCATCCGCGACGGACGCAAAACCTAATCCGCGTGCGGACGGTCCGCGTCGCACTGAATAGGGCCATACTCGTTTATCTATCGGAAACACCCACCTATATCTGGTAGGACGAGGTCGTCGGTGGGCGAGTGCGACCGCAGCTCCCGGAGTGTGTGGCTGAGGTCGAGGCGGGCGGCGGGGGGCGCGGGGGAGGGGGAGGGGCAGGGGGAGGGGGAGGGGGCCGCGGGCGCCGGCCCGGAGGGGGAGCGCCGCCGCTTCTTCTTGGAGGGCTTCTTGTCCTTCTTGCGCTTCTTCTTCTTTAGGCTGAGGGGGGAGATACAACGAGGTAGAACAAAAGTAGATACTTGACCTGTTGCAGTGAAAATAATAGAAAAGTCAGAATGAAATTAAAAAAATGTCTCATAAAATCAAAATAAATGTCAAAAAAAAAAATCATTTATATTTATCTACACATTTAGATTTACAATACCAAACACGAATACAAAAATATCCGATCGAGCATACTATCTATGTTTTAAAGTAAGAAAATAAAACAATAAACTTTATAAAACTTTTTCTTTAACTATAACGTTGGCCGCTTCAAACGAAGGGCTAATAAAGTCCTCAGAGGTAAGCAACACACTGAAGATGCCTCGGGTATTGGAAGTGTCCACAGGCGGCGGTGACCACTTACCATCAGGTGGCCCGTCGTCGCTTGTTTGCCACGTATTTTAATTTAAAAAAAAACTTTTTCCCGTTACAATAAAATGTTTCAAAACCATGTTAGGTTATATAGCATAACTATAAAGTATGTATTGTAATTTGTAATATGTCTTGTTTTGTAATTATAACAAAATATAAAGTACTGCTTATATTATTACCTTTCAAAATCAGACTCTTCATTATCGTCGGAGGACTTGTACTTTCTCCTTTTGCTCTTTCGGTGCGACTCTTCATAATCTGAAATTTAATAAAATTGGAATAAATAAGTCATTCAATATGTACAACATCATAAGTATCTGGTCAAAATAAAACTTCAAAAAAGACTAATGGATAAACACTCTTTGCTTTTACCAGAAATTTCAAGCAAAAGGATAATAACTCTTAAAAATAATGGACCAACTGGCAGGCTTATCACTGTTAATGCTTGTTACCATTTTTGTATCAAACGGCGGAACTGGTCATGTGGTCGAAGATGAAGCACGCAGATTTAGAAGGTACCTATTCACTCTGACCTTGAAAAGTCCAAGATTATATCTCTCAGGGAACAAGGATGCCGGAACTCTGTTCCATCCCCGGGCTGTACAGATTAGAAACATAGACACAAACAGTTTTGTATGTATCCAGGGAAAATCAACAGTGTCAGGGTGGTGAATTTAAATATCTGTTCTGGGTCTGGGTGTTAGTTGTCCTTGTCTTTGTGTTCCATGGCATCCCCGACACAGGATTTATCCTAGTGAGTGTGAAACATGTATTTATTTTGTTGACCGAGCGAAGAGAGGTCTCAGTCTAGTCTAGGGGAACAAAACGGCGTTTGTATGTCTGTCCGACGATAACTTGAGCATCGTTTATCCGATCTTCATGAAATTTTGCAGGCACACTGTACACTTCAATATAATTTTTAAGTTTGAATATAAGAAAAATCGATCGAAGAAATGTGGAGATATAAGGGCGCGAGGTTCAGGTCGCCGCGAACTACAGTTTATTTAGAATAGGGAACCGGTTCCGTACCCCGTTTCTCCCTCCGGCGCCGCTTCTCCTTCCTCCGGCGCTTGTCCTCGTCGGCGGCGCGCTTGCGGCGGATGGTCTCCAGCGTCTCCACCATGGCGCTGGCCAGCGAGTGCGCCGGCAGCGCGGCGGCGGCGGCGGCGGCGGCGCCCGGGTCCGCGCCCACCTTCTTCAGGAACTCGGCCGCGCGCCGCCGCCGCTCCTGCTGCTTCGTCTTTTCACTTTCTGGTTCGCCTTCGCCTGGGTGATGGAGCTAGTTAGAATGTTCGCAGAGGCTTAGGTCCTTAGTACCCACGACGGTAATAAGGGAAGGGTATGCTAAGCCGAAATGGGATCTTAGTACTTATCATAACGTTGAGTCGACTTTGCAGCACTCGTAAGCTGGATCTATTCAGATTAGAATGGTCTTAATATTATGATATTAATAGGAAATTGTATGTAGTTTAATTCGTTTATCGTAAATTTAAAATAAATAGGAGACATTGTCAAAATAACAATTTTTGACACCATTTTGCCAATCAGGCAGCGCGACTCGCTAAGATACGAAATGGCAAAATAGAAATTCGGAAAAAGCACGTCAAAATCTAAAGGGTCTCCAATTTTCAAAACTCCCGGAAAACTTTCCAGGTAAAACTACCGAATGAAATATATAAACGGGTATATAAGAATCAGACTCGAGATTTGTAAGTAGTCAGCAACCGCCAAAATTGAGCATCTGAGTAAAGAGAAATGAGAGAAAAAAGGCACCATTGACAACTAAATAGGGTACTTTTTATATCATAAAGCAAAGTTGCAAGGCGCGGTTACTTTATAATATCAGTACAAACCATACCTTTAGAATCCGATAGGTCTCCAGTCAAGTCGATCATATCATCAGAATTATCTCCCAATGAAATGACTTCACTTTCTAAATCAGCCGTCTCGACTTTACTTGTCTTTTTATCCCTATCTCTGTCCTTCTCTTTCGTCTTCTCTCTGTCTCGACTTCTCGACCGCTTCTCTCTACTTTCAGTACTCGCCCGGTACTCTTGTCTATCTTTGTGTCTCTTTTTATCCTTCTTGTTATTAGTATTGTCGTCTTTTTCTTTACTTTCGCTTTCTTTTGTTATTTCTCTTCTGTTTATTTCGAAGTTCTCTACTCTGACTTCGTGACTTTTCTCGACGACCGGAGAAAGTTCTTTGGGAGCTACTTTGACTGGCAAAGGTTCTGGTTTATCTACTTTTTTGTCTATATCTTTGAATATGCGTTCGACTGATATTCTTTCAGGTTTCGGGACTTCTTTGACCTCGGCCACTATTAGTTTTGGGACGCATAGTTTCATAGGTTCTATAGTTTTTACTGTTGGTAGATTTTGTGTGAGCTGTCCATCAATTTTGTATATGACCGCTTGCGGCATAGCGTTTATGGCGGATTGTTGTGCCAATAGTTGTTGTATCGGCTTTATTTCTTCGGTGGTGTCTTGTTTGTCTGGGTCTTCGTCGGAGCTCGACTCGTAAGGAAGCGCCGGTTTCGGTAAGATTGGATCGGGTTCTTTCATTTTCTTTATGGAAAATGAGACTGGACCTGGGAAATAGAATTAACACTGATATAAAACAGATTTCGTAGACTTCTTGTTGGCCTTAATCTAATCAATTGAACTTGAAATGAGGAAGATAATCGGTAAATTAGCTAGACAGGGCAATGTCACTCACCACATCACGCTACAGACTAGAGTAATAATATATTATATTAAACAATACAATTTTTCTAAAAGTCCTTGTCTAACAGGTTGCAATGACAAAGCCAGATTTATTTTTTAGTTAGTTTAGATCTATCAAATTGAGCCTTCAAATATGGGTCCAATAACAACATAGAACAAATAAAGCTCACCTTTAGGCTTCTTCTCCGAGTCACCATTGAGTTCCTCCCCCCTCTTTTCCTGCATTATCTTCTTATAATAGGGGTAGTATACATTAGCGGGGTCGAGGAACGAGAACCGAGGGTCGTTCTTAGCTCGCACGATGTCTGCGAAGGTGTCGCCGTTCCGAGCCACGTATGTGGACATCTTCTCTATGAAGAGTATGACGTCGTCCGGCGGGACGGGGATGGCTGGCTCGGTGGGGGCTGGCTTGTCGTTTGAGGCGCTGCCTTCCGAATCTGGGGAACAAATATGATGTTGGTAGAAAGAAATTCGATTGCGTATGTGAATCGACCATTCGCACTTGGCCAGAGTGGTGGGAATACGGCCTAATCATTAATCTTGGAGGGTCGACCCCTCGAGTTGGGAGGAGTAAAGGTTGAGTATATAGATAGATAAGTTAGCAACTTTTCCGTCTACACCATTGGAGCAGTTGTGCCAGCGGACCAGAGCCTCGCTCAGGTAATTTTAAGAGCTGTCGAAGAGACGAGACGTCAGGAGATGGCATAAAACTAGCAACACTGGGAAAGTTAGAGGAGCCATTTGTTCTAACGCTGTGCATAGTTGGTAAAGACGGTGTGTGTACTGTTGGTACGACGCTGTGTACTAAGTATAGTACCTGAGGATTCGGTGTCCGTGCCGGAACCATAGTGCTTCATGAGGCTGAGGCCGGTGGAGTCGCGCGGCGTGGGGGGCTCCGCTAGCGGCTTCACTTGTGGAGGAGCGGCGTACTGCTGGTAGTACGCTGCGTACTGTTGGTATATTGCTTGCGTTTGCACGGGGACGACCGGAGGCGGCACTGGAAACAAATAGCATTAGATTATTGAAGAGCTCACCCTATTTGCAAATTACATTTGCTGTCTAAATGGTGTTGGCCTCCACAGCGTGCCGGGCGGGTGGCGAGCGCGTCTGGCGCTGGGCCTTGAGTTACTGGGGGCGACTGGCGCAAGGCCGCCTCGAAGGTACGAGCCTCGGCTTGGGCCGTCGCCCGGAGTGGGGGATCAGACTCGGGCTGGCACCTTAGAATGGGTGTGACCTAGACTAGAGCTCTAGTAAAATGATTAAGTTGATTGTTTTGATCTGTCTGATTATTATTATTCGGCAATGGGTTATATTGATTTAGAATTAATTTAATCATTTTGAACTGTTTGATTATTTGGAGTGAATAGCGAGTCGTAGTGCGCGGCGGGCTCGGTGCCGGGCGGGGGCAGGTGTGTGAGTGTACCTCGCGTGTTGTAGAGGAGCGGCGGGTGGTCGTAGTGCGCGGCGGGCTCGGTGCCGGGCGGGGGCAGGTGTGTGAGTGTACCTCGCGTGTTGTAGAGGAGCGGCGGGTGGTCGTAGTGCGCGGCGGGCTCGGTGCCGGGCGGGGGCAGGTGTGTGAGTGTACCTCGCGTGTTGTAGAGGAGCGGCGGGTGGTCGTAGTGCGCGGCGGGCTCGGTGCCGGGCGGGGGCAGGTGTGTGAGTGTACCTCGCGTGTTGTAGAGGAGCGGCGGGTGGTCGTAGTGCGCGGCGGGCTCGGTGCCGGGCGGGGGCAGGTGTGTAAGTGTACCTCGCGTGTTGTAGAGGAGCGGCGGGTGGTCGTAGTGCGCGGCGGGCTCGGTGCCGGGCGGGGGCAGGTGTGTGAGTGTACCTCGCGTGTTGTAGAGGAGCGGCGGGTGGTCGTAGTGCGCGGCGGGCTCGGTGCCGGGCGGGGGCAGGTGTGTAAGTGTACCTCGCGTGTTGTAGAGGAGCGGCGGGTGGTCGTAGTGCGCGGCGGGCTCGGTGCCGGGCGGGGGCAGGTGTGTGAGTGTACCTCGCGTGTTGTAGAGGAGCGGCGGGTGGTCGTAGTGCGCGGCGGGCTCGGTGCCGGGCGGGGGCAGGTGTGTAAGTGTACCTCGCGTGTTGTAGAGGAGCGGCGGGTGGTCGTAGTGCGCGGCGGGCTCGGTGCCGGGCGGGGGCAGCTCGCCGGGCGCCGCCGCCGCCTCGCCCTCGTCGCGCATCTTGGAGATCAGCAGCGAGTAGTCGCAGTCGGCCGACGGCTTGTACTGCAGCGACGGGATCAGCGGCGCCTGACGAACAAGTGACATTTCAAATAATGCAAGCGGAGGTAAGAGCCAGAGTTAGGGGGCAACTCGTCCGACGGACCAGTACTCTTTTTCAAAAAATGTTAGTAGTCGATTCGTCCGAATCTGCAAATCGGCCATGGACCAGTCGCCCACTTCAATTAAGCATGTCATGTTGGTGACAGTGACGATTGGTCCCGTTTCGGACCCTAAGCTTTACTGCAAGGCTCGCTGAGCTGAAACAATTCCTTATTTTTTCTATAGTCGCGGATAGTTGTGTAGATTAGAAAAAAAGGGCCCAAGTAAATGAATAATACTTCTGTTGAAATTCAGGTAGTATTTTGGGGTAATTTTTGATTGATATTGGCAAATATCTGTTTAGTTTAGTGCCCCGTGCAGGTCACTCAAACGCACCCTAGAAATAAAGTTTGCCAGAGGAATAAGTAAGTACATACATACATATCCAAGACCCACGAGCGGAGATATCCCAATTTAATTTCAAAGAATTTAATATAAATAACGAAAACATTACCTTTTTCATGTCCTATGATTTCAAGAACAGAAAGACACAATTGCATTTTTTATTACAAACAATAACACATAATTAACAATCAATTATTCATACTCAACATATTCAAGCTGGATTTTTTTAAATAAATAAAATTTTGTTACCCGAGACAATCCTTGGAAAAAAATGGCGTCTATGCCCAGCAGTGGATAAGGCAAGGGAAAGAAAATGTCAAAATTTCGCAAATAGATTTTTGTTACATTTCAAAACTTACAGATTCAATAATAGTAGACGCCAAACTGGGATGCAAGTACTCTTCGGGCTCGGGCAGTTTTTCTGCAAAAAAATATTAACAAATAAGATTCTGCAACATTTCTTATGACTATTTGAAACGAAATTCAAAATAAAGCTTCGTGCAAATCTTAGTGTCTTAAAATCAATGATTTGATATTTTTGATTACGATTTGAAAGCCGACTTCTATTAATAGTCATTTAGAAAATATAGTCACTGTTTGGTACTTTTAAATTAAATTTTTTGTTTAATAATAGGCTTGCATTTGACCACCATCTTGTCTGATGGTAAGCAATGATACGGTCTACGATGAAGCATGCTTGGCTTGCCTAGAAGAAATTTATTCATCTATATTTATATCTATCGGGTACCACCCACTCAGGCAAAGCATTCCACACCCTAGCGGCTCACACAATAAAGGTGGTATAAAAGCGTTTCGTACGAGTTTTTAATATATCTACCATAAAACGGTGTCGCTTAATAGCCCGTATTGATAGGGTTTTGCTGTATTTGTAGCAATTACCTTCAACAACAACTTCTGGCGTCTTCTCAGGCCATTTCTCCGCTTTCACGAGCGCTATCAAGGCAATGTAGTAGGGGTGCAACTCATCTCCCTTGTTCAGGAACTTGAACTGAGGGTTGTCTCCTTGCTTGGCTTTGATCAGGATCTCCATCTGAGCACCCTGGGTCGCTATGAACTTGGCCGTCTTCTCTATTATGGCGTTCTGCTTTTGCGTTTCGGGCTGGAAATAAAATGGAGTAGATTGGTGATGGCTGAGAGGTTGATAATATTTTTAAGAGCGATAATGTGGAGCTCTTAGAAACTGGTCTTAATTGTCTTAGAAATTGGATAACTACAGGCACTTTAAGTATTATGTTCCCTTAGGCAATGTTGTAGGGTGCTTTAATAATTCAAAAATTGGTCACTATACTGCTGATATGCTGCATGGTGCAGATATCCCTAACAACTGCAACTTTTTAGCTTCAGGCAAGCCACTCTCATTGCTTATTTGCCACCGCTGTGATACAGGTTTACCCTCGAAGGGTGATTAGGCCGTACTTCACTACGCTGGCCAATTCACATACGCCATTGAATTTCTTCTCTGGACGTATGCAGACTTCTTGACTGAAAAGCTAGTGTTATGTAAATTCGCACATAAGTCCTGAAGAACTCATGGATATGAGTCAGAGTTTGAACCTGCCACCTGAAGAATGCAAAGCGGCTGTTCTCCCACTGAGCTATCTTGGTATACCATGTAATTAAACACCAGTTGACCAAACTACGCAGTCTCTTAGGTTTCTAGATGCACCTCAGTACATACTCACAAGCAAGACGTCATGCTGGAAGAGCGCCTTGAAGGCGGGCGCCGGCTCGAAGGGCTCGTCCAGCTCGGCGGGCGGCGCCGCCGGCGTGGGCTCGCCTGGAGCCTCGTAGTTGAACCCCACCTGCCCATAGCCTGCTGCGTGGAGCCTCTTCAGTTCTTCCTCTATAAGACAAACGGGATTATTGGTAGCTAGTTAATGGTGAGTTTGCTATAAAGTGGTGGTAATAGGGCAAATTGAAGATTAAACATCTTATATCTCAGAGTTACAAGTGCAATGCTGTGCCGTGCAGGGTCTTGATTTGCTAAGAATTCAAAATTCTGGGTGGCACAGGCCTATTATGGGAAAAAGTGATGATTAACATTAGTCGAGCGATTTGCTCGTCTCGTTAGTCAATTGCATAAAAAACAACAACATACAATGTTGTAATGAGCCAGCATTTGAGGCACAATTCATATAATGGTCTTATAGACTAATTAAGTCTTTTCTTATCCAGTTCATACATTGTGTAATAGTTGTTTTAAGTAGTTATATTGTTTAATTTAATTACAGTTAAAATTATAGTTAACTTTGTGTTAGATATTGTGGGCAATAATATACAATGTCACATCAAGTCTTCAGATATGAATCACCTGTAATTGCCGATATTGTAGGCCCCTCTCAGGCTGTGGTACAACTAACTCCAGATCATGGATTTGAAATGAACTTTGTTGTGAAAGGCCAAGTCACTTATAGAAAGTTGAACTTACAAATTATGCAAATAAATTAATGTTCATTCTGTCATACTATTTCTTAACACTTCGGCTGCGGGAAACACATACCTTGTGTTTTCCTTAGCGTGACGCGTGTGCGGCTGCAAACGCCAGGTGCGTAAAACACAACGCGTTTGATTATTAGCCGCGCCTGGGGCAAGTGCATGTGACTATCTGAATAGCTGCAGCCAAAGTGTTAAACTAAAAGAGACTGCTCAAAAATTTCTCCTCACTAAATTTCAAGGTAACAGAGTTACTGCACACAGTTACTACCTATATTTATAATTTAACTGATTAAGAACTAACCTTTGTACATCAGCTCTTCGTCCTCGTCAGTATGCAGTGCTCGGTACCTCTCTTCATCGCACAATTGTTCCACTTCTTGCTCCGACCTGGTGAGTTCCACTCGCCAGTCGTACCCGCCTGGCGGAGCCTCGAACCTGGAGAGCTCGTGGAGGGCTCCCCTTGCATCGTACCTGTCCAGATAGGAGGCGTCTGAGAACATAGCTTAGAGTTTGTGTGGTTCAGTTTCCAACACAGATATAGTTTTTTACGTCTTTAAAGTAACTTTGAAACTTGGTACCGAGGCTAGCTGTAGTATTTTAAACCCCATCAAATCATAGAATACAGTTACAGGAATGACTATAGGACAAGAAACTTCATGTTGTATTAACAGTTATAATTCATAAATATAATATTTACAAACTTTATCAGTTGTTTTGACCTAATTACACTCAAGTTTGTTCTGTTACATGACTTTATGTTTATGATTTTGTATGTCTGTATAAACCTAGTACAGCATAGCCCCACCAGCTGTTGTGACATGGCCACAACTGCTATTCCAGGTGTGGTTCCAGTCATACCACACAGAAATTCAAAGTGAGAACAAGTTATACATACGCAAGTATACCGTTGCAGGTTATACATACCACCGCTGCGTGTCACCATAACTAATCGCGACGCCAAGAGCGTCCGTCGCGCCGCCAGCTGCTCCTCCAGAACTTCAAAACATCGTCTGCGAAAATCTTAGCAATCTTCGAAAAATTATAACTTTCATTTATTATCGCTTTGGTACTTTTTAGCGCCACATTAACAGTCTTATATTAAAAAACGGATCGAACCTGTCGATTTTCAACGTTTCATCCCCCATCCACGGTATGAGGTGTTTTCCTTGGTCAACGTGCAGAGCCCTATCATCGTTCCGAAACAATTTGCACGAGTAGCCGAACACGAAAAGTTCTTCTTTCTTCTCCTTGAATTCACTTTTTCTTAATATTCCAGTTTCACTATGATTTCCAGTCCACTTAAGCGACATTTTGCATGCGTTTTGGTTATTTTTTTTGTTATTTTACTCGGAATTTTGGTAAACCCATTGGAAAATAATTTGACTCGAAAACGCCATGAAACAGTGTTACCAAGTTCCCATTTATTTTTTTTCCAATATCGAAATATTTTTACCCATCCAAAACATTGAACTAAAAATATCCCCAGAATAATATATTTTTCCCCAAAACACCAAAATCATTTCTTTTGTTTTTCTTTATTTTATTTTTGTATGTCATTTGCGTATCGTCTAAAATTCAAAATGTTTAAATAATTATTATTTTAGTTGTATGGATGAGAAACCTCAAATTTCCCCTTGAACCAAATTTTTCCTTAAAATCGAGAGAAAAACTTTTATTCTGGCAGCTCGAGCCCTGAAAGAATACTTGACAATGACATATTGAAATCACACGACACTGACATTATTGAAATCAATATTGAAAAACAATATAGTTAAAAAAAACACTAGCGTTTCATTCATGGAAGTAGGATTTCATTTCTAAAGTTTTTGTAACTATGGCTAAAATCGCAAAAGCACTAAACACGATTTAGGCGCTTAAGCCTAAAAAGGTTATAATTAAAAAAAATTTGCCTATACACAATGGAGGATTTTGAAAATTGGTCCTCTGTAAACGTATTTCTTTTTAGAAGAATTAGATTTTCTGATTGCGATCAGACCAGAAAAAACAAGGAAATTATAAAAAAAAAAAACTAATAGTTTTGACAAGATAAAATAATAAAAGCCTTTTTGGATGTTGCACTTTGCAAACCACGCCATAATTAAAAAAAAGCGAAACAGTGGCAACTGGATATAAAACGGCTAAATCAAAAAGATACAACTACCATAAGTTTTGCCACAGATTCAAAAGTCATTCGTAATTTTTCTGGGTTATATACGTTTCAAAAGACATATGGCGGACGTTTTATATTTTGCATCGAAAAATTCGAAAATTAATAAATTCTTTTAGCTATGATTATGAGAATCTTGTGACCGCTGAAGCGTTGAAATTAGATGATAACAGTTAGTTTTTAATGTGTAAATAAGTTTATTATATCTAGAGTCTTTTAAATATATGATAGTATTTTCGTGCGTGGACGTTTTGATCCGTATTGTTGAAAAACGAAAAGTCTGTGATATAAACAATACTTAGAATAGAGTAATTTCCTTAACACTTTTGTAAATATAATAAAGTTATTGTAGAATTTTAGTAAAGATAAAATTTAAAGAAGACTGAGTAACCAAGTGCAAGATCTCCAAGCTATGTCAGCTGTGAGCCTATTGTCTTCTGGGAGAGAGAAATCTACGAGCCAAAGCGAAAATGATGGATCGCATCAAGAAGGTAAGTACTTTACATTATTTTAAAATCAAAGTCATGTTCAGTCTACCTGACAAAATCAATTTATTCGCCAAGGAAGTATCACAACAGAAGTGGGAAACTCAGCCTTGATTTTTCCTGATCACTACCACTGGTAGAGTGCCCCTAGCATTTACCCTGATATCTCCTTAACAATTGCTCTAATTGCCAATAGGATTCTTATTCAAATCCTGTCTGGTTTGAGCAAAATGTATTCTTAATAATACTGATCTTTACTTGATTTAGTAGGTCACCCAACTTGAATCATAACAATGCCTGCATAACTGTACTGTGTCCTAAATACCTAGTAGGTTTCTCCGTTTTTGTATTATTTTATTTAAGTCCTCATATTTTATAATTTTTAAAAAGCTTGGGTAGGCTTCTGAAGTTTTCTAATTATGCGTTCGGTGAAAATTGTAAGGCAGGTACTCTAAGAGTTTCTAGCTTTCTTTTAAGCACATATTAAACTATTCTAGAATAATTGTACATCTACAAGCAATTTTTACAATCCAGCAAATCCAGCTGCATACTGTAGTTTTTACATCCGGAGAAGAAATTCAATGGCGTATGTGAATTCCAGCAATCCACTCTTGGCCAGCGTGGTGGAATACGGCCTTATCACCCTTCGAGGGCAGACCTGTATCCCAGCAGTGGGAGGATTAAAGGTTGCAAATGATGTCTGGTTTCGCCTGTAATTTTTCAGACAAAAAGATATCAAAAGCGATGAACATGAATTCCTTGCCAACTTCTTGTTCAAGCTGATTTCTTCTTCCAGTGGCAATACAACCTAATATGGCTTGATAAGATATGAAACCTAGTAAGTAAATTATAAAACAGGTTAGCTACTGCGAGACTACATAAATCATCATCATCATTACCAGTCTGTACTGAATGCTACTCATCCCCAGCCCGGTGCCGATTCAGTCCAGAGTTCAGGTCAACCTGTGGTTAAAAAATAAGAGAGTAAACTTGAATTTCAAACTCCTATAGAAATTTAAATGAATGGGTAAGCTAATGAACAATGTAACTGCCTAATCAGCATGGTTTCGTGTAGCGCTCCATACTAGCAATAAGATTGACAAGGCCTCTATACAGCCACAGCCACACCTAATATTGTAATTATTAATTAATGACGTAATAGTTAAAACCCGCGAGCTTATCAGGGAGATTGGGAAGAGGCTCGCAGATGAGGGTGGTGACTCCCAGTCCAGGTCGTTCCTAGTGCAGAGGATTGGCATTGCAATTTAGGGTGGAAATGCTGAGAGTGTGATGGGCACCTTCGCACTGGGTGAGATTAGAGGTAGGTGGTTTAGTTAAGATAATTTTTTATTGATTTTTCATTTTATTGGATTAGACATTATATTTTTGACTGAGTAAATAATAGCAAATTGTAAAAAAATTATTAATAACTGATTATAATTTTTAAGTAAATCTTTGCCACAGCTGCGTTTTAAAAGTTTAATAATCATAAATGTAATTTTAACATAGAGTGGTACTGTTATTTGACATAGACAAATGTACTTATGTGCTCCCATCTAAAAAAATATATAAAAAACACAAATCAATTGAACTCTTTTCAATCAGCGAAAGTAGATGCACAACTTGGATAAATAGAATTGTGATTTGTTAAAAAAAAGTAAGTACCATTTAAAGCCGGCTTATACTATGCAAATATCTGCTTATTGTAATGGACAATGTCCATCAAACATCTGCCCCTAGTGTTGCATGCAGGGACAGGGCTGCCAGCTCAGAATTTAAAAAAGCTAACAATGGCAGGCCGGGACAATAGTCATTCGACACAAATGTATTAGTATTTTATTTCAGAAATTGATTAAATTATTTTGATGGAACTTTGTAAGAAATTTTAAATTGACAATACAAATGCATTGCATGATTCACTTTTTTTTAATCTAATTAAAATATCCATTGTTTTCTGCAGTTTTCTAAAATGAAATCTATTACAAAGAAATATAAAGCTGTTTTTATAATATTAGTATGTAGGGTAGACTAATAAATGGTGATTTTTTATAATGTGCATACTTTTTCAACAAAGTACAAACTTTCAGCCCTAAAATAAGTAAAAACAAAAAAGCCCCAGTGAGATATTCAAACAATCAGGATGGTTGGTAACCCTACCTAGGGTGAGTCTGCGAGGGGGTGAGGGGAGTGAAGGTCAAGGGTGGACCGCTGTCCCCTTGTTGTTGCACAATAGGTTCTTTTGCTCTCATTCTAATTGCCAACAGAGTCGTGTGCATATGATTATCCCTTTGAAATACTTTCACCGATTTATTGAACGAATTTTAAGCTATAGGTACAGTCTTTTATCAAAAGTCTCCCTTTGTATGTTGTGTGCCTGGAAGGGTGCGCTTGGGATTATATCTATCATTGTCTCTCATTGTCATGAGTGTATGAGTGATCGAGATAATATGGAGCACAACAGGGTAATACCTTCCCTAAATTTTGCAAGAGGTAGCAGATAAAATAGAGAGCCTAATGCAAATGATGGCAACATAATCTTTTTCCAAATGAAGCTACATAACTGAAACAAATAGTTTTAAACCCAGCACCCTATGCCTCCGTCTGAATCGCATAATTTTATTCTAAGGTATGTTTAATTCAGCCAGATTTACTATAATAGTCCTGCCCTGTTAAAAGCCCGGCGCTACCTATCGTATCAATAATCGTAGTAAAGTCGAGAACAATTTCGTATCTACCAATATTCTTAAGATTTATTCTTAGGCTTCTTTCCATAATACCTACTAAAAGTCCAATCCAAACACTCATTCCTTGCTAGGGCATATCATTACCTAATGCAATACTGTGGGAATACACTATTGATCATAAGAAATAAGCTCATTACGTGTACCTACGCCGTTCGCAGCTGAAGTGAAGATGTTTAAAATATCTATGATACAATGGACTGGGGCTACATATTAAACTCGTGTTATGATACTCGGGTTGCTCACACGCCAACGATTATATGTTCATGTTAAACAAAGCATCGCCTCGCTTATTCGAATTCGTTATTTGATGAAAATAATGAAGGTAGTCCACGTGAAACTAGTTACTAAGAGTCTAATTCAAGTTGTGACCTTTTAGAAATCGCAGAAAAATGAGGGTAGTTCGAAATTTTCTTGTTCATGTTTTTTAACGGATGTCGCGCGTCGCGCTCCAGTCTTTGAGACGAACCCGTGCGCTGAGCGTGCATCGCGACCTTCCGGCTATATCTAAAACTTGAGTTTTCATATATTTTTTTGAAGTTGTCAGACTGATTTTTATCAATCTTGAGTTTTTTAAGTTTTAAATAGCGTAGGTTTCCATCTTATTTATTTCGATTAAAAAGACGTTAATTTCGCCGTGGAGTCCATCTCGCCGACGTTTTAGTTTTTTTGTTATTTTTTATAGTTTATTTTAATTGTACATATTTTTTATTTTATTCATATTCTATAAGTAGTTAGGTAGTTTTTAAGACTAAGTTACATATTCGCGCCGCCATTTTGTTTCGTGTTGCTCGTGTTCGAATGGAAGACAAAGTGATGATGTCGAAGGTATCGGTTCCGATTGCGGCGACCAAGAAGAAGCCTCGAAGGAGGCGCAACTCGAACAAATCGAGGCGGCGCGCAAAGAAGTCCGTAGTCGCGGCCGCGTTGGCAGCAGAAGTTTCCACGTCACCGGTAAAATGCGCGGTTCATGCGTTCCTGCTCCGGTACCAAAGTGCGCTGAGACGAGTGCCCGCCCAGCTCCCGCCGAAGGTCCACGCAGGTCCGCCGACGAAAAGGGTCAAACGCGTTTCGTGGTCGTGGAGTAAGTTTCCTTTGTTTCAAAACTGTTTCTATTGTCTACGAGATTCGGGGCTTGAAGCCTCGTAATTCCCTTTTAATCAAAAGTTTTGTTGACGAGAACTGTCGAGAACTTGTGCTTTGTTATAATGATCGATAAGTATCTCCAATTTGTTTTGTTATGATTTACTTCATTTCACAATTGTAAACGATTTTTTCGCGATTTTACGGCTAAAGTATTCGTAAAACAAAATTAAAGTAAGTGCATTTAGAAAAAAAAAACAGGATAATAATCCTGTTTTTTCAAAGTTCAGCTGGGTACACTAAGCAATGTCATTTTGCAAGTCTATAAGGGTGACGAATCAACATCGAGCTGTGCTGCGCTGTACTGCGCTGTGCTGTGCTGTGTTTCTTAAGCTACGTTTTTTTAAGAATCAACATCAAGCTGTGCTGTGCTGCGCTTTGCTTAGCTCAGTAGTGAATGAGCGAATGAAACTAGTTCATTCTTGTTTGTTTCTGCGCGCATACACTAGTGCGAGCGAGATGGGAGTACGAGAGTGAGAGAGACGTCTGAGGGCGATGGAGGGGCACGCAGCGTGCTCCAAGTCTGAAAAACCTAGCACAGCTCGACTCGACACAGCGCGCCTCGCTCGAGACTGCTGCGTTTTTAAACAGAGCGTAGCCTCACACAGCGCAGCACAGCATGGTTTGTTTCTATCCTCATTGAAATATTAGACGAGCGAGTTGACCAAACATAGCACAGCGCAGTACAGCGCAGCACAGCTCGATGTTAATTCGTCACCCTAAGACGGCGCTTTTAAAACCTATAAAATATTATCGAGCCATTGTTATCCTCATGCTGATGAAATATCAAAGCGTCACAAACAAGCAAGTCCTACAATATGACTAAGTAGGGCTCCGTTGTAAATTCGACCCGCGGTCACCCATCCGAAGATTGGCCGTGTCGCGCGCTGCTAACATCGGTGATTGGATACGAGCACCCATAGTCGATATAGCTATAAGCTAATTCATTATTCAATGTTTATTTCAAAGAGGGTAAGGGTACAGGCCGCCCGCCCTTAAGCCTAATATTTTGTTGATGTTTATGTTTTTGTGAATACAACCCTAAAATCGTGTTGTGATAGTGTTCAAACCGGTCTTCTAGATTTTTACAATCTTTTATTTAACTCTCAATGTATATTTGTTAGTTTAAATGTGGTTTATGTCAAATATTGCAACGGAAATTTTAATCACTTCCTGATATCCGATTGAGCTGGAGGTTGGTAGGTGTGTAATCCCAATGAAAAAAATATTTCTAAATAATCTTATTTATACAATGCAATAACACGGTATTGACGCTAAAAAAATAAGTAAAAATACAGGAAAACATTTCAGATAGCACAATAGAATGGTCCCATCGGTAAAAGCATTCTCTTCTTTATTAACAAGTGCAAAATCTCGTTTTTAGTGTAGGTATTGATTTAGTCAGTCATAAACGGATACCAGGGCTGCCCACTCGGCCAATACTACCTTTTTAGGGTTCCGTGCCGAAGAGTAAAACGGGACCCTATTACTAAGACTCCGCTGTCCGTCCGTCTGTCAGTCACCAGGCCATATCTCATGAACCGTGATAATTAGACAGTTGAAATTTTCACAGATGATGTATTTCTGTTGCCGCCATAACAATAAATAGGTACTAAAAACAATACCATTAATATTTAAGCGGGCTCTCATACAACAAAAGTGTTTTTTTTTGCCGTTTTTATGGGGGGGGGTTTTTATTCTAGATGGTACGGTACGGAACCCTTCATGTGCGAGTCCGACTCGCACTAGGCCGGTTTTTTTAGTGGTAAACAAGGAACTGCAGTCCGCGATTCGTTGGGCGCCTGTCTGCGCGACCTTGTCAACGTTGTTGTTCCTCGCAACGCGCGCTATTTCAGTAACGAAAGTGTAATATAACGCGCCAAACGACACTTTGCTAAATAAATTACCTGCCTACTGTGCTTTTGTATGGTTTGTTGTGTGTTCTCGAGATTTTTCGTAATTATTTTATTATTAACACAGCTGCCTAAACGTAATCATTGATTATAAACTTGTCTTTATATCGGGTTTGTCAGTCTACATATTGAAATTTAGTTTTTTTAATACCTACTTGTTAATGAATATAAATGGTTCGAAATGTCGTTACAATATAATATGTGTAGCGATACGAATACAAGACGAGTATTCTACATATTTCTCAAGCTGCGTCCCGCTACTTTTTTGTGTCATAGATTCAATGACACAGATGATAATAAGTAAACGGGTCCCACAGTCGACCACCGTCACCTATGAGGTGCCAACACCAAACGCATCAAAGATTCGTGGCAGACTTTCGCGTACTATTAACAGCCCTCTTAATGTACCCATAATATAAGTTTCCTTTCTAACTTAACTAAGAGCTTGTACACAAAACTGCGGTGCGACGTCGCATCGCAGAAATTCGCGTCGCAAGTTTCTGCGTTGCGGCATCGCATCGCATCGCAGATTTGTGTACAAGCCCTAACAAAGGGATCCAAAGTACCCAATGACCTTTCTCGTGCCGCTCTTGTCAAATATCCCTGCAGGGGGCAGCTAGTACGTAGTACTTACCTATACATATTTGATTGGAAAGGTAAATAAAATAGAAAAACCGCATTACCTCCGCGCTTCACTTTATCCCTTTTTCGGACAGACAAAATGCGAAACAAAAGTCGGCCCCCGTGCCACCCTGTGCTGCGCATTGCAGGCTCTGCAACCAGCTTACCTATCAACGTCATCACACGAATGTGAACCGTATCTGTGTTACGTAGAGACTAATTTAATTTAAATCGCAGTTCATATTTTGGTTAAAACTTTGATTAGACTGTGCTTTATCAGTAATTTCGTATTTATGAAATTTGAATAGGAATGGGACAAGTTCGAGTCGTCTCAGGTCCCTTAGAAAGTTAATGCATGATTCCATAGAGGTTTTTCTTTTACTATGATAAAGAACAAAGTCGCATAACAGAAAAAAAAACTTCTTTGAAAAACGAAATACTTCTCACATCATCATCCACAGCCATCCTAAACTTTTCTTGTCAATTGTATCATTTAAAAAAACGCCATTCTAATTGAACAATAACAACTATCATCATTATTGCTTGTACTAACTATTATTAATTGACTATCAAAGTTGCCTACGAAATAATTATGTATAATAAATAGAAAAATCAGCGTTGGTCCCACTGGTCCGCGGTGCCACTCGTGAACGCAAGGAGTATGACGCGCTCTGATAACGCGCCGTCAATGTTGTGATTGATAACGACGGCGGTAGCTCGCCTACTAGGAGGGTGATAATGTTAAACGCAATGTATTATTACTAGCTACTAATTGTACTAGCTTTCGCTTTCATATTATATTTAGAGGTTTCAGAATTAAATGTCATTTTTTATACTTATTAAATTGTAATGGGAGCAAAACATTCATAAAAACTTTCGCATAATAATATGCCACTGATTTAGGGAGCTCGGCTGGTCGAGTACATGGGTTAGCGGAAGGGGAGCACTGCTCAATACACCCCGAGCGGGGTGTCCGCGTCGGTGCAGGCATCACCCCCATTTAGAAATAAATGACTGACACCGATTTGATTAAAAGCTTGTGCCCAGTTTAGGTACTAGCTGCGAATCACCCGCTGCTTTACCAAATTACTCCTACCGACTTCAAAAGAAGAGGTTATTAAAATGTACCTCTTTTGTTACAATGATGTAATTAAGTAGTTAGTTGACCTCACGAAGTTACATAATATCGAGACAGTTTTTGACCTATCATAATTAAAATTTACGTAAAACCCAACACTAAAAATAGATAAAATTTGCACATTTTGGGTGTATTTACCGCTAGGTATACAAAAACCTATTTACAAAATGTAAGGGTGACGTAGTAGGAAACAAATTGATATGCACGAATTTTCTACCACAAAAACAACGATAACTGAAAATAAATCATTTTACTCGGTCATTCCCCTTATGACGTGTTTATAAGTACAGAGAATTCAAATGCAATGTGATACTTCTGTGGCGATGCATAATTATCATTTTATTTTCATTATTTAGCATTATATTGTTTTACAAATTGATCAATTGACTGGTTGTGGTTTGCCAACTGACAATACCTATTACATCGAAAGTCGTCTAGGATTAGGTATTTTCGAACCTAATAAAAACTGCAGTGTTATCAATTGTGAATGATATAGTACCACCAATTTTTACCTTCCACTCAACATATAACTTGTAACAACTGAACAATTTCGAAATTGTTAAAGGATTGATTATTATTTGATGATGATGGACTCTACCCTTGTCAGAGGCCCTCTGGCGGCATAAAAACGGCAAAAGGGTTAGCAACTCGGCCTACAAGAGCATATTTATGAGTTGATTACACGTAAGAGTACAGTGGCGAGACAGTGCCTTCAGCTGAGTACTCGGTTTGTTTAAACAGTTTGACGAGGCGAGACAGTCAACAAACCATGATTTGTTTGCTTGGCCGAGTATCCCCATTGTCTCGCCACTGTACTTGTTACATGTCGGTGACATAGATTCGTCTTTGTATCCGGAGTTTCATGGCTAACTTTGGAAGCCTACTTATTTTTCTACTGAAACATTTACTGCAGTTCTCCACACCCAGTTTGGAAGGCTTTGATTATAAAAATAACGTACAATTTTCTCTGAACAAAATACTTTGAATTTTTTTTTTCTAGCTAAACTAGGTGTGTTGTTACCCTCGCTCACAAGGTTCTCTCCCCAGACCACGAAGACGGCGGCCTGCCCCGCGGCGGCGACCCCGCGGTCCTGGCGATGGGCCCGGCGCGCCGCCCCATCACCTACTCGCGCGACGAGCTGATGAAGCTGCGCCACTCGCCGCTCGTCAAGAACAACCTCGAGCACGCGTTCGCAGGCTGCGAGGCGCTCGCGCTGTCAGTATTGTATCTGTTGTGTTTAACCTAACATTCATTTAACCTAACTGAAAAGTAACCTAACTTTAATTTAACATAATTCATAATTAACTTAATTGTAGGTAACATGTTTATTTTTGTAATTAATTATTTATTAAATTTTTTACAACATAACCTACAACTAAAAATCAAAATGTAGTTGTCCATGTAAGAGCTCTGCCTCATTAAGACGCCATGGCGACGTCGCCGGCTACGTATCCAAGCAGTTAATATTGAAATGTATGGTACCTAACTCACTTGGCGACGGTTTGGCAACGTCGCCAAATTGGAAGCGTGGCCACGAGCTACAGTTCTCTACGTGGCTTCTGGATACTCTGGCGGCTTGGCGACGTTGCCACTATAATGTACACGGTAAACTGCACCTCGCTCACTCAGTCGCCAGTTAGCCGCCAAGTTGGACGATTTCAGATAACAAAGAACTGCGATTTCTTCTACATCAATTCCTGACGACGTAAACGAACTGACTGTCGAGACTCCATGGCCACTCGACTTGGCGACCTTCGGATGCCAGAAGTAGCCAGGCCTGCGCCGCTGGCGACGTCGCCATGGCGTCTTAATGAGGCAGAGCTCTAAGTTTACATTTAATGTAACTTATATTGAACCCAATTTATATCTAGCCTGACCACAATTTTGAGTAGGTAACTTATTAGTTACCTAACTTATTTGAATCTAACATATATTTATCTATGTAAAGTAGCAACAACTTTCTCCAACTTTCTCCAAATAAGATCATAGTGCTATAATATTATGTTTTCGTTTCTAGAGTGCTGAAGAAACGCTCCGACTCTCCCAACGAGGAAGACCGAGGGGGGCGGGGCGACGCACCCAGCGAGAACCATAAGGTGAGCAGGAAAGCGAGAGATCCGATACGTATTTATTGACGTTGACCAGTTTTTAACTGGGCGGTTCGGTTTCGCTCGAATGAATCCGTCGCTGGCGTTGTCTCGTTTTATACTGTGGTTGAAAGGCAACCACATGAGTTTAGTAGAAAAATGTCAGTCACACGCGACAAAAAGTATGGAATAGCCGGGAGGAGCATCGAGTGTAGTGTGTGTTACTCGCAGGGCGTGTACAGCGTGAGCCGCGAGCGTGAGCGCGGCGCGGGCGGCGCGCGCTGCGCCGACCCGCGCGAGCGCGTGCGCCGGGAGTCGGAGCCCGGCAGCGGCATCGTGCTGTCGCCGCAGCGCCGCTCCTTCACGTCGGGCTGCGGCGCGCCCGCCGGCGCCGCGCCCGCGCCGCCGCACGTGGCGCGCACCAGGCCCGAGTCGCCGCTGCCCGCCGCCGCGCCGCCCGCCGCGCACCAGCCCAAGCCCGACCCAGGTATGTAGCGGGGCCAGGCCCGGAGCCGCCGCCGCCCGCCGCGCACCAGCCCAAGCCCGACCCAGGTATGTAGCGGGGCCAGGCCCGGAGCCGCCGCCGCCCGCCGCGCACCAGCCCAAGCCCGACCCAGGTATGTAGCGGGGCCAGGCCCGGAGCCGCCGCCGCCCGCCGCGCACCAGCCCAAGCCCGACCCAGGTATGTAGCGGGGCCAGGCCCGGAGCCGCCGCCGCCCGCCGCGCACCAGCCCAAGCCCGACCCAGGTATGTAGCGGGGCCAGGCCCGGAGCCGCCGCCGCCCGCCGCGCACCAGCCCAAGCCCGACCCAGGTATGTAGCGGGGCCAGGCCCGGAGCCGCCGCCGCCCGCCGCGCACCAGCCCAAGCCCGAACCAGGTATGTAGCGGGGCCAGGCCCGGAGCCGCCGCCGCCCGCCGCGCACCAGCCCAAGCCCGACCCAGGTATGTAGCGGGGCCAGGCCCGGAGCCGCCGCCGCCCGCCGCGCACCAGCCCAAGCCCGACCCAGGTATGTAGCGGGGCCAGGCCCGGAGCCGCCGCCGCCCGCCGCGCACCAGCCCAAGCCCGACCCAGGTAAACACCACAGACTACTCTGCAAGTCGCTGCAGCCGAGCTCTCTCTGCCGCCACCTCGTTTGCGACCAGTTTTGACAAGCGCGGGTTGCTAGAACGGCAGGACGATTCCGCGCAAATGAGTTACCGACCACAACCACCGGTGGCTAGATGTATACGTCGCAGCCAACTAGCTTAATTAGCCGTTCAATTAACACCCATGCCCGTTTACTAAACGGCGCCGTTCAACTAGATTCCTGAATGACTCAGCCTTCAGATAATATTATTACCTTTGGCAAAGCTTAACTGTGACAAATACTTTAAACACATCCCAACGCATAAATAAATCCTACTGATCAATTATATAAATCTTATGACTACCATAATTTTTTACGAAATTGTATCCATAATTTGGAAAACAATAATTTATCTTACTTTTCTCAACTATGTCATAATCAAATCGCCTTATCCAATTAGTTGTGATAGCGCGACGGTGGCCTTGTATCATGAAACTGATATCGTTTTGATTTGTTTACAAGCTAAATTCGAATTGATAACGAGTTGCACTCCCCTTGGCCTAGAAAAGGTAAAATGGTACAAAAAAGCAGTGCATATCTGTAATTGCTAATTGCTGCATACATTTTAAATTCACAGCCTATGTAATATGTTGCAAAAATGTATACCTAATTGTACACAAAAGTACAGAATGAGTAGTCAATATTGATTCTATTTTTGTTACTTCTATGTCCACCTTGGTAAGACAGAAGTAACATGTAATCAAATATGAAAATAAGTTAAAATGGAACCGTCATTATTTCTAAATATTGCTTCGATATTTAGAGGGATTATTACTAATATTTATTTACACTAGCGCAAATTAAAAGTTTGGTGCAGCTTAAACTGTTTGTTACAAAACATTTTAGCAGTTAACCCCGTGTTAATTATTAAGTCTGGGTTTAAATCGACTAAAACCGACGAATAAAGTATTTACACTTTTAAATTAGCATGACACCTCTCGTTTAGGTTACGAGGTAACCTTACGTAACTATTATATAATCTTAACTTATATCTCAGGGTAGCAAGTATGGTGCGTTGCCGCCCAGAATGTAAAGTTTAAGATTGTGTGGCACTGCAACTGGTATAGGCAGGCGTGGTGCTTAACATCGGGCTAGTCTCTTGCTTATCTTTTTATATCGTTACATTAAAGTTAATTTTGAACTCAAACAATCCAACCGTGCGCGGCACAGCACCGCGCTTGTCACTGAGATATAAGATGTTTAATCTCCTATTTGCCTTGAAATTTCACTGGAAACAATTCCATTCCAACCGGAACACAGTAATGTTTGCACATTACTGCTTAGCGGTGGAAATAACTGGCAAAGGTGTAACTTCCCCAGGCATATCTGTGCTTCGTTAAAGCTAACTAGCACTCTCTGGCGATAGTACATGTGGTGTTTCTGTTTGTGCAGGGGGGCGGCGCATCGGGTCGGGCCGCATCATGATGCGCGACGAGGCGCGGGAGGCGCGGGAGGCGCGGGAGGCGCGCGAGCGCTGGGACGAGCCCGCGCCGCGCGCCGAGCCCTACCGCCCGCCGCCGCACCAGCGCCTCAACGGGGACCGGGACCGGGACCGGTACCCACCCTTGATATTTATTTTCAAAACTAGCTACCGCCCAACGCATCCATAGTGTAGAATATTGGTCGAAATCGCAGGTGGTTTTAAATAACGACTCCTGTAACATCTACAAAGCATCTACTTTGTATTCTAATTCCTGTACTATCCAATTCGTATAAGCGAGACTTGATTGAATATAATACAGGGACCAATATTTTTTCAGCATTATACTAAAGCGAGATAAGAAGCATCATAAATCTTGATCCATGATATGAATAACTACAAAAAAAATATTCAAAATCTGTTCAGTAATTTTAGCGTGATGTGACAAGGACCGAAAAATTTTACTCGTCCACAGTTTTCTTATTGTATAGATAGTTTTATTTATCAGAAACATTAGGCTTATAAATATAATTGTATCCTTACTGTTTCTAGCAGCAGTGTTTCTTACAGCAATTCCTCCATGCATATTTCCCCGCCCACTTGTCTGACCTCTCGCTCGCCCGCAGGTTCGAGCGGCGCTCGTTCGGGCGGGACTCCTACTCCTCTGACATCAAGAGGGAGCGGGAGGACCGGTTCAACAACGAGAAGATGCGCGATAGGTATATTCAGTTATTCATCACCTATTATTTTTCCCATACATTTTGGTAAGTGCCAAAAACCCCTTTCAATTAGCAAGTACTACCCGGAGTTGTATTTTTAAGATGTAAAAACAGCTGATCTTTTGGTAATATTTGAGTTTCAAAAACTTTTTTCTAAAGAAACAGAATTTTCTCATTTTCTTTCGCAATTTCTGAGTTTAAATATTTTCTTCCTAAGAAACTTCCCTGTCCTAAGAAGCCCTGTTTTTCGGAGCTTTGAATATAATTGTTTGCAAATTATAGTAAGTCATTCATGTGAAGGTATTGACCCCTATTTGGATTTATATAAGCAGTTTTGTTAACCCTAGCGCTGTGTGCAATAACAAGAGAGGATAAACTTGTAGATAAACTTACATTGTTAATGTTCACAGAGAGGACAACCGTAGATCTGGTGGCCGCTATCAACGACGCTATGATAAGGAAGACGAACCCGAATGGTAAATCTAACTTTAATATTTATACATGTTTACATCTTATCTGCCTATGACAGACGATTTATGCAGCATCTGTAGGCCATTGAGGACAACTTAATTGGCGGCTGTAAATTGCAACATTAGAGCAGCAACCTTATCCAAATCAAATGTAGATGTGGTTTGCTGTTAATTTAGCAGTGTTGCTGTGTGTATAGTATTATTAAAAGCATATTTCAACCGCGTAATGATGAAAAGTAGCCTGTTTTGATTCAGCTTATATCTGTTTTTAACCGACTTCAAAAAAGGAGGAGGTTATCAATTCGTCTGTTTTTTTTTTAATTTTTTTTTTATGTTTGTTACCTCATAACTTTTGACTGGGTGAATCGATTTTGATGATTCTTTTTTTATTAGAAAGCTGACGCTTCCCATTTGGTCCCATTTCAATTTAGTCCAGTTCTTATAATGGTATCCATGAGAAAACCATATAAGTCTTAAATTTGCATTAAGTACGTGCGCGACAAATAGATGAATAACTCAATAGTCGGTCTTTTGAAGTCGGTTTTTGTTTTTTGTTTTGTAAAAATAATGTTCTTGTTTTCTTTTTAATTAAAATCGGTTAAGTAGTCACCGAGGCACATGGTAACAAACATTCACACACACAGAGACACATAGTTTCGCATTTGTAATATTAGTAGGATAGCATTAGCAATAAATAAGTGTCATAAATGCGTCCATAGTCAGTGATAGCTATACTCGTAAGAGTAATGAGTCGTCGTCTCGTTCCAGGTTCAGCGGAGGGCCGACATCTCAACTGGAAACGATCGAGCTGCGCGGCTTCGACGAGCCCATCAAGAACGAACGGAAGAACGGAAACGCAAGCAATAAAGAGACTGATGTGAGTACGCACACACTCACACACACTACACCCTCCCAACCACTTGCGCGCTCGTGGCTACTCAAATATCCAGCAAAATGGCGTCTTACGTCTGTGGATAGTTTAGTATATCAACCGATTGCCGATAGACATTGGGGTCTCTTCCTCTAGCTAGGGGATCGTTGAAACAGAGAGCAAAAAGATGGCTTATCGAGCAGACATTCTATAAGTTCGATGACGTGACCTAACTGAAAGTAGTTTAGCGTTCTAATTAATTAAGTATGATTTTATTTTATTTTTGTATTTAAATTATAATTTCAATGTATGATCATTTGATTTTAATTATGTTTTTATATTAATACTTATTGACATGTAACATTTTTGTTATAAATAAAAACTATGAACTATCCTAAGTATGCAAGCGGTTGTAATTGTCATTTACAAAGTATGCCGCTAATGAGCTATGCAATTTTGGCTCATCGGTGTTTAGCCTAATTTATAAAGGCTATTGGCGTTCAGCCTATTTTACAAATTTGGCTCACTTGGTGTCTAATTTACAATTTTGGCTCACTTGTTATTGAGCTAAGCGTTAAGTAACCAACGATCCTGCGCCTATCTCATAAAGGCTTTACCATTTTCGAACCAGGAAAACGCCGAGGTTCCGCAGAAGAACGGGAAATCTTCGAGCGGGGCGGCTGATAAAAAGGCTAGTATAGTGTGCCGCTATAGATTAGAAACACTAGTTTGTGCCACTCGGGAGTGAGGTAGTGTGTGGTTGTGGGGGTACTTGTAGCTTAGCTGTTTTGAATATAGAATAGTGTGGCTTCTGTTGAAAAATAGATGTGTATCTGATAGAAAAATCCAGTTTTTATTTACGTCCGATTGGGGCGCTGCTCTCATTTTTTTATACCAAATACGTACTCGTACCCACGTGTTTTTCGACAGAAGTCATGATAAAGGGGACAGTAATTAACCATCAGCAGTCTGATTTCATTTGTATCTAACACAATCAATTTCTTTCGCCCAACATGATGACAGTAATAAAAATGTTTTAATGTAGCATTTTTGGTACCAATAAAAAACTATGAACATCCATCAAAATACTGACTGCGTTTGTAGCTTTAATGGGTGACTTTAACTTAATCAGACTGCAGTCTAAGATGTGTGGTCTCTAGTAGCATTCAAAATATACAACTAAATACCGTCGAGTCGTGCCGGCACTATTTTGCATCGATAGGTCGTAGCCGTTGGCAACCTTTGGGAATAATTTCCCGTTTGTCGCCAGTAGGGACGACTAGAAATATAGATAGATAGATGAACTCTTTCTAATAGATCAATCGTGTTGAATAGATAAGGTGGTTTGTGAAGAACAATTTGGTAATTTTGGAACATTAAATATGCAACCTTAGTTAAAAACGTTGCTTAGATTGACAAAAGTCGTTAATATCTTGTAATCACCTGCCTACCCTTATCCCACCTACGTGGGCTCGGTACAGGATGTACACTTCTTCCATTCCGTTAATATCTTGTAATTTAAAAATGAATTGTCTATTACTATCTAATGTTCTTAATTTTAAGCAACATATTATTGCACAATGTTTGCTATACCCAATCAGGGTTCATTATGCCTACGTAAGATATTTTATGTCATTTGACCTACATATAATAATGTTTATGTAATAGTGGAATGAAATATTGAGTACTGAGTATTTTTTTCTGCTTGATTTTTGGGGAATGCTCCGAGGAGCTTTTAGACCTTGTCGGAATTCCATGTTGTTGATTATGCATGTCGTGCGCAGAAATGGAACAACAGCGGCGCGCGGTCGCCGGCGCCGGCGGCGGAGCGCTGGCGGGAGCCCGAGCCCGAGCCGCAGCCGCGGGACTCGCCCGACACTAGCAACGTGAGTACCGGGGAGTGGCGGACCACTCGAACCGAGTACACTGCCGAGTACTCGGTTTGTGTAAACAGTTTGACGAGGCGAGACAGTCGCTAGAACCATGAGTTTTTTGATGGCCGAGTATGCCCATTTACTGTCTCGCCACTGTACTGGCTACGTGTATTCAACCCATAACACTTGCTACTTTACTTGAAGGACTTCAATTCCATTATGTTGTCTTAGTTTTCTATAGCGTTTCCGATTATGCAATTGCAACTTAGCTAGGGAGGCATTTTTGAAAATGCACATATTTTTGTACCCAGGACAAGGACTCCGGCGTGGAGTGCAAGCCGGAGGAGCCGGCGGCGGAGCCCGAGTTCAACATCGACGATTTCCTTAAATTCGACTCCATTCCGGATGTGCTTACGGTAAAGAATACTTAGTTAGCTGATTCTCGGCAATTTTATCATATTCCTGTCCTGTTCTTCTAATGCTGGGGCGTTACAGTACGTATACGTTTAATTCCCTTCATTTGTCTCCATCTTTCAACATTTATGAATTCACTCTTTTTTTAACCGACTTCAAATGACGAGATTATTATATACATAATTATATCCATTCGACAAGCATGTGATATTTATTTATTATTATTAATGTCATATTTTACCCAGCACATTCATACTGTCTTCGATCGTCGTGTACAAAATACAGATGAAAAGCAAGTCTATGACATTCATAATCCAGAATCCTTTATTAAACTTGCAATGTATGTGGTTTATTTAGGTCTAATCTTCCAACTGAATTTTGAACCTCTTCCCGATATCCGATTGGGTTGAAATTTGGCATACCTGTATAACTCCAATAACAATGCAATATTAGCTTCTTTTCTTAATTGTATTTAGAGGCTACATATTTGTTTGTTTTTTTTTTCAGAACGGTGAGTCGGAGGGCGGCAGTCGGTTCAGCCAGTGGTTCCACCGCGAGAGCCCTCCCACCGACCGCCACTACGAGCGGCTTCTGCACAACATGGTCGACGGTGAGTTTTCATATTTTATGCTCTAGTCTAAAAAAAAAAAAGTGATTTAGTCTCTATTCTATCTAGAGCATAAAAATCCGTTTGAGTCTGCCTCCACCGAGCATAATCAAGAACTTTACGAGCCTGAGAAGTGAAACTATATTTCTAATGTTTTTTTAAGTAATAGATGGTTTATTTTCCAAGAAAAAAATTACAATTTACAATGGAAACTTAAAATTAAAAACAATAAACTAACTCTGTGTCAGAGTAACAGATAAATTTCCATGTTTTGCTGCGGCCCCACACTGGCCACAAGGCCCGTATTGGGGAGACCAAGAATTCGATACATCCTACTAATATTATAAACGCGAAAGTTTGTAAGAATGTATGGATGTGTGTATGTATGGATGTATGTATGTTTGTTTGTTACTGACATTTTTCTATAGAATTTGATGCTGATCTTTTTTTTCGAATTTCGAGTTGGTCCTATAGGAAAAGTTGTTCAAAATGAAAAGTACTATGAGCCCTTTTCGGCTTAGCATACCCTTTATGAAAAACCCTGTATAATAATCCGAGTATGTTCCCCCCAGAGCTGGACACCCCGGCGCGCGCCCCGGGCGGCGCGCACGTGTTCGCCCCGATCTCCCCGGCGCGCCCCCCCCCGCCCGCCGCGGCGCGCCCCCCGCCGCCCCCCCCGCCGCCGCCCTCCCTCATGGAGCTGCTCATGCGGGCCAACGAGCCTGCGCCGGGTAACTTGCATTACTACTCCGAGGAGACCTCAGCCTGACGTACTGGACGTACTGTATGTAGGTCGGCGGAGGGCGCGGCAGGCTCGAGGCTGGTTGGACAGCGTTATTTCCTTGATCTTTGGATTTTCGTTTTACTACGAATACAAACGTGTTTTTTTGATAAATCTTGTTATAAATACACGTGACTTATGACTACTCAGTCGCGTATCATGGGTTGGATATTCAGACTATATCTCGATGTGCAAGTGATCGATTCTTAGCGAAGAACTGTTCTACATAACATCAACTTTATTAACGTTTTATTTTTGCCCCCTCAGAACCGGCCCCGAGCGGCAAAATCCATAGCTTAGAAGAGTTGGAAGCCAGACTGCGGCCCGCGCCGCGCGCCGTGCCCGACCACGACCTCACCGCCTTCAAGAGACTCGTGAGTGCGCACTGCACACTGCACACTGCACACTGCACACTACACCGCTAACTGATACACATACTTACTGTGCACAAACCACTACAACTCAAACACTGAAAAAGCACGCACTTTATAACACTAAAGGCTCTTCTACAAGCCGCCTGAGATACTCGAACCAAGCAACTATCCGAGTTTTGTTCTACGTCTTTCGAAAATTCGCAATTAATATCAGATGGTCTGTACAAAAAGTTCATGACCTTGGACAAAATGTATGGAACAGCTGACTTTTCTTGCGAACTTTCAAAAGTTGCTTAGAACGAGAATTGCTTGGATCTGCTTATATTTGGGTTTTTGTTATTCAATCACACAATAACGGTTACACGGATTTAGAATCTTGATATGGAGCTTTATACCCTGTGATCTACAAATATGAAATAGTTTGGATATATCTAAGACATTCGTCAGTTTGATGTGCCTTGTGCGTTGTGCCGTGACAAAATATGCAAAATTGACTTTATTGTTAATTTTTTCACACATAGTTTGATTGGTATTTAATTTGTTTAGGTTTCCAAAGATCATTGTACATTTAATTTAAATAAATAATCTTTTTTTATGTCAGCTGGCGCAAGTGTCCGGCGGGCACGCGGTCCCGGCGGCCCCCGAGCCGCGGGCGCCGCACCACCAGCCCATGACGCTGTTACAGGTAACTCACAGTAATCACTGACTAATTAGAAGCAGTCGTAGCAAGTATTTGATAGAAAAATTAATTAACGACCGGGTTAGTAGAAAGTGTGGGTGATTTCGAAAGGATAGGCATAATTTTTCTATTAAATGCTCCACGTGTTTTTCGTCAGAGTTTATGCTGGGCCTAAAGTAAGCTAGAGAAGAAAAGGCAAGACTGATTTGACAAGCCAAAACCAAGATTGGTTTGGTTCGTTTGTGAAGAATCAAGGCGTCTATTAAAAGCCTATTAAAACTGATTCTCAGCGAAAACTATACATTATCACTCCCCCGTACCTTCTATTTTTCTTGCAGCAATTCATCAATCACCTGAATTCTCATCTACACCGTTTTTCTAAACGGTTACACGGTTAGTTTTCAAAATTTCCCACTTGTCCAGATGCTGAACAAGAGTATGGAACAACAACAGAAACAGCAACTGCAACAACAGCAGCTCCATCATCAACAACAGCAGCAGCAACAACAACAGCAACAACAACAACACCACCACCACCACCAGCAACAGCAGCAACAACCGCATATACCTCAAGACCTTCTTTACAAATTGTTACAAGTTCAACAGGTAACGTCTACAGCTTTATTTTTTTTTTTTCTGTGACAAATGTAAGGGTCTTCATTACATCGTGGTGTTGGCTCGGTTGAGATTGGTTATCGACTAATTTCATAAATCAGTAGCATACCGGCTGTCACGGTCAATATCCTTCTTAAAATTCATAATTTACTCTAATTTGAAGAAGGTATGGCCATATGAGTTGATAAAAAAAAAACAAGGTATAATAATAACCTCAGACAGGTATAGCGCCCTTTTGAGAAACAGCAGGGGTCTTCATTTGGCTGAGCATGCAACTAGTCTTAAACTAGTTACAAACGGGTTACAGTATTTGTGATAAAAGAACCTAACTTGTTTTAATCCAGTGTATTAACACTTTGACAGCCGAAGGTTTTAAAACGCGCCTTCCCTGGTTCGCCGGCGATTTTCGCCGATATTGCAACATGTATAAAATAAGAACTATTCAATGATGGATCTATAATTCTTTTTTTATTTACACTATTGATTTGTTTATTTTTAGGATAAAAATAAAAAACATGTAAATTGGTTTTTTTTAATTTAAAAATGTAATACAAAAAAGGGGGTTTATGAACAAAAAAAAAAGTCGAACATGAGCTCTCGAGATAGCGGTGCGGTAGCACTGGCGGAGCGCGCCACTCGATCGCTTGTTCCACTCACACCTAGCGCCCCGTCTGGGTAAATCATACATGACGTGTGCGTAGCTAAAGCATCATACTGCTATACCAATACACGCTAAACACGCACCACGGACGTCGTTTTCAAATAAACACTAGGAACTAGAAATGCCGTACTGAGTACGTGATCAGCGTCCTGAGGCAATCAACCTGACACGTACTCGGTACGTGATCGGCTGTTAAAGTGTTAAGTCTTAACAAATAAATTTTATTTTCATGCATAACAGGACGACATCAATAGGGTATTTATATTTTTTCTCCCAAATATGTAGATTGTTGCATGTTATTACTAAGAACTTCTGCTATGTCCTATGTTTATAAATTATACAGTGTTTAAATATTCTATAATATCATGATTATTATTGCGAATAACTTCCACTATTGGACTAATCCTGAAATCACAAAAAGAAAATCGCTGTAAATTCATCAAGAGACAATGACATTTTTCTGTGGAACCGCTGTATTTTTTCGCGATTTCAGAGTTGTCCACAGTAAAAGTTGATCCATAACAAAGAGTACAATGATATCTCATCATATACATGTATATTATCAAGTACCTACCTAACCAGTGCCTCGTGTTGCTTTCAGCGTCAACAGCAGCAGAGCGAAATGAACGCCCACCTCACTCCGACCGACCGAGACTTGCTGCAGCGACCTGAGGCGCAAGCCATATTGCACGGTCAGTACTCACTACTAGGGATTCAGAATAGCACAAGGAAAACATAGTATAAAAAATCAAAATAACAGGTAAACAAACAGACGAATTGAGAACCGTTTCCTTTTTGAAGTCGGTTAAATAGTGGTTAGTAAATAATATGAAATGTATGTGTGCGTGTGCCTTATTACTTTTAGCAATAAGACCGCCTTTTGTGCCTCTCTCTTATCTTTTCGAAAACGAACGCCCAGACCCAGAACTAAAGCAAACAACACAATAATAAAAACACATAATTTATAAATTACATGATAATTCTTCAATCGGTCCTTGATTTCTGAGGATTCAGGGTCATTATTTTATCCGATTAACCCGGATTGGTTAATCGGATAATCTGCCTCTATTGATTTCGAATTCTAAAGTAGAATTTGAAAGAGGAAGTAGCATTCACTCGGTCAGACCATGGTGTGGCAATTGGCCTTGTACTATCTTGCCGTCATTATTGCCAACAATGACCAGCGTTTCAAGGTTGCAATCTGCTCTTCGCATTTGACCTCTTTATATGAGACTACCGTACCGTGAACCGTCCCTTCCGTTTTATTGAGTCAAGGGCAGTGCAAAGCAGGACATGTCTTGTGCGACCGCTTGTGATTTTGATTTGAAAAAGATTACCAACTATGTTCGAAACTGTAGTCGGAGCGGCGAATACACTAGGGGACAAATGACACGTTTGAATCTCAGCAACCTGAATGTCTGCACACTCATTGCATTGAATCTCGTCGTGTGGTGCAGGGCTGAAGTCCGGCGAGATCACGGGCACGCACCTGATGCAGCAGCTCGGCAACCCGGGCCTGCAGAGCCGCCACCGGGAGATGCTGCTCACCATCCTGCGGCTGCACCACCACCGCCACACGCGACAGGTACCACGGTCTATTGCTAAACAGCACATTCACTCCACATTGTAACTCGGACATAAGATTTACAATATAAACTTTGTACGAAACTTGAGAATTTTGTCTCGAGTAATGGAACTATCTCCCAAGACAGGTTTCTCACACCCACTTTGGTCATCACGATCATCCACAGCCTTCTCTCCCCCACTGTGGGTATAGGCTTCTCTCCCATTATGCCATCTACCTCGGTCACAATATGCTAATCGGGGCCGGGTTCGAGTCTGAGTATGTCGTCGTCCAGTTAGGTAGTTAATGGCTAATAACTCTGGTGTCCGGTCCGTGCCCCGCAGATGGGCGAGTCCCCGCTGGCGCTGGGCGGCGCCGGCGCCCTGGCCCCGCCGCTGCTCCAGCCGCTGCGCCTGTCGCCGCTGCCGCACCAAGGAGGTAACAACACTACATACATACACTCACATCTTGTCAACAGTAGCCCACGTACACAGTCCTTCATCTCATGTTGTTCAAACCAGAAATCACTATTAATGGGGTGATGTTTTATTATGATTAAAACGGGAATCACGTGATATTATAGGTATAACAAAATGTTACAAAATAATGTTAAGTTTTAATAATAGTAGCTTTTTACTATTAAAACTAACGTAATTTTGAAACTTTTTATTGTTATACTTTGAGTCTACGGCACCACAATTCAAAGTAGGCTCACTAATGCCGCTAAATATTATATTATATCACACCACGTGAAATTCTATAACTTATTCCTCTTAAATTTTTGTACTATTTATTCCTCACACGCATGTATGTGTACAATTATTTCTGTATATAAATGTAATGCTGACCATATTGTCCGTCTGGACGCAGCATTCTGTGTGTCTCCAATAATGGCCCACAGCCCCAACACTCTCGGAGTACACCACACAGGTATTGTATTTACTTATATACGAGTGAGTGTAGCGATGTAGATTGATGAGAAATTACCAATTAAGGCTTCTATATTGAGGGTATCATCAGGTATGAAGAATTTTGCTATTTTTCAGAGACAAAAAAACGAAGTTTTTACTGATGTCGGATCAGACTAATATTTAATTATTATAATTTTTAGAAAGTCATTGCATTTTCTATAATTTCATTAAAGAAACCCGTGTGAAACAGCATCAATGTAAAAAGCTATACAATTTTTTTTCTCTCTCGAAAAGTAGCAAAATATACGTCTCTCTGGCATGTTGATCTTGAAATGTCTCAGTTCGAGTCAAATGAAACCTGATGACGCTTTCCTTACTCTTCCATTAATTACTTATTTGGATTCAAAACATAATGGGACCATACCCTACTACCTCGGGGTTTATTTTGAATCCGTATGAGTATTTCCATGCGTACCTAATGTAAAAACCATGCCTCGCGAAGACTCTGCACCTCCCCCTTCCCCCTAATAACGTGCGAGACATGCCGCAGGGCTCCCGGCCCGCGTCCCGTCTCCGCGCGAACTAGCCGTGCACACGCAGACCATCATGCAGAACGCACTCATCAAGAAGAAGCTGGAGGAGCAGCGCGAGAACTACAACCGCAGGCGCCAGGACCACCTGCCCACCAAGCAGCCCACGCCCATCTCCTTCACTCCCACCTCGGTGAGTAGACCACGAGTACAACTACAACCGCAGGCGCCAGGACCACCTTCATAGCTTGCACTTACACATAACACAGAATAATCCTAAAAAGATTATTCAGTGTATGTATTGTGTATGTCTGTGCAGTGTGCACACTACACAGAACTAACTCGGTAAGTTTACACTACATGATGCAGAACGAGTTCATCGATCTGAACTCTGTTTCTTTCGTTTTACCGCGTGATGTTCCTCATCAGCGAAGTTGACAAAGCACTCTATAAAATTTCGAAAGTTTGTGAATATGTATGTTATTTTGCAGGTACTCCGTAAAATGACCGCTGAAAAGGAAGCCGACGCGTTGAGTCCAAAGCAGCAGCAATGGGCGCAGCCGCCTAAAATGCCGCAGATGGGCCGCCCGATTGTGAAGGTAACCTCACACAAGAGCTTCTAGTAATTTAACACATCTACGTGTCTGCGACTGGAAATGCACTAGCCTAGATATCTACCACCTCACTATGTCTATGTCACTATTTTAGAAAAACTAAACGGGTAATAAAAATATTGGATTTTTGGATACTTTTTAGAATAGCAGCTCGTAAAGACCACCTAGTCTTCTTTAGTTGCTAAATCTGGCACTACTCTATGTAGTCGTCCATAAAGTAATAGACGTGGTAATAAAGTAATAACTTATACATGAAATTTGCTTTGTCGAGTAAAAATAAATGACTAATGTTTTAATATAAAATAATAATAATGATAGCCTTTTATTCGCAATCTTATAAAACATTTCAGGTATTAAATTAATTAATCTTTGACACCAGTACATATAAAACATACATACATCCGGTAAATTGATTTGCGTTCCCGCATGGGCCTCCCCTAAAGCCTGCCACTCCCTTCTACTTTGGGTCATCCTCCCCCAAGTAATACCAGTGTAATGTATTATAATACTAATGCTAACACATTGTTGCAGGGCAACCAGAGCGGCGGCGGCGCCGGGCCGGCGCTGGGCTACGCCTCGCAGGCCGACTACCAGCACTACATGTCCCCGCAGCAGGTGCGCGGCGACTAGGGCTACATGCCTAGCACTAATGTTGACGTTAAATAACAAATTAAATACCTATGTTGATTTAAAATACTTAGCGAGTTTTTCCAACGAGCCACAGTGTAACATGTTGGGATTTTTTTCCCAACGAGAATCACTGTTTTGCTAGTGTGACTCGTTAGGAATGTACGCAAAATGGGACAGCCCCCTGTCGGGTGTAAAAACAAAAACTGCATTGTTCATACATTTCTTTATCGAATATTCGCTACGTGTTTTACGTCTGAATTTATGCTAGTTATGCAGTACGCTACTTAAGAATTTTGAAAACTAGCTCCCGAGACACGGATTACCTACTCGTATTCCCAATTTGGTAGTTGGTGCATATTATAATCTGATGTACACTTTTTAAATACACTTTGAATTTGATTTTGACAATTGACAAAATGCTGCGAGACCAAGGTCTGGTTCTTAGACCGGTTCCATTATGTAAAATAGTAAATACTAAATCAAATGAAGTCGTCATTAGATTTTGTAATATTTGATTTCGCTATTGTGCGACATTTTGTCAAGCTAGAAGATTTTGTACTCTCTATTATGACCAGTGGTTGAATCTATAGTCCGAATATCCTACTCAATAATAACCGAGTCTAAAATGTAAACACGTACGAGTAGCAAAACGTGTTAAAATCACATCAGTTTTATAGTAGAAATTGTATTTTAGTCTGTTTTTTTTTTGTCATCAGATGATCAACAATACTCGCCAGTACACACACCAGCCACAGAGACAGCAGGTTAATTCAGTAAGTTTCAGTTCTGTTGTCATTAAAGGCTAAACGTTTGACTAAAGCTTAACTGATGTTCAGTGACAGTATGAACAAAGATTATAATGCTATCCGGAATGTACAGTACATGTCCTCGCCATAAAATAGCCTATAACACCCAGAGATAGTGCAGCTTTCCATTAGGTTACATCGGCCCTGAAATACAATTTTACTAGTTTGGGGGCCATTGGGTTAAATTGTAATTCATTTATTATTAAGTTTTGTCTCAAATAAACTATTCGATTTGAGGTAATATTTTTTAAATTCGGATCAATAGTTTCGGTGATTACCAATATACACCATTTTATAACCATTTTATTACCTCTGTATAACATTAATAATAATTATAGATATGTGGTTTCTTTGAGCAAAATAAACTGTTGTCAATAATTGTATGGAACTCTGACTCTACAACACTGAAGACCCTCCACACCTCCACAGGCAGCCTGAGTTACTTTATCCAAACAATTTCTGTTCTAAAAATCTACAATTCTAAAAGTTTCGAAAATTCACAAAAAAACAGCTGATCCACACAGAAAGTTCATTGAACTTAGACAAAATTTATAGAACACAGCCGATTATTTTTGTGGTTGAAAGTCGTTAAACTAGTAGCTTTATAATCACGCATAGAAGCCTGCAAAAGGTCTTGAGCGTTTTAGAGTTGGGGGTTTTTATATGGGAGACGGAATTGTAGGACCACGATTATTACACTGTCCGTTTTGAACAGCCCGTTTTTCGTGGGGTTTGTAAAATCGTTGTACTCGTCGAATCGAACAACTTTTGTGACATAGATTTAAAAAAAAAATATAGAGTCTTCATACACAATATTTAGTCACGTGATCAATTTTCTATTCAATATTTTGTTTCAATACCCTCAAATGACTGCATCTTCCTTACTTCCTACTTCATACTCCTTGTATAGGGAGTCCCCTGTAAGAGTACGTCCCCCCCGCAGTACCCCAGCCTGGGCGGCGGCGGAGGCGCGGCCCGCGGCGCGCCGGCCAGCACGCTGCACCAGCTGCTCGTGCAGTCGCACCAGAGGAGCCTCACCGGTGAGACCGCGCTACACGCTATTTGTGCTTCCACCTGTCCCGATTGACTGAACTATTTGACGTGACAACATCTATTAAATCGATGAACGTCTACTGCACGCACAAAAAAGTGTCCCGTTACGCTCATTGTGACGTCACCACGAAGCTAATTTCGTGGACGTCACGATCGGAGCGAGAAAAGTATACAATAATTTCATATATGTTTTGTTATGACGTTGTCACGTTAAAATATCGTCCGTACCCGACTTTTGACCCGAATTATTTGAAAAGAATTTAGGGTAATTTTTTATCAGCCAGAAAGACACGTAACGCTCACGGTCAGTCAATTTAGATTCGCTTTCTTGTTACTCTGGCTGTCTTAAACTCGTAGGTCGCGTACGGAATGCATTGTAGGTTATAGTCTTAACGTTCAATGTAATATTTAAGAAAATAATCCTTTTTGTATTTTGTATTTTTTGTAGATCTTTTGGTAGAATCAAGAAGCATGTGGACACTTTCCATAATTTTGATTTCAGTGTCTATCCCTGAATTGGTTATATTTGTTTTAGTTTATTTATAGATTTTATAGTCAGTTATGATGTCGATTTAGATCAGGTGGAACTGCTTACATCTAAGTAACTTTAGCGTGGAAGTTTCGGTAGAATATGCGTCATGCGGCCTTATTACAGAAATTGATGGCGACCGCGTGCTGTGCCTTATTCTTACACGCCCGAGCTTTTATCTGTTACAGTTTCTTACATTATTAGAAATGTCGTAAATCATGAGAGTGACACTGACGGAGATAAACTCGAGCGCTCAAGAATAAAGTCCCGCGTTGTAAACAAGGCGGCTAAACGCAGTGCTTGTGTCCCAGAAATGGCGAACTCTGCGGGCGCGGGCGCGGGCGGCGGCGACAACCAGCTGGCGCGCTGGTTCAGCCCCGAGCTGCTGGCGCGCGCCTCGGCCGGCAAGCTGCCCTCCGTGCACGTGCCCAACGCGCTGTCGCTGGAGGACCTCGAGCGGCACCACCACTCGCCGGCGCCGCCGCTGCGCAACTGAGCCGCCCCGGCCCCGCCTTCCTGCGACACGTTCCGGGCTGGTGGACCTCGACTCGACTCCTCACTCGATCGTTGCACCCCTTTACATTTAGCGAGAATGCAGGTCGACCGGAGCGCACCTCGGTTCGTCGGTCGGCGGATAGATGGCGCGCTCCGTTGCCCCGAATCGAGTTTCCGAGTCGAAATCAGAGATGGCGCTGTCGGTCCGTCGCTCGCGAGTCGGGCTTCGCTCGGATTCCGGGTCGAACCGCATCGGTAGTGTAAATGTAAAAGGTGTGGATGTTTTCGTGTGCGTCACCGGCACTGCGGGCGCGCGGGGGGAAGGGGGGGGGGGGGTCGAGTGTTGATGCATCATGCCTTTTAGCGTACGTAGCGTTTATATCGTTGAGGCGTAGGTTTAACGCCGTATTATCGGACATTGAAAACGACGGAAACTATTATAATTCCTTGCGAGAGTTAGATACGAACCGTGGAACCTCCGCGTCGAGAAATTGAAAGTAACGTTTTGTGAGTATTTTAGGTTGCCCAACGATTTTGAACTCGTGTCCAGTGCTGGCATCGACTACTTATTGTTAAAGTCATGAAAACTGATTTTCAGCATGAACAAAATATAAATGAACTCGAAGTTGTGTAAAAATTAACTGTAAAATATTGTAAGTAAACACCAGTTTTAAAAGAACCGGTTCACATGAAATAGGATACAAAATGAAAATGGCATTACAAAAACTTTTATTTAGCATGTTAAAAGTTGTCGTTGTTAAATTTTGTAGTATTGATCTCCTATTTTAAGAAATGTCATTTTTATTTTTATCCCCAAACCCAAGGTTTAATTAAAGTTTAATCCATTATACTTAGTTTATTGCACGTTCATTGTGGACAATCTACCTGATGCAGAGCGCTGACAGTAATCAATTTTGACTGAAAATATCACTATTAAAAATCGTTTTTATTTTTTGGAACAAAGTCGCTCGAATGTAATCGATGTAGTTGTCTGTGACAGACTTTTATTCAGCTATCATGAAATTGCAAACGAAAACACCTGTATCAGATAACGTGGCTGATATGACGGCTATGTATTTAAGATTTGAAAAATTTTATCATAAAAAAAGTAATAAAAATATCGGAAAAGACGAGGTGACGAAAATTATTGTAAGGGTCGAGTGAGACATGGCGAAGCGCTGCGCGGCCGATTTCCACTGCGGTACCTACGAATATCAGCACCACTGGCGCTGCAATAACGGTGTCGCTCGTAAAATACTCTTAATTATCGACAGTTCTCAAATTATTGCCATCCGTTTCTCACATACGAATAGATGTAAAAATAATTTAATGTGCTATCCAGAATTAAGAATGGTAATGCTAACCGAACACAATTGTACAAAGAAACCGTTAGTAAACCGAGATTAGTGAGCAAAAGTGTCGAGGCGCCGAGCGGTTCTGTAGCAGTAGGCAGCGCTCCGCCGGGGCCGGGCTGGGCCGGGGCCGCGCCGGGCCCGCGCCGCGCCGCCCGGGATGTGCCAGCTGACGGGGGGGGACATTTTTGATGTATTACTTTGTAGTCTTTATTGTTAGTCTACTTTTACGGGCGTATCTCGAAAGCCACAGTTCTCTTTTAATTTCCGCCCCCTGTCAGCTCCCTCGAACCCGAGAAAATGTTAAAATTGGGAGATATTTGTATTGTGTTCGAATCGTTAGGTGTGAGTGACCCCGCCCCGGATGTTCGAGGGTCGCGAGCGCCCCGCTAGAGTAGAGAGCGGCCGGCTGCGGCTGCGGCCGGCTGCGGCTGCGGCTGGCTGCGGGTGCGGTCGACACGCGCGGCAATGTTGTGGGCGAGTGCGTCCCGACAGACAAATATATGTATGTCCATGGTTGTGTTTGTAAGCATTTTTGTTACTACGTCATTTTCTTGAGGAGGATTTTCGTTGGAATGAAAATAAAGAGATATTTGTCATTTTTCATGTCTATCTATTGGATATGGAGAATAGGCGTTTTAGGGTGACAATTTTAGTTCTGAATCGCGGATTTTTATGACCATTTTGGAATTTTCACAAGTGTCCGTAGCCGCGCATTCGTGATTGAAACTCCCGAATATATTTTTATACATATACGATTCTTGCATATTACGAACGTTTTTGCGTTTACTTTTTGTTCTCTATATTCGGGAGCTAAGTCGCGGGCAATGTGTCAATTGTTTCGTGTTTCATCACCTTAGTAGGGTTGCTACCGTCCATATCTACAGAAACAGTCAAATATCTCTTGGCTCAACGCTGTCTAGCAATAATAACGTGATGCCTTCCGAGTGAGCCGACCCGACTCCGGTCCAGCGACGAGCGGCTACAGCGGCTGGAGGCCCAGTTTCCTATTCATACGAGCAATCTAGTATAATATAAAATTAAGTCATCAAGTCATTGGGTGTTGCTATAGCCAGATTCTGCTGTATCCGTATTGTCGAACTTGGACCGTCGAGTCGGTATGTCAATCTTTATAATTTACAATGGAAACGAATACTCGAATCATGGGCGCGTTACAAAATACGTCAACAGCGCCCATAACGCCGAGCTAATGACGACCGACATGGTAGGTACGAATAATTATTGCGCCGCCCGGCGCCCGTGCCGGTTCTCATTAGCGCTGTCGGCTGACCGCGTTCTTTATTTGTGGTTATTTGTTTTGCTCGACTCCGACAGGCCGAAGGTGGAAGCGCATTAGATGTGTCAAACGATTTCGGTTCTTACGTAGTTGTAGAAAAGGTTCTGGATGTGAGCCGCGGCCGCGGAGCGAGGACGTCCCGCGCTCCGCGGCGGGTACGGCCCGCGTCGCTTCTTACTTACAACACGAAAGTCTCCTGTAAGCTTTAAATTATTGATTAAAGAAAATTTGAAAGTTTGCGTTTGTTTCATTCAATTTTGACTACCTTCTCTCACTCAATAATTTTGTTCCTTCAAATTAGGAGCCAGAAATAATCAGGTTGGTTTCGGTAAAGTAGGACTCTACAATTTTTGCCATAATGTGTAATTGTATATTTAATTTGATACCTATGTAAAATATCAGGACAAATTAGGGTTTCAATAAAACTAAAATATTGCTTGAAACATTATTTTATTGTTAGTAACATTCAGTCAGTTTTTATATATTTTTTTTGTCTTGTGCAAGTATAAAATAATTAATCACTGCATCATTTTATGTCCGTCCCACTGAATAATATATAAAAATAATACTGGTATTCTTCCATCATATGACAAGACAACCGGTAAGTTTCACAAGGCCACTCTGGCCACTATCAGAAGGACTGATGTTGATAACAATATTAAATGAACAAATTGTTTGGTTAAAAACTGAAATGCTGATGGACGTTAACTAAAAATAACTACCAGTATGAACTAAAATCACCGAAGAAACAATGAACCTTTCAACGACGAAACCAAATAGAAAATAACTTTGTGCGTGAATAACAAGATTTGATGTACAAGACGAGCGGCGCCGCGGCGGCACAACCGAGTTCTTCGCTTGCGCGGCAGCCGACTGAGACTGAATTCATTCGACAGAATTCGACTCCAAGCCAACGTGAAATAGTGGCGCGCTGCGCCGTCGCGTCGTCGGTACTGGGGGCCGCGCGGCCACGTGACGATCGATCAATACGGAATTAAAATAACTGTGCCTCGCCCTCGCTCGCTTCTGAACGAGCGGACCGTGGAGCTACTAAACGCCGAATACAGAATTAATAATAATGGGCACTCGGAAGTTGCCGCATTCTCTTCCCCATTTTAAATCATAAGTAGGTACTTACATTGAAAAGATTCACGCACCGTTTGCAAAATAGGTGTTAAATTGCAAACTTTCTTACTCAGTTTTTATGAATCTAGACAGGCAGGTCGTCTATTACAAACCTACGACCATAGTCTATTAATTTAGTGTGCAATGTGCGGATTATCAGCCTAGAATCATTATTAGAGGTCAAGAAGCTGCACCTGTCGCTTTCATCTGTTGGTGGGGAGTGGGGACCAAGCAGACTAATATATCGATCTAACACGTTTCTAGAAATTCTAGATCATGCAATTATATGATGACGTTATTAATCTATATTAATAACTTTAAAATGATGTAGGTAGGTACTCTGTCAATAGAAATAATATCTGGAATGATATTTATGTTGTAACACAATCCAACATGCAGGTTTACCTTTATACCAGATCATGTGACGTAAGATAGAAAACGAGGAAATCTTTGTAAGTAATCCTCATATCAATGTAACCACATACATATTTGAATCCTTTAGAGAGGATCGTCAAATCATCAGTTTGTAGTGGTGAACATTTTTCTTAGCTTGTGATCCCGTTTTATCACTAAGATAATACTCGTTCGTGACTGAGATAAGCACGTTATAGTAGGTTGGATAAAACTCATTTCAAGCTTTCCACCGACATGGACTTTATGAGAAACATTAACTAGGGAACAATTTTTGCTTGACCATGATGCAATTCAAATTATTAATGTAATCCATGCTGATTTCAGCCACAGGTTCATTTACTGTAATTTTTGTTAATACAAATATTATAGCCCTTGTACTTGGCATCCAAAAATAATGGTCGATATTTTAAAAAAACTGAAAATACTGAGAAAGCCCTAGGTATTCTTTGCCGCACACCCTGTGCTTGACATTGGCAAAAAGAAGAAATTTATGCCATGTAGTGAATATGAGCTGCCAATGATATCAATATTTAGATTTTTTGTTTCAGACAAGTTCCTAGTTAATACCTATTATGATTATCGGATCAACGGAATGGGACCCAAAGGACTACTTAAGAGCAGCACACTTCCGAGCAACGCGTTTAGGATTCCTGGTATCAATGCCTATTTAGTAGATTACTTTTAACGGACTTCCAAAAAGGAGACGGTTCTTATCAAAAAATACTTTATAAGTACTCGGCACATATTCTTGCCAACAATTTATGTACCTAGACCTACCTGTCTAGCTAGTTTTTGCCTCGAGGTATATACAGGGCTAGGGTTATAAGGAAAGGATATGCTAAGCCGAAAAGGGCTTTTAGTACTCTATCATTATGATCAACTTTTACTGTGGGACCAACCCGGAATTCACGAAAAAAAGTCAGCTGTTCCATATACATTTTGTCGATTTTTCTATAGAACTCCCATAGTAAAAGTTGTCCATAACGATGAATAGTATGAGCCCTTTTCAGCTTAGCATACCCTTTCCCTTTTTACTTAGTTCGGTTTACCTGCCAACCTTTGTTGGTCCTTGCACACAATGACTACGAAAAGGATTATGTTTCGCGCCTATCCCAAAAGAGTTTCGTTTATTGCAACATTTGTAAAGTTTAAAAACCTCTAAAAAACTAGAATAGCAGCATTTGTATGGCAGGAAACTAGGTAGACTACCTAGCAATTAGACTGAGCTACCAATTGATTACTTTACTTTAAGAGCCTAGATAGTACCGCATCCATTGTTTTCTATGATTCTTTGATTTCTACTTTGGTTTGTTATCAACTATTTAGTTTAAAAATTGATTTTGCCATTACTTAGCACTGAGTTCGTCGTCATTACGTCTACATTGAGTTGGTTATAATAAAGAACATAAAATCTCTGCTTGCAAATACTTACATAATTATATTAAATTGGACGCTAAGATTGAGAACGCAGAATTCTTCGTATTGTACACTTCTGGGTTTTCGGTTCAGAATGCCCTATGTAATCTGAGTATGTAATAGAAATAATTATGTGGTTCAGAAGTTATTTCGTAAAAAATTTCATACCTATCTATACACAGGACACTACGTTAGTCACATTTTACTTTGAACATAATTATTTGTACGGGCATTTGCTTTTTCAGCCTGATGTGGAATGATCGGCACGCAACGGCACATCTAGTTTATATTTTTTTTTAACACTGACACTAATGACGTCTGCTATCCAGTTCCGAAAGAGATTTTATGTGAAACACTTACAACCTCACCTCCTCGTTTGAGGCACTACCACTTACTGGCATCTAAGACTTCACTTCGAACAAAATACGGTTGCATCCTGCAGTCAGTTAGTTTGTGGAGTTCACAAAGGCAGTGGAGACGTGCATCATCGCCCGCAGCCTAGAAGCGATTGTGCGCTCAGAGGTAAGAGAACTGATACAGGCGCCACGAGCGGAGCTGCCGTGCGTCTGGGACAGAGCCAGTCCGTCGAATGGCCGGGCGGGTGATTGCTGATTCGGTTGCGGGACGTTGTTGGAGCCCCTCGCGGGTGGGGCGTGGGTCGCCGGCCTCGTTCTAACTACTGCGTGCACACCAGTCGCTCTCCGCACCCAACAGGGAAAAACAGCCAACCTGTAATAATAATCTGAAGCATTTTGCATAGAAGGCAAAATGACTATAAGATACCGTGCTCGATAGCTGCTACTAAAGAATTTTCTTGAAAATATAGATCTAACGGAACAGGTCAGTGGTGAAGTGTTGAATTCAAGATACGATACCTATGAAGTAATATCAGCTTGGGGACAATGGAAAGATTGCTAACGCATGATGGCGTCCGTTCGTCGCGTCGACCATCGAATTCCGCTAGAATAGGTATCACACCGAAGCATGCCTATTTTGTGAAGGAAGTACCTAACGATAAGAATTAATCAACTCGCTTGTGGTGCATTCTACGCATATGTATCTAGTAGGTGTACATACCTACCTAACTAGTTACTTATGTTACGTTAAAACATCCATCTTGAAAGATTTACGAAAAAAGGTGCGTCATCATCGATATAGAATTCTTTAGCTGCGACAATTGGCAATACTTATAGACAATAGTGCATTATTATTGATCTGTTAGGAGGTTTTAGTAAAAGTAGGTGAGCTATAAAAAAAAAAAACATTTGCGTTATGTGGCGTTGCTGCTAAAGTGGTTTAGGTTCTCAACGAGATTGATTACCTTTGCTCGTTTTCTTAGATAGGTAAAAATTCATATTTATTTTAAAGGTACTTACCACCTAGTAACAAAAAAAAAAAATAGAGACTTAAGATAATGAAAACATAAAATACACACGAACTCTTGTTTAATCAAGATTTGAAAATAGTACCATGCAATGGGTCTTACATTAGTTTGTTACGTCATCAACTTGGTAGTAAGTACGTATAGTCATAGAGAAAATGCTTCGATAAATGAATAGTTTTAAATATAAGCACAGAATACTATGATAAAGGTAAGTGATTGTATAAAGTTTACATAAAATTGTAAGTAGGTAGGTATTAATCACGTAAAATAAAATGGTTTTTAAAAAGAACATGTGCTAACTGCCGGTAATATGAAAAAATCTGGACGTTCTTTTTAGCAATAATAGTATGTAGTTATTGACAATGGGTAAATTATATATTTTTTTTAAAGTCATTTTGAAAGTATAAAAAAACCAAAACTATATCAAAAGGTTTAATAATATCAAAACTGACTGCGGTCATGCGGTGTTAGTTACTGCCCTTCCCGTCCTTTCCTTTGTGTTCGCCGCGCGTGATCTGTCATCCGTCCGTCGCCATTTTGAATTTGAATTTATTTCACTTCGCATTCGCGCAGAGCGCAGACACTGACGACGTACTGCGCAGGGATAAGAAAAAGCGCGCTGGCGCGGCGCGTAGTCGCTAGTGCTACAAGAGAAAAGATAATTCCTATTCGCCATCTTGTCGTGCAGTAAAACGAGTGAATAACCGTGATTTTAAATAATAGTTGCAGCTAGGAAGATCCATGATCATTCATAATTCTAACCTGCGTCCTGCGTTCTAACCTGTTATAACGTGTTAGAAGTGTTACTTTGTGTACTTAGTTAAAATTGATTTTCAAAACTGAAGTGCAGGATCATTCGAAAGGTTTGTTCATGGTTTATCCTCGTGATTTTTCTGCATGATCTAAATAATTTGTGTTAATTAGCTAGGCAGGTAGGTACCTACTTACTATTTACTGTAGGTACCTACCTAGACATCGATTAATTCATTGGTTGATTCAGAGACGGAACCGGACCTACAGCTTGGTTAAAGGGGTTAAATAAAGGAACGGGGGGTGGTATAAATCGAGCGATCGTCAGTACGAGCAAAGCAACAATCACAGACAATAACATAGTACGTAATTAATTAATTAGTACGCAATTCGTTTGTTATTGCTGTCGTAAACGAGCAAAGCCGCGCCATCTTCAGTAAGAAGTTCGCCCCCTTCGTGGCCGTGACCGCAGAGCTACGTCCGCGCCGGCTGCAATACAACCCTCTGCTACTTTAAATATTACGTGACTCCATTTTGTTTGACTCATGCCACAGATTACTATGAACAATGAGCATGCTAACGATTTTTGGCCGCTACCACTAAACCGGCAGTTCCACATATCCCTACTGATCTATCCCTACTGGTAGAGAATAAACCGATGCCGTTAAACCTGTTTTGCCATATTGTGGGACATCATAAATGAAAAATTCGGGGTGGTACCTATATAAAAAGGGTGCATTACAAAATATTTGTATGAATTGTGCTTATTTTCCACATATTGTAATAATGGGCAATTGTGCATTTAGAAGGAACTTTGAATTAATTAAACAAGCGTGACGTTTTTAAGAGTTTAGTTTACGTTTATTATTTAAGACCTCAGATCAAGTAGAAAGGCAGATAGAGTCCCGCCTTAGATCCAAATGAAGCCAAAAACTACCCTACTGCCTGCCGTGTACGTACATTTCACGCACTTATGGTTGTCACAAAATAAGATGCCCGTTTTGACGTTTGTCATTGCGACTTAACTAGTGATGTATTGTAACCATACGACTCGATACTCACGATAAATCAATTCAAGTTTGTATGAGTATTTGATCGATTTGATTTTGTATTGTAATGTGTGCAATGTACATTGGATTAAGGTTACGATTCGAAAATTTAACTTAAACTTGAATATTATAGGTATATTGAAATGATACGAAATGGTGCGAGAGGTCAATTTGTCTTTAATTTAATATTTTTAGTTATAATAACATTCATTCAATCACAAAAAAAACAAGAAAAAACGAAAGTATTGAATCTTTATTTAATAATTTTCTTCGGATGATGAGCCAAAATCTTCAGTTGAGCTATCGTCAATTCAATAATTAATTGGTTACAAGTTACAACACTAATATTTGAAAAAAGAAGACTGAAAACGTAACTGTTTCTGAGAGTTTCATCATAATTTGACATTATGTACATGCTACCATAAAGTATGCGCGAAAAGCGTTCCAAGTTACATTCTACGGTCTTTCTCAAGTGTCAAAACGGGCCTCTTATTTTGTGACGACTATAGTGACGCATAAAAACTATCCGAATGTCAAAATGACATTTTGACATTTGTATTCCAAATTATAACCAAAAAATTATGATGTTTATGTGTTCCATGAGATGTTATTAACGATAAATAGACACGTAGAAAGTCTCTTTTAATTTTGCGTAATTTTTGCTGTTTTATTTATTTTACTTATTTATTTTTCTTGTCCACGTTTACTGATCAACTGACGTAAGAGAACTGACGATTAATTCGGATAGTTTTTATGCGTCAATATGTTGTGCTTGATGTACAGTACACGGGCAGTAGGGTAGTTTTTGGCTTCACTTGGATGTAAGGCTGACTCTATCTGCCTTTCTACTTGATCTGAGTTAAAGAATCGAAATCAATCGAGCAGGCCACAACTAACAAAGCGCAAGCGAAGCGAACTCGATTTTTCAAATTATTTACTCATAAACTCTGGCTTTCAATTAAGTTTGAATTTAGCCGTTCGGTGCCACCGACTCGCCCGGAGAGTTCACGTAAATCTTATTCCAGTGCCGACGACTCGCATGGCGAGTTCAGTGTTTTTCAACCGTCAACCGTAAAATGTAGGCGGCATCCGAGAAGATATCATGAAAATCGTGCCGGTACTGAACGTGATATAAACGAAGGAAATTGAGAAACTGTTGACTTATGATGAACCTAGCAAATAAAAGCTGCAGACAGATTACGATGACTTGATTCGTACTTCAAGACAAAAGGCGCAAGAATGGAATTAAAGTACATAAGCGTAAGTGCAAACGCGTTATTTGTCACATTATTAGTGTTACTTTTTCACTTTAAAACAGCTATCAATGGATTTAAGTGGAATTTAGAGCGGGGAAGGCTGTCTTTTATGCCGATCTTGAAGAAAATAACGATTTCTGTTGGATTCTGAATGAAACCATGATTTGCAACTACATAGTAGGTTTCTCATGTAATTAAAAAAAAAAAAAATTCATTTAATTCAGGCATAACCCATATCGGTACATTACAAATTACAATCAAATCAAATCAAATCAATTAATAGTCAAAAATACAATACAATAAAATAATATAAAAATGTCAAGTACATTTATGATTAAAATGTCAAGTAAAAGTCAAGTTCAAGTCAAGTTCAATAATTTCTCTTCGGCATTGGTACTGCAACATGCCTGTTGCAGCAATGCCGAAGGAACGGACAGTCTAGTCGGACGGCAATCATTGCCAGGACGGCGTTGGAGCTGGCCCGCACCCTGCGCACCAGAGACGCTCCGCGTTTGCGCAAGGTCGCATGAAAACAGTCTGTTCGCGCATCCGCGAACATACCCGAGGCACTACAGAATCGGGGCAGCCCCATCACCGCCCTGAACGCGTTATTATATTGGACGCGGAGGGCGCTGTACGTCTTTTCTGTGTAGTTAGCCCACAGGCTGCACGTGTAGAGAGAGGTGCAGTACGCTCTAAAGAGTGTTACTTTCACCTCATCTGAACACCGCGCAAACCTGCGAGCTATCATATTTGCCCGTACAGCCAGCGCCCTCCGTTCCCGCTCCATGTCCGCATGATCTCTGAGATCCGCCGTGACAATATGCCCCAAATATTTAAATATCTCCACTCTTTCAAGGGAGATATCACTGATCCGAACAGGAGGTATACTCTCAGGGCATTTTGCACGGCTCGTCTCAAAAACCATGAACTTACTCTTGGCCACATTATACTTCAGTCCGTGACCACAGGCGTACTCTTCACAAATTCGCAACAATTTCCTCAGACCGCAGACCGACGCGCTCAGCAGCACCATGTCATCTGCATAACTTAGATTATTGACACAAATACCGTCAATGTGGCAGCCGACATGTTGACTACTGAGCTCGACGATCATCCCATTTATAAACAAATTAAACAGGGTCGGCGATGATAAGCCGCCCTGTCTCACTCCGCACTCGAGCCTATACGAGTCTGACACTGCGCCCGCCCATCGGACGCTGTTCGTCTGGTGCGCATACCAGTACTGGAACATACAGACGAGTTCATGTAATAACTGAACACTTATTGATTTATTTTATAATCATCGTAAAAGAAACAAAATGGGCGCGAAGCGAGTATGAAGGAATTGATAAAATTACCTACAATGTATTGAATAAAAAAAAAGCAAACAGTCTAATTGAGAACCGTCTTCTTTTTGGAAGTCGGTTAAAAACAACAATCTTAATATATATAAATCTCGTGTCACAATGTTTGTCCTCAATGGACTCCTAAACCACTTAACCGATTATAATAAAATTCGCACACCATGTGCAGTTCGATCCAACTTGAGAGATAGGATAGTTTAAATCTCAAATTATAGTCGCAATTTTAATTTATTGCAAATTATATATATACTGATAATTTTTACTATAAATTGACAAGTTAGCATCAACATACTACGGTTGCTATAGTTACGCAATGGCTTTTGACAGGACAACGTCTGTCGAGTCAGCTAGTAGATCTATATAACACTAGGCGCTATCGTAGGTACGGAGCATCCGAGAATAATTTTTGGTCTTGGTAGCATGTTTCTCTTCCATTTTATGGATAGTAGGTACGAGTATATATATTATATTATACTCCCTACCTGTGTCGGCTGTCGTAGACAGCAAAACAGTAACTGTTTGCCAATTGTTATCTTACAATTGTTAATTTGTCTGTTGGCACAATAGACTGTAACATCTAACGATTTCACAGGCCAAGTAAGTGCCTATCTAAATGCGTATAAATTTATTATTTTGCAAAGCAACTACAACTTGGTAGCAACCAAGATGACGAATTAGCAAGTAATCAAGTAATCTTTTGAATTTTCGGAAGCTTGGTGAGTACGCAGCATTGACGAGTACCTATGTTGTGTCGGGAATCGAATAAATGTTACGAGTGCTTGTTTTTTTATATAGCGCTGATCTACAAAGATGTCGGACCAGAGTGACCAGTTCTAATTGCAGCTAAGAAAGTATTATATTGCTCCAATGTGTCACGTAAGACGTTAGCCCTATACTTATTAGCTAGTTTAGATTGTATTATGATGAGCGTTTGTTATTTGAGATTTTGGCATGGTATTGTAATGTGAACCATGGTAAAATTTCGATGCTTACTGTTTACGTACAAAACTTAGCAAGCAGTTTGATTCCTTATAAAACGAATGCACCTTTACATCATCGCACAGATTGTTTTGATTATCACGAGTTCGAGTGCCTATCACTTGTTAACAAATACTTTCAAAGTAATGCATTATACAGATCCCGGGTCAGTGCTGAAAATATCAGAAATAAATCGACTGTTTCGTTAAAAGGGCGTTAATAGGTACGTCAACCACGAAAAAAAAGGTGAAGACTTTTATGAAATATTTTACGTCATAATGTAAACTATAATACTTTCCAACAAAAAACAAACTAAAAAGTTAAATACAACAATAAAATTACAATAAAAAATTGTGATTGGCTTATCCGCTCTTTCTCCATAACACTGACGAAATGTAGACTAAAAACAATTCCCTAGCCAGTAATCGGTGAATATAAGCTAAAATATGCATTGCTTCGACGTCATAGGTCAAATGTACTACCTACCTAAATCGATAGGTACAGACTTGGAGGCGAACGAAGGGTGCCTTCTGCCTGCGGACTAGTGCGGACGTGCCAGTGACTTACGAGTATCATTGAATAAATACCCAATACATTAGTAGAAAAGCGATTTTTGTTTAGTTCAAACTCGTTCGAATTTCAAAATAATTCGGAATATTACGTGACCACGGTACCGAGGTAGATACAACACAAAATTAAGATATTATATAGGGTTGTTCATAAAGGGTATGCTAAGCCGAAAAGGGCTCATAGTACTCATCATTATAAACAACTTTTACTATGGGACCATCCCGAAATTCGCGAAAAAAAAATCAGCTGTTCCATAGAAAAAGGTATACTCCCAAGGGTGGACCACGGTTAAATAATAATTTCCTATGGTTCACCTTAGTTCACCTGGTGGACCACGGAAGAATATGTTTACCCGTGGTCCACCAGGTGGACAAAATAGGTGTACCACGGGTTAGCACTGCTCCCAACGGCCACCACTAAAACAGGCCCCAGTGGTGGCCGTTAGATCAGTGCATTATTTTTTGTCCCAACGGCCATCAGTGGCGGACGTTGGGACATTCCAAATAATATTTATTTTCAGTATTTTGTCAATGACACTCAAAAAAATGTATGGAACAGCTGATTTTTTTTCGCGAATTTCGAGTTGGTCCCATAGTAAAAGTTGTTCGTAATGATGAGTACTATGAGCCCTTTTCGGCTTGGCATACCCTTTATGAATAACCCTGTATGTATATGTATACGGAAATATTTTAGTGTGGTGTTTGTATTATATTAAGGGCGGGCCGTAACTTGGGTAGGGTGCTTTATGGTTTTATCGTGTATTATGCAGATGTGGCCAACATTTGAGCGCGGTACCTTCTCCATACCATTAGCATTCCAAGGATTATAATTAGGGAGCTTGCGTATTGAAACTAGCATGGCTGTCGCATGCCGCTCAATAATGAAACTAGTAAGTACTTTTACACCGCGCGAATTTTTTTTTGCATCAATCACAGTATTTTATCTCGATAACTGATTTCATATTCATATTCATTTATTTATACTAATAGCATACGTAAAATTTATGATTTTACTCATATTCTAAATTCTTGTTAGTGAAAGATAACACATATTTAAGGCATAAACAAAATGTATAAATCACAAATAAAAAACAGAGCTAAGGATTAATTATTTAAAAATAAATGTTTTATTTATTATTTATCATTCATTTTATTTTTTTACAATACAAATTAATAAAACAATATTAAACAAAACACTTCAAAACTAGGCTGCCGCCGGCAGCGGGACAGGACCCAAACCTACCGGTGATTAGGACTGCAGAGACAGCAACCTCCGGACGAGGACGATTCGTGCCGTGTTGAGGACCACTGCCTTCTGCATCTGACCCTTGAGCCAACCGTCTAGCGAGAGCCTCTTGAGATGTTGGTCGAGGTTCGCTGAGATGACTATCGGGGCTGGGTTTGGCGCCATCGCAGGCCGCCATTGATTCTATTTTTAAATTTCGGTGGTGTGTTTATAAAGTATGTCAATATAAATTCGTATTGAAGTTTGTAATTCGCATTTTATGATATGAGAGTAGATAAAGTGGTGTATGAAACTGTACATAACTAGGTATTAAAACAGAAGTGTGATACTTACTAAAACCCTCGCCTGGTGCTCGGTTTTTAAACTCACACTATGTATTTGGTAAATTCCTATACAGACTGATTGGATGTTGCACTAAGTTTTTTAATGCACTCTTACAATATGGGTATCAAATGAAAGAGCTTGATGAGAATACGAATGCGAGTTAAAAAAATTAGAAACTTAAAAGAAATACATAGAAGAAAAAACTTTAGTAAAGAATAAAGTAAACTTTTACTTATAACCTCTTCACACAATTTATATTATATGAAAGCTTGTCGTGAGATTCACCTGTGTAGATAAACAAGTAAGTGATCTGATTGATTTTTTAAATAGTTTCAAACTAAGTAAATACTAGTAGGTATGTACCTACTTAAATCTCGCGACATACTTTTCATTCCATACATATAAATCGTGTAATGACTTTAAAACAACTTATAAACTACTATTTACTTAGTTTGAAACTATTTAAAAAATCAATCAGATCACTTACTTGTTTATCTCACGACAAGCTTTCATAATTATAATATAAATTGTGTATTAAAGAGGTTATACTTAAGTAAAAGTTTTAAAGAATAGCTTATTTTTATTCATCTTTTTAGCGCATTCAAAGAAAAGTTTGTTTAAAAAAAGTTTTTTTACTTCTAATTATTATTTTCTAAGTTTCAATTTTTTTAACTCGCACTCGCATTCGTATTCTCAACAAGCTCTTTCATTTGATACCCATTATTGTAGGAGTGCCTATAAAACTTAGTCCGTCATCTTTAGAAGTCCGCCATATTGGATTTAGAGTGACGTTACTTTATTATTCGATTTATTCTTGGCAAGCCCTTTCTTTTGATATCCATATTGTAGGAGTGCATAAAAAACTTAGTCCGCCATCCAATCATTTAGTATGTTATACTCATATACCTACCTACCAAATAATATAGTATTTTATTAAAGTGTTTCTTGTGATTAAGTAACCAAAATCACCATTTTGTAATGACTGATTAAACATTTTAAGGCATAACAAATTTCGTGACTTGGTGACAACTGGGACAAATTTAAAAAATTATTCCCGATTCAACCTTGGCTTAGATCACCCTTGGGGACGAAAATAGGGTGACGATTGGGAATGACCCGGTAAACCATTTTAAAAAATATGGTTAAATCAAGTCAAAGCTATGCCTATGCGATGCAGCGAATCAGACTAAAGTTGACTGAATCATGGAGCAGCCATTTTTGGCATGTTTACCCACTTCATGACATATTGTATAACTTAATATTCGTTGCAATGTAATAATGAGCACAGGTCTTTGAGTTAAGAGTTTGTTATAGTGTGATTATAGTAGTTGTTCTGTTCCATAATAGAGCATTACGACATTTAACAACAGAATAAAAGATTTTTTTTTTTTCAGACAGCAAGATGGATTCCGCATATGACCAGAAGTTCGAGGAGATGAAGAAATATATCCCATTTTTGGAGAGTATGATCAAAAGGCTAGAGAATACCAGCAGCTCTGCAACGAACCCTCGCCAGGCGCAACTTGATAAAATCCGTTCTCTGAGAGATCTACTCTTAAACAAGAATAAAAGGTTAAACCTTATTTAATATTATTATTTCGAAATATTGACAAGCATTTGCTTGCTCTAAAGTAGTCTAACTAAAGTATCTAGTCACGCGGTAGCGTGTCAAGCCAAGTTCCAGCTACAGAACTGGCGAGCAGCACCGTGTATAATGCAGGATTTAGATTAGGAAATAATTTACATTAGGTTATGTAATAACTTTTAATTTATGATGAATTTCTTCCAGGATGAAAATGGAAAATCTTTTAAAGTGTGAACAAGTTTTGGTCAATTTATATGCCAAAGTTGAGGTTTGTCTCTCTTAGTGTTCTTTTATATCATTATTCAATGTCTAAAATTGAACCATAGGAACTGATCGATCTTGCTTTGTTTTTCAGAGGGACTCCTTTTCTAATGCCAACCCAGTCATTGAAAAACAACTTGCAGCATCAAAAGAAAAATTGGAATTAGAGACCGTCAGGAATAAACTCAAAACAGTAGCCAAAATACAGGACGGTGCCGAAACCTTGCCTGAAATAGCACGAGCTAATGATATTGAATTAAACTATACTGGAAGAAAAGAACCTGCGCTATTTCAAAGAAGACCAAACAAATCATCAAAATCGCCAGTGCGCTCTCTACCAAAAGCACCAAATGATACAAAGGCCCAACAACAAAAGCCGAACTATACGCGACTTTTAGTTTCTCCAGATCGAAATCCCAGGCGGTGGTCTACTTCTGAACAATCTTCTTCTGAAAAACCTTTATTTAGTAGGCGTTCTAACCCTAAAACAACTTCGCCGCCTGTTGGAAAAAAAGAAAAGAGAAAGTCCAAAGCACCAAAACCTCGTAAAACTAACGATTTGAACATCACATTAAACGTGCCACAAGAAAGCTTGAGTTCCTTAAATACAAAAGATATCTTGTCAAGAATCATCAATTGTAAGGATGGCGATGTGGATATCGACACTTTACGTGAATTAAGAACTCAAATCCTAGGCGAGTTGAAGCAAACAGGAAAAAATGATGACATAACTGATTTAATATTGAAATCATATAATGTCAAATCAGATAAAAAAAAAACAATTACTGGAAAACTTTCGAAAGAAGACGTTGAGGAAGGAGAATTGTCTGATAGTGAAAGTGAAGCTATTGAAAGTATCTATGGTAGTTTGCCTGTATTGGATAAAGATAAAAAGTCTTCAACCGTAATAAAAACTATGGAGGGTAAAGATCAACGCAAAATCCAGATCTGTCTTGTTCTCTCTGACAAAACTGTGACAAGCACCATTGACAAAACGAGCGAACCGAGCCAAATAATTGATTTAGTGTCTGAACTAGAAATGTATAGTGAAAACGAGAGTGACAAAAGTAAAGATATAATTTCACTTGACTCAGACACATCAACATCGCCACCCAAAAAAGGACTTGTTAATAAACAAACCAGTGAAAATAGTCTAGCTAAAAGAAAAATCGATGCCACACCTCCTGTAATAAACTTGAAAAAAGTGTCTGAGTGTATTAACTTAGAAGACGATAATGAAGATCAAAAAGACAAGATAATAGAAGTTTGTAGAATTAATGAATCTGATGACCAATCACCAGATTATACGGAAATAAGTAAAGGTACCAAAGATCTTTTTGTTTCTAGTGTAACTAAGAGTGTTCACAATTTTTCGGTAAATAATAATGCAGGATCTCTAAATAATAGCGATTTGGAACAAAACCAGAACACGGAAAAAGCACATGAAACTGCTGAGCAACAGCCAAAATTTGTTGCTAATTTTTATAAACCGATAGAAGAACAACAGAATGAATTGTCGGCTACCTCGAGTACTGTTACTGATAGCCTTAAAAAAAAAGTATTTTTTCCGGAAAATAACATAGTTATTGAAGCTGTGCAGCCTGTGTGTGTCACCGCTACTGATGTTACTAATATTCTACCACAAAAACAAAATGCTGCTGATAGTCACAAAGATTCTGCAACAGCTACTTTTGAGAAACAAACTTCTAATAAGGTATTAACTTCTAATAAAGATGAAAAAGAAGACGATTCACAAAATATACCATTACTGAATGAGCCTACAGTCCCCCCGAGGGCAAAAGCAAGTGTGCTTTCTGAAATAGATATATTACAGGCATTAAAAAATGAAATACTGAGTGGATCAATTTCTATGCCGGGTACAGAAGTTGAAACTCCAGCTTTGCATCAACCTAAACTTACTAAAGTTGCCAACGCTCAAGAAGTTATGCCCAAAAAGAAGATTTCAATAGAAAAATATAAAGAAAAGGTTTCAACATCGACAAATAAACCGCTATTTTTCAAAAAACGTAGGCGAACAAATCAAATCAAAGATGACATGAGCAGAAAACAAAGCTTAAAACTGACTGAAAAAGAGTGCGAAAGGTTTAACGTCCCAAAGAGACTGTCACTTGATGATGATGATGATAATGATGATGACGATATTGATGACATATCTGATGACGACTTCTTAATCGAAGTCAGAGAAGGTTCATTAGGTTTGGATGATATTTATAGAGATCTTGCACCAAAATCACCAGATTATGAAACATCAAATAAAACTTCCCATGTACCTCCTGTAATAATACCGTTAGATCCGAAACTGTCTGAAGTGAGTGCTATCATGAACAAAAGTGATATTGATTTGAGAGCATTATTACCAACACCTTTGCAACCGCAACCTGTTCCACAGCCAGTTCCATCGCCCTTTATTCCATCTATCGGGTGTGGCACGGTGCCTCCTTCTCAAGCATACGACATAAATAAGAGTGAAGTCTACTTAGGTTCAAGTAAACCGGTTAGCGATTTAAATAGACTAAATACGTTGGATCCACGCACGAGGCGTGATCACAATTTATCTGCCCTAAATAGCCCTAATCCTTACGCAGCAACAAATCCTGAAAGAACTCCTAGATCTTTTGCCAGTGTAGTCGAAAGTGCACCAAATAAGACGCCAAATATGACTCCTAGTTACATGCCCAGTATACCTCAGCTAAGGACACCCAATGCAAGGAATTTTGAAATGACTCCTTCACATCAAACATTTGAACTGGAAGAACCAACAAGTCGACAACATGTTTACGCGCCTTCGTTCGATAATCGAGAAAGAGAATCGTCAGTCCCAAAAGATAGTCCTTACTGGGATATCAAGAAGAATGAAATAAGAAGTCGTAAAACGCGATGGGAAGAATCAAGTAGTAAACATACAGGTGGACCCAAATGGGAAGATTGTGATCAAAAGAGCAACTCTGGCCAATATGATGACAATTCTTACACTCCTCGGTATGAAGATTCATATACACCGAAATACAATAAATATAACAATCGTATAAGAGGTGATAAATATAACTCCGAAGATAGACAAGAATCATATAGTAAAGCAGATTGTCCAAACACACCTATCCCATCATTTGGATGGTCAGAATGTCCTCAGACTCCTAGTAGCGCTTTTGGAAGAAAAGACCCTCCAATGACGCCAAGTCATCCATTTGGCAGATCCGACTGTCCCACTACGCCAGTACATCTATTTGGCCGAGGAGATTGCCCTTCTACCCCGAGTAGTGGGTTTGGAAGAAACATCGATATGGTGTCGAATCATTCTTATTCTAGATCGGAATGTCCACCAACTCCAAGCCATTCATTTGGAAGAAGCGAATGCCCTCGAACACCGAGCCATCCTTTTAGTCGTTCGGATAGTATACCGTATAATAGGCCGGATATTTCGAATAAGTCGAATCAAATGTTTTCTAAAGATCCGAGGCTGAATAGAAGACCGACAGAGTACGAGTCCAGTTCTTATAATAAAAGGGACAATGACTATAGAAGTGAACGAGATCGTAAAAATTCTTCATACAAATCACAAAGTAGACAAGGCAGTGGATCTGATAAACTAAAAAACTATGAAAGAGAAAGAAGTGTAGGAAGGTATGATAGCGACTATAACCGCGATATAAGTTTTGGACCATCAACTTCTAGAGATGTAGAAAACAATCGGCTTTACTCAAGAAGTCGAAAAAGTCGCTATGACGGAAGGTTTTCTAAGGATTACGATGATTTCGGTTCCAAACGAAATCAAAGAGAAAGAAGCATTGGTAATCAACGTGTCGAAAGAGCACGGTCAGCAGCGCGTGCACATAGCGTCAGCAGAAGTACCGGCAAAGAACTAAACAAAGATGACATATCATTTCAATCTGACACTGGTAGAAATTTTACTATAAACACCAGTGTTAAATCAACATTTCAAGAATTTCTAGCTTCTGGTAAGCCAATACAGGTATTTGAATATTCGTCAGATGCTAGAAGACAGAGAGCTGCAAGTGTTGGCCGATCATTAATTCGAGAAAATAGTGTTGGTCGTACGCTACCATCTGGATCAACAGCAAACTATTCTGCCAACGCCCAGGATAGAAATATTAAATTCAAACAATTCAAACGTGCTAGTAGTGTAGGGAGAGAAATAGTTAAAATGGACCAAACTCTCCAAGAAGTGAAAGCTGATTTCGAGGCATTTCGGTCTAAGCTAATACCGAAGGTGGATTTACGCAAAGAGTCAAATCAACATAATAAAGCCCGAACGCTACAAGAAGAATCAAAAATTGATTTTAATTCAAAAAAATATAATACTAGTCAGCTAAGCCCACATATCACAAAGGATCAAGATACTACTCACCTAGACCAAAAAGGTAATCAAAGTAGATTAAACTATTCCTCGAAGACAAACTATCGTGATCCTCGAATGCGTAATAAACATCAAGCTGAAATCAGAAGTCAATACAAAATAGACAAAAGAAGTAATTTGAGTGAAAACCGGAAGTCGGGAATCATATATTCTAACGACAATATCGCAAAAGGCACTATTGTGGGGTCTGGTTTTGGGGTAAAGAATTATAAGATTCCTAAAATAAAACGCGTTGAACCTGATTTAACTGAAGTAAAAATTGTAGAAAAAGAAATCACTGAATCGGTAGAAAAAGTCCAAACTAAGAAAACCTTAAAAGAAAGCGATAAGAAGATTAAATATAAAGCTTCAGAAGAGCCTGCAAAACTAGCCGAAGAGCCTGTAGGAAAGATTAATAGTAAGAGTGAAAACGAAATCAAACTGTTGAGCAATATGGTTCATGAGTCCGAAGCAAGAGTGACTAGATCAAAGAATAAAACCAAGGATGACGTTGATGAAGACGTTATTGTAAAAACAAGGAAATCTAAAAGACCTATCATCTATGATTCCGATTCTGATTCTGTATCAGAACAAGAAGCAACTAAAAAGTTAACTCAGGGGGCTGATTCCAAACATAATTCGCCAAGCAAAATATCGAAGAATAACAAAAAAATAATAAGCCCTGCAATAGAATCGCAAAAAGATGTCATTGATGAGCCGCTAGACTCCAACTTTGAAATTGACGAAATGGAAATATTCTCGGAAAATTTAGAGACAAATTCTGTTATAGACAACATAAGTTCTTTAATAGCAGACCTTGATAATGATCTCAATAGTCCTAAATCTTCAAACGATGCTTTCACTATTGATATTCAAAACATGATACAAACTATGAATAACACCGAAGATAACAGTTTTGGCGATATCTCTGAAGTTATCGAAAAAGATTTAAATAGCAGTAATAAACTCCAGCAAAACTTGATCTCTGACAATCAGATAGATGAAAAAAGTGAGAATACATCAGGTGCGATCAAACAAGTTGAATCGGCATTGTTACAAAGCACCGATCTTGATGTCTCGAAAAATGAATACCAGCTAACAAATATTAACAAGCATCCGGATACCGAACTATCTGCTACACATCCAGAAGCATCAGTAAACGAGCCGAACATTAAAGAGATTTTAGAAGACGCAGTTTTGTTACAAGATAACAAAGCTATTGTTTCAACCACTGAAATTGAAGAAGGAACAAATAAAGAAAATGTTCAAATAGGCGTAGAAGTTACTACTAACAATGATGATCAGTATATCCCGGATAGTACGATCAATAAAACTGACATAAACAATACAAACGATAATTTACCTGATAGTACGAACGAAATTAGTTGTGAACTGAGTTCTGACGTACCATCTACTTACGGCACCGCCGAAAGGTCAAATAAAGAATCCGAGATACAAAGTACAACTCAAAAAGATGCTTTTAACTCAATTGGAAGTTTGCTGTCAATCTTACAAGATAAAACAAAAATTAAAGAGTTATTGGCGATGTTAGGAGACCAATCTAGTGAAAATGAGAAAATAAAGAAGAAGTTAGAAAAATTGAGCGAAATTGTTTCTGACGAAGATGATGAAGAAGACAAACAATTGGACAGTACAGTAGAAAAACTTCTTGATATAAAAACTACAGAAACCCCTACCGAGAAAAGCGGAGTATTGAATACGCATGAAGACGACCAAAAAGATGAAGTGCATAAAATTGATGAAACATCATCTCCTATAGATGAAAAAGATGGAGGAACAAAGAATTCTATTGACACAAAAGAAGAGAATAATCAAAATAAATCGTCTAATACAGAGGCCTGCATTTTTATAGGTAGTAAAAATATACCCGACAAAACAAACAAAATTGGAACAGATAATGTGCCTCATTCTGGCAATGTTGATATAAATACGGAAATAACAAATAGTACAAAAACTTTTAATGAAACCATCAATAACGAAACTGATAAATTGTACGATAAAAATCAATCTAATGCCGAAGACGATAAACCACTAGTGAAGAAAGTAAATAAAAAAGTTAAAACTAGAAATTCGAAAGGTAAATTTAAACCAAGCAAAAAGGCTAAAAAACCACTGAATAAAATCACTAAGAAAAGTACTACCCGAGCAGTTCCTGCCAAAACTGGAATAAAGAAAAGAGGAGAACTGCAAAAACTTCAAGAAGATATCAAAGAAATGTTTATGCGTGACGACATATTAAACGCAACGGGAATAAGAACGTGTCGCTTGTCAAAAATGGTCAGTGAAATAAAAAACGTAGATTCTGGACCTGTTGTAGTATTAGAGAAAGTTAAAGAGTTACAAAATCAAGAGCAACCGATTAAAATAAGAAAAAAGCCTGGGCCTAAGCCAAAAAACAAAATTATAGAACATAGAGCCAAGTCTCCGAAAACAGATCCTAAGATGTCTAAGCCCAAAGCTGTACCTAAGTATAAACCAGGGCCAAAGTCTAAAACAAAACAAAGTAACGCTAACACAGATCCGTACGAATTTGACACTGATTCAGTTACCGACACAAACACTACTAAAGACAGCGACGATGATACCTCCGACTCTGAAAATGAATCGTTGGCTTCTTCCCATAGCTCCAGGAGAAGCGAAGGGTTGGCTGATATTAAAAAGAAGCCCAAACGGAAACGCCGTGGAATCAGTGGTTGGCAATCGGGCATTATTAAATCGAAAAATAGAAAAAAGACCGAACAAAAACGTGAGTCTCCAAAGAATCAGTCTTCTTTTTCTTCTATTATAAAATCAGAGAAGCCTCTCTTACCTATTAATACCTCTCTACCTGACTTAAATTGCTTCACTGATATCTCATACTGCTTTAAAAAAAACATTACTACTTATGATTGTCGTTTGTGTGTATACACTGGCCGGGACATTGTAAAACATTACAAAAATCATCACCCTCACAATATGGTTCCATTGTCTCGCATCGACCAAAAGACGGTCAGCTTTGGCATTCCAGAAGTCAAAGAAGAAAATATCCGAGCCCTGAGTAATATACCTTCAGATAAATACACTTGCCGGTTCTGTCATAAAGAGATTAGGGGCACAAAGGTTTTTGAAAGGTTCTACACCCACGTTATACGTGATCACACCGGCGAATTCAAGCAATCATGCTCAGAATGTGTAGACGCAACTCTGTGTCCATTCAAACTGGAAACTCCATCCCCACCCAAAGGCGGGGGGCAGCTGATCGGATATATTTGTCTAAAATGTAATTTCACTCAAATATCATATGATAATTTAGTAAATCATATTAACGAGCAACATAAAGAAAAAGGAGCAAAATGCAATGCGATTAATTTAGCTGTCATGTCTACCAAAGCAATGAAAACATTGCTCAAACGCGCGCAGGTCAAAAAACCGAAAGTGCTGAGAAGTTTACGTTCAAACCAAAGCGTCGCAGACTCCGGCGACATTCCTGAACACTGCAGTGACGTTTCCGAAAGTAGCGGTCGCAACAGCGAATGCGATCTGTCTGACCCTATGACCGAAAAACGTGTAGAAAAACAAGAAGATATCGTTGAACAAAAACCGGAAGTCTATCAACTGAAAGCAAAATTGACTTTTGAGATCGAGGAACCGAGCGACGACAGTTTTGTCAAAACTGAACTGGAAGATCGCGATGAGATCGCGCACTCTAACAACACGCTTAATGAGGAAATCGCCGAAACGACAGGATCGCATAGAGTAAACTCTGACCAGATCGTTGACTACCCCCACTTCAAGCTGAACTTCACCGAGTCCGGCGCAAAAGAATACGTCTGTTGCATCAATGGAAACGACGGTCACTACAGAACATCGCTCCTGATCTCCGTGAAGAAACATATCCAATCGAAGCATCCCGAGAAATGGGACGGCTACTGCTCCGTATGCAGAGTCATCGTCACCCTGCAGGGGGTGCAGTCGGACTTCAGAGATTGCTTGTCGCATTTCCTCGATAAGCACATGGACGATTTCCCCGTACTGGAGACGGGAGCGAAAAGCGCGAGAGAAGAGATGGAGACGTCGAGCCCGCGCGGATCGAACGCACCGGCCGGAGCAGGCGGCGGGGCGCCGACGGCGGCGCGAGCTTCGCCAGCCGAGGAAGTCGCGCGAGTCGCGACGCCGCCGCCGGTCGTGAGAACCGCGTCGCCTTACCTCGCCGTCCGACCTCTCGCCGAGCTGATAGTCCGAGATCCGACAGGAAAGACTGAACCGGCGGAACCGGAAACGCCGAGAGCCCCGCCAGAGATCGAAACGGTCGTCGGCCTCGAGGCGGGGACGAGGCCGCCGGGCGCGGGCGAGGAGGCGCGGCCGCAGGTGATGCCGAGCAAGCACCGAGCGGTGCTGGACGCGATGCTGACTCGGGACAAGCTCGTGCGCGTGTTCAAGTGCGGCGGCCGGTTCTGCTCGTTCTGCTCGGACTCGCCCGACGAGGCGCTGCTGCACGCGGCCGCGCACCAGCGCCTGGGCGGCGCGGGCGCGCTGCGCTGCGCGTACTGCGCCTACGACGCCGGCGCCGACGGGATCGACCTGGTGATGCACGTGTTCAAGGAGCACGGGCGCTGCCAGTTCTGCTGCCCGCGCTGCTTCTACCGCGCCGCCGCCGCGCCGCTGGTGGCCGCGCACCACGCGCGCGCGCACGGCGCGGCGCTGGCGGCCGCGCTGCGCCCCGCCGCCGCCCCGCCGCCGCCCGACGCGTCGCGCGCCACGCCGCTGCCGCGGGAGGTCGCCGTGCGACATTTCGTCTGCGGCCACGGTACGTGCTCGGGTGGGGGGGGGCTCGTTTTACTATCGCTAGCTTACCCTAGTCGAGGGCGAGGGTCCGAGGGACCGGCCGCAGGTCGTGCCGTCGTTTGAAACGTGTTTGTCGATTTGCAATGTTTCCGTTGTTCCAGACGAAGGCGCGTGCGACTTCAAAACGTACACTCCGGGCAAGTTCATCGATCATCTCCAGCGGAAGCACGGGAGTGCGGCGTCTCACCCTTGCAATGTACGTTTCGAACATAAAAAGCCAAAATGTATATATTACATAAATTTACAGGCGAGGTTTTTAATAGTATCACACGAGTGTTTTAATGCCTAGTTATGTGCAGTTTCATACGCTACTTTACTCTCATATAATAAAATGCGAATTACAAACTTCAATACAAATTTATATTGACGTATTTTATGAACACACCACCGAAATAAAAAAATGGAATCAATGGCGCCCTGAGTTGGTACCAAACCCAACCTGTCACCGCGCATGCGCTAACGCATAGCTTAGGTAATAGTTACTACGTGCCAAAAGTGCCAAGCGTCCAACTGTATCATAATGACAAAAAAAACACACTGTTTCGTTTGGGAAATAGTGTTACAATATTTTTTTTTTCAATTATGGTATTGTGTTTACAAAGGATGCCATTGCAGATTCGTTTTGAAGTTCGTAATTTGAATTTCATGGTACGAGACGAGATGAACAAGTTCGGAAGCCTGCAGACTGATTCAGCTATCCGAAATTCGAATGTATTCGACGATTATCTTCGAAAAGCCTTCCGAAAGAATTCGAAGACGGGAATTTTTCGCGATCGCCTCCCGCACGGAAATGACGATCGCTCCGAAATCGATTGTCAAGTTTCGGATAGCCGAATCGGCCTGCTGGAGCTCGAAAGATGGGATAGCAAACTCGTCGGGCGTAAATGGAAACTGCGCGTGTCGATAGTGTGGATCGAGTAGTCGACTCGTAGTCTGACCGGCCCCCCCCCCCCCCCCGCCCCCAGGAGTGCGGGCGCGCCGCCGCGCGGCCCGGCGCGCTGCTGGCGCACCTGCGCGCGCACGGGCTGCGCCTGTACCAGTGCACGTGGTGCGTGCGCGGCGCCGACAGCGAGGCCGGCCTGCTGGACCACGCCGCCGCCGCGCACCCGCAGCGCCGCCCGCAGGCCTACGTGCGCGTCATCACCACCAGGGTACGTACGAGTAGCTCGCTGCGGCTCCCGCGTCGGCGACGGCGACGGCGTAGGGCGCGTCGCCGACCAGGTATGACCGACCGACTCGCGTTATGTCGCCCTCGTCTGGAAGATTGAAAACTTCACCCTAAACGAGTAGGAGGAACATTTATTTATTTATTGATTTTCCGATAAGGATGTCTAGAATCGATAGATGGAACGGGTGGATGGTCAAATTTAAATTCAGAATAATTTATTCAAATATGGGTACATCAATGTACAATTATGAATGTCAAATATACAGTTTTTTACGAATAAATTACTTAGTACAATAAAATATGAAATGTCAAAAAATTATATAAAGTAATAGCAATATAAAAAGCAAGCAATTGCAATGTCATAAACTCAATACATAAAATAACTACAATAGTATAAATAATCAGTCAAGTATTATTATTACAATCTAAATACAATTTACGCAAAGAGACAGATGAAGTCACAGAAGAAATCGTCAATTTTGTAGTAAGCCTTTTCCAATCAAAAAGTATTAAAATTCTTTGAAAATCTGTGTCTCTCTTATTTACTTGAGTAACAGGCAACACCGCAGACCGCAACAGCAACAAGTTATAAAAACTTAAATTAAAAATTTAAAAAACCCCCGACACAAAAACCTACCTAAAAAAAGTACGAAATAATAATTTGATTTATTTAACAACCAGTACATAAAAACTAAAACACCGCTAAAAATATTAATAATAATTACAACAAAATATTAGTTAGGAAGAATCTAAGTACCTACTCGTACCTATTAATATTTCTACAAAGAAAACGTCGCGTCGGGGGGACCGCTTAACTACCCATTTATTATTATTATCAACTACAATACTACCTTATTAATTAATTTTCTTCTGGATAACAATATACTAATCAGTCTTGGAGTTATACTCATCGTGGTAGCTTTGTTGTAAATACTAATATTTAGAAGCGGTCCCCCCGACGCACGACGCGACGTTTTCTTTGTACAAATATTAATAGGTACTTAGATTCTTCAAACCCAACAACACCCCCCTTTTGACAAACCCCTCTTTTGCGTCGGGGGTTAAAAATAAGACGCCGCGCCGCGCCGTCCATTACAAAAGAGTCGGGGGTCGGCGTCGGCGATGGACTATATGGACTATTTATAAAAATAAGACGCCGCGCCGCGCCGTCCATTACAAAAGAGTCGGGGGTCGGCGTCGGTGATGGACTATATGGACTATTTATAAAAATAAGACGCCGCGCCGCGCCGTCCATTACAAAAGAGTCGGGGGTCGGCGTCGGCGATGGACTATATGGACTATTTATAAAAATAAGACGCCGCGCCGCGCCGTCCATTACAAAAGAGTCGGGGGTCGGCGTCGGCGATGGACTATATGGACTATTTATAAAAATAAGACGCCGCGCCGCGCCGTCCATTACAAAAGAGTCGGGGGTCGGCGTCGGCGATGGACTATATGGACTATTTATAAAAATAAGACGCCGCGCCGCGCCGTCCATTACAAAAGAGTCGGGGGTCGGCGTCGGCGATGGACTATATGGACTATTTATAAAAATAAGACGCCGCGCCGCGCCGTCCATTACAAAAGAGTCGGGGGTCGGCGTCGGCGATGGACTGTTATTTGTAATTAAGATAACACGAGTTCTTTTTTAATAATAATAATAATAAATTATTTATTTGTCAGAAAAAATGTTACAATAATTGTGTAGGAACCCTGAATCTTGCACTAGGTGAGTCCTGTGTCGCAAGATTCAGTGTCTTCCATCGTTGACGAAGTTATTAAAACTAGACAGGATAAACAATCTTGGTAATAAGTACTACTTACAAGTTCAAATACAACAATCTCAAGGTAGTGTCTTTTGTAGTTTATGTTTTATTTGTTAACGTTCAATGAATCGTCGCTGTATCATTTTAATATTTTTAACACTGAGTGGAATCTATATTCTTGAAATTTGTCTATTTGTAAGACATAACAAAGGATTATTCAAAAACAAGTCAGATGCGCGATCGAGAAAATACACTATGAGGGGCAATGATTACCTTTAGCCACGCACTAATTGTGTAATACATGAGAAAAGCACATTCATCAGTGCTATTAGCATTTACAATTTGTTACCAAAAATATAACAGACATACTCGTACCATGTAATAAACAGTTCAAAATTAATCTGAAGAAATGGCTATTAAATAATGTATTTTATGACTTGAATGAATTTGTGAATAGAGATAGGTCTACGGAAATTACATTATTAAATAAACAATTTAAAATTTGACATTTCATAATAAGGAATTGACATGATATTATCTTAATTGAATACTATTGACATTTAGGTATTTAAAATTATTTGACATATTATGCATAGACTTTTAAAATTGAATTGGAAATTGTTAATATTTTTTTTTAAACTACTAGAACTTTGACTGTGTACATATTGAATGCCCGATGTGGGTAAACTGACAATTTCAACTAATGCACTAACATCTAACTTATAAATTACAATGTATCAGTTTTTCAATAAATATTTCTGAATCTGAATATCAAAATTTTGTATTTCAGGAAGGGGGACAGCGAGTGCTGCCTCTCGCCTATCTGAACAAATCAAAAGTGGTCACCGAGGAAGTTCCTTCGAGCACCAACAAAGATAACCCAGTCAAAGAAGCGGAGCGGTCCATTGAACTTGAAAAACTGATCGCTAATACGATGACGGTAGACGCTTCTCTCGACCCGAGTAACACGGACGATATGTCGGAGGAACCCATCGAAATACTCGTTGAAAACTTACCAAAAGATCCAATGATATTGACTGATGAAAGCGACATGTCCTCGGCTCCCGAACCACCGCTGACTGCGACGGAACAGAGTGTTCCTTCTGAAATTATTACAGGGGAAGGACCCGTGCCGGCGAACACGAGTGAGACTTCCGAGAATGAAAATCTGCCTCCGGTAGTGAAAGCGGAACCGGCTCAAGTTTTAAGCGATCTTTTACAAACCGACATCATCTGTTTGGACAGCGATGACGAACCTGATGATCCGACGGAAGATGACCGGGAAGATGACCGGGGGGTCACATTGAACGATTTAGTTTTGAGTGTCGTCAAAGAAGCAGATCGGACGGCGAGCGAAGAAGTATCGAGGAGCAGTTTAACCAACGAGGTGACCATAACTAAGGTGACAAAGGAAGGTCCCACCGAGAGCGGCGAACCGAAACAGAACGAAAACAATCAAACGGTCAACGTCATAGACCTGTCCGACGACGAGCCGGGTCCCGGGCCCTCGGCCACTCCGGAGCCCTCAGCCGCTCCGGAGTCCACAGTCGCTCCGGAGTCCTCGGCCGCTCCGGAGCCCACGGCCGATCCGGAGCCGTCGGCAGCGCCGGAGTCCGTCCTGAAAGTGGACAAGAGTGGCATCTTCAAGTGCCCGTGCTGCCTGGAGCTGCACAAGTCGGCCTTGCGGCTGCGGCGCCACGTGGGCTCGCCCTGCGCGCGCCGCACGCGCGGCCCGCTGCGCTGCCCGCACCGGCCCTGCTCGTTCGACACGCCCGCCTTCCCGAAGCTGCTCGACCACTACCACCGGGTGCACTCCGCGGACCCCAAGAGGACCCTGATCTACAGCTGCGGCGTGTGCGCCGTGCCCTTCACCAGCATCACCGGGGCCAAGCTGCACATCCGCTCCGTGCACAAGGTGCACAACTACGAGGTCGTCACCGTTCTCGACGCGGACGGCCGGGAGAAGCACGTCATTCGGGACGCGGGCGACCGGGAGCCCGTGCGGATATCCGGGAGGAAGACGTCCACCGAGGTGCCGCGGTACCGGGCCGAGGCGGACGCCGGACGCGCGCGCCGCGCCGGCCCGGCCGCGCCTGCCGGGCCCGCCGCGCCCGCCGCGCCCGCCGGGCCCGCCGGGCCCGCCGACCCCGCCGGGCCCGCCGACCCCGCCGTGCCCGCCGTGCCCGCCGGTCCCGCGCCGCCGCGCCGGTACGGGCCCGCCGACATCCACGAGCTGCCCATCAGTCCGATCTTCGACAGCCCGGCGTCCTGCGCGCTGTGCGAGTTCGGGACCAAAGTGCGCCTCAACATGGTGCGGCACCTGCAACAGCACGCCGGCGACACGCCCGTGCCCAGCACCGCGCCCGTCAACCCGGTGCCGCACCTCGAGACCAACCAGATGCACTTCGACCGCATGGTGAACCTGGCCTCCTCGTCGGCGGCGGCGGCGCGGCCCCGCGACCGCCGCTACCCGCAGTTCGTGCCGGAGCGCCTGCGCTACGCGTGCGGCGCGGGCGGCTGCTCCTACACGTCGGTGGGCGCCGCCATGCTCCGCCAGCACTGGGCCACGCTGCACGCCGCCGCCGCCGCCTACCGCTGCGTGCACTGCCCGCCGCAGCAGGCGCTGGCGGCGGCGGCTCCGCTGTCCGCCGCGCGCGTCCTCGCGCACCTGCGCATGCACGGCGCCAGCCTGTACGCGTGCTCGGCCTGCGACTACTACCACTACAAGCGGCCCTTCGTGGCGCGCCACGCGGCCGAGCGGCACGCGGCGGCCGCGGTGCGCGCCGTGCGCGAGGAGGCGCGCGCCGCCCGCCCCGAGCCGCCGCCGCCGCCCCCGCCCGCGGCCTCCATGGACCTCAAGCCCTGGCACTGCGGCCTGTGCGCCTACTCGAGCATGCTGCGCGCCGAGGTGGTCGCGCACTGCGCCGCCGACCACTCCAACTCCAACTCGAAGATGCAGTTCAAGTGCGGCCACTGCGTGTTCCGCTCGTCGGCGCGGGACAACGTGGCGAAGCACCAGGCCAACGCTCACCCCGCGCTGCCGCCGGACGTGTTCCACTACTTCTACCAGGAAGGCTCGGTGCCGGACGAGGACGGCGTGCCGTGCTGGCAGAGGCAGCGCCGGCGGCTGCCGCTCGACGAGTGCAACGTCAAGACCGAGCCCGAGCCCGAGCCCCGGCCCGCCCCCGACACCACCGTAACTCCCATTCTTGGAACGCTCGCTCCGGTAAACGTCGATTTGAATATCGTGAAGATGGAGAAGCCCGAGGAGCCCCGCCGAGATCCGGAGCTATCGGTGGAGGAGCTCCGCGGAATGTTCGGCGAGTTCTGCGAACCCGACGGCATTAATTACAAATGCTGCCTGTGCAACGCGGTCCAGTACCCGTCGTGGGACACCATGCAGTGCCATCTGTTCGAGGAACTCAACTACAGGCGGTACGTACCTCGCAGTCGCACGACTACGTTCGTTGTTCTCGCTCGGGCTGTTTTTGTCTTCTGTTGTAAAAAATCAATATTTTTCAAATCAAATCACTCGACGAATTCAGTATTTATGATCGGTCCATCTTCACGATGCACCTTACTTCCCTGTTCAATTTCATTGAGATCGGTACAACCGTGGAAAATAAGGCATTTAAAAAAAGATTTCGTGGTTTTTTTGTAGGTGGCGTTGTAAGCGCTTAGTATTTTCTGTCAAATCGATTAGGTACGGTCACATTTCAATTCCTTAGTCTAAGGGTAAAAATATGAACATACTAATTAGAAAGTCTGTTGTGGTAAAATTGTCGTATGACAATGTTTGTTTTCATAAAAAATATATTGTCATGATGATTTTTATATTTAATGTCCACTTTAATCGAAAGAAGAGTTTCATTAAAAATAAAAGTTCGTTGTTTTTTCGTACTAGGTAGCGTTGTAGGCGACTAGTTTTTTCTATCAATTTTTTTTATTTATTTAATTGTAGGCTTGCGTTTGACCACCATCCTGCCTGATGGTAAGCAATGATGCGGTCTACGATGGAGCACGCTTGCATAGAAAAAACCGATTCACTCGCGATTAGGTATGGCCACGTTTTATCAATTCCCCAGTGTAAGGGTAAAAATATAACCAAAATAATTAGAAAGTCTTTTTACACAAACTTTTGTGGTAAAATTGCTATAGGCCAAGGTTTGTTTTCATAAAAAAAGTGTCAAATCTCAATATCTCAATCAAAAGTGGAAACTGTATCGTAAAGACAAAAAAAAAATAACACCTTAACACTGTTTTGTTTGGGAAATAGTGTTTTAATGAACCTTTTTTTTAAACGGTTTTATTTAGCTCACGTTTTCTTTTTTCTTTCTTGGGTCAAATTTAGTAATTCAAATTTCACCCTCTTCCTGTCAACCGATTAATCTGAAATTTTGTATACACTTTGGATTTTGTGACAATACAATTATGTTTATTCATTATCATTATAAATTCAAGATGGCCGCCGCTACAAAATGGCGGATAACGTAGGTTTTATCAATCCCATCAATATGGGTATCAAATGAAAGGGCTCAACAAGCAGAATACAATATACTATAAAAAATTGAAATTCAAGATGGCGGCCGCTACAAAATGGCGGATAACGTAGGTTTTATCGATCCCATCAATATGGGTATCAAATGAAAGGGCTCAACAAGCAGAATACAATATACTATAAAAAATTGAAATACAAGATGGCGGCCGCTACAAAATGGCGGATAACGTAGGTTTTATCGATCCCATCAATATGGGTATCAAATGAAAGTGCTCAACCAGTATAATACAATGTACTATATAAAATAAAAACTAAAAACTAGAAACTAAAAATAGGTAAAAAAAAATTTTAAGTTAAACGGTTTTATAAAACAATAAAAAAATGTACTAAGACTAAAATAAAACCGTGGGGCACGTCCCACGGTTTTCTTGCCCCACGGTTTTATTTTAGTCTAGTCTATGCATATGTTTATAATTCCCACGACTGTATCTATTTTATTATTTTTTGGTTTTTAGTACATTTTTTTATTGTTTTATAAAACCGTTTACCTTAAAATTTTTTTTACCTATTTTTTCCATTACAATAATAATGTGGGTATGCCATTATAATTATATTAGATTCGTTTCGAAGTTCGTGATTTGAATTTTACGATATGAGAGTAGATATAATATATTGCCATGATGATTTGTATTTATTGTCCACTCTAATTTCATCTATTCATTATTCACTCTAATCTGTAATACTATTTGAAAATAAGACGGTTAAGTGGCATTCCTTTTAATTCGGAACAATAATTTAATCTACAAGCAACACTTGTCCTGTACTTGAACCAACTGATGATTGATTGACTGATTTGATTTTGTTGATTTTGTTTTTATTTTTTTGGGTTTTACTGGACAGGCTTCGGGCTCTATGACATAAGATACCAGGTTAAATTCACGCCACCTATCGTACTCTTTGGAAATAAATTTAATTTTTGATGTGACAACGTTTAATAAATCGATGAACGCTGGGTGCACGCACGAAAAAGTGTACCGTTACGTGTCCCGTTACGCTCATTGTGACGTCACGATCGAAGCGAGAAAAGTAAATTACGTTAGCTGCGATCGGAGGACTTCAAAGAAACCAAGATTGTGGCAACTTAGTTATTTAGCAATATGTAATTAGTATGCAATCATTTCATGAATGTTTTGTTATGACGTTGTCACGTTAAACTATCGTCCGTAAACCGACTTTACAGACAACCAAGTTTTTTTTTAAAACGCCTCATGTTATTTGGAAATCAGATAGTTATAGTCGTCACAAAATAAGAAGCCCGTTTGGATGTTTGTCATTGCGACGTAACTAGTGATGTAACCATACGACTCGGTACTCGATACTCACGATAAATCAATTCAAGTTTGTATGAGTATTTGATCGATTTGATTTTGGATTGTAAAGTACATTGGATTAAAGTTACGATTCGAAAATTTAACTTAAACTTGAATATTATAGGTATATTGAAATGATACGAAATGGTGCGAGAGGTCAATTTGTCTTTAATTTAATATTTTTAGTTACAAATTCATTCAATCACAAATAAACAAGAAAAAATGAAAGTGATTGAATCTTCATTCAATAATTTTCTTCGGATGATGAGCCAAAATCATCAGTTGAGCTATCGTCAATTCAATAATTAATTGGTTACAAGTTACAACACTAATATTTGAAAAAAGAAGACAGAACGCAACTGTTTTTGAGAGTTTCGTTATAATTTGACATTACAGGCTACCATAAAGTATGCGCGAAAAGCGTTCCAAGTTACATTCTACGGTCTTTCTCAAGTGTTTCTCAAACGGGCCTCTTATTTTGTGACGACTATAACTGACATTCCTTTTTATTGGGAATAATTATTTAATCCACAGGCAACACATGTCATGTTTTGTACTTGAACGACCTTTTTTTTTTTTTGTTTACCCAGTGGAAATCCTTTATGGATACCACGCCCGCCCCGGGGGAGGCAGGGTGGTTATGTGGGAGTCTCCGCCCTAGTGGCGGCATACCCACTAAAACCACTGGGGAATTCATCGTCCGCCTGGTAGGGCAAGGTGGTGTCGCGTTAGCATTGACCACCTTGCCCCGGCGACGGGCCCGATTAGGGCCCCTTGCACCCATGGCGGGGTGACCCTGTTCCCCAGGATCACCCCCCAGACAGTGTGGGGTCGTGCAGGCCGGGAGAGTCCCCCGACTCTACCGGCAACCCCACTGCCGAGGAGCAAGGAGACGGGCGAACCGCCCTCTCGCTCCCCAGCCCCGCTCGCTCGTACGTGGTGGGCAGTGTGGTTAGCACCACCCACCCCGCCTTAAGCTCACGTTCCTTTCACACCCGGCCGCAAACCTCACGCGGCGAGGTGCAAAAGGAACCCTCCTCTTTCCCTTGCACTCCCGACCGCGACCCACACGCGGCGAGGAGCACAAGGAAAACCCTCCTGGTGGCACCGCTGTCACCGCCCGAGCGTGGAGCGCCGTTTCCTCCAGCGTCCACCACACTCGTCACCGGTGGCAGCAATGCCACCGTCCAAGTGTGGAGCGCCGCATCCCCCGGCGTCCACCACACTCAGACCCTCCTCCTTTCCTTGCACTCCCGACCGCAACCCACACGCGGCGAGGAGCACAAGGAAAACCCCCCTGGTGGTCCGAGCCATCGCTCAGACCCCGGCTCATCCTCTGTGCCCTCTGCTAGTCAGCCCTCTGCTGCCAGAGGGACACGCGGAAGGCCCCACCTCGGGTTCCTCTTCGTTTCACCGGGCTCAGTGCCACGGCTACTTATCCCCCCCGCCACGGAAAGGCGGGGGAACCCATTCGGGGGGGTACTTGAACGACCTATTTTATGTCAATATAACATTGAAATCTCAGATTAAACAAATGGAACCCTAATTGCTACTCTGTAAAAACGAGTAAGATGGCAAGTGCCAAACACGGTTGAAAAAGAGAGACAGACATTTCACTTTTTGTCCCCGTCGCTTTAACCGTGCCAAGGTGGGCAAACCACAGATTAGAAATAATAGTTACTGTGTGAGCCTTCTACGATTTAGTGCTGCCAGGTTGTGAATTATGTTTGCCCAGGATTGTAATTATGCAAAAAATATTTATTGGACTATTTCAGATTTCCGTCTGAGCCAAAACTAAGATTAGGTCCATTATTTTCGCGATTGCAAGATTGGCCTTTGAATAAAAGCTGTTCATAATTATGAGTAGATTAGTATACTAGTAGTCATTTTCCTACTATTAGACCTTTTTATACTATGAGTCATTTGCGGCTTGGCATATCCTTTCCTTATGATCCTGTATAATGATGTTTTATTTTGTGAAGTATAAAGATTCGGAATATTTTTATGAAATTTTCCCCTAAAATGGGGAAGCATTTTTATCCTGGCATACATTTCAAGAATATAGCTGTCGCATGTGCGGTTACACTTTGGCTCTATCTATACTATCTATACTAATATTATAAAGAAGTAAAGTTTGTGTGTTTGTATATTTGTTAAATTGTAAGGGGTAATCTCGGGATCTACTGAACCGATTTTAAAAATTTTTTCACCAATAGAAAGCCACATTATTGCTGAGTGTCATAGGCTATATTTATTACCTGAAAAAATTAGGGATCGTTAACAAAATAAGATCAAGTAAAAAAATTGCAACCAAAAACCTAAAAAAATAAATAAAGTATTTAATCTTAAACACAATATAAATAAAATGGGACACTAAATAAAAAATAAAGTTACGATAGATGAGAATAAAAATACGTTTATAGATAAAAATGTAAAAAATTATAAGAGAAAATATAAATAGTAATTTTAAAAAAATCTACTTATCACCCGCATAAAGACGCATTTAATCTACGTTTATCCCAAAATGTTTAAAAAATGAATATCCACCCGAGCGAAGCCGGGATGGGCCTCTAGTATGTAATAAATCTGTTATTGAAATTGACATCTTTAAGTATATTTTTTCTTGGGTTTTATTGGGCAGGCTTCGGGCTTTATGACATAAGATGCCTGGTTAAATCCACGCCACCTATTGTCATTTTTGTAACAAATTTTTTTAATTTTACAAAATGTCTACTTGAAACATTTCAGAGAACCACTTGAAACGAGTATGCCATATTCGACGTTACATTACAGATGGGAGTGCGTGATCTGCTCGTACAAGGCGTTCCACAAGAACGGGCTCCACGAGCACATGGCGGCGGAGCACTCGGGGCAGAGCCCCGCGCCGCGCGCGCTGCCGCCCGACCGCCGCCTGGAGGCCTGGGTGCGCGCCGCGCTCGACCACCAGGCGGACGCGATACGCTCCAATTGGACCAAAAGAACCGTCCGAAATGTCCGAGGCGAACGAGCCTCTGCCTCCCCCACGCCGCAAAGGCCGGAGTCTCCCGCGCCGGCCTCCGTCGCCTCCGATGCGGAATTGATTGACGCTTTCGGGGACTTCGGAGCTCCGAGAAACCAGCGGTTCGCCTGCCCGAAATGCGATTTCACAACCAAGGACGAATCCGCCATGGTCACCCACTTGGAGAGCGAGTTGAGCAAGATAAGGTAACGTAAAATCACGATTTTGTCCCGGGGGCGAAAAGCCCTCGGAATTAATTCGATCGCTTCGGAGCGTACTTTTAAATTTAATCGTTTTTAATTAATAAATCTCGTAAATACAGATCTCGCTCGGTCGCTTCGGTCTCATCGGTCGCCGAGACACACCAAGACAGGCCGAGAACGAGTATGTAGACGGTGCATTCGCCATGTCTCGCTCTCTCGTGCCTCGCCTCGGTCGGTCTCGGTCACTGGTCGGTTTTTTGCGCCCGAGTCAAAGGGTCTCGTTGAGTCTCGCGAGGAAAACGAGAGCGAGCATGTACACACTTGTTCAGTTAGTTTATCGCTGACTGTGTTCGCGTTGTTTTAAGTATTTACCTGCTTCTATTGCGGTGCATAGTAACCATCCACCATCTTCTCCTTCGCCATGGCTTAAGAATTTTCTTTCTATGGTAAGATAAAAAATTATAATAGCTCACAGCACAAAGGCAAACAGCAGCTGCAATTTCCACGTCCATTGTCACAGAAATCTTCTGTACAAATGAAAAAACGAGTGTGTACACGTATGCTCTCGCCGAGAACATCATCGGCCGAGACTCTCGACGAGTGTGTACAGCCGCCATAACGGGGCTCGACTGCAATTTCAGATGGGGATGCAGCGATTGTACCGTGGTGTACCAGACGTTCCACGAGGCGCAGAGTCACTGCCGGAGAGCGCACTCCCCGGCGGCGCGGCCGGCCAGCGTGGCGCGCTCCGCCGGGCTGCGCGCCGCCTGGGGGCACGCCGCGCTCGCCGCGCAGCGCCGGGGCCTGCGCTCCGGGCCCGCCGCGCCCGCGCCCGAGCCCGAGCCCGAGCCCGAGCCGGCCGAGAACTCGCTGCTCGTGGCGCTGTACGACGAGCCCGCGCAGCTGGAGGGCGGCCCGAGCGCGCCGGCCACCGACAGCGACGACGAGCGCCTCGTCATCGACGAGCCGCGAGCCAAGCGGCCGCGCCCGGCCCCGTCCCCCGCGTCCCCCGCGTCCCCCGCGACCCCGACCTGCCCCTACTGCGACTACTCCATCCAGAACTCGCGCTACGTCCGCGAGCACATTCTCAAGGAGCACTACGATATGAAGCCGTACCGGTGCAGCTACTGCCCCTTCGCGGGCACGCGGCAGGCCGTGCTGTCGCACTGCGGCCTGCTGCACGCCGGCCTGCCGCGGCGCTTCGAGACCGTCGAGGTGCCCGGCGCGCCGCCCGCGGGGCTCGACGCCAGGGGCTCCGGGGCGCCGCCGCCCGAGCGCGGCGGGGAGGCCGGGGCCTCGCCCGCGCCGGCGAAGGCGGCCAAGCGCGAGTCCAGGGACGTCGAGGAGGGGTCGAGGATGGTGTGCCTATACTGCGAAAAATCGGTCCCGGAGACCGCGACGATGACTCACCGGCACGGGACCGAGAGAGTGGAGTTCGCGAAGCGAGGCGAGGTCGTGGTGAAATGCTGTAAGTGCCTCATGCTGTCCCTGACGCTGTCCTCGCTGGACGAGCACTTCGCCACGCGCCACCCCACCGCGAGTTTTCTGGAGAACTACGCGTACTACAGGCTGCAGGTCGACAAGCGCGAGATCCACTGCTGCGGATACTGCTACAAGAAATTCAAATTTCTCCGAGACTTCAAGGTTCACCACACGTCGACCCACATGCCCTTCCCCGTCTCCGTCAGCTCAATCCCCTTCAACCACAACCTGCACACGGAGGGCGACGCCGAGCTCGGAAAACGAAAGGCGGAGGACGCGGCCGGTCCGGCGACAAAACGCAAAGCGGGAAGATCTACTACCAACGTTGCCAGAAAATCTACCAGCAAACCGCCGTACCCGCCCCATTTGGAGGGACCATCGACATCCGTTAGTCTAAACGTGCCGACGTCGAGCTCAGCGGTCGAGGTGGACGTTGAAGAGTTTGACCCTGAAGTGGTCGTGTAGAATTACAGAACTTGACAGCCGGAAACAGAGGATCCTCCGGACTGTTGTGTGAAGGTATTATAGGGTCCTGAAAAGTGTAAATATAGACAGAGAGTAATACCCATTATCGGTACTGAACCCTGAAGGCTCCCAAGCGTCCGACGTTGCTTTAGGCGTGTATACAACTGAACATGTGAAGTGTTGCATGGCTACTCTAATCCGAACGTAGAGGTGATTACGTTTGAAATATACACGAAACGTGACAACATAATTAGTCATTCCCTATTATAAATAAGTAAAATGACTGCTTAAAAATATATTAACACGTGGCTATATTGGATACCGAGACTAAAATACAATTTCTCATTGAATTCTACATTTCACTCAATATTGAATAACGCTGCCATTTTAAGTGTTAAAATATTTTAGTCATTAGTTTTACCAGCACTAATTGTGGGTGTGGTGAACATTAATCTGTGATTTTTGAAACATTCTTAGTTTAAGTTATGATTATGATGCGGCCCTGAACATTGGTAATTTTCATGCGATAAATACTAGATAATAATATAGAATACAGGTTAGGCATCATATTTCTCTATCTAGATATCTTACAAATTTGTGTAAAAAAATCTCAAAGTAATATTTTGACTGGTTTCACAAGTAAGTATGAAAATTACCGATGTCTGGAGACGCAGTAGGCATTACTGATCAAGCATTTATATTTTGTCGTAATTCGCTAAGAAGCTACTCTTAATTAGTTTGTGATGTTGTATAAATTAATTAATTAGTATGTTCGTTGTCTGTGTCGCCAAATAGACAAGTAGCAAAGCAACATAACTGCAAAGCATTGACGTAACCTAAAAGTTTTTCTTTTGGTCTGATGTAACCATAATATTGTAAAGAGTGAAATGCAGCTGTCAAATAGGAGTCGTCCTCGCCTCGTCGTGTGAATAAGACACGAACTTACACGGTGTTTCTTAAAGTCCATTTTGGATTCGTAAAATCGACTCTTCTATCTTCTAGAAAACTCGTAATGGACTTTGTCACACATTATAAGTTCGTTTCTCACTTACCCGATGGTGTAGCGAGGCGCGAGGCGCGAGGCGGCTAGTGGACTACTAGCTTTATATTTCACCCTCACCCTTGCAAGCCAGATTTTAATTAAAATATCAATGCTTGTGATGCAGAATGTCAAATTATTTCATTTTGTCGCAGTATTTTTTCTACTTGTATTGCTGTCTACAAGGTCTAATATTAGTAATTTTTAATGTGTATGTTACTCGTAAGCGTTTATATGTATTTTTTGGTTAGGTACTTACTTATACATGTAGTACTAAATTTTTTTAAATATTTTCTAGTAGGTAAGTGACATGGATATTAAATTTCATAATATTATTCTAGTAAAAACGCCAAGCTCCCTTTAGTTGACTTTGATGTGCCATTTTTTAATAAACTTGACAGCTCAGTAATTGTCTTCATACTCTTCTCTCATACTGGAATGAAAAGAGATGCATGTAATTTTAGTGCGCCCACAACCGGTCTCCAATACAATCGCCTTGAAAACTCAATTAGGTACTAAATATAAATATGTACATAGACAGAAAGATAAACTCCTTATTGTTCACACCAGAAATTACTAGCAAAAGTATAATAACGCTTAAAACTAGTACAACTGGCGGTCTTATTGCTAAGAGCAATCTCTTACAGGCAAATAAGTACAAATTAAATCGTTGGTAATGTAAGAGGATCCATTTTACACACATACGAATATTCGCTAAGTATTTTTCGACAAAAAATCATACTAGACTTCATCAGCGTTTGAGAGACCGAGTGCAATTCGTGTCAATAATCCATGTCATTTCAAACGTACACGCAGCTGATTCACTGTTAAAGATTCATGTAATTATGTAGGTGCTTTTATCTAAATAATGCCTACTTTAGACTACAATTCAGTTAGTATTTAATGTTAATTGTGTAGAAATGCCAAATGAACACTTCCTAAATAAAACTTTTTTGCAATTATAAAGTTGTATATCTTATTCATTAAAAAAATTTCACAATGTAGTTATGAAAGTGTTGCTGAGGGGTATTAAAACACGAGTGTGAGTGTTAATAGTATCATACGAGTGTTTTACTTTACTTTATTTACTTACTTTATATTTTTACTTTATCTACTCTCATAGCATAAATCGCGAATTACAAACTTACGAATTTATATTGACATACTTTAAAAACACACCACTGAAATTTAAAAAATGAATCAATGGCGGTGGCGGCCTGAGATGGCGCGAAAACCAGGCGGTCACGCGCATCCGCTAACGCAGTTTAGGTTATAGCAGTAATAGTTACTACGTGCCAAAAGAGGCAAGTGTATTGTATCTTACTGACAAAAAAGTTACAAACCCGTGGAGCGCTTGGTGCATCTACGCATGGATCATAATAGTCTAAGATCCGGCTGCAGGATTAGTGCGTTCATCGGTTTTTTGCTGAAAACCGAATTTTTATGTATTTCATAATTTTATTAGGAGAATATATATTTATCAGGTTGCCTATCAAAATTTGGCCGCCAGTATTTTTAATTAAATTATTTTTAATTGATTTTTGGGAAAAAATTTCGTTCACTTGTTTTTTAAATAAAATAACGTCTACATCACGGCAATTTATATGAAGATTCAAAAAAATCACGGTTGCCGTTGCGCACTTGGCCGCACCTCTTCGCAGCCATGTGTAAACAGGTATGATTTCGATACATTTATACGTTCATAACGTTTATTTATGAATTATATATCAAATTAATACTAATTTTTTTATATTTATTATCATATATGGTTGCCTAATTAAATCTACCCGCAAATAAGGGTTGCTGGCTTTTAAAAATTATAAATATTTAAGGTAGAGTGAAAGAGAGTTAGCGCGTAACATCATTTGTCAGACGAGGATAGCGATTGCCGGCTGTGCGACGCTTTTAAGCCATTGCGCATGCGTCGAATGTTAGTGTTCTCAACCACCGAGGAGTAATAGAGACGACTTAATAAATACTCCAAAAAATGTCTTCCTTTTCAAAATGACAAATTTAAAAATTACAAAAAAAAAATTTTGATTGTACTACGTTACCGCGTTTTTCCATAAAAATAAACATTAATATATATTTTTTTAAATTTATTATTTTTATTTAATTATTTTTTTTTTTTTTAATTAATCAATTATTTTTTTCAAATTATGCGTTAGGTAATTGTTTAAGTTATTAATATTAACTAATTAATAAAAAAAAACATTAAATTTTAAATTAAATTAAAAATAAATTAATTTAAAAATAATTGTTTACGCCTACACTCCACTTCTTAGCAAGATACGCCTGTCCGTCAAACCATTAGATTTAAGAAATGAAATGTCAATTAAGTCAGTCTCAATACAAGTTTAACTTAAAGGGGCGTCTAAACGGGCCATATTTTACGACAATTTGTGTCTGCAATTATTGGCAAATATTGCCCAGCCATCAAAAAAACATTTTAGTGCATTTTATGGCTGAGCAATCAATTGCAGGCAACATGTTGCAATATGGCTGCAATAGTATGGCCTTTGATTCAGAACCCATGATTTCATAAAAACATTTTGACATACCAAAAAATATGTGGATATAATGCCGGGCCATCCTTAAAATATTGCATAGTGTGGCTGGTATTGCTAGCAATGTTGCCGGCCACAGTATTGCAGCCACAAATTGTCGTAAAATATGGCCCGTTTAGACGCCCCATAATAAACATCTTGGCGACCGTGACAATACTAAAGCAATATTTTAATCATCTTCAACCAATACAACCACGGGAATACTGAAGCCTCATCCATTGCAGCCACCGCCGGCCGATTAGCAACAGTTTTGTGTCGCAGCACAGGCCAATGCAGATAAGTTTCCTTCCTAATTTCATTTCCGTGCATCCACACCCATTTCACAATCAAACACGTCAATTCACTTTTTACCTATTTACTGCTATATATTGTCTACTATTTGTGCAAATTACTTAGATATATCATTTTTATAGATGAATCTAACATTTTTATCGCTTAAAATTCATTAATTATTGTAAAATATCGAAAAATAGTTTTATTTTTCTACCCGCATTTAAAAAAAATATTTGAAAATTTTGTTCAATTTTGCAAAAATATCACGTAAATTGTTATTTTATGTTGATTTCATTGTTTAATTAGTGTCCAAATTGCGTAATTTCATATCAAAAACAGTCGGAAGACATTTTTTTTCGCAATAAATTCACGCCTATATGCCGAACATTTCAGGGTTATCACAGCGACCTTGACCCAGTCGCAACGAAAAATATCCAGCCCTGCAAGCATTTCTGGACAGCGAGTCCAGACTGCAGTCAGGGCCGAATCAAGGTGAGAGTTTTTTTTTGCTATTTATTTTAAAATCAGTTTTTTTTTGTACTAAGTTTCCCATCTATTTTCACTAGTTTAGTATCCATATTTATATTTTAATACATGATGGGGGGCGATGCTAGTGCAAAAGATTTACTTGATCTTTTCGTCAAACGTAGCTCGATAAAGGGTCAAATCACTAAGTTTAAGAATTATTTAAATAATTTACTAACTAAAGAAACGCTAACGTCAACTGAGTTAGCAGAATTGACACTTAAACTTGGGAAGTTTGAGTCTTTGTCGAACCGCTATGATGACTTGCAAAATCAGATTGATATCTTAAACTCCAATAATTTAACCGAAGAAGTTGATGAACGAGATGATATTGAGCAGCTATTTATTTCAAACATTGCTTCTGCCCAGAGCCTAATACAAAAATACAACTCAAGTAAACACGATGAAAGCATTTACAGAGACTTAAATGCATCTCATTCTACATCAGCTCAATGTAATGTCGATCATCACAACCCAATGGGATTTAAATTGCCCCAGTTACAAATTGCAAAGTTTGACGGTTCTTACTTCCGTTGGCTCGAGTTCCGTGACACGTTCTTATCTCTAATTCATAACAATGAGCGCATCGCTCCAATACATAAGTTTCATTACCTCATTTCATACCTGACGGGTGACGCAGCGCGCATTATTTCCAATTTTGAGGTTTCCGATAACAATTATTTGAATGCTTGGAAAATTCTATGCAACCGATTTGATAATAAGCGACAATTGGTGACTCATCATTTAAATTCTTTGTTAAACATCCAACAAGCGAGTCGCGAGTCTCACGGATCCTTAAGATTTATAGTCGATCACATTTCTAAAAACCTACGCGCCCTATCTAGCCTCGGACTTCCCACAGATAAATGGGATGTTCTAATTATCCATATTTTGAGCACAAAGCTCGACGCCCATACTCTTTTAAAATGGGAAGAATGTCGTAGCGTTTCGGACGATATACCCACTCTTGAGCTATTTTATAAATTTTTAATCGATCGTGCTAACATTCTTGAATCGGTAAACCGAAACCAATCAAAGTCAGCTACTCATTCTACCGCCAGGGCCGTATCTAGTATGAATAACAACAACAACCGCGTCAATACGAAATCATTTGCTTGCGTCAGCGATACTGGTGAGACTATCTCTCCTCCAGTCACGTGTGTTGTGTGTCAGGAAGGACACCGTATATACGACTGTCCTACGTTCCTAGCCAAATCTATTGATGAGCGTATAGCCGAAGTACGTAAATTAAAATTGTGTCCTAATTGTTTACGAACTGGTCACAAACTACAAACCTGTCGATTAGGTCCTTGTTTAAAGTGCAAAGGGAAACATAATACTCTCACGCACAAACAATCCAATACAAACAATAATCAATATTCTTCTTCTGCTTCCAGTGTTGCCACAGCCGTGCCTGACAACACTGACGATATTATCGCCAATTTTTCCAAACAAAACTCGAAGCAAGTGCTTCTATCAACCGCTTTTATTGAGGTGGCTAATCCTCAAACGAACCAAACCGAAAAGGTTCGTGCCGTTCTAGACTGTGGAAGTCAACTTTCATTCATGACGCAGTCTCTTAAAAACAAACTGTCGTTACAATCCAGGTCAGATTGCAGTATCAATGTAATGGGCATAGGCAACACTCAGACTGGTAAAGTCACAGAATCTTGTGTAGCTCAATTGAACTCCTTAGTTAACGCTTTTAAAGTTTCCTCTGGTTTTCTGGTGCTTCCACAATTGACCGGTCACATTCCAAAGTTTCCTATTGATCCCAAATTATTACAAATATCCAATGATTTAAACCTTGCAGATCCAATGTTTCACCAGCCAGCGCCGACTGATGTTCTCATCGGTGCCGATTTATTTTGGGACATTATTGGCCGCGAGCAGCGTAGGTACTCTCGGTCCTAACAATCCGAAACTAATTAATTCCCAATTTGGTTGGATTATTTCAGGTCCTATGATGGCAAGTCAAACTAACAACACTATACAATGCAACCATTCCATCATTTCGAATAAATCGAATGATGACGATATTCAAATTCATCAAGAACTCACTAAGTTCTGGGAGCTCGAGGAAGTTCCACTAAAATCAAAACTTAGTGAGAGCGAGAAGGCATGTGAATCGAATTTTTTATCTCGCACCTTCCGCTTAGAATCAGGCAGGTTCTCTACTGGCCTCCCTCTCAAAGATTCACCCGATTGTCTCGGTGACTCATATACATTAGCTAAAAATAGATTACTAAATTTAGAAAAAAGATTCAGACGACAACCAATAGTTAAAAAACAATATGTTGAATTCATGCGCGAGTACGCCGCTTTAGGTCATCTATCGGAGTCTCCTATACCTATACCTAAAAATTCATATTTTTTATGCCATCACGCGGTATTCAAAAACAGTAGTGAATCTACTAAAATTCGAGTAGTGTTCGATGGATCGGCTCCATCGACCTCGGGACATTCTATCAATGATATTCTCCAGGTAGGTCCTAATATGCAGGATTCTCTTTTTTCCATTCTCCTCAGAGCTCGACAATACAAGTACCTCCTGAATGGCGATGTCGAGAAAATGTATCGGCAAATACTGATTCATGATGAGGATCGAAATCTTCAGCTTATACTATGGAGAGAAGACGAATCCAGTCCTATCAAAACGCTGCGACTAAATACTATAACTTATGGTATGGCAAGTTCTAGCTATTTGAGTACACGTTGTCTCTGGCAGCTCGGAGAAGAATGCTCAGATCCCGATATTAAACAAATAATACAACACGATTTTTTAGTAGACGATTTGATTACAGGAGCAGATAGCGAAGACAAATTACAGTTCATTCAACAAGCTGTAACTGCAGCTTTGTCTAAAGGCTGCCTAAATTTAAGAAAATTCAAATCAAATTCAACTGCTCTACTAAAGTCTGCAGCTATTAATTCAAATGATCAATTAATAGTCAGCGAATCGACATCCACATTAGGAATGGGCTGGGATCCAGCCAACGATCAGCTACATTTTCCATTTAAAATGCCGTCACTAACCAATAATACAGCTTCTACTAAACGATCTATTCTTTCAGCTCTATTTAAAATTTTCGATCCCTTGGGCTTGCTGAGTCCGTGTATAATTAAAGCTAAAATGTTGTTGCAACAGTTATGGTTGCACAAGCTAGCCTGGGACGATCCAGTACCCGATAATATTGAAAAAGATTGGAATAAATTTGTTACAGCCGTGCCCAGTCTTCTGACTCTCGAAGTACCCCGACGCGTGCTTTGCGATGAACCCGTGTCTGTTTCTCTACATTCATTTAGCGATGCAAGTCAGAAGGCCATGGGAGCTTGTATCTATTTACGGTCTGTAAATTCAAACCACGAAGTAACGGTTAGATTACTTTGCTCTAAATCTAAGGTAGCTCCAATTAAAGCTACTACGATTCCCCGACTTGAGCTGTGTGCCGCTCTATTGGCAGCTAAATTATGCAAATCGGTTAGGGAATCATTACGATACAATATACAAGAGGAAGTACACTGGTGCGACTCTACCATTGTACTTGCCTGGCTACACAGTAGCTTTCAAAATTTAAAAACATTTGTTGCAAATAGAGTTCTAGAAATTAGTGAGCTTACTGACTCTACTTCATGGCGTCACGTGCCTACCACTGCCAACCCCGCTGACCTAATCTCTCGCGGCATTGACCCACAACAACTAAGTAAGATGGAATTGTGGTGGTCTGGTCCGTCGTACCTATCAGAACCAGAAAGTACTTGGCCTATACTAAACGCTAAAATAGAAAATGAAATTTTACCTGAAACTAAAGCTATCACAATAACTAACTTAACGACTAACAACGAACCTATTTTACAATTTACAAACTACTCTAGCCTAACTAAACTAAAAAGAATATTAGCCTATATGCTACGATTTATATATGTCGAATAGAGCTAGCTAGTATCTTTTAAAACGAGTAAAACCGCCAGCCTTGACGACCATCGGTTTTACTGTTACAATTGAACTCTCTACACTGCCTAGTTTTCGACTCAAAAACTAATAGAAATGATTCTAAGCACTTGTTGGAATTCTCTTGAAATAAAAGCACATGAAACACTGAATTATTTTTTATTTTAGTTTTCTTCAAAGTTTTACTTACAACGTTTCACCTTGAATCTCAAACAAAAAGTGGCACGCCTTGTATGAAAAAGGAATGCGGCTGCCACTCAGTGGCGTAGCGTGTCTTGGCGGGGCCCCGTATAAAAAAATATTTGGGGCCCTTATGAAGGGTAAAGATTTCTCACAAAAGAAAAGAAAATGTTTGCATAAAATAAAAATAAAAATTTATTCATCATAATTATCATCTATCACTTTTTCCAAAATTTTTACTGACAATTCAAATTATATATACACTCTTCTTGCCGTTTTTTCGGCAAACTGATTTATTAGGTCCTAACCTATGAAATTGGCGTTTTGTATGGGGAAAACAAAATAGACGAAAAATAAGATATAATATATTATAATATATTTTTTCTAAAATTAACGACTACGTTTGTTGTCATTTCTGAAATAAAAATAAATTTCGAAATTTAAATTAATTTTTGCTTACGCACGTCGGGGGCCCCCTTGGCCCGGGGGCCCCGTATAATTGATACGGCAGATACGGCGGTAGCTACGCCCCTGCTGCCACTTTATCAAGTTTTTAAACAAAAGCAGCAAATATTCAACCAAATAGATTTTGCTCGAGTATTTAGTTACCAAATAGATTTTACTTCGAGTGTAAGTTTCACAGGATATGCCATCAGCGGCGCTAGTGTCGCTTCGAACGAAAACTCGAAGACGCCCAATGCCCTCGCGGCGACACGGCCATTCTGCAATGCGACGCGTGCTCTGTGTCGTTTTGGCATTTATCCTGGTTGTTACTGAAATAAAGAAAGTAATGTTTTGAGGCTAGGTACTTCCACAGTACACCTAAACCTATGATTTAAATTTAAGTTGGTACATAGTATGTAGATCAACTGAATCGCTGATTTACCATGCATCAAGTAGGTGCGAGTGCGAGTGTGCATCTTTTTATCGAATTAATAATTACAGTCATAGTCAGTCATTGGTCAAAGTAATAGTCTTGGCAAATAATAGGCCATTGACGGTCGTACCGCCAATGTGCATCTTTTAATTGCTATATGGGCACTCCACGCGCCCATATGCATTAATAATAATAGGCCATTATAACGGTCGCATATTCGGTCGGTCGGTTGCATATGCATTAATAATTCGATTTTTATTGCTTGACACATTGGTCTACTCCACGCGCCAATGTGCAGATTAAGTTTTGTATGAATACACATATTGGTCTACTCCACGCGCCAATATGTAAATTATTATGTTTTGCGTGAATACACATATTGGTCAACTCCACGTGTCAATATGCAATTTGTGTTTCATACGCATGCTTTGGTGTCGAATAAAGTGAAACGTGCTCACCAATAATATCATCATTGTGACGCGCGATGGGTCTCGTGCTGTGTAGTAGCAGTGACGTCACCATCAGTGACGTTAGCCACGTGCAGCGCCGCCGCGGAGTGTGGCGGCGCCGGCGAGCCGCAGACGACAGCAGACGGGCTGGCTCGGGGCGACACGGCCGCCTGGGGGCCTCCCGCCGGCTGAGGGGCGCGCCGCAGCTGGTCGTGCGCGACCTTGCGGGGCCGCCCGTGGTGACCCACCACCTTTTTCACAAGGTAGCGATCGTTGTCCAGAACTCTGTGAACTTCATAAGGCACGCTAAATTTCAAATCGAGAGAAGTCTGATTTCTTGGATTGTTCTTTATCAGAACGAAATCTCCTCGTTGAAAATTGTGAATTTTCGCTCGTCCTTTGTCGAATCTCGCTTTATCTTTCGCAGATAACTCCGTCATTCTGAGCTGTACATGCCGATCCATAGCATCGCCGTCGACGGACGTGTTATCGAAATTTACCAACTGCAGCAGTTCCGGAGGCACGCAATTTTGACGTCGAGTTAGTAGTGTAAGTGGGGCGATACCTGTCACTCTGTGTGCCGTACAGTTCAGAGCGAGTAGCAAGCCATCAAGAGCTGTGTGCCATTCTGGGGTTTCATAGTTCTTAATCATTATGAGACCATTCTTCAGGGTTGACATAACTCGCTCCACTTATCCGTTGGCTCTGCTCGCTCCTGGGGATATGGCATGAATCTCAATACCATACCTGTCACAATAGCTTTTGTATTCACCTAAAAACTCGCGTCCGCCATCCACGATGATCTGTCTCGGAGTCCCGAAGAGGTGAATGACCTGCCTCAAGGCAGCCGTAGTACTAAACTGACTCTTGTCGTTGGAGTGTGGGAGAAGTACATACTTTGTAAATGCGTCTATTGTAACAATGACGTACTCTTGTTCTTCCGAACTACCGAGTTTGCCAGTGATGTCCATGTGAATGACTTCGAATGGAACCGTTGGTTTAGTAATGGGATGTAACTGTACCTGTATGGCTCCAGATGTCTGTTTTGAAGTTCTGCATATTACACAGTTATCCACGAACTCTCGGACAACGGTTGACATTTTGTCAAAATGGTAGGTGTCTCGTATTTTCTGTAAAGTTTTCTCCCAGCCTGGGTGCTTAAGGGTCGTGTGGAACGTGTTCATGAGACTCCACTGAAAAGACTTTGGGACCACTATCAGTTTTCGTTCTCCTTGAATTGGATCGCTCTTTCTGTACTTCAGTACATTACCTTCGAGGAGGTATCCGGGAACATCATCTCCATTGTGTAGGCTATCTATGATAGGCCGCAGCTCACCATCGCATCGTTGCTCAATATTAATCCATTCGAGGTTACTGGTCATGGTGTTTACCGTCAATGGATCTGGATTCCTGCTGAGAAAGTCTGCATGCTGCATCCGCTCGCCCTTCCTGTACTCAACTTCAAAGTCGTAATTCTGTAGGTAGGCCCACCATCTATGTATGCGTGGTAGTAAATCTTGCTTGTGCTTGGAGGCCTTTAAGGCGTTGCAATCCGTGATCACCTTGAACTTACGGCCGTAAACAAAATGGCGGAAATGTTTAATTGCTCGCACTACGGCCAATGTTTCCAGTTCATAACTATGGTACCTACTTTCTGTGTCCGTGGTGCGCATGCTGAAGTAGGCGATCACGTGAGTTCGGCTGTTGATGATTTGTACCAAAATTGCCCCAAATCTGATTCCACTGGCATCAGTGTATAATTCTCTAAGTTCGCCTTCTCGGAAAATTGTTAGGACAGGCGCAGAAGTGAGGTGATGGATAATCGCTTGTCGTGCCTCCTCATGAACATGAGTCCATTACCATTTAGTGCCTTGCTTAGTCAGATTATATAAAGGGACCATTCATAGTACGCGCAAAATCTGGGATGAAGCGGCGAAAGTAACTCGCAAGTAATCTCTTACAGTGTTAGAATTTAATTCCCGATAGTCTACACACATACGATCGTCTCCACTTTTCTTTTTTTTACTAAAATGATCGGACTAGAATACGGTGATTTACTTTCGCGGACAATGTTATTCTCTATTAACTCACCCACGATTCCCTTAACTTTCTCGCGCTCAACAGGGCTCAATCGATAAGGCCTTCGCTCAACGTATCTGTCAGGGTTTTTTTAATCTTATCTCTAATTTACCCGTGTTGACACGAGACTTTGCAAAGCCCTGTGTGAACACATGCGAGTATTTGTTTAGCAAAATCGTCAGTTCGTCAACATCAGATTGATTAGTTAAGTCATGATCGAGGTTTTCGAATAATGGACTACGCGATCGTACGTGCATAACTCGGGGATGTGACAACAAAGTTGCACTATTTTTCGTTACTATGACACTGATACCCGTCTCGTGAAGTAAGTTCGCACCAATTAATACGTCTGATGTCATTTCGTAGTCTGGCAAGATGTGAAACAAGATTTCAACGTTTACGTTGTCAACGACGCAAATTGCAGTGAGGGTACTTGTGGAAACTATGGTAAAGGGGCCTATTCCACGCAGATAATTAACCGACTGACTTCTACGCCCGGGTAGTCTATTCGCGACCGATTCACGCATCACGGAACATTCCGCGCCACTATCGAAGACTGTATCGACAGTTTGATCACCGACACAAATACGCATTTTATTTAGACCGGACGTCACGACCTATCGCTAGATACGAAGTTCACATTAGAAGCTACTTGTTTTTCGCGACGAAAGCAAGTGTCAAACGTGTGACCGTGCTTTGAGCAAAATGAACAAAATTTGTCATTAGTTTGTTTAGGTAACGTAGTAGATGACGTCACGGAACTTTTCTCGGTCGATGGAACATTCCGATGGTTTCTACTGCGACAAATACTGAAAGTATGGCCGTTCTTTTTGCAAAACGTGCAAAATAGGGAGTCTCTGTTATCTACGGTAACCTGGGGACGTTTCAAAAGCGGTTTGTCGATATTACTTTGACTTGGGCGTTTAACGCGAATAGAAGATGCAACAGATATCAACTCGGGCACTGAAATAGCTCTGGCATTCATTAATTCAATGCGGAGACGTTCGTCACTCACCGTTCCAATCACTGCCTCCACAGCATCGCTACTCTCGAGCTGGTCTTTCGTTAGGCGCCTCCATAGCAGCCATGATTGTGACAGAAACTCTGCAATATCCTTGGAAGAATCATAGGTGTGTTCTCTAAACCTGAGTACGTCCCGCGAGTAACGGTTTTCTGGTTCAAATGTAGTGATTATATTCTCACGTAACTCGTCCCAGCTAGATGTCGTAACAAGCCAATTATCAGCCCATATTTTGGCACGACCTTTTAGCAAGCTGGTTACTTTCATCCGGATATCATAGTCAGTAAGATTATAGGTACTTTTAGCAATAGAGATGTGCGTACACCACTCACGGACTCCAACGTTGCCGTCCGGGTCGTACGAAGGTAGAAATATTTCAGTAATTTTTACCTTGCCAACAGATTTCTGTTGTGATAATAGACGCTCGCTCATATGCTGCATCATCGTCATCATGTGCGAGTAAAATTCTGGAGGCACATTACCAGACTGTAGTTGTCGACGCGCCAGGCGCCGGCCGACTCTGCTCGGATGCATCCATCCGGGGGTCCTTATATGTAGTTTTGACCAGGATCACCTGAAATATAGTTAACGGCCAGAGAGGGATCAATAGATTACTATCCCACTTCTGATGTCGAATAGAGCTAGCTAGTATCTTTTAAAACGAGTAAAACCGCCAGCCTTGACGACCATCGGTTTTACTGTTACAATTGAACTCTCTACACTGCCTAGTTTTCGACTCAAAAACTAATAGAAATGATTCTAAGCACTTGTTGGAATTCTCTTGAAATAAAAGCACATGAAACACTGAATTATTTTTTATTTTAGTTTTCTTCAAAGTTTTACTTACAACGTTTCACCTTGAATCTCAAACAAAAAGTGGCACGCCTTGTATGAAAAAGGAATGCGGCTGCCACTTTATCAAGTTTTTAAACAAAAGCAGCAAATATTCAACCAAATAGATTTTGCTCGAGTATTTAGTTACCAAATAGATTTTACTTCGAGTGTAAGTTTCACAGGATATGCCATCAGCGGCGCTAGTGTCGCTTCGAACGAAAACTCGAAGACGCCCAATGCCCTCGCGGCGACATATACAATATTAAAAACTCTAAATCTCGACTTACAGGTCTTTTATCCGTCAATGAATTGAACGACTCTTTTCTACGCTTATGTCAATTTTCACAGCGAGAGTCATTTCCGATAGAGTATGAGCTGCTCTCCAAAAACAAATGTTTGAGTCCCAAATCTCAGCTTCTATCACTAAGTCCATTTTACAGCGATGACAAAGTTATTCGAGTAGGTGGTCGTTTAGACGCCTCAGATTTTAATTTTGACAAAAAACACCCGATCCTTTTGTACGCTAATCATCATCTCACTAAAATTTTATTCCAATATGAACATGAACACAACCTACATGCTGGTCCGCAATTATTACTAGCGACGATTCGTGAATTCGTGTGGCCTATCAACGGTAGAATGTTAGCTCGACGCATCTATCGCAATTGTTTTAAATGTAGACGTCTTCAAGGTAAAACAATGAAACCTAAAATGGGTAACTTACCTTCCGAGCGCGTCACGCCGAATTTCCCATTTTCGTCTGTAGGTCTAGATTTTTCCGGAGCCTTCCATATTTTAAATAGAAAAGGACGAGGCGCTAAGCTAGAAAAATGCTATTTATGCATATTTGTGTGTCTACGTTATAAATGCGTCCATCTTGAAGCGGTTTCCGACCTAACAAAAAACGCTTTTGTCATGACGTTTCGCAGATTCGTGTCACGCCGTGGTCGGCCATCGGAAGTGTTCTGTGATAATGGAACCAACCTAGTATCTGGTGCTAAAGAGATAAGTAATTTTTTGAAAACCAATGCTAACTCTATATCTGATTTCGCAAGTGAAGACGGGATTACATTTAAGCTCTCACCAAGCGCCGGACCCCACTTCGGGGGAATTTTCGAGAGTGCTATTAAAAGTGCTAAGTTTCATATTAAACGCGTAATGGGCAATTCTCATTTAACCTACGAAGAACTATCAACGTTATTTGCACAAGTAGAGTCAATATTAAACAGTCGTCCGCTATGTCCTTTATCCTCCTCACCCGACGACTTCCTTTGCCTAACTCCTGGAAATTTTCTCATTGGTCGTGCGCTCACTGCTTTGCCTTCACCGGATTTGGATGACTGCAACCCAAACTATCTCCAACGCTACGAGCGAATCCAAAGAATATACCAGCACTTCTGGAAGAGATGGCAACGCGAATATATAGCTGAGCTGCATCACCGCCGCAAATGGAAGACGAGCTCTACCAATCCAAACGTCGGAGATTTAGTCCTGATCCAAGAGGACGACATCCCACCACTATGCTGGAGACTCGGACGCATCTCTAAATTATTTTACGGACCTAAAGATGGAATTTCACGAGTAGCAGATGTGAACACCTCCAGAGGATGCCTTCGCCGCCCATTAGTCCGCCTGTGTGCACTTCCCACCGCAGAAGAATTAGAAGGTTGAAAACCGATGCTTTTCAACGGGGCAGGATGTTTACGCCTACACTCCACTTCTTAGCAAGATACGCCTGTCCGTCAAACCATTAGATTTAAGAAATGAAATGTCAATTAAGTCAGTCTCAATACAAGTTTATCTTAATAAACAATAATAAATAAAATATATTAATATTTATTTTTATGGAAAAACGCGGTAACGTAGTACAATCTAAATTTTTTTTTGTGATTTTTAAATTTGTCATTTTGAAAAGGAAGACATATTTTTTGGAGTATTTATTAGTCGTCTCTATTACTCCTCGGTGGTTGAGAACACTAACATTCGACACATGCGCAATGGCTTAAAAGCGTAGCACAGCCGGCAATCGCTATCCTCGTCTGACAAATGATGTTACGCGCTAACTCTCTTTCACTCTACCTTAAATATTTATAATTTTTAAAAGCCAGCAACCCTTAATTGCGGGTAGATTTAATTAGGCAACCATATATTATAATAAATAGAAAAAAATTAGCTTTAATTTGATATATAATTCATAAATAAACGTTATGAACGTATAAATGTATCGAAATCATACCTGTTTACACCTGGCTGCGAAGAGGTGCGGCCAAGTGCGCAATGGCAACCGTGATTTTTTTGAATCTTCATATAAATTGCCGTGATGTAGACGTTATTTTATTTAAAAAACAAGTGAACGAAATTTTTTCCCAAAAATCAATTAAAAATAATTTAATTAAAAATACTGGCGGCCAAATTTTGATAGGCAACCTGATAAATATATATTCTCCTAATTATAAATATACATAAAAAATCGGTTTTCAGCAAAAAAGCGATGAACGCACTAATCCTGCAGCCGGATCTCGTACTATAAGGATTTTTACAGAAAATGGCTGGAAATCGTAAGCAATGAGTAATGTGTTGTATTCTACTAAATGATATCTGTGGAATGTGTTACATTTAATGTTCGTACCTACCCTACTTTTTGAGAATAAACGAAAAATTTGTAAATTAATTTTTCAACACCTGATTACTCATATATCATAAAGCATATCATTAACGAATACATCGAGAATAGGGGAGGTCCGCTCAAAACGGGTAAGCTAAGGTTGGACGCAAAAAAAAACATGTTTTTAGTATATGCTGGTCTTTTATTATAGTTACATATATTCATTACTAACTAAACATCAATTAATCAGTCTCAAACATATAATAAACTCTTTATTACAAAAAAAAAATATCAAAAAACTAAAACACTCCAAAAACCCGTTTTGCCCTGGGGGGGGTGCCTAAAGCGGGTTAGGTCTTTTGGGCAAAACGGGTAGTAATTAAAATAGTGAGATCAATCAATCTTCTTAGGTAATTAGTGGCAGTTATGGTTGTATACCCGTTTCGTTTTGTAGATTCGGGTATAAGAGAAAACAAAAAAGGCTATTATACCTTAACAAAAATCACTCCTGACACATGTCACAGTAATATGCACTTTAACCTCCTAGGAAGTGCAAGCTTCGTGTGCCCAGCTCCCACAGTTATCGAACTTGATCTTTGGCCATCTACTGGTGGATCTGTATATATTTTAATTTCAATTTGACATATTTTTTTTTTCTTCGGTTTTTCTTAAGGAAACGGTTACCCGTTTTACCCCTACCCGTTTTGACCAAAGTTCCACTCTCGTTTTGTTAATTCATGACCTTGAAACCAAAACAACCAGCAACAAATCACTGTTTTGATACGACAGTCCATATACAACTAGATATTATTACCAAACTAATAAGAACCTTCACTCAGCTAAAATCGACTAATCAGTAATCAAAAACAGCTGAAAATGTTAGCAAAAACAGCAAAAATGTTTGATTCCAAATTATCTTGCAACCGCTTTAGACGTTGTTGAGAGCAGACTGCCTGTGATTGGTCGACGCCCGCGCCGTATTTTTGTATCCACAGATTTAAATTAAAGCCATAAGCGCGAAATTCCAAGCGCTTACCCGATTTGGGAGGTATACCCGTTTTGAGCTTCCCTCCCCTAATCAATTTCCGTGTCTCGCTTACGTTACAAAAAAAAATTGCAAAATGCTCTGGCGCGTCCGCGCTTTTGAAAATAAATACCTACTGCGCTCCACGGGTTAAAACAACTGTTCTGTTGAGTACCTACAGATGGAACCAGCGGCGGCCTTACCCATTGCGAGGCCCCTGGCAGCAGCAGGTCTTTGCGAGACCCTTTCTTTCGTCTTTCGTGGAAAGTATGTGATGCGAAAGTAGGGCTGGTGGTTTGGTTTAGGTATTTGTCGTGTTTGACGAGAAATGCTAGTTATATAATTTTTTTTATAAAATAAAATTTGAGTTTTCAAATATTTTACAATGAAAGATTTTCACCCCATTTCATTCCATTCACACTAGCGATTCTCTACTACATCGACTACATAATGAAATTTTCAATTATGTTTTGTACTAGCTTCCGCCCACGGCTTCGCCCGCGTGGACTATACCTCGGGAACCAATAATTTATTTAACCCTCCTTTTTTGAGAGCATGTAAAAAGCGTCATAAAATTGAAGCAGGGAGACCCCAAAAAACCCCCGGATGAAATAAATCAGCCCCCTCGAATAATTTAGAAAAATGGCGGCCATTTTGAGTCATTTGGATTTTCGCCGCCACCATCAAGTAGCTAACTCCGATGACATTTAGTCAAACACCCACCCAAGGGCGTCGCCAGCTTAAGACTAAGGGGGGGGCAATGGGGCAATATTATGGAGGATAAAAAAAATAAACGCCGAGAGCATAAAGCGTTACACTTTGGAAGTCTTTGCCTCGATGACGATTGTAATAAGAACACGGTTCTAATATCAATGTATAAAACTTCACAAGCCCTCGACAGCACAATAGAGTCGGGACAATTTAGACATTGGAGGGTACAGTAATTTCCACCCAGCTGAAAATTGGTAGGATTGTTTGAAACACCATCATAAATGAAATCTAAAAAGTCACCATCGATCCGATACGTGCAAAAAATCTTACTCCGGGTAGAAGGTCACCAAAATGTTTTTTTTCGCGATTTTCTCAAAAACAATTCAAGCTACTAGGAAACTGTTCAAGACAAGTATGTTCTCTATAACATTCCCTACAGTATTGCTTTTAAATGCATGTTGGTAGGACTCATGGTTTTGAGATATGTTGATATTCATTTCAGACCAGGCCAAAAAGATGACAATTTCTCTTAACGAAGCCTCGGTTAGCAGTAGATCATATCACAAGTTTGTAAATGAGTTTTCCTCAAGTTTTCAACATCGCTAAATCCGACAATCTCAAGAAACACTTTGAAAAATGACTCTTTGTGGCTCAAATCGGATAAATGATGATGATGATGGCTGACGAAAAATTTTACCTCTCGTATCTCGGAAACGGTAGAAGGATATAGAGGGGTACACCCGACTTTTGAAATGTAGATCAAATTTTTGGGGAAATGATAAAAAAATATAGTCGCCATCGCCATACAAAAAAGTTTGACAGTCATACAAATAAAAAAAAAAGGAAATGCTCACAGCTATGGAACCGCTGTAGATGGATGGAATGTACTTGAAGAAATATTATAGAGGTTGATAACGACAATCGAGATTCAGAAACAAAAATCCAAGATGGCGTATTTCATGTTTTCGTCAAATTCCAGTGGATCTTCCAGTGATCCTATGAGGGTGATATTTTGGATCTGGATCTACATATTATTACACTGTTTAATGGTCTTGCGTTTTGGCAAATCTGATGATCGTGATGAAAATGGCGGCGATTTTTAAAACGGATGTCTAAATCTTAATGTTATTCTGAATATTTCAATATTTTCTACAATTTACATTAAACCTTGTGAATTTATTAACGTTTTGTCATGCGATGCGGAATTTACTAATAGGTAAGGAAGTGAATTGCTCGCACTTTGGTCGCTTTGCGGCTAGCTACATTTGATCTCTAGGGGGGGGCAACTGCCCCCCCCTGCCCCCCCTTGGCGACGCCCTTGCCACCCACCCATCTTCAACCGTTTCGGAGATATAGGCCCTCAAAGTTTGTATGGCGGCCATTTTTTTAATGTTAATTTTAATGGCTCCAGAAAGGTCCGAGGTTTTGGTGACTTTTTAGTCTCAGCGCTTTGGTAAAAATGTTTTTAGTTTTCGAGATAATTAGCAGTTCCACCTCGAGGATGTGACTTTCCGAAGGTTTTAGATTTTTTCAGGATGTTGTTTACCCGCCTTAAGTTTAGTATCTACATCTGTAAAGTTTCATTGAGTTAGCATCAAAACAAATTCTTTCTCGGTACTATCTTTACCACGGCATTTCACCCCCACAGGGGTTGATTTTCCAAAAATGGTGAAATTCGTGTTCGTAATTTTTTTAAGCTTTGTATAGTAAACTTTGTAAAGTTTCAATACCGTGGCGTCAAAAACAATGCTTCCCCATACAAACTTTAACACCCTATTACACCCCTTTAGAGGTTGAATTTCAAAAAAATCTTTCTTGGTACATGTTTACTCGTCAAGACAAACACACCCTCCGTATTTTAAATTTCTACGACCAGCGGTGTAGGATGTGCCTTATCTGTCAGCGAGTCATTAGGTACAATTCTCTCTCCGTACTATATTTACCACGCCATTTCACCCCCACAGGGGTTGATATTCCAAAAATAATGAAACAGGTATCTATTATTTTTTTAGCTTAATACATTTACAAAGTTAAATAATCGTAGCATTGGGAAAAGAATATTTTTATACTCACTTCAATACTCCGTTTAACCCCTTTAGGGGTTGATTTTCAAAAAACAAAAAAATATATTACAAAAGGCACGAATTTGTTTCGTGTACCTATCAGTCAGTATCAGTTGACAAAAGCAAACTCATCCATGAAAAAAAAAACACTGACATTGACAGTTTGTTGTTGTTTCAACTTTTTTTTAATTTGATATGACTTGGAGTCAAATCCTTCGAAATTTTAAAATTCTTTGGTTTTGATAGATATGATTGAATTTGAACTTTGTACAGAGGTAATAAAGTGCAAATTGACTCTTGGACGTTAGGAATATACCTACATTGCTTAAACAACAGTGAGTGCTTGCAATTCAATATGAACTTTATACAATAGCAATAAAGCTCGTTTTAGTTAGAAAACGTTTGTATGGGAAAAATAAAAGGGCTGTTTTTAGGGTTTTTCAATATTTCTGAGAGATTTTCTTAATATTTTTTTCCGTAAGAACCTTCTCTTAATAATAACAAATACAACAAAAAAGAATTAGTGAAATCGGTCCAGCCATTCACGCGTGAGGCCGTGACCAAGGAAAACGGGTTTCATTTTTATATAGATATAGATAGATAGATAGATAGATAGATATAGATATAGATTATATCCAAAGGCACTCATCATAGATGTATAGGGTTATTCATAAAGGTTATGCCAAGCCTTTCTGTACATGCGTTCAAAGGCGTTTATTATTTTTGGCTGGGTCTTTGCAGTGGCGCTAGTGGGATTTGGTGAGAAAGATTGTTCCCTCTTTCTTTTATCTCGTGTCATGTCTTTTTCGCAATTTACTACCAATTTGTCGTATTTAATTAATGCTATACGTCCCTTTCTTTGTTCTTCCTTTAGTTGAGATAAGAGTTCCCTCCTCTTTTCTAAAACTTCTTTGCTAAAGTCTTCTTTAACAATTATATTTTTAGGAAGCATTTTCTTCTTTCGTAGAATTTCATTTCTTTTCCATATTCAATAAGACAGGGCGTGCTTCCTTTTTTTGATTTGCCAATTCTATATTATGCTTTGTTAATATCTTGTTCGCAGATTTCGATGCCAACATTGTTCAGTGTTTTGGTAATTAATTCTATTTTATTAATATTTCCAATCGGCTCCTCGAACCCATAGAATACTATATTATGATTATTTCTTTTTTTTAGATCCAGACGTTTCAATCTCTCATTTAATTTCTCTACTTCGTTTTTCAAAATTAAACTTTCTTCTACAATTGGTTTTAGTTTATCATCCATTTCTTTTAGTAGGTACTGTTTTTGTAATAGAATCTGTCAGGGTTGCTGTTTGCTTCTCCAATTCTTCTTGTATTTTTGAAAATAATAGTTGCATTTGGCTATCCATCTCGGCCAAATTTAAGTTTATGTAGTAGCCACACTTTTTTGTTTTAGAAGAAAATTATTCGCAGATGTGGCAACACTACTATGACTTGGTAGTAATTGATTTTGTGGATATGGCAATACTGGTGGAAGAATTTGCGTGAAACGATACGTACAATAGGCGTGACGAAAGATTTTAAAATCCTCTTCCATATTGTGAGTACACACATTTACTATTTACAAAAAAGCCTTTAATTCGATAATAAACTTAAGTTTAACGAAGTTTGAAGCCATTTTTCACATATTTTTTCAACAGTGTCCGAAAACAGCTTGCTTGTGTCATGGCGTCGATTTGACGTCACGGCTAGTAGGACATGTCATTGTGTCTATGCGTGATGAGCGGCGGATGACCTGAGTTCACTGATGCGTGACATCATACGCTGTGATTGCTGTTTCTGACAAGATGGCCGATTGCTGTATTTTAATGTTTTAATTTATTGAAAATCTTATTAATCTGTTTTTTAAAAATAAAACTAAACATGTGTTTTAAATTTTTTTCTGGCTAGTCCCCTGAAAGCATTGAATCGGCGATTTTTTGATACTGTCGTCATGCCTATTAAGTAATGTTCCGAGCTTTGTCGTTGCCCGTTGCGTTGCACTGTATCAACTCAACTGTTTATCAAAATTATCAAAGTCAAGAGTTGTTTGTTTATAGGTTAGTTTCACACGGTGATGATCACTTTAATTGTTTTGGAAAACACTCTAACACCAATTGTGTTGTTCAATTTACACTTCTTTATTTTTCGATTCACTGGCACATTATGTAGATTTGTTCAGTTTTTTTAACAGTTTTTTAATATTTTTGGAGCGTTCTTCGTGACGTTTATACTGGTGAACGGTCAAACCGGAAAATTTATGGCTAAGCATATCCTTTCCTTCTAACCCTGTGTAGTGTATATTAATGTTTTATTTTGTGAAGTATAAAGATTTGGAATATTTTATGAAATTTTCCCCTAAAATGGGACTTCTATCCTGGCATCATTTCAAGAATATTATGGGTGCGTACCACTAAGCGCCCAAAACGATCAAAATGCTCCTTTACTCGTTCCATATAACGACCGCGGTCGTTGTGGTCGCGGCGAAAACGTCATGACTTACGCTCACGCGAAGCTCACGACAACCCATTTCAAAAGGTGGGTCGAACTGGTCGAAGTGATCGTTGAGAAAATTAGCGGCATTTTCAAAACTCAAAGCATCAAAGATGGCGACCGTGAAACTGACGTAAAATGATATTGATTGATTGATTGATATAAAATGACTGAAAATATCCAAGTGCCGCCGTAAAAGATATTTTAACTACATTTGAACGTAAATTTAATTAAATACACCACTAGGTAATATTAAATATAAAAAATTAAATTATAATTTTTTTCAATATAAATCGATTTAGACAATAATTAATTAAGTTTATTTTCAAGGCTTACAGGTTATAACATAACCTCTTAGATCTTTTGCTTTCTTTTTACTAACTCGCCATTTGTATTATTTACCTCCACGCTCAAAACGCTCCTTATTCCATTCCACTTGAGTTTACGACAGTAACGCTCACAAGCAAGTGGAACGGGAAAAACTGCGGTCGTGAGCGTGATCGTTGTGAACGCTTAAGGGGTTATTACACTACGCGGTATTCAGACAGTCTTACTAAGATTTAGCTAAGTGTAATAAGAGCTAGCAAGTTAGCCTGTCTAATTAGACTGACCGAATGGGTTCGGCCGTGCTTACTCGCTTGCTTGCTGAATATCGCGTAGTGTAATAAGACTTAAGGGGTTATTACACTACGCGGTATTCAGACAGTCTTACTAAGATTTAGCTAAGTGTAATAAGAGCTAGCAAGTTAGCCTGTCTAATTAGACTGACCGAATGGGTTCGGCCGTGCTTACTCGCTTGCTTGCTGAATATCGCGTAGTGTAATAAGACTTAGCACGCTTAGACCGTTCAGTCAGCGCGCGGCAGCCGCAGAGCAAAGACGTACGTTTGATTGCTGTGGCCGCGTGCACCATGGCGTGTTCTAAAGAAAAAGAAGTACTTTTCAATGTTCTTGATTTGTACCGAGACATGCCATATTTATGGCTGAAAAGTCATAAAGATTATTCCAATCAACCACTTCGTACTGAAGGATTCCGGGTGTTGTTGGAAATTTATAAAACCTTCGATGAAAAGGCTACAGTCAAAACAATAAAAAAGAAGTTGACGAACATGCGCACCAATGTATGTACCTACTTAATTCTTTTGTTATGTGTTTTATACGTCCCAATAAAAACAGGTACCTACCTACACATACGATAAAACGCACCTGTATAACGAACGCTTTGGGAACCTTAGCTTAGCTATAAGTCGGTGACGGCGCGACAACCGTCACCGACTACGTACGCTTTGCAAATGAGTTAGCATGCGGTATTCAGCCCAGTGTAATAGCGAGCTTGCCTAGTTAGATTTTAAGACAGTCTTAGTAAGACTGTCTGAATACCGCGTAGTGTAATAACCCTTTTAGCACGCTTATGCCCGCCTTCCACTAAAAAAGGGTAATGAGCGGAAACTGAGCTGATTATCTGAGCGGACCGGAGTAAAAATAGTTGTACACTTCCACTAAGAAAGAGTTTCAGATTTTGCCTTCCACTGCCAGAGGGCTTTGCGGAGCGAGTGAGGCGGGAAATGAGCGGGGTCGGATGAGCGAGTTGTTTGCCTTCCATTGCCAGCGGCGCGGCGATGAGCGAGGAGCGTTCTGAACTGACACTGACAGACGAAAGCGGGCAAGGAAAGGGGAAGGGGTGGCGACGGGGGGCGGAGGTGAGCTGAGTCCGTTCAAAACTCGCGTGCGACGCCATGACGCAGCGGACCCATTTTAACTCGCTCAGTCCGTTCCGCTTACTCGCTCGCAGTGGAAGCATTTGTATGAAATTTTGCGTTGCGAGTTGAACGGAGTCCGTACGGAGTCCGTTGGAAATCCGCTCAACTCTGCGACCAATTTTGAAACTCTTTGTACTCTTTTGATCCGCTCAGTCCGCTCATTCACAGTGGAAGCACTTCTATGAAAAAAGCCGTTGCGAGTTAAACGGAGTCCGTACGGAGCCCGCTCCGCTCGCAGTGGAAGGCGGGCATTAGACCGTTCAGTCGGCGCGCGGCAGCCGCAGAGCAAAGACGTACGTTTGTTTGCTGTGGCCGCGTGCACCACGGCGTGTTCTAAAGAAAAAGAAGTACTTTTCAATGTTCTTGATTTGTACCGAGACATGCCATATGTATGGCTGAAAAGTCATAAAGATTATTCCAATCAACCACTTCGTACTGAAGGATTCCGGGTGTTGTTGGAAATTTATAAAACCTTCGATGAAAATGCTACAGTCAAAACAATAAAAAAGAAGTTGACGAACATGCGCACCAATTACAATAAAGAATTTTATTTTATATATATGTCGAATAGAGAACTAACTAGCATCTTTTAAAAGCGAGTAAAACCGCCAGCCTTGACGACCATCGGTTTTACTGTTACAATTGAACTCTCTACACTGCCTAGTTTTCGACTCAAAAACTAACAGAAATGATTCTAAGCACTTGTTGGAATTCTCTTGAAATAAAAGCACATGAAACACTGAATTATTTTTATTTTAGTTTTCTTCAAAGTTTTACTTACAACGTTTCACCTCGAATCTCAAACAAAAAGTGGCACGCCTTGTATGAAAAAGGAATGCGGCTGCCACTTTATCAAGTTTTTAAACAAAAGCAGCAAATATTCAACCAAATAGATTTTGCTCGAGTATTTAGTTACCAAATAGATTTTACTTCGAGTGTAAGTTTCACAGGATATGCCATCAGCGGCGCTAGTGTCGCTTCGAACGAAAACTCGAAGACGCCCAATGCCCTCGCGGCGACATATATATTATATTTATTTTTCTTTTCTTTTTTGTATTTAAATTAATAGACGCGGCAAGAGCTATGGCGATTTTCTGGTGCTTTGAAAGTTTTCCCATCGCGCGACAATCGTCACCGACTACGTACGCTTTGCAAATGAGTTAGCATGCGGTATTCAGCCCAGTGTAATAGCGAGCTTGCCTACTTAGATTTTAAGACAGTCTTACTAAGACTGTCTGAATACCGCGTAGTGTAATAACCCTTTTAGTGGAACGCATCCTATGGCTCTATCTTTAGGTAATATAATTATTGCCATGATCTCTAAGTAAAATATCTATGTGAACGACCTATTTTATGTCAATAAACCATTTTTGAAGTACAAATTAAAACAGGCCCTAGCTTTAGATATTTAAAAAAATATTCAAAGCAACACATCCAATTTTCTTTCAAATCTATGTTTTGCTATTGAATACGACCAGTTCTCCAATAATTACCTACCTTAATTTTTTTACGTATCCTAACATTTGACACCGCCTTTTCTGTCCCCGACAAAATTATAGGTAGGTATTCTCCCAGATAAAATCGTGAATCCGCTCTTGGTGGAGTTAATTTTTTCGACTTTCTAGCGACTTTTGATTAAGAATCTAGGGACTCGGAATTTTTGGAGCTGGCAGCACTACCAGCACTGGGCTCCGGGCGCTCCGGGCTTTATGACAGATACCCATAAATCCACGCCACTCTTAGTCATAATAGTCATTTTTGTTTTTCTTTCTAAAAACGCCTTGACAAACCGAGACGGAGACATTTCAAAGAACCACTTGAAACGAGTACCTATGCAATATTCGTCGTTACATTACAGATGAGAGTGCGTGATCTGCTCGTACAAGGCGTTTCACAAGAACGGGCTCCACTAGCATATGGCCGCGGAGCACTCGCGGCGGAGCCCCGCGCCGAGCGCACAGTCGGTCGGTCGCCGCGTCAAGGCCTGGGTGCGGACCGCGATGGCCCACCAGGCGGACTCACGCAACGATCGGCCCATACGAAGCGTCCGAAATGTCCAAGGCGAACGAGCCTCCGCCTCCCCGACGCCGAAAAATCTGGAGTCTCCCGCGCCGGCCTCCGTCGCTTCCGATGCGGAATTGATTGACGCTGTCGGGGACTTCGGAGCTCCGAGAAACCATCGGTACATCTGCCCGAAATGCGATTTCACAACCAACAATCATTCCGACCTAGCCACCCACTTGGAGAGCGAGTTGAACAAGATGAGGTAAAGTAAAATTACGATTTTGTCCCGGGGGCGAAACGTCCTCGGAATTAATTTGATCGCTTCTGAGCGCACTTTTTAATTTAATCGTTTTTAATTAATAAATCTTGTAAATACAGTTCTCGCTCGGTCGCTTCGGTCTCATCGGTCGTTCGGCTCGCCCGTTTCCGTTCGCATCTAACGGGGCTCGACTGCAATTTCAGATGGGGATGCAGCGTTTGTAAAGTAGCGTGCCAGACGTTCTACGAGACGCAGTGTCACAACCGGTGGGCGTGGCAGGCCAGCACGGCGCCCTCCGACATGAAGCGCGTCATCTTCCTGAGCTTCGCGCTCTTCTCCGATCCCCCGCCCGAGCCCGAGCCCGAGCCCGAGCCCGAGCCCGAGCCGGCCGAGAACTCGCTGCTCGTGGCTCTATACGACGAGCCGGCGCAGCTCGAGAGCGGCGGGGAGGCCGGGGCCTCGCCCGCGCCGGCGAATGCGGCCAAGCGCGAGTCCAGGGATGTCGAGGAGGGGCCGAAGATGGTGTGCCTGTACTGCGAGAAATCGGTCCCGGAGACCGAGACGATGACTCACCGGCACGGGACCGAGAGAGTGGAGTTCGCGAAGCAAGGCGAGGTCGTGGTGAAGTGCTGCAAGTGCCTCGTGCTGGCCCTGACGCTGTCCTCGCTGGACAAGCACTTTGCCACGCGCCACCCCACCGCGATGTTTCTGGAGAACTACGCGCACTACAAGCTGCAGGTCGACAAGCGCGAGATCCACTGCTGCGGACACTGCAACAAGAAATTCAAATCTCTGCAAGACTTCAAGGTTCATCACACTTTGACCCACATGCGCTTCCCCGTCTCGGTCAGCTTGATCCCCTTCAACCACAACCTGCTCACGGAGGGCGACGCCGAGCTCGGAAAACGGAAGGCGGAGGACGCGGCTGGTCCGGCGACGAAACGCAAAGCGGGAAGATCTACAACCAACGTTGCCAGAAAATCTACCAGCAAACCGCCGTACCCGCCCCATTTGGAGGGACCATCGACATCCGTTAGTCTAAACGTGCCGACGTCGAGCTCAGCGGTCGAGGTGGACGTTGAAGAGTTTGACCCTGAAGTGGTCGTGTAGAATTACAGAACTTGACAGCCGGAAACAGAGGATCCTCCGGACTGTTGTGTGAAGGTATTATAGGGTCCTGAAAAGTGTAAATATAGACAGAGAGTAATACCCATTATCGGTACTGAACCCTGAAGGCTCCCAAGCGTCCGACGTTGCTTTAGGCGTGTATACAACTGAACATGTGAAGTGTTGCATGGCTACTCTAATCCGAACGTAGAGGTGATTACGTTTGAAATATACACGAAACGTGACAACATAATTAGTCATTCCCTATTATAAATAAGTAAAATGACTGCTTAAAAATATATTAACACGTGGCTATATTGGATACCGAGACTAAAATACAATTTCTCATTGAATTCTACATTTCACTCAATATTGAATAACGCTGCCATTTTAAGTGTTAAAATATTTTAGTCATTAGTTTTACCAGCACTAATTGTGGGTGTGGTGAACATTAATCTGTGATTTTTGAAACATTCTTAGTTTAAGTTATGATTATGATGCGGCCCTGAACATTGGTAATTTTCATGCGATAAATACTAGATAATAATATAGAATACAGGTTAGGCATCATATTTCTCTATCTAGATATCTTACAAATTTGTGTAAAAAAATCAAAGTAATATTTTGACTGGTTTCACAAGTAAGTATGAAAATTACCGATGTCTGGAGACGCAGTAGGCATTACTGATCAAGCATTTATATTTTGTCGTAATTCGCCAAGAAGCTACTCTTAATTAGTTTGTGATGTTGTATAAATTAATTAATTAGTATGTTCGTTGTTTGTGTCGCCAAATAGACAAGTAGCAAAGCAACATAACTGCAAAGCATTGACGTAACCTAAAAGTTTTTCTTTTGGTCTGATGTAACCATAATATTGTAAAGAGTGAAATGCAGCTGTCAAATAGGAGTCGTCCTCGCCTCGTCGTGTGAATAAGACACGAACTTACACGGTGTTTCTTAAAGTCCATTTTGGATTCGTAAAATCGACTCTTCTATCTTCTAGAAAACTCGTAATGGACTTTGTCACACATTATAAGTTCGTTTTTCACTTACCCGATGGTGTAGCGAGGCGCGAGGCGGCTAGTGGACTACTAGCTTTATATTTCACCCTCACCCTTGCAAGCCAGATTTTACTTAAAATATCAATGCTTGTGATGCAGAATGTCAAATTATTTAATTTTGTCGCAGTATTTTTTCTATTTTATTGCTGTCTACAAGGTCTAATATTAGTACAGATACGCTGCCGACCTTTCAAGACTCCATTAACAGTGTTTTTGAAGAACCCAATGTTGTAGTTATTAGGGAATATACAGGTGGAGGGATGTTGTTCCACATTCTGCACAGTGTGGCAGAAAAGACCGTGTAAAACGCACAGTGTGCGATTTTCACAAAATAAACGTAATTTATTTATAAACGTAACTTAGATATACAAATGTCTTTCTACTTTGGCGCAATTCAAAATTAAGTGTGCTGTACATAATGGTCATGAGACGCTTCGGTAGCCATTATCTCGGAGATTAATTGACAAAAATGAACAGGGACTGAACAGTGAAGACATTAAATACCGGTACATACGAGTATTTACCGAACTCATACGATCACAGTTCAATCGGCATACCTGTTAGTCGTGTTATCAGCCGATAACGCTTTAAACTAATCACTGAAATTATTTAAATATTTGTCACAGGCCATTGTCTATGTACCTCTCTAGCATGCTGAAGACAGTTGTTCTTTTTGGGATCCTGGCCGCGGCCTGGAGTCGGACCACTCCAGTCAGCCAGTGTGAGTGTTTTTCTATGATAATGCGGGAGACCGTTTCAAGTTTATGCTGGTTTCTCCAATGAGTTTATTATCCACTCATTGGGTTTCTCCCAGTATTTGCCACTGCGACCCCACTAGAAGTAGCTTTATATACGTAATGCTTAGTGCAGGAATTGGGACAAAAACATGATATAGACTGCGTGCTGCATAGTCTGCGCAGGGGCGCGGGCGCCGCAGTGGCACTGTGAAACGAGTAAACCAAAATTCATTTATGTGGCTTTAAAAAATTTTTTTTTAGTGGCCCCTTAGTTTCGGTTTGATTAATCGACTTTCACGTGGGCCACAGGAGTCTAAACGACAGATGGTATGCAAACGTCGCCTACAAGTATGCCCTCATTACCCTAGGCCAGGGGTGGCAAACCTTTATGAATCAACGTGGCAATTTTAAATTTTTTCAACATACCAAAAAAAAATGTTTATGATACTCAGATAATTGGGTGAAAATACTACCTACGCCACGCGTGCCATGCGTGCCATTTATTCGTCATCCCTGTCCTAAGCTATCCTTATTCCGTAGTTGTTTGTATTTAGTGAGAAACTTATAATTATAATCCATGAAATTATAATCACAAGTTTCTCGTTATAGAAACAACATTTACAAATTGTATATCTGTTTTTTCTTGAATAATATTGATATAAATTAAATCGCAGGCATTATCGCTGACGCGTCCCTGCCCCTCTACGCGTACATCGCGGGCAGCCCGAGCCCGCCGTGCCCGCTGCCGCAGCTGCAGGACTTGTGATTCACATCATCTTCCGAGCTCGTACGAGTATGTACAAGCAGTCTCCTTCCCTCAGGCCAGTGCGCAGTCTATTGAGTTGCAACCGAGTTTAATAGGGTTGTACGCACTAAAACCCCTTGAGGTATCTTTGCTTATCAATTTATCATATTTAAGGTACCGGGATTTAAATAAATAAACAAAAGTTTCACACTCCCCACTAGGATAGTCTGTTGGGGATGCCAATGCAATGTTGGGGAACACAAAAAGACAAGGGCAACTAACACCCAGTTCCAGGACAGATATTTAAATTCACCATTCAAACATCTGCTCGAGTGGGAATCAAACCCGGGACCTCGAGCTTATAACGATATATTACCGCTGAGCCAGACAGGTCGACGAATCGTCGTCAGGTCGTCGTCTTCATAGGATCTTGGCTGTGTTCTCCCCTAATACGATCCCTGAGGCATCATTCCATAGAGATGCGGGCCTCTTCCCTGGGCTCGTTTCAACAGGTGCTCAGCTCTGTTAAATCGTAGACGGCCGCCGCTTGCGATGACTACTTAGTATCACCAACAACCATTAATCCTCCCACTGCTGGGATACAAGTCGAAGGGTGATTAAGACGGGGTTTGAACCCGTCACCTCAAGAATGCTCATAGGTTCATAGTATACATGTGCATAATCTTCTTACAGCCTGTCCGATCCAGTCAATGAGGACCGACATGACCGCATACATACTAGGTCTGATCGGCCTCCCCGTAGAGCCGGGGGAGCAGGCCGACTCCTGCGACTCCCTCACCAACACTCTGCCCCGTGCAGCGGGACCAAGTGCTTATGTATACACTGAGGGTGTAAGTGTTTACAGAGAACGCCTATTTTATTATTATTTTTTTTAGTTAATGAATGAATGAAGAATGCTTATTAGAAATTGTTATTATAATAAGTTTTCACTAAAGCTATTGGAGCTGGGATGCAATCTATTTCACATTTGTATAAAGAAAATCCAGAGCTCGCACCTTCATTGCTTATACAGAGTTATACTGAAAGGGTATGCTAAGTCGAAAAGGGCTTATAGTACTCATCATTATGAACAACTTTTACTATGGGACAAACCAGGAATTCGCGAAAAAAAAACAGCTTTTCCGTCGATAGTTGTTTGCTATGGAACAGCTGATTTTTTTTCGTGATTTCCAGGTTGGTCCCACAGTAAAAGTTGTTTATAATGATGAGTACTATGAGCCCTTTTCGGCTTAGCATACCCTTTCTGTATTGTCCTAATTTTTTTTTTTTAATTTTCTTAATACTTTTTAGGAGGAAGCCTGTATCCGCCACTGGAAATATGTAAGCAATATTTTATTTTCCAGGGCGCTGCGCTGCAGTGATCATTGAGGTACGGATCTCAGACGAATTGAACCGTCCGTTCGTGTGCATCAGATTTCCCGTGAACATTGTCGCGCTCCGCTCCAGCGGAGCCCGGCGCACCCGCTGCTAGCAGGACTACGCCGATTATTGCTTAAATAGAAGCCGATAATATAAATGATATGATATGCTATGTATAATAATAATTATATAAGTAATAATAGTAACCAATAACGTCGCCAGCCTTTTGGGTTCCCTACCCGCGGATAGTACCCTAAGCTCTGTTTGTACACGCTTTTTATTATCTTCACTTGTGTGTTTGTTTGTTTGTGTGTGTTGTAACCGACTCCTTTGGGTGCGATTTTGACCCACTTTAAACGGCCAGATTCCGTTCAAACTTTGTAGATATATCGAGGACCGATGACAATACACTAAACAAAGCGTGTTTTTTAGTTTTTTTGAACTATTATTTATTTATTTGCTGTTTATGACTATTAATGTAATCTTTCACTAATCAAATTATTAAATGTAAAAAACAATAATTGCATAAAATTGTTGATGCATTTTATTATAATTAGTATGGGAATACTCACGTAGTTTTGAATCGGCTACTCCGACTATAGCTTACTAGCATAGTTTGTAGTATTATAGTACTTATTATATAACTTTAGTTTACTAGTAAATAGTTTTATTATTGTAGTGTTTTTTGCAGAGCCCGCCTTGGGAAGTTTTTTTTTTATGTAATTGAGTGACGAGACGAGCAAATCGCTCGCCTGATGTTAAACGTCACCTTTGCCAGTTATTCCACCGCCAAGCAGTAATGTGCAAACATTTTTGTGTTCCGGTTGGAAGGGCATTGTTTCCAGTGAAATTTCAGGGCAAATAGGAGATTAAACCATTTTGTACCGTGGGTGAGCACTACTGCTTGGCAGTACCAGTAATGTAGTGTCATGGGAAATTTTACTCTTATATCTCAGGGTGACGGGCGCAGTGCTGTGCCGCGCTGGGTTTTGCATTCTAAAAATTCTAAATTCTGGGTGCTGCAGTCCTGTTATGGGCAAATGTGACGTTTAACATCAGGCGAGCGATTTGCTCGTCTCGTCACTCAACATAAAAAAAAAACATTTTCTCAATCCCATTTTGACCTATTTTTTTAAATATGATTTTGTCATAGTTTCAAATGGTTTCTTGATTATCGTGTTATAATAGTAGTTTATCTACACTAATGTTATAACATTCTACTTATGTTTCCAATACTTGTGTTATAATGACTACTGTTATAGCACAGACAACATTTAAGCAATTTCACATGATGTTATAATATCCACATCGATGTCGTAATGAGTCATTATAACATCGCGCGCTCGCTCCTGATTGGCCGCCCTGCGCGCGCATGCGCGCTCGCTCCTGATTGCGCGCCAAGTTCACTGTGACAATACACGTTTTTATCGCTCCTTTCCCGTGGTACACCTATTTTGTTAAACGTATTTTATCAAGTATTGGAAACATAAGTAGAATGTAACAGCATTAGTGTAGATAAAGTAGTGTATGCAACTGCATCTAACACAGGTATTAAAACACTCGTTACTATTACCCTTCATTATTATATGACAGTTGCATAAATACTTTTACCCACCTGCTACTTATTTAAATATTGTGCACTTGCTTAACTTGTAATATTAATCTTTGTATGTAAGTAAAATACTTAGTACGAAGAAGTTTTTTTATTTACCTATGTATAACCTCAGATCAAGTAATACGCAGATATAGTGCTGCCTTAGATCCAGGTGAAGCCAAAAAAACTACCCTACTGCTTGTGTGCGTATACTTCAAGCACATATTAAGCGCATAAACTACCCGAATCAATCGTCAAATCTTACGTCAGTTGCTCAGAGAACGTGGACAAGAAAAATAAGTACCTAGTAATAAGGGTGATTGTAACCGAAAAGTGCTGACTACTGATAACTGATTTTTTTCGAGATTTCAGGGTTGGTCCCATAATAAAAGTAGTTTATAAGTATAACTAGTAGGTAGTACCTACTATCAGCCCATTTCGGATTAGAGGCCACCCATGAATTACTTAACACGAGTTTCATGATTTTTGACCCCTCCGTCCTTGTGTGACGTAATTTAAGGATGGCCCCTGGCCCCTGAGCATACCCTCTAAGTAAACCCTTTTCTACCCGTTGCTGAGTATAGGTCTCCACTTCTTATTAGGATAGTAGGTATCTATTATAACGCATGTAAGTGCTATTGAGTTCTCGCGAGAAGATTAATTAGTTAATTACCTACCCTCGAGAACACACGGAATTCGCTGAAAAAAAAAAACAGTTTTCCATAGAAAAATTACAACGATACTCTACAAGATCCAAGCTGATAGGTATATTTTTCGCGAATTCCGGGTTGGTGCCATACTAAAACTTGTTCATATTGATGAGAACTATGAGCCCCTTATGCTAGCATCCCCTCGCAAGCATACATCATTGAGACCCTTTAGTTAGAGCCACATATTTACTTTTGTCTAAATTTTACATATCTTTAAGAACTATCTGAAATTCCGGTTTCATTGTCAGGAATGTAAAAATAGCATGATTTGGAAATATTTCACTGTTTAGTCAGCTATTTGCAGGTGTAGTCGACACCTGCCATGTAGAGCTGATATGAACGGATTAGTGATATTACTAATTCATAATAACTCGGATTTCGAAAGTTTTAACCCTGCAGCTATGCGACTCCATATTTCACAAAAAATTGTATATGACCATTGACCAATTCTGTCCCGTTTTTTTAACCCTAAAAAATCACGGCGACAAAAGAGTACACCTTCACAAAAATTATCGTGAAATACACAGGAATATAGCCTGTTAGACTTCGGTGCTGCATGTACTCGACGAGGGGTTCCCAACGAGTCACACCAAAACGAGTCACAGTGTGACACCATGTAATTTCGGTGCAGTAAACGACAGCAAAGAATGGGTAAGATTTACCTACCGAAAGACAGGTTACCGGTTAACCCAACCTCTTATCACCGAACACCCCAATAAGCTGTTATTTTCAAAGATACTGAATACATGCAATCACAGCTCAATCGGCACACCTGTTGTTATCAGCCGATAATGCGTATTTATAACTGGAACGAATAATTACAATGATTCAGTCTCAGCCCATTCTTTCAGTATCTACTAACTAGTTCTAGAGTATTCTGTGCTTTTAATTCCGAAGATGTTGAAGACAGCTGTTCTGTTTCTCGGGATCGTGGCCGCGGCCTGGAGTCAGAGCACTCCAGTCAACCAATGTAAGTGGTTTGTTATAGTAAGGAGAGAATCCTGAACGTTTGATGGTGAATGTCGCCAAGAATGTGCGACTGTGCGTTATCCGAACTCCGAAGCTATAACTTACTTATTTCGTAGTCGTATGTGCTTAGTGAGTTTTGCATGTCATGATTAAAAACTTACATCCAACTATCCTATCTACTAAATACAATATTATAAACGCGAAAGTTTGTAAGAATGTATGTGGATGTGTGTTTGTTACTCTTTCACGCAAAAACGGCTAAACGGACATGAAATTTGGAATGAAGGTTGTTCATGGTCAGGATTAACACATGGGCTGCTTTTTATCCCACGAAACGCGAGTGAAACCGCTGAGCGCAGCTAGTAATATTGTAAATGTGAAAGTTGTTACCGATCCGTAGCTGCTAAACAGACTAATACAATTTGAATAGGGATATTTATGTCCCGAAAGAATACATTATAGGTAATTAATTTATTAAAAATGTAATTGCAGGCCTTTTCGTGAACGCACCGACCCCCCTGAACACGCTAATCGAGGGCTGCCCGACTCCCCCGTGCCAGCTGCCGCAGCTGCAGGATGTGGTGCTGCACATCATCTTCCGAGCTCGTATGTTGTACTTTACTTTTACTCTATACCTACTAATCTTTTTTTATCTACCCTTACCTTATTAGTTTGACCGCCATCTCGCCTGATGGTAAGCAACGATGCGGTCTACGATGGAGGACGCTTACCTAGAAGGAACCGATTTATTCTCGACTTGAAGACACTCAGATTAATTATTGCAGGTAACTCTCGGGAAACACCCGCTCGGGCAAAGCATTCCACACTCCAGCAGTGCGCAAAATAAAAATGGAGTCAAAGCGCTTCGTACTAGAGCTCCAAGATACAGACCTTGAGCCTAGTTTGGGGCTCACCGTTTTTCTTTTTTTTGTGTACTTTTTCTATATTCTATAGTTTTAAAACTGTATTTAGTACTTTTTCTCTTTTGAAATAAATATATTAGTTTTGATTTTGAAAATATATTTTTACAGCGCGTTTAACGCATTCAATGACAACCCTCGCGGTGGCCTACATCCTGGGCCCCATCGGCCTCCCCTACGACCTGGCCGAGCAGGCCGTCACCTGCAACTTCCTCACGAACACGTACTGCCCCGTGCTGGCGGACGAGGTGGTCACCTACACGCTGAGGATGTACATCGAGCCGTTCTTCCCTATTGTGAGTATTTATTTATTATTTACTTGCTGCACCCGGCGGTTTCACCCGCTGTTTACTTTTAAACCATCCCTGAACTTCCACAAATATTTCAAGATCAAAATTAGCGAAATCGGTCCAACCATTCTCGAGTTATAGCCAGACAAACGAACAGCGATTCAGAATTTATACATACAAGCTATTTTAGGGTTCCGAACCTCCTTCAGAAAAGAACCCGAGGCGAGGCGTCGCTGTCTGCCTGGTTGTTACAGCCAACTATTAGATAGATATTTTCTAATTCAACTTATTATGTTCCAGGGCACTTCAGTGACCATAGAGTTCAGGATCACGGATGAGGTCGGCCCGATCTTGTGCATCAGACTGCCCGTGACCATCACCGAGCCGCTGCCGGGCGCTGCTGTGGCCGACTCCAGGTCCAACAGGACCATGCCGGTCACTCTTACCATAGACGCTGATGGCAACCCTTCGTTCAATTAAACTGTTGATACTATTGTGTTAAATAAATGTCAAATTTTACGCAAATACAATATTTTTTAATGGTTTTTCTTAAGTTTATGTGAATTTTTCTTAGCTTGTGATGGTTAGCAGATTATCGTATTAAGTATAGTAATATAATATATATAATATAATAACATAATATGTGCTAATGTGCTTGTTTAATATAAGAAAATAAGATGAAATATTAAAAAAATATCCTATTCTTATTCGGAATGGGGGCGATAGGTCCTGCAAATGGTGCTTTGTGCGTTTCCCCCTTGCCAGCGATCACCCGAGCCAACCCAGCCCCCTAAAATATCGGAATGTGTCTCTGGACCGCTGGCACAACTGCTCCAGTGGCAAAGATGGTACATGTCTTATGTAAAAATAAAAAATAGCCGAAGCGGATAATAATAAGTAAATGTGGTTGTGCCTAGGATATAAGCCAAATTCTCAAAACCAAATTTAATCTTCATCTGTTGACCCGTTTCAGCGTCAAGCGACTCCTTTCCTTTCCACTTATTTATTTGACACATAAATAAATCACAATCGAAGTTTAAGAGTTTGAGTGAGGTTGTGGATAACATTTCACCAATATTTGCTTACATATGTCGAAGAGGAGCCCCTGGGAGCCCCGATTCATTGAAACGGCTGAAACAGAGGCTACGTCCCTGGTTTAGTTAGAACTGCTCCAGCCAGAGGCGGATTTACACATTTGCCGCCCGTAGGCTATTCAACATTTTGCCGCCCCTACCGACCTAAACAATTCGATACACTAGCCCTGTCCCCCCTTCCTGCTCACAATAATACTTTCTTTCAGAAATCATGTCCGAAAATTAAAAAAAAGACGTGTGGCACTCGGGGACTGCCGCGGTAAAGCTATTGCATAGCATATTTTTTGCAAATACATAGAAGAAGATAGAAGCTATGCAATAGTTTAAAAATACTGATTGTACTGTAAATGAGTAAAAAGTAAGACAGTATTTTTTCTCTCCTGAAAAGTAGCAAAATTCAACCTAGAGATTTCTCTACCACGCTGCCTGTGAAGAAATATCTTACGAGCTATGTGAAGAAATATCTTACGAGCCAATAATGAAGAAGGTTCCATAATTAAAGTCATGCATACTTAAATAAATTGCAAACACGTTAGGCCCCGCCCTATCCCAATATACTGAAACCTTGCCAGCCAGTACCCATTAAAAAGCTACCGAATGTCAAATTAGATTACTTTTTTATTATTCCAGCCAGCATACTTTTCTGTCATAGGTGGATAAATGGAGGAACTATTTTTTTCTAAGAAAGACTGTCATTTTTGTTTGGAAGTGCAATAGTGGCGCCTCCATTGAACTATTTTTTGACTTCGGTGGGGGGTGTTAGGTTTTTTTGGAACGGAATTTCTGCATTCCACGCTCAAGGCCCGCGATAAAATCTATGCAATAGCTTAAAAAACTTGCCCCAGAATTTGCCGCCCCTGAAATCTGCCGCCCTAGGCTCCAGCCTACTCAGCCTGCTGGTAAATCCGGCTCTGGAGCCTCCAGCGCAGAATAAAAAAAAATAAAAAAACAGTCGAATAGAGAACCGTCTCCTTTTTGGAAGTAAGCACAGGGAATAGTTAGCTTTCTGATTGCTAAGATGATTGAGATAGGCTCAAGGCTCAAGTATAGGGATAGAAGAAAACGACATGCTAAGCCGAAAACGAATTTATGTAGAACTAGGAACTAGTTGTAGTTCATGTTATGAACACTAGGTGGCGCGGTTTTGGTTCCATACAACTTGTAGTTTACGTTAACGCGATTGAATAATGAAAAAAACGTCGCACTAGGCACTCTGTAAATAAATGTCCAATTATCGAGTAATCCCATTTAGTTATAATTCCATTATCCATGCAATTGGAGATTTTGACATTTCTTTGAAGTCGAACAGTATTTTTTGACATTCTAATAATTTTATTTTCTTTGACATTTAATTTATTGTGTATTTATTAGTAAAAATTGTATTTGACATTCATAAGTGTACATTGCTGTACCCACATTAGAATGAATTACTTTGAATTTTGAATTTGACCGTGAACTCTTAAGTCAAGTCAAGTCAGTGCAAGTCTAAAGGTTGATTCACACATATCATTGAAGCCACAGTACCGGCACAGTGCGAAATATTCTTTCATACATTCTCTATGAGTGAACGAATTGAGAACACTCGCTGACACTGACAAGTGGGGATGCGTTCATAGAGAATGTATGAAAGAATATTTCGCACTGTGCCGGTACTGTGTCGGAACTGTGGCTTCACTGATATGTGTGAATCGACCTTTAACTGGATCTCCCAAGCTTTCGTCTCGTTCTGTCAAAATAAATCGAGATAAAAAACCAACGCGATTCGATTCAGGCACGCGCTAAGAGTTCACTGTATGGCCCCTGAAATCAGTGAGTATGACTTTACTCTATGATAAGAACGAACGTAGGTTACTTTACTCAATTGTATACAATACAGGGTTATAAGGAAAGGGTATACTGAGCTGAAAAGGGCTCATAGTACTCGTTATTGTGAACAACTTTTATTATCGTGAAATTACGGAAAAAAATATCAGCTGTTCCTTCCATACTTTTTGTCGAGTACCTAAGTATTACAAATTTTACAAAAACGGTTCCCGATTGTCGCCCGTGGGGACGAAAATAGGGTGTCAACTGGTAGTGACTCTTTGACATTTGATATTGTTTGATATTTGCTCTACAAACTAATATTAATTGGAATAAAAATAGGAAAGAACTAAAATTTGTATCTTGTACCTCCACTACCTCCGAAACAAATTGACCGGTTTTAATGAGGTTTTTTTGAAGTATTTTTATTGAGAGCGTTCATAACTATGATTCAAGAAAGCCTGTTCAGCCGTTTGAAAATTATCAACAATCCGTCAGCGGTTCTTTCAATGTTTAATTTTTTACTCGCCTATGAGTTACGCAACAATATTACAAACGTAGGTAATAGGTGCTTATTTCAGACAATTATCTCAAAACAGCATACCCAATGTCAGGGTTATCAACCAATTTATCATTATTTTATCTCATTTTAATAAGTTTATTAATCAAGTCTTGTACTTAAATTCGAATAAAATTACCAATAAAATGTTTATGTGAAAGTGCGCTGTCTCTCTTTGTTTGTAGAGGAATGAAAGAGACGAATTGTAAAGGTTTGGTTCGATTACTGATAGAATAGTTTACGTTTTGTGATATTGCGTAATTTTGCCGGTCAGTGGTGTGAGAGAGCTGGGGCTACAACTACGAATTCAAGTAAGTAACTGAATTAAAAAAAAAACTTTTAACTTTTTTAAACTTCGAAAATCTTTCAAATAAAAAAAATACTTTTTAAACATCATTTTTTTATATGGTTTGGTCATTAATTACGTTCATTTAGATTTCGATTTTTTCTATTACTTTTCTAATTTAAGGATTCAAAAATTAATTAGTTACGTTCCATTAGGACACGAAGTGTTTTTTTTCTTTTTTAAATTAAAATGAGGATTAAGACAGGATTTTATTCAGGTATCGGAGCTGTCGTTCTAAAGAAAACGCTCTTAATTTATGTGGACTAAAAACTAAGCCAGCCACTTAGTATAGGAGAAAATAAAATGTAATTTATAATAAAGTTTGAAAGTTATGCAGTACTTATACCTAGGTACTTATTTGCTTTTCTTACGAGTATAATATTTTTTGCCTAATAGTGACTTTATTAGCAAATTAATTTAAAAATCTCTTAATCTTAACAAATTATTTTCAGGCGTTTAACTTTATTGTTTAAAAATATTTCAAAAGTAAGTTCGTTCAAGAGGCTACCAATATTTTCCTTCTTTATTTCCAGTCTTACAACCATGTCTCTGGTAGCCAAAGCTTTCGAGGCCAGCGAGATAGTGCCCGATGTCATCCCCACCGCGCCCTCCGTCAACATCGAGGTAAGCCACGCTTCTTACTCACCTGATGAAGATCTCCGAAGATTAAAACTAGTCGCAAACGACTTCATTTTAACGTGAGTATTCTCGTGTTAATTATAACAGAAAAAAGAACCAGTCTGAAACAAGACTGTCTGTGGCGATAAGACCGCCTTTTATGTGTTTTACTGCGATTTCGTGGTGGTAATAAAGAATTATTGTATTGTAAGAAGATGTCAGATTTAACAGCTATTTTTTGAACACTACATTTTGTCAAACAATACCAGTTTAGGTACATACCATGCAGTAAGTACTATGCATGGATATGTCCTTCATGGTTCTTTTCAACGATCTTTAAAACTATTTATGGTTATTCATAAAGGTTATGCTAAGCCGAAAAGGGCACATAGTACTCATCATTATGAACAACATTTTCCATACATTTTGTCGAGTGTCATTGACATTTTTATAGGGAACAGCTGATTTTTTTTTTGCGAATTTCTAGTTGGTCCCTAAAAGTTGTTCATAATGATGAGTACTATAAGCCCTTTTCGGCTTAGCTTACCCTTTATGAATAACCCTGTAGATTCAACATTCGCATATTTCGCATTACTTATTCTCCGTACTAAAATAATGGACCGATTTAAAAATAAACGATTATTTATTATTCTGTACAAAAACGAACACCAGCAGTCCACCACGCACACACCACACCACCTGGTGGTGGTTGATACACCATTTACAATCATTTCTACACAATTGTGATTCTCCATTCATTCTTTGCTTCTATGCACCGCAAACCGCAAGATAGTAAGCCGTTTTGGCAGATCAATACAGCTAATTCTAATTAGTTACCATACGCCAAGCTTACTAGTTAACTAAGATTACTACGAACAAAGCTGTCTTGTTCATTACAGCCTATTAGACGAAGACATCAGACACTTTTAAAATCTTAAAAAAACCAGTCAAGCATTGGCTCGAATATCGAATCTATAGTTTTAAAGAGCGTCGGTTCTTATCGCAAAGTTCAATAGCATGTAAGTAGGTTTATGGTGAGTTACCAACATATAAGCTTCACCACAAACCATGCATGCATAATTGCATATAGCCTAGCGCATTCGCATACGTAGGTTATTGTGGTAATTTACGACTGTACTTTGTGCATTGTTATGAATTTCAGAAGTACCTCTATACTTCTGAAATCTACTTCTATCTCTATACCTCTTATTCTATACAAGTAAGTAATTAAAAAATAAATTATGTCTAGCTGCACGCCACGCCGCGGTTTTTTCTGCTATACCACAGGTTTTACGCTTATTTTTTTCAGATAAAAGCATTTAGTCTGTGTTAATCCTATCTTACTAATATTATTTGGTTAAGTAAACATTTTTTTAATAACGTTTCACACTCATAGCTCCCCACTAGGATAAATCCTGTGTCGGGGATGCCACGGAACACACACAAAGACAAGGACAACTAACACCCAGACCCAGAACAGATATTTTAATTCATCATTCAAACATCTGCCCGGCCGGGAATCGAACCCGGGACCTCCGGCTTATAAGGCGGTTACACTACCGCTGAGCCAAACAGGCCGTCGATATGTGAAAGTTTGTAAGTTTGTTACTCAATCACGAAAAAAACAGGTGGACGGAATTGGGACGAGATTTGGTACAAAAGTAGCTTACACCCTGGATTAACAAATACCCAGGCTACTTTTTATTTTATCCAGCAAAACGTCGGTGAAACCGCCGGGAGCAGCTAGTTTACAATAATATTTTATTCTATTACATAAAGTAGACCATAGTCTTGTCAATCGCAGCTTTTCAGAATAACCGATGGAATTAATTTGATTTGCCATCTATCATAAGAAATATAACTAGATAGGCTAGAAGCATGTCGGCCTATACAGACTATGGATACCTACATCTAGTATACAGCGTTATAAGGGAAGGGTATGCAAAGCCGAAAATGCTTATAGTGAACCCTTATAGGCAACCCTGAAATCGAGAAAATTCTCGTAAATCAGTCCCATAGTAAAAGTGTTTCACAATGGTGAGTACTATGAGCCCTTTTCGGCTTAGCATACCCTTTCCTTATAATCCTGTATTTGCACCTATTCCTTTAAAAGCCTTACCAATCATTTTGGAGCGTCGGGTAAAAACTCATACGCATTTCAAAATCAAAAATATCAAAATACGTAAAGCATTACAAATCATGCAGCCGGAATAAGCTGATTGTACGTAATAACGATTCATAGATAAAAATGATTAATTACTTTTGAATTACCATTTGTCCTTGCGTGATTAGTGATTACGAAACTAATAAACAATGTTGTAACCTTGTAACGGTCATTAGGACCTTCTTAAAATATTTCTTCCAGTGTCATTGGGATTTTTCTATAGAACTGTACCTACTGTTGATTATTATGTTATTAACTTATTACTGATTATACAGGGTAATGAAGTGGGTGTGCCAAGGTGAAAAGGGCTCATAGTACTCATCATTCTTAACAACTTTTACTATGGGACCAACCCTGAAATCGCGAAAAACAAAATTTCAGATAAATCGGTTGACAGGAAGAGGGTGAAATTTGAATTACTAAATTTGACCCAAGAAAAAAGAAACGTGAGCTAAATAAAACCGTTTAAAAATCAACTGTTCCTCATAAAAATGTCAATGACTCTCAACATATAATGTATGCAACAGCTGATTTCTTTTCGCAATTTTTGGGTTGGTCCCATAATAAAAGTTGTTTATACTTAATACATATATCCCTTTTCGGCTTAGCACATCCTTTTGCTAATAACCCAAAAAGCAGATTTTTTTAACCCCCGACGCAAAAGAGGGGTGTTATAAGTTTGACGTGTCTGTTTGTCTGTCTGTCTGTCTGTCTGTCTGTCTGTGGCATCATAGCGCCCGAACCACTGAACCGATTTCAGTTTAGTTTTTTTTGGATGAAAGGAGACTTAATCGAGAGTGTTCTTAGCTATGTTTTATAAAAATCGATTGAGCCGTTTAAGAGTTATGGTGGGTTAAAGTGGGGATGGAAGAACCAAAATTCTACAAATGTGCCCAAAATGGTTGTCAAATGAAAGATAAGATATTTTATCAGGGGTAGGACAGTCTAGATTTTTTTTTAATTAATAATAAAAAAAAAAAATAATAATAAATAAAAAAAAAAACCAATTTATATACCAATGTTGGTACTAGTACTAACATACAAAAAGTATTAAATAAAAACTTAAATTAAAAATTTAAAAAACCCCCGACACAAAAACCTACCTAAAAAAAGTACGAAATAATAATTTGATTTATTTAACAACCTGTACATAAAAACTAAAACACCGCTAAAAATATTAATAATTACAACAAAATATTAGTTAGTTACAAAGAAAACGTCGCGTCGGGGGGACCGTTTCTAAATATTAGTATTAACAACTAAGCTACCACGATGAGTATAACTCCTGACTGATTAGTATACCCCCCCCCCCCCCCCCCCTAACTAACTAATATTTTGTTGTAATTATTAATATTTTTAGTTATAAATAGCTTAACAAATAAAACTTTGATACCTATGCCCCGTGCGTTTTTTAGCTGAAGTACCCGAGCGGCGCGATCGCGTCGTTGGGCAACGAGCTCGCTCCCACGGTGGTGAAGGACCAGCCCTCCGTCTCCTTCGAGGCCGAGCCTGGAGCATACTACACTTTGGTCTTCACTGGTGAGTTTGGCTTTTATTGGTGAGATGAAAACCAGGGCGATCCAGTTTAGGGTCGCGCTAAGTGCCTACTCGTTTACCACTGTAAAAAACGGACCCGATTTAGACCTCAGAAAAATTCGCTACTACTCTAAACTAAATAATTAGATAGGTTTAAAGTTTTATCTGAAGAAGGCAGATAATTAATTACAAATATTACAATAATAATAATCTTTAATTCAGACCATAAATGTCCATACAGTTCACATAGGTACAATTGAATTGAATTGAATTCAATTTAGAAAATTATAAGTCTTACAAAATCGACATCATTGAAACATTTTTGGAGCTCTTAGTTAATAGATATAATTTCACTAATATTAACACCACTATTATTCATATTATGTATCCTCTCCATACTAAGGTTGCCTGGAAGAGATCGCTCTTAGCGATAAGGCCGCCATTTGTTGCACTAGTTTTAAGTTTTATTATCCTTTTGTTTGTAATATCTGGTGTGAACAATAAAGAGTTTATCTATCTATCTAATATACATTCAGACCCCGACAACTACGACGGGCCCGAGAAGGTGTACCGCGAGTGGCACCACTGGCTCGTCGGCAACATCCCCGGGGGAGACGTCTCCAAGGGGGAGGTCCTGTCCGGGTACATCGGCTCCGGACCGCCGGAGGGCACGGGCATCCACAGATACGTCTATATTCTTTACAAGCAGCCGGGGAAGCTGGACTTTGATGAGAAGAGACTGACCAATAAGTAAGAACTTTAAAGTACTCTAAAGACTTTCAAGTAATGTAAGAATTTTCAAAAATGTATCCTAACAACAACTAAGTACATGGCTTCTTACTTTCTTGGCTTATACTACTTGGCAATGTATTGCCAAGATTTGTCAGATTTACAAGGACTTTCAAATATTGTAAGGACATTCAAGTAATCTATTGACTTTCAAGAATGGTAAGATGTTTCAAGTAGGTAATGCAAAAGAATTTCAGTAAGGTAACGACTGACTTGTGAGGTATTTCAAGTAACGTAACGATTTTATAGTTATTTAATGATCCACTTTCAAATAATGTAAATACTTTCAAAGAAATCAATTAGTGGTTCTTTTGTAAAAGACATATTTCTCCGCAGGTCCATCGACGGTCGCGCCGCGTTCTCCACGGCCAAGTTCGCCGAGAAGTACAACCTCGGAGCCCCGGTCGCGGGCAACTTCTACCGCGCGCAGTTTGACGACTACGTGCCGCTGCTTTACAAAAGCTTGGGGGTTTAGACCACGCCATTCTTTATTTATTTATATTATGTAGAATTATTAGAGTTGTTACAATAAAAACTAAAAAAAAACAAAGTTCATGTAGGTTAAAAATATACATGATTTTAATAGTTGTAATTATGTAGGTTTATTTACTGTTTTGTTATTTTTTCTGTATGTAAGTGTTAAGACGGAATACTTGCACACATAACAACACACACACACACAACACACATACTTATATCACGATCAATCGTTTTATATAAATAATTAAGGAAAAATAAATTATTTTTGTCAACTAGAAGAATTACACTTACCTACTTCCCTGGTTTCCTTAGCTTTGTCAGGCTGGTGTGGTATGTTTGTGACTTACGAATCCAACTGTCTAAGTAAGAAAATTTAAAACTACTTTGTTTTACGCTTTCATGAATTTTATCATTACTTCAGATCTGGTAGGCTTATTATGCAGGTACATAACAGATAATCAGGATCGCAGGCCATCCCGTTTGCACCAACATAATTACCTACACCTGGCTCTCGCTCGCACTTAACCCACTATTACATAAATAAATAAATATAAAATGATAGTAAATAACAGCGCAGACTCAAATCTTATCAAGTTATCTGACAAACAGATGATTCGAGTTCTTCAAATATTTATCTTACGAAATAACTTTTTACTAAATCTAGCCGCCAGTTGTTGCATTCGGATAATGGTTATCCATTTGTTTGTAATTTGTGAAATAAAACTAAAAAATAAACAGTTTTTCTATCTATCTGTATCCTAAAGTTGTTCCAAGTTAATAGGTATAACTTCAAAAACCATGATGTCACCAAAATGTGTGGTTTTTATAATGTTCCTAAATTCCGAATTCCGATTAATGTTGTTTTGTTCTGTGTTCCGGTTGGAAGGGCATTGTTTCCAGTGAAATTACAGGGCAAATGGGAGATTATACAACTTATATCTCAGGGTGACGAGCGCAGTGCTGTGCCGCGCAGGGTCTTGAATTCTGCGAGTTCAAAATTCTGGGTGGCGCAGACCTGTTATGGGCAAACGTGACGTTTAACATCAGGCGAGCGATTTGCTCGTCTCGTCACTCAATCAAATAAAAAAAAAAAAAAAAAAAAAAAAAAAAAATAATTTCGTTTCAATGAACTCTGCGCTAACACACGAGCAGCTGTTTTTCTATCACGGTGTAATACCTGATGTTGTTTTATCACCTCCTGCGACTGTCTTGAAGGTAAGAAGATTTTAATATCACCTATAAAAAAACACTGGTATGCTTGTTTGACCGCCATCTCGCCTGATGGTAAGCAATGATGCGGTCTACGATGGAGCACGCGCGCCTAGAAGGAACCAAATCTTTTGCGAGACTTCCGACTTGAAGTTCAAGTTACCTACCTATAGCTTCGTAATGGGTCTGGCTGCTGTTTGTTACATTTCAACAGATCCTGATGATATATTATTTCGCAATGAAGTTTGTTTTATTATTAGTGTTTTGTTTTAGTTGCCTAAAAGAGATCGCTCCTCGCAATATAGTTGCCAGTTTTTACTCTGAAATTTGAAAGTTATTATTATTATCATTTCGTTTGTACCTAATCGCGTGTAAAAGTGTTTTTCTATCTACTTAGTGAGATAATTAATATTCCAGGTAACTTTTCCAAATGGCATAGAAGTTGAGCTCGGCAACGAGCTGTCCATAGCCCAAGTGGTCGGCGTGCCGGCGCTGGAGTGGAGTCACAGGCCGGATGCTCACTATACTCTCATATTTTGTGGTAAGAGTCCTGAGTCCTGCGCCTTGTGAAGTAGAATTTGCGTTAGTGTTTTGCTATAATTATAATAAACGGCGTAAAGTAAAAACTACGGCTTTATGCTACACCACGCTACGCCATCACATTCGCGATACGTAATCTACATTTCTTAGGAACTATTAGCTTCATATGCAACCTTTAAACTCCCACTGCTGGGATACACAGGTCTACCCTCGAAGGGTGATTAGGCCGTATTCCACCACGCTGGCCAAGTGCGGGTTGGTAGATTCACATACGCCTTTGAATTCCTTCTCCGGACGTATGCAGGTTTCCTCACGATGTTTTCCTTCACCGAAAAGCCAGTGGTATGTAAATTCGTACATAAGTCCCAAAGAACTCATTGGTACGAGTCGGGGTTTGAACCCGCCACCTCAAGATTGCGAAGCGGCTGTTCTCCCACTGAGCTACCACGGCTTCATTACTATTACTTACTATTAGCTTAGTTTTAGTGTAATCGACAGACAAAATTGAATCAGACAGACTGGCTAGAGTATTACTATGGAAACTAACGTGGTTTTCACACATTTTTATTATAATTAAACACGGGAAAAAAAATAACAAAAAATAAAAACAAAAACAAACAATAACAAAAATCTGGCTAGAGTAATTTCAAATAATGGAACCAAAAAAATAAAACTTTAACATCAACATAAATTGGAGTCTACTCAGAGCTTAGTCTCATTTTTCCTGGCTCTTTTTTGTTGGTAATAAAATCTATAGCATCTTTTACTCTGCAAAATCTATCTATGCATAATCTTATTTTTATTACACTGCTTTTATTTTTCCAGACGCCGACGCCCCCTCCCGCGCCAACCCCGAAGCGCGCTCGTTCCTGCACTGGCTGGTGGTGAACATCCCCGGCGCTGACGTCACGTCCGGCTCCGCGCTCACCAGCCTGCTCAACTCGCACCCCGAGCCGGCCACGGGGCCGCATCGGTACCTGTTCCTAGTTTATGAGCAGCCGTCGGTTATAGAGTTTGAGGAGAAGCCGGAGTAAGTTGAATGAAAAATAAGTTAATTTAAAAAAAAATCCCCCCATGAAGAAAATGACCCCTTAAATGTGCTAGTTTGTATAGTCTGTATTAGCTAAAAAATATCCATACATTTGTTAAAGCAAAAGTATTGCGTTCCACACAATCACTTATGGGTCGATTACACGTAACGGGTACAGTGGCGAGACAGTAAATGGCATAGGTACTTGGCCGAGCAAACAAATCATGGTTCTAGTGTGTCTCGCCTGTCTCGCCTCGTCAAACTGTTTATACAAACCGAGTACTCGGCCGAGGGCACTGTCTCGCCACTGTACTCGTTATGTGTAGTCCACCCATCTCACCCAGATCTCAGTGCAGGTGATATGTGACAGCTCGTAGTGACTCGTAATAATATAACGCTCAAATATAACTCAATCTTTCAGCGACAGTTTCGAGCGATTCGGATTTTCGCCTGAAGATTTTGCCGCCAAATATAACCTCGGAACAGCTGTTGCTGGAAACTTCTACCTGACTGAGAACCTCGAAGATACCAACTATAACTATTATAATTAAGGCAGTAAGAAGGTTATTACAAAAAGTATTTAAGCCCGAGACAGGGTTTTTTTAGTTTAATTTTTATCGACTTGAATTTGTAACTAGAACACCTGTATACAGGGTTATTCATAAAGGGTATGCTAAGCTGAAAAGCGCTCATAGTAGCGCTCATAGCTGTTTTTTTTTTCGCGAATTTCGACTTGGTCCCATAGTAAAAGTTGTTCATAATGATAAGTACTATGAGCCGTTTTCGGCTTAGCATACCCTTTATGAATAACCCTATATATGTAAGTACGCATTTGCAATAACATCCTAATATAATCTTATATCGTGTTTTATTTATTTTTATCAAATTTTATGGTAAAGGACATTTTTTAAAAACAATTTAGAAAAAAAAAGTTATAAAGCAGAAAATAAAACAAACTTTTATACAACATCCTCTTTTATTCAAAGGATAATAACTTTTACTTACAAGCTAATATAATGCACTTTGTTACACTGGTGAGAAAATAAGGAATTTTACTTTGAGATAACATTTCAATCGAAAAATACCACACACTTAAGGTAATCGCACAGTATTTAGGATAAAATCATTTGATATTAGTTTTGTATGCAACTACCTTTATTTAGAGACAGACTTTTTAGGCTAGAAATTCGAATCCTTATACATATTGGAAGCATATTTGTAATGTCTTTTAAATCAATGCTTATTTAGATAAATGCGTGCCAAATAGTCTTCAATATGTTATCTCGCTTAAACTCGCCGATTAATCGTGTATTAGACAGAGTAAAAACACTGATGTTGTAAAACTGAATGCCATGTTTAACACGGAAAAAAACATAGGAAAAAAAGCTTTTTAAGTATTATGCAATCTTTTTTCTAAGCAGTTAAAAAATCTCGATAAAAAGAATTGCTATAGCTCTTGTAGATTTGCAAGAAAAGTTGCGAGAAGTTTTTCTTTTTACTTAAAATTCGAACAATATGCAAGCTCGCATATATGCAAGTTTTAGTAACTTCAGTAATTTCTGCAAGTTAAACATGTAATATTTTGCTGCAACTTTTTCCTATTGCAAGTTTTTTATGCTATTGAGTGACGAGACGAGCAAGTCGCTCGCCTGATGTTAAACGTCACGTTTGCCCATAACAGGTCTGCGCCACCCAGAATTTTGAATTCTTAGAATTCAAGCCCCTGCGCGGCACAGCACTGCGCTCGTCACCCTGAGATATAAGATGTTTAATCTCCAATTTGCCCTGAAATTTACCCTTTATTTTTTTTACTATATGCACTTAACTTCAGTGTTTTAACTCGTCTCTATGTTCCATTTTAAGCGCCAAGTTGTTTGTATAGAATGGGCACGTAGTCGTCGTACTGCGCCTGGTAGAGGTTGCCGGCGATAGGGTCGCCCAGGTTGTACTTCTTGGCGAACTTGGAGATTGAGAACCCGCCGCGGTTGTCGCCGGAGCTGGAAAATAGAAATAATTTTGTTTTTTAAACCAGCTTCCATTGCTTTGTCGTCGGATCGGAGTTACACACGTATGTTATACCAAATTTCAGCTCAATCGGACGTCGGGAAGTGGTTCAAAATTGAGTTGCAAGATTCCACCCGGACAAACATAGTTGCAAGTTAAATAAAAGCTTGTTAAACAAAAAAAAAACTTTTTAGTTACCCAATCACCGATCACACCATCTTTGCCACTCGAACAGTTGTGCCAGCGGCTCAGAGCCTCGCTCTGTTTAAGGAGGTGGGTTTGCCCGGGATCACTGGCAAGGGGAAAATGCACAATGCACCCCTTGGCGGGACCTATCGCCCCCACTCCGGATAAGAATCACTCAATCACCATCCTAATACAAGCTCTCAGTAGCAGAGCGGAAGATTATGCGTAAAATTCTGGGCCCAACTCAAAGAGATGACGGGAGCTGGAGAGTGAGAGAGAACACCGAGATAGAGGAGATGATTGCCGAACCCTAACATCATAGGAGAGATCAAGGAGCCGAGACTGCGCTGGGCAAACTACTTGCTTCAGGATGGGGGAGGATCGTAATGTCAAGAAGGCGTATCTTGGAGTTGCAAGTGACCGCCGACACCGACACCGACCCGTCGGCCGGCCCGATACGAGTACCGCTGGATTGACGCCGCGCGATCCGACCTGCGTGAACTACAAGCCGACGACTGGCAAGAGACAGCGCAAGATCGTGTTCAATGGCGTTCTCTGGTGTCGGAGACCAAGACCCACTTTGGGTCGCTGCGCCAGAGGAGTAAGTAATAAGTGATCACCCCAAGGCTGTACTCACGTGTTGGTCAGACGCGGCTCATCGAAGCTGATCTTCCCCGGCTGCTTGTAGACCAGGAACACGTATCGGTGCAGGCCGGTGTCGGGCGGCGGCCCGGAGCCCACGTACGCGGACAGAGTCTCGCCCGAGCCCACGGCGGAGCCCTGGATGTTGCCCACCAGCCAGTGGTGCCACTCGCGGAACTTGGGCTCTTTGCGGGACGGCGCGTCGGGGTCTGCGAGATAAGACGCGGTGTCACAGAAGGTCAAAATAAAAAACGAAATGAATGTGCTATTCTGGATGACGCAGTCCTGTTATGGGCACACGTGGCGTTTAACATCAGGCGAGCGATTTGCTCGTCTCGTCACTTAATAGCATAAAAAAATGTATCTTCGTTCAGTCTAAGACTCTGTAAGTGACTCGTTAGGTTACTCTAAGACTACAAATAAAGCCCGAGTATGAAACTTGTATTTATACCCATACTAACATCTAACATACTACACTAACATGACGATTTTTGTACTTATTATGCATTGTTTATGCCCTTTATAAAATCAAGAAGTTCTTCAATTTCACGTCAGAAGTAGGAACTTCGTTGAGAATGCGATTCGCGATGCAACGGGCAGTTGCGCGGTGAGCGATTTTAGTCTTACATCTAAAACAAAGAGTTGAGAAAAAGATAGCGGCTGATTTACCAGGAAAAAACTCACCAGTCATAGCGAGGGTGTAGTAGGTGCCAGGCGCGGCGTCCCAGCTGACCTGCGGGACGTCCTTCACCAGCGTCGGAGTCAGCTCGTTGCCCTCGTTCACCACCGCGCCGCTCGGGTATTTCACCTGTGACATACATAGCAATGACTGTTACTCTTAAAACCTCGTACTAGAGTAAATAAAAATTTAAAAACCATCCACATTGTTACGGTTGAACCGATTTTGATAAAACGTGTCTAAGAATCACCGCTCGAAAACTTGCTTTCAAATAAAAAAAATATATAGTTTAAAAAACTAAAAATCACATATTGTCATCGGTCTTTGACAGGTGTGCAAAGTTTGAATTAAATCTGATCGTTTATGATAGGGCAAACTCGAGTCCAGAAGGGTCGGTTACAAACATACAGGTGAAACTAATAAGAGCGTGTTAATAAAAACCGCATCCAAATCAGTTTACCCGTTTAAGAGCTACGGTGCCACACACACACACGCAAACATAGCGGTCAAACTTATAACAACCCTCTTTTTGCGTCGGGTTTTAAAAAGGTTATATAAAGTCTACAGGCGACGGCGACGGTGATCGCTTGCCATCAGACAGTCCGTTTGCTTGTTTGCCATCTCGGGCATAAAAACAACAACAATATTATATTTTGAGTTGTTTTTTATTAGTATTAAATAGTTTGACTGTCATCCCGTTATAGTTCACGTTTGAACTCTAGTTTAAAATTAACGTTAACATCCCAGCTTCCGATACCATCATCCTATGGCATTTCATTCAGCCCCATTATCACAAAATTATACCTATTGCAAAAATAGCAATCGTTGAAATATCAGATAGTTAATCTGGTAATAATAAAACCGCCAAAGCCATTAATCTTGTCAAATAACCATGTAGATATCATCCGCCTAGTTAAGTGGACACCGGTGTCATTTGGGCGGTTATCTCATTCGCCATCATACTAGATCGATGTTGGCCATCATTATCCGAGCCGAGTGGTAATACGTGTCATTATATTTAGCCCCAGAAAGGTATAATCATGCTGAAATAAGCTTACTAATTTGACGCGTCACAATGCGATTTATACTAGCGATTTATTGCAGTAACTAGCTGCGCCACACGGTTCCACTTGGTATATGAATTGTTAATTTTACCGGCATAAAAATAGCCTATATGTTATCTAAAGTACAGGTTACTTCCATACTAAAATTAATTCCAATTCGTTTAGTCTCGTTTTTTAAATTGAGTAACTAATATACGAGTACAACCATTCATATTTGTAATATTAGTAGTATCGTATAATTAACTTTTTCACCTACGAAATTGAGCGTCAAAATTTGAGTGATAATAACATAATTAGGATAGAAATGGGTTATGAAATAATGCTATAATGACAAGGTCGTATTTGAAGGTATTATTTTGCCTTTAAAATCCTGGCGTTTCTGTATGGCTGTCGAACAAAACATGGCATGTTTTCGCACTTGAAATGATTAGGGGGGACTTGTGATTTTATTAATACACCATAACAGCAGATTTGTTTTAAAAACATGGCGGTTTTTAATTAAATATAAACATTTTCTAATTAATATTAGGTTTAATAATGTTTTAGTTCCGCGATTCCGATTGTTTTCAAAATAGACACGGTAAAGTTAATTCCGTTGATTAGTTTCGTTGGTGTTGATTTATGTGCAGATATATTTTTTACTACTTAATTAAAATATGTAGGTTAGGTACTTAGGTAGATATACTAAGTCTTCTTTACTTCTACAGAAAAATCCAGAATGCAGTCCTGTAAACTAGATATGACAAAGAGTTTTTCTGACTTTTCCTGGCCCGACTTTTCAGTAAATTGAATTGAATTAATTTGAAAAGTCGGGAAGGATCCAAAATCTGAGTGAGATCTGCCAAAGTAGCCAAAATCTAATTTTATATGATGGATGATGGTTAGATAATGCTTTCTTTTTTCATCCTGACAATTTCAAATGTTGCCCTTTTCCCTGACACAATTCTGGACATGTTATGAAAATTCCAGTCATCTAGTAACCCTAGCCGTGGCCGGATCATGCCCCGGCCCCGTTCGCATCGCTCACGCAATGGCACGCTTTTTATTTGTTGTGTCAATACCATTGCTGCATGCATCACTTGCATAAGACACAGGACTTACGCAAGAAACCGGCTTAGTTTGTACAAATATTTTGTAACATTTCCGATAACAAATCGCGTTTTGGAAGATAAAACTGCCGAGCAAGAGATTTGTAAAGTATTTTTAGCGTTCAGATAATGATAGAAGCGAACTTGTGCTGATAGGAGACTTCATGTCACATCTAAACGCCTAAACTAACCGTTTAGTGCACCAAAGGTTTTGTATATCAAAGTAGGGGTGTCTCTAGCCTATCAGGTGCCGGGGTGCATAGCCATGTCCAGGCGATCCTTAAAAAAAAGAAAGAAAGAAAGGAAAAGAAAAAAAAAGAAAGAAAGTTTGGCGCTCTTAAATTTAGGAGGCCAGTAGACACCCCTGATGTCTCACCGCTCGGATGCACTATTTACGTTCTGGACTTTGGGTACAGTGGGCCTAGCACAAATTTGACGTAAAAATACGTAGCGAGTATTCGATGGAAAAGTGTACGCCATTTGCACCCGTCAGAAGCACACTTGACAGCCGTAAATGGCGTACACTTTTCTATCGAAAACTCGCTCCGTATTTTTACGTCAAAGTTGTGCTAGCCCCACAGTACAGAAGACTCTGTACCGAAGGTTTTGGCTTGTTCTATAAGGTGGCGGTGCAGTGGTCCAAGTCTAATTAGAATACCGTCTGTATTTGGAATTCGATTTTGTATTGTAATTTAAAAAAACGGATTAAAAGTATGAGGTCCGTCTTCATGCTGCCATTTTCGTATTTCGTCAGCTCAATCGTTTATCCGAGAAATAGTGATATAGAGTTTCTTTGAAACCTTAAATGCTAGTCCTGCGTTTTGATAATCTCTGCTTAGTCCCTAGTCTTATGCGGTAAGTACAGCCCTAACTCAAGCACTGAAATCTTCCCATTTCCTGTAAATTCTAGAATCAGTCAGTCAATCCAAGACAGCAAAATAGATTCTTCCTGTCACCAGGCACCAGCTAATTTGACGGTTCCGGCGACTGACGTTGCGTGACAAGTAGACAAGGGTCAGCCAGTTAAATGCAGGTTTAAACTAGAAGCAAGCAAGAAATAAGTACCTGTTTATTCACTGAGATTAAGTCATTTTCTCAAGCAAAAAACAGCCACAAAAAGGTGAATTGTCACCATGAGGATTGTGAAGTTGGTCACGATGTAAGGTTTTTTTTTGTAAAATCAAATGGCGCTGTTAGATTTGAGCATATTAAGCTTGCGCTTGAGTTGAAATATTGGGCGTTTACTGTTTTAAACTTTAAAACCTCGAACTGAATAATGATCAGTAGTTCAGTACCAGGTCCGCATAGCTAGGAGCAGCTATAAATATGTACAAGTATAACATTAACCTCCGTCAAAAAATGCATTAGACGTATTTGATAAAATTGTATGAAAAATGCAGTCCCCATTTATAATGTATAATTAAGCAATAATTATACATTATAAACATACTATACATTATTTAATTAAATTAAGCATAATCCTTCTAGGCCCAAGTTTGAAGGCTTTTTAAAACAGATCTAAATTTTCTAAAACTATTGGCATCCTTGTTTAATGGCTTGCAATGATAAAGACAGATATATTTTTAGTTAGTTTAGACCTGTCTTAAAATGCCTTCAAACTTGGCCGTACTATACGCAAGTTTGTAAGAATGTATGGAATAGTTTGTAAGTATGTATTGATGTACGAGTATGTTTGTTTGGAATGAAGGTTGTTCATGGTCTGGATTAACACATGGGCTACTTTTTATCCCGGAAAACGCGGGTGATACCGCGGGGCGCAGCTAGTAATCAATAATTGTCAAGAATTATTTGTGGGTTTTGTGGTAGAGTATAGGTGGACAGGTAATTAGATTTTTAACATTCCGCCTTCAATATTGATTCAACTTCAACTCCTGGTTGTGGCTCTTGTGAAGATTTTTTATGTTAGTTATAAAGTCTATCTAATACGTATTCAATGTCAAGATATTTTTTTCAAAGCTACATACATATACTGAATTAATAAAACACAATAGACTGGTTTTTGAACAAACAATTAAAATACAAATGCGTGGTTTATCGCGTCTTTTGTCTAATTTTATATGAATATTAAACGCAGTTTAAGTTTTTGCTACAGCCCGCCGAACAATAACGGCCGTAGGCAAATGGTCTTTTATTTCCAGTTTTTATCCATGCGCTGATAACAAAGTTAGAGTATTAATGTTTGTCACTTTCTCACGAAGTAAAAAAGGTAGAAAGAGAACAAGTACTTCTTAGGAAAGAGTCAAGAGGATGGGAGTTACAATGTGGTCATCTTCGACCACATTGTAACTCCCATCAGATGAGATTGTGGTCAAACGCAAGTATAGACCGATACAAATGGCCAAAATATTTGACAAACACCGGACTTTTACCATAAGGGCTATTTTACAAGCTTTTATTTAACTAGCAATGTTTGTATCTTCGCGTCTAATCTTGCAAAATTTTGAATCAGTTCCCGAAGTTCGATTGAGCTGAATTTTGACTCCGATGACAATGCAACAAAAGCTTTTATAACGACCTTTTATTTGGCTTGCCATGTTTGTTGTCGGTGTCAAATCTTGTAACTGATTTTTGTACCACTTCCCGATGTCCGATTGAGCTGAAATTTGATGTACCTGTGTCTCCGATGACAACTCCCCCTGGGGGGGTTCCCAACCAGTCACACCAAAACGAGTCACAGTGTGACTCGTTGGGATTTTTTTTCCCAACCAGTCACACTGTTACACGAGTGTGACTGGTTGGGAACAAATTTTTTAAAAAGATTCCCAACCAGTAACACTGCCACAATTAAAAAAAACTATCACTTAATACTTTTGATTCGCTCGGTACAAAACAATCTTATGGTACCAAAACCAAACTTATCTTTTGTTTCTAACAATAGATATATTTTTTTGACAAACTACTAAAAATAATAATGTTTGTAAAGGGGAAACCTATCTACTTATTTAAGTAAAACCCTCAATACAAGATAAATACAATACTTTAATGAAACAAACTTAATTGAATACAAACGGAAAATGAAATTTACTGAATCTTAAAATATTGTTTCAAAAAATGTATAATTTATGGAAGTACTGGCTGTGCCCCGCGGTTTTACCTGCATTACCCGGGATAAAACGTAGCCTACGTGTTAGTCCAGAAGTCCATGAAAGACCTTCATTCTAAATTTCATGTAAATCCGTTCAGCCGTTTCAGCGTTCATTAGAAACAAACATACATACTTTCACCTTTATAATATTAGTAAGATGGTACGGATCTCAAAAACTATAAGATTTAAAACTAACCTGAACAAGAGCAGCCGGCGCCTTGGCCACCACATCTGGAACCACCTGGTGGACCTCGAATGCCTTCGCCACGGTCGCCATTCCTCTCGCAAGCACCCTAAAATTGACCATGCTGTCTGCTATTAACAAAACGAGCGCAAATCTCAAAAGTCGTCCCATTTTTGACGCTCACAAAGATATAAGCGTGAGAAGAGTCAAGACGTGCGGTCGTCGCGAAGGTTGGATGGAAACTGAGAAAGGTTAAGCAAGCTAGAGGCAGTTTTAAACTGGCGGTGGTAACCAGTTTAAAATTGAATTAATAAAGCCTATTTCACACGTTGCGATTTGATTGGCAATTTGGTTGAATCAGCAATTTAATTGTTCGTGCAGCGTTGTTTTCTTGTTTTGAGTTTAGCGACACTCTGCGATGTGTTTATGGCTTTTTAGTTCTTTATACAGGGTTATTGAGGGTATGCTAAGCCGAAAAGGGCTCATAGTACTCATCATTATAAACAGCTTTTACTACGGGACTAACCCAGAATTCGCGAAAAAAAATCAGCTGTTCCACACATTTTGTCGAGTGTCATTGACATATTTTTTTTCTATGGAACAGTTGATTTTTTTTCGCGGATTTCGGGTTGGTCCCATAGTAAAAGTTGTTAATAATGATGGGTACTATGAGCCCTTTTCGGCTTAGCATACCCTTTATGATATTTTATGATATTTTATGCTATTTATGCTATGATATTTTATGCTATTTCTACAAGTTTACTTGTAGAAATAGAAAGACATTTCTTATATTTAAATGAGGCAGGTAATAAACTACTAAAGCTATCATTTCAAGACCTGTTATAGTGTTTTTGTTGGAAAAGTTTCAATGGTTTTTAATACTTGATAATATTTTGATTACGATGGCTTCGCATTTTGATTTTAATTTACAAGAACTTGGTAACAATTTAAGTTAACTCAACTTAATAAATAAAAAACTATGTAAATCGGTTTGTGTGGAACTGGCTTTAATGGGTTGTGTGCAGTTATAAAGCGAGGTGTTTTGATGACTGCACTGAATGAATGGGGTTTGATATGGGAATCTGCCAGTTACGGGAAATTACTATTGTGCTGGTCGGAGCATGATGGTATGGTGTTAATCTCGGTACACTTATACGATCGTTATCACGTTATCACGTCATCTGACGACCTGTTTGGCTCAGTGGTAACATATCCGCCTTATAAGCCAGAGCTCCCGGGTTCGGTTCCCGGTCGGGCAGATGTTTGAATGATGAATAAATATTTGTTCTGGGTCTGGGTGTTAGTTGTCCTTGTCTTTGTGTGTGTTCCATCCCGACACAGGGTATCCTAGTGGGGAGCTGTGAGTGTGAAACGTTTATTTTTATCCCCATCATTTATATTAGTATCATAATCATAGAATACTGAGCACATAACATATATTATCATTAAATTCATTAAGCTGATGTGTAATTTCAAGCCAATGTTACGCCAAGGCAAAGTCGTGCCTTGCGTCGTGACTTGCGACGTTTAGTGGCATGCTACACAAGCATTGCAAGATTGCAACATCAAATATTTACAAAGATTTAACCAGAAAAAAGGGACGAAAAGGAAGACTTTTTTTAACTTTTAACCTTGTAACTTTTTCATGCTGCAAAAACAAGATTTCTTTTAAGTTACAGACAATATTTTGCCTATTTTTTTATTATAGTCAGAAAAGGATTGTCTATCGTGGTACGGGCATATTATGTGAAGAGAGGAGGACCATGTTACAAAAAAGACGATGACCTTTAGTGTGAATGGGTTTGGGTATAGATGTCGAGGATGACTAAAGAAAGTATGGATGAACTGTGTGAAAGATGATATGAAAAAGAAGGGAGTGTATTCAGATATGACGAATGATAGAGATGAATGGAAGAAGTGTACATACTGTACCGACCCTACGTAGGTGGGATAAGGGTAGGCAGGTGATGAGAGTATGTAAAGGAATAAAAACAATTTTAGGCCTTTAAGATTAATTTGCAAAATGTTACAACAGAATCCACATCAAGGGGTTTACCTATAACCGCTGCTTAGTGTTAAATGGCATGAGTTAGTGCTGCGCACTTCATTTTTGTATTTTGCTAAAGTGAAATGATATTTCTCAATCTAAGTAATGTTTAAAAGTAAGGCTGTAAAATATAGTGATTAAATACATGTTTTAAAATGATATGGTAATTAGCTGCATGCACCCTCTGGTTTTGCCTATCCTTTGTGTTTGAGAGAACAAAACAATAAAAAAATATTCAAATTGGTCAAGTTGATTTTGAGTTTTAGAGAGACTAACAAACAACAATTGATCTTTATACTATAATAATGTAAGAGAAGAAAATTATGATTCAGAGAAAAGAAGATTACCAAAAGCCAAACTGGATAGTTAAAAATAAATGATTATTTGAATAACTCAAAATAAATCATAATATTATGACACATTATGACAATGTGAAGTTAGGAATATGTTAGGAATATAGTTAAGGTACATCTAAACGGGCCATATTTTACGACAATTTGTAGCTGCAATTATTGGCAAACATTGTCCAGCCATCAAAAAAACATTTTAGTGCATTTTATGGCTGAGCAATCAATTGCAGGCAACATGTTGCGATATGGCTGCAATAGTATGGCCTTTGATTCAGAACCCTTTAATGAGCCACACAATCCAGCAACAATGGCCGACGAAATGACGCTCATCGCAGCTGCTTACATTGTTTTGGCAGAAAAACGACAGACCAAGTATTAGTCATTTTAATTTATTTTCAAAACAACACAAGAATGACAGCTGCTGACAGCACAGAATATCGCCACACCACAGATTTATACACGATGGACGTCGCAGCACTCGCAGCACACTTCACGTCGCGCAGAAAGTAAAACGCAAAGTACTTCACGTCGCAGGGAGAAAGGGACGCGCATATACAGTAAAACAGAACAACAATATAGATGGCCCAGATATATTGCAGTATTTTCGATTGCGAGGCGATCGTTCGGCCACACGCCGGCTACACATAAAAACATTTTGACATACCAAAAAATATGTGGCTGTAATGCCGGGCCATCCTTAAAATATTGCATAGTGTGGCTGGTATTGCTAGCAATGTTGCCGGCCACAGTATTGCAGCCACAAATTGTCGTAAAATATAGCCCGTTTAGACGCCCCATTAGGAATATGTTTTTTAAAGCAATAGGCATGCATATAAAAAATTCAGTAATTTTACTTCATGCTAATAAAAACAAATACAACAAAAATAAGAAATAAACACATTTTCTAAAATAACTAATAAATTAAAATTAGTATGAAAATAAAACTTAGACCAGAGCTCAGATCAAGTAGAAAGTTTAAGTTTGTTTGGTTCTTGATCTGAGGACCAGAGCTGGTTATCTGCTATGCTTCATGTTGAGTTGAGGCCGGTTTGTGGCAAAATTTATATTTTTTTCTTTTTCGTATGGTTTTTTTGGCACAACATAAATTATTGTTAGTAATAAATTGATTATCTTTTTGTAGTTGAGTTAAGTTTTAAGTATTTAGTGACTTCTAGTTTATGAAAGATTTTATTTGTTGCCAAAAAACTTATTTTCTCGAAGCGGAATATGACGATGGTTTTATGGAATCAATTGAGATTTAATAGCACTTGCAGCAAATAATATGATATTAATATTTTATTTAATATAAATAAATAAAAACTTTAATTTAGTTTTATGGTGATTAAAGATGCCAAACATAATTTAAAGATTTTGCCATCACAGTGGTCACTAGCTAAAAATATCTAGTCATATCTGCTGCCTAGTCAAATAGAGATGTAGTCGTAAAGCTCCTTACCCCTACTAAAAATACGCATAGATTTTTAAATTCGTGTCTAAATGGCCCTTAAGAGTTATGTACCCTCAGATCAAGTAAAAAGTTGATTTCTACTTGATCTGAGCATGTACCTTTATAATTAATCATTTTATTCGGAAACACATTATAGATATGGCTGCAAATCATAGAATCTGATTGAAATTAGGACTTTCAACTGACCTGTGATTAATTAGGTAGGTAAGTGCAGAAAAATCTAGAAAACAAGGTAAGCAAGTTTATAAGAACCAAGAAACTACAACTATATTCTTGTAGGCAGGTTAAGGGTGACAAATCAACATCGAGCTGTGCTGCGCTGTACTGCGCTGTGCTATGTTTGGTCAACTCGCTCGTCTAATATTTCAATGAGGATAGAAACAAACCATGCTGTGCTGCGCTGTGTGAAGCTACGCTCTGTTTAAAAACGCAGCAGTCTCGAGCGAGGCGCGCTACCCGCCGTGCTGAGCCGCGCTGTGCCGAACTGTGCTATGTTTTTTATGGATTTTTTTGTGCTGATTACTTTTTTGGTGGACGGATAACGTAGTTCTAGTTTAGCTTAGCTTAGTTCAGTGAGTTTAGTTTTCATTTAGTTTAGCCGGCGGTGGACGTTCGGCTTTATACTGAGCTAAGCAAAGCGCAGCACAGCTTGATGTTGATTCTTAAAAAAACGTAGCTTAAGAAACACAGCACAGCACAGCTCAGTACAGCGCAGCACAGCTCGATGTTGATTCGTCACCCTAAGTATCGGCATTTAAATGTTTTACCTTTACCGGTGTTAGTGTAGGTAAACTTGATATAAGAATTACATAATAGTTAGTGGGTACTCAGTTGGATTACAGGTAGACAAAGTTCAATGTGCTGAGTGGTAAAGTTAGGCGATAGAAAGTTAGTAACATCATGCGTTTTACGAGTAATTAAATATGAATTTACCTTTTTCACAGAGATAAAGAAAATACGAACGAAAAACTTTTAGAACAACTGTAAAACTAGTGTATCGGACTGAATCGTGTTGAAGATGATAACAAAATAAATACATAAAATAGATAGGAATAGGAAGATACGCCGATCGCTATAAAAAAAAAAAAGAAAACATAAGCAGGGCAGGGTTGCCGCGATACAAGTCTCAAAATTAAGCTTTAAGCTGGCTATTTTACTTGTGGTCTCAGCCCGCTGATTCCAGCTTTAATAAGGTAGGTAAGAAGAGCTGAGACTTTGAAATATAAACATAATTTCTGTTTTTTTGGGAATATGAGTAATAGCTAAAGCAGCAAATTACCAAAAAGCTGGTATCACAAGAGCTTTAGAGACCGGCTTTTTTTACCGGTTCTTTTAAAAAAATAGTAATTGAAAAGTCGATGTCAACAAATTCGAAAATTATTGTCAATGTCAACTATTACATAACTGTCAATGTCAAATTAAAAAAACTCAAAATGGCTTGGTTTTTGCGATTTGCAAGACGAAATAAAGAATTACCTATTTTTTTTATGACTTTTGTAAAATTATTATTGTTTTCGTGATCAAGTTCCTAAGCATTTCAATTAAAATATTCCCTGTTGCAATAGCAGGTGTTGGGATCTTATTTTAATAGAAATAATATGTAAAGGTTCTTGAGTTTTGATTTGTATTGAACCGTGTTAAATTTTCTCTGGACGCATTGCAGCACTTATCCACAGTCCACAGTTCAGTGGTCTCTTTCAGTGAATTAACAGTTGTTCCACGGAGATAAACCATTCTCTTACCATGGCGCCATGGCTATCAAGTAGCCATGCTTAACGATATTCGCCTTACCAAGCATTTAGTAGTGATAGCTGTAGTTCTCGGCATTATTTACATTTTGAAAGAGTACGTGTTTGTCTCAATATGACGACACAGCACCGCGTTGCCTATTTTTACAACGCCGACGTCGGTAACTTCCACTATGGCCCGGGGCATCCGATGAAGCCCCATAGGCTGTCCGTGACGCATAGCCTGGTGCTGAACTATGGGCTACACAAGAAGATGCAGATATACAAGCCTTATAGGGCGAGTGCACATGATATGTGCAGGTTTCACAGTGAGGACTACATTGAATTCCTGCAGAATGTCACCCCGCAGAATATTCAAAGTGAGTCATTATTGTCAATGTTACAATAAGCTGTCCACTTTTAAAGCATGCTTGTATAAAACATTAAATGTTTCGAATTGCATATTCAAACTAAATATAAGCTCCGGAGTTGTCATAAACACTTATGTTGAGCTTTGTTAAGTATTTCAGCATTGTCTCAGGGTGACTAGTGCAGTGCTGTGCCGCGCAGGGTCTTAAATTACAAGAATTTAAAATGTGGAGTGACACAGACCTGTTACGGGCAAACATGACATAACATCAAGCAAGCAATCTGCTAATCTTGTCACTTAATAGCTTAAATAAATAAACAATTTGTTTAAAACGAGATAAGAAGAGTAGTTACACTACACATTAGCTGTCTTCATTTGGCTACTGCATACAATTACAATCATTATGTATTACTAGTGGCACCCCACAGTTGGACCCACTACTCTACAAAACTGTAAATTTTACATGCATAAAAAATAACCAGGTGTTAATCCAGGGAGCCGGTTATCTCCACACTAAAATTCCTAATAACTTTTTTTATGTTGTTTTAAATCAAATAAAATTGATACTACACGTCATGTTACCTCATTAATTGAGGTCAATTTTTGACTTTATATTGCTCTTCTGCAAAAAATCCTATTTGTAGTTTTGACACTGTATGTAGGGGCAGTCAATATATTTGAATAAAAACTACTAGCTGCGCCCCGCGGTTTCACCCGCATTTTCCGAGATAAAAAGTAGATACTTTCACCTTTTTAATAGTAGTAAGATTTACTGGAATATCTTTTAAAAATCTCACTTATGATTTCTTCTACCACTCCAGGCTACTCCAAAGACCTACTCCACTACAACGTAGGGGACGACTGTCCGGTGTTCGAGGGTCTGTTTGACTTCTGCTCAATGTATACCGGTGCGTCACTCGAGGGGGCCATGAAGCTGAACAACAACGCTTGCGATATAGCCATCAACTGGTCTGGTGGACTGCATCATGCGAAGAAATTTGAGCCTTCTGGTGAGAATATGAATAAGATTAGGTTATGTTAGAAAGATTTCTTTAAATCCACGGTTTGTATTAATTTATTTGATGAGCCAGCAAAAAAGCATAACTTTACTACACGTCTGACTTTTGTCAATTAGAAGTCTTACTGTAACACTAAAATAAATTGTGTCGACTATGGCACATTATTTTTTTAGCTGCCAGAGTAAAAAGCCAGGGCGATCCAGTTTGGACTTGCACTAAGAGTTTGCAGTAAAGCCCCTTGGTACTTGGTGAGCGGGCTCTTTTCCGCAACTAGGCCGTAAGTCGGCCCTTTTTGCGTGAGCGGGTGACGGCGGCTACTCCAGCCACCCGATGTCCTCCAGGAAGTCCAGCAGCTTGCGTGTCACGCTGCAGGCCTCCCGCAGGGTTCCCGGTTTTCCCAGGAACTTCGCTCTCTGGGACGCCACGCTTTCGCACTCCATGAGCACGTGCTTGGCCGTTTCTTCCGCCTCCATGCATCCTCTGCACAGGGGGCTATCTGTGACACCTATAGTGAATAGGTGTTTGTTTAATGGGCAATGTCCGGTGACTATTCCGACGAAAAGTCGGAGCTTGTCCCGTTTTAGACTGAGGAGCTTTCGGGAGGTTCTCCGGTTCAGTACCGGGAATGCCTCCTTCGACTGCCTGCAATCCTCCATACTTGCCCAAAGCTTTTGGTGTTGTTTGTGCGTTCTCTCGCGAATCCATGACCTGATTTGGCTGAAAGGCAGGGGGATCATTGGCTCCGGTCCTACAGGGCGCATGGCCGAGCCTCTTCTTGCCAGTTCATCAGCCGCATCATTTCCTCTGGATCCACTATGTCCTTTTATCCATTGGAGGGTCAGTGAGTTTAGTTTACTGACCTTTTCCAGTAGACTGACATTGAACTGTTAGCCCCGAGGAGTGCTCAACCTTTTGCAGTGCTCGAAGAACTGCCATGCTGTCTGAGAGTATCCTGATATTGTAGCCAGTTACCTTCCTATTTAGTATTGCTGTTGCTGCTTGGATGATACCTGCACATTCCGCTTGGAAGATGGAGCTGTGTGTTCCTAGAGCTACTGCTACATGGATATTCAGCTCGTCTGAGAAAGCGCCTGTACCTGTACCTGTTTTCAGTAAAGCCCCAGTTTGTTGATAAATCTATTTATGTCTGTTGTTGAGATTACATCCTTAGTTTAGCAGTTTCTCCTCATTTTGCCTGTACAATTGTACATGAAACTGCATATTAAAATTACTGAATTAAAATAATTTCTCTTATAATTTATTTACTAAAATAGCTTGCGCCCCGCGTTTTCCTAGATGAAAAGTAGCCTATCTGTTAATCCAGACCATGAGCAACCTTAATTCCATTTCATGTAAATCCGTTCAGCCATCTCAGTGTTCAATAGTAACAAACATACATACTTTCACCTTTATAAAATTAGTAAGATGATAGGTGAGCAGCATAAGTTGATGTGCTTAAATCTTGCAGTGTCGAAATTTATTCATTATTATTTCATAATTTTATTTATTTTTTAGAGCCGTGGTAGCTCAGTGGGAGAACCGACGCTTCGCATTCTTGAGGTGGCGGGTTCAAACCCCGACTCGTACCAATGAGTTCTTTAGGACTTATGTACGAATTTACATACCACTGGCTTTTCGGTGAAGAAAAACATCGTGAGGAAACCCGCATATGTCACGCAAAAAGGGCCGATTACCGGCCTAGTTGCGGAAAAAGAGCCCGCTCTTTATCTTTTATTTATTTTTACAGGTTTCTGCTACGTAAACGACATAGTCATAGCTATCCTCGAGCTCCTGAAGTACCATCCCCGGGTCCTCTACATCGACATAGACGTGCACCACGGAGACGGGGTGCAAGAAGCCTTCTACCTCACAGATAGAGTGATGACAGTCTCCTTCCATAAGTACGGGAATTACTTCTTCCCTGGGACGGGTGATATGTATGAGATTGGGGCGGAGAGTGGCAGATACTACTCGGTTAATGTGCCACTGAAGGAAGGGATTGATGATCAGAGCTATGTGCAGGTGGGTTCTAGATTCAGGTGTTATCATATTTTCTTTTTTGATTTTTATTTTTAACACTTTCACTGCGGCTAATAAATCACATGCGCTTGCTTTAAGCGCGGCTAATAGTCAAATGCGTTGTGTTTTACGCGCCTGGCGTGTGCAGCCTTATTCGCGTCGCACAAAGAAAAACAAGGTATGGGTTTTCCGCAGTCAAAGTGTTAAACAGCTGAGCAGGTGGCTAGGTGAGTTGTCAAGAATTCGTCTGACCTATACTTAAACTATTCGCTTGAAACGTAAGCGGTGCCATAACACTTACCATAGAAAAAATTACGGCACTGGCTATCACATTACATGAACTATTTTTGTACACATCTTGTGTACAAAATCCATCGTATGCATCAGCCACTTTACTGATCACTCTAAAGCAGAAGTTCTCATGTTAACATGTTAAGGCAAGTGCATGTGATTATTAGCCGCAGTCAAAGTGTTAAGTTCTTGTGCTAACGTGGACTTACAATAATTTTAGTGTTCGTCGCACTTAAAACACACATATTTCCAGGTGTTCAAACCAACAATCCAGAACGTGATGGAGTTCTACCGGCCCACCGCCATAGTGCTGCAGTGCGGCGCCGACTCGCTGGCCGGGGACCGGCTCGGCTGCTTCTCGCTCTCCACTCGCGGGCACGGGGAGTGCGTCAAGTTTGTAAAGAATCTGAACGTGCCTACTCTTGTTGTGGGCGGCGGCGGGTGAGTTATTGAGAACAAAATTAAGGATAGATGATGGAAAAAAAATAAATAGAAAATCCAGCCTTATCCCCAAAAAGCTGGTCCGATTTAAACCGCGCTATCCCTTAGTGCTGTACAGTTTACAGCCCCAAAACTGCGAGGGCGAAGGCCGAGGAGCACCAGGCACGAAGTCTCGAGCATCAGCTAGTTCGAAATAAAACAAATGCATTCTATTTTTGAGTCACTTTGGGCTAAAACAAACACACGGGCTCGGTAGGCCTAGGAAAACATGGCACGATGACATCACGCGCACCTGAAAAGCTGGGTAACAGTAGCCCAAGATCGCGAAAAGTGGGAGGGTCCTACCCTCCCACTTTTCGCTTTTTCAAATGCCATGCTTTTTCATACAAAAATGTTGCCAAAATTTAAATCTAAGAAGAAAAATTAATATATGAAATAATAATGATATTTTTGTGATCTTCCAGATATACTCTAAGAAACGTGGCCCGCTGCTGGACGTACGAGACCTCCCTGCTGGTGGACGAGAACATCTCCAACGAGCTGCCCTACACCGAGTACCTCGAGTTCTTCGCGCCAGACTTCCAGCTGCATCCCGATATTAACAGGTATTTATATAAATTTTAGGGTTCCGTACCCAAAGGGTAAAACTATCCGTCCGTCTGTCAGTCTGTCACCCTGTCACCAGGCTGTTTCTCATGAACTGTGATAGAGACCTCCTATACAACAAACTTTTTTTAGGCGTTTTTACAGAAAAACGTTACGGCACGTTACACGTTCCAAAAATTACGTTAAAATACTTGAACGCTTCTTCTGGGCAAGTCTTGACATTTGGTGGACCTACCGCCATTATAAATAAATCACTTGACTAATGCCATAGCGTATATTTATTTGCGCTCCCGGTTCCTATTCGTGTTAATTCAGTATTTTCTACAAACAATAAATTGCTGTTGGAAAATAATAAACTATTATAATTGCAGTTCAAACAACGCGAACAGCAAGCAGTACCTGGAAGCGATCACGAAGCACGTGTACGACAACCTGAAGATGTGCCAACACTCGCCCGCGGTGCAGATGTCGCACGTACCAGGTGAATGCGAGCTATATACCAGGGGAACCATTATACGAAACAATACAATAACTCACACGGAAGCCTGGAAGAGATCGCTCTAAGCGATAAGGCTGCCAGTTGACGCACTAGCTTTAAGTCTGGTGTGGGCAATAAAGAGTTTATCTGTCTATTTAACACGGGAATACTCACGTAAAAATGAAGTCGTTTACTACGACTAGATGAAGGTCACCGAATGTGATCGAAGTTAGTAAACGACTGAATTTAATATAAATTTTTTTTAATTAAATTGTGTTAATTATAACAAAATGTTATAACCATGTTAGTTTCAATAGTTATACAATAACTCTCCCGAGTTCAGCCCTTGTCGAAATGTAGCAAAACTGAGACATTGTCGCATATATGAACAATGAAGCAAGGAGGAACAGATCAGCGTAAATTTGTTATCCGTGTGTACGTTGACAAAGCAATAGCCGTGTCACATGACCGAAGATTGCTCGCGAGGGGCGCCTGTATCTCGGTTACTGGACCATTGTAAGATTAACAATCCAGACTCAGGTACAAGTGTGCCCTGCGACCTTACACCGTGGATCAACAAACAAAGAACGCCTCCAGTGTTACAGGTAGATGTATTATATAAGCGGCGGTGATCGCTTACCATCAGGCGGACCGTTTGCTTGTCTGCCACCTATGGCATAAAAAAAACAGCTGGCTTCCTTGTTTCCTGAGTGATACAATCTTGGGCTTTTCAAGGTCAGAGTGAATGTATCTTCTAGGTCTGCGTGCTTCATCTTCGACTACATTGTCGCTTACCATCAGGCGAATTGGCCAAAAGACGGACAAATTCGTGTAAAAAAAATATTGGAATAACCTATCTAACTTAACCTATATTTAATTTCAGGTGATTTCTTCCCGGACGAATACCGGATAAAAGATGACCCGGACCCAGATGTGAGGATGCCTCAAGACGAATCGGACAAGATGGTTGAAGCCAAGAACGAGTTCTATGACGATGAAAAGGATAATGATAAGGAGCCCATCGTCCTGGAGCCCAAGGAGCAGACCGTGTTTATCCTGAGCTAACATGAACTCAGCGACTTTAGCATTGTGTTAGAGCGTTTATGATATACTCTCGAGTGAAGTGCTGGTGGTAGTTAATTTAAGGATTTTAAGCCACATGTTTATTAAAATTTGTCATGGCGATTATTAATTTAAGTCTAGTGTTGACATACTTATTGAATAGTGGTCAAAAACTAGTATCCAACCAAAACAGGTTATTCAGACGAATTTGAAACCGAACTGAATTGATTGTTAGTTTTTATAGTAAAACAGTTTAGTTAAGTTTTTGCAGTTAATGATTGTAAGTAATGAGCAAATGGACAAACATGAATTGGGCTTCCTTTAGAGATCCATCCACGGCTGCAGAGCAACCGAGGCCTCCGCCGCGTGCTAGGCCTTCCGATCTAGCTTTAGGTCGAAATCGCTTTTTGTATAAATATACACCTGTCAGGGAACTGTTGATATTGATTTATCTCACTGAGGGATCGGTACTATAGAAATAAGTTTATCATTCCTAATCAATCTAAAAAAATGTTAACTTAAATTTGAATCAAAATAAGAGTTAATTATGCTTTGTAAATAATTAGATTAAATATGCAATAATTATATTTTTTTTTAATTAACACTGTTTTATTATTTTATTTACTAAGAAATCTGTACTAATCAGTAACTAAATAGCAGTTATTTTTTGATGATTCTGAGGTAATTTTACACAAATAAAACTCACCCGAGGGTAAATATCCTAATAAGGTTCAGAAGAAATGAAACATTTTTTAATTTAAATTTAATTTATAATTCTAAATTACAATAATAGATAGTGTTAATAAAACTCATTAGAGTGTAAATATCTTAATTATAAGGTTTAGAAGAAAAAAATATTTTTTTATAAAATACATGTTTCTAATTTATATGAATCATTATTGAATTATCAATGAGAAGATGACTAATAACTACCAATTTTTAAATCTAAGTTAAAATCGGCAATATACTGCTGAAAGTATGATATATTCGGGCCGAAGTCCATTGTGAATGACACCAGGTGCTCACACTCCATTATGATTTCCATGGCCACTTCTTGAGATACTACTAATGTACAGTCAAACCAAAGACAACATATGTCCCTGAAACAACCCTTCTTCAACAACCTTGTCAGACATTCGTCAATTTTTTTCTTGCTTTGATATTTCAGCACTAAATTCTGCAAATGGGAACAATCCGTGAAGAATGTTAGTAAACTATCAATGCAAAAGTTTCCGTTGCCCAAAGTTAACTTTCTGAGGTTGGGAAATAACGGTTCTTCTTTCCTGTAATACTTTGGTACGCTTAGAGACGGGGATTGAGTACCAATGCAGAGGTTCTGGAGGTTCGGACATAAAGATCCGATGATCAAAATAGCATCAAAAGTCAGAGAGAGTTCAATCTCCCAAAGAGAGAAATGAGTCAAATATTTACCCTTGACCACTAACATTTCGTGAACAGCGTGAGTAAAAGTAAAGAAAGACAGATCCAGACGCTTCAAGTTACAGTTACTGACAGTGATTTCTTTCATTATGGCACCTTTGTCACTATCTGTCAAATGTGTAACGGACAACTCTTTTAAGTTGGGACAGACCGTCAGCAGCTTCCTAATGCCGACACCAGAAGCAAAGTGAACATTAAGTTTTTCAAGACTCAACGGACCAATTTCTACTTGACTGCTGATTATGGTTGTGCCGATGTCACATGTGTCGATTCTCAGCTCCTGCAGAATTGGAAGTGTTGAAATTAACTGTATTATACCAGCTTGGGATACGCATCTGCCTATTCTATGAACACGCTCATTTCTCGGCGGATCCATAGTGAGTATTCTTAAGTTTTGTAATTTTGCAACAGATAAGAGACCTTCATCAGAGACATTTCTTATGAGAACCGAAGCATTGAACAGAGATTTACAGATGTCTACTCTAGAGACAACATTGAGCTCCTCAAGTAATGGACAATTAACACCGATTACTGCGAGGATTTCATCTGTACATATGAATTTGAGGTCGAGATCCCTTAAATTTTTTAAGGTAGGAAGCAGATACAGCCAGAAGGAATTAGGGATGCTGGCACAAACATCGTATTTGCTGAAGATAGTCATGTTGGAGTGAGTGAGGGCTAAGAGCTGAATGCGTGGGTCTCCGGGGTACAGCAGAGTGCGTCGATTTACACAGAGGACATCAAATAATCTGTAACAAAACAGTTTCGTTACAATTTTTTACTAGAAATATAAAAATATTTGGTAATGACTTAGAATAAAATACGACGTTCCGTAGATAAATTGCTCACGCTATGAGGTCTGTAGGTAATGACGGGGAGCGAAACTTTCTAGCATACCTAAGTAGGTAACAAGATTAAAATAATTGAATAACTTTACTGTAGGGCAGTAAAGTTTACTGTAGGGTCAAGTAGGGTGTCACATTAAAATATATTTACCTCAGTGGTAGCGCAGACATCAAAAACTTTCTTAATGCTAAAGCCTCTCTCTCACATTCTGCGAATTGATTTTCTTGCGGATACACTTTTTTAATGAAATAACAAGCTGAGTTAATAAAAGAAATACTATTTTCAATACATAGATTGAACAAACTACAAGGCTGTTTTCTAGGAGACATGACGATTTTTATATTCTACATTTGTTTTGAATTAGTAGGAATCTAATAACATCAAGAAATCGTTTTATAATTTCCAAAACAATTATATTTCTATGGGCAAGTTGAGAATAAAGGAAATTGTTGATCTTTGAATCGATACTTTGCTAAATAAAACACGGCTGCCATATAAAATGTTTCATTTTTCCCTATATCGAATATTTTTTTCCCTAAAATGATACTATTTAGAATTTTAGAGGAACCCGTTTTGGTCTAAAATCAGCATAATTTTTTTATTTTTAAGTCATTACTTACAACCAAAGTACTGTAATTTTGTGGTTTGTGCCGCATGGGATCATATTTTATATGAACCAACTTGTTGAAACAACCTTTGGGATGGATCGGCCAAATACCAGCTTGAGGCGTTGGAGACCATTGAGAAACCTGCCAAGAGGCTCATTGGTAAATATAGACTCCCTTCGGACTAAACTCCAAACTCTCGAACATCGGCGCAAAGTCGCTAGTCTGTCGGTCTTTTACCGGATACATTTCGGAGAGTGTGCTTCTGATCTGCATGATCTAATTCCCTCTAGCCTTTTCTACTATCGGTCTACCAAGGGCAATAGAAAGCGTCACCGTTTTATGGTTGATATACCGAAAAGTCGTACGAAACGTTTTGATTCCACCTTTATTGTGCGAACCGCTAGGGTGTGGAACGCTTCGCCTGAGTGGGTGTTTCCCGATAGATATAATCTAGGTGTCTTCAAGTCGCGAGTGAATCGGTTTCTTCTAGGCAAGCATGCTCCATCGTAGACCGTATCGTTGCTTACCATCAGGCAAGATGGCGGTCAAATGCAAGCCTATTACTGAATAAAAAAAAATGTTTTTAACATCTTACAAATGTTTAAAGTCATCGGAGAGGGTTTAATTTTATTTTTATCCAGGATTTTCCAAGGTTTTCATTGGTTTTTTAAAGCTTTTTACCAAAAGGGTGACTAACGTGACCCTATTTCTATGTGCCTTAGCGGGTTAAAATGATTTTTGCCCCGAAGATTCTGTCTCCCAAAAATTATCCCCGGAGATCTAAAAATCCCCCGATTTTGTACAGAATCCCTGTCCATCTGGCAGCACTGTTTCCACTGATGGGCCAGATTGTGAGTTTATTTGGTGACATTGACATAAACTAAAAAATGAAGTTGACACTAATTTTGAAAGTCATTTTTTGGCTTAAATTTATTAAAGTACGTATCTAAAGATAAGCGCCCGCCACACACTCGACGAGTGGCGTGGGAAGTCATAGATTTATTACCTAAAGATAGAGCCAAAGTGTAACCGCACATGCGACAGCTATATTCTTGAAATAATGCCAGGATAGGAATGCTTCCCCCATCTTAGAGGAAAAAATTTCATAAAATATTTCTAATCTATAAACTTCACAAAATAAAACATTGTTATACAGGGTTATAAGGAAAGGATATACAAGCCGCAAATTGCTCATAGTAGGAAAAAGTCTAATAGTAGGAAAATAACTACTAGTATACTAATCTACTCATAATTATGAACATCTTTTATTAAATAGGTAATCTTGCGATTGCGAAAATAATGTACCTTATCTTAGTTTTGGGTCAGCAGGAAATATGAAATAGTCCAATAAATTAATTATTTATTAATTTATTGGGTACAATCCTGGGGAAACATAATTCACAACCTGGCAGCTACAAATCGTAGACGGCTCACGTAGTAACTATTATTCCTAATCTGTGGTTTGCCCACCTTGGCACGGTTACAGCGACGGGGACAAAAAATGAAAGGTCTGTCTCTCTTTTTCAACCGTGTTTTGGCACTTGCCATCTTGCTCTTTTTTACAAAGTAGCTGTTATGGTTCTGTCTGTTAGTCTGAGTTTTTTGGACATTTTTTTAAACTTCTCTATGGTTGGATTGATTTTCATCATGAGTACGCAGCGGGAAATTTGAAGTAGCTTACTTAATATGTATTAGGTACAAAGAATAGTTAGCAAATAAAATTTATCTTTCGATGTATTGTATGAGAGATGTGTCTACCTCGTCTCGACACTCAATAATATAAAAAAACCGGTTGTCTGTAAAGTCGGTTTACAGACGATAGTTGAACGCGACAACGTCATAATGAAAATACTGATAGAATGGTTTCATTTTTCAAAAGAAAATTTTAATTTGTACAAAAAGATCGTACCAATTTCAGAACAGACCTAAAAATATTTGACAACCAATTAACACTATATTTATTTCTAAAAAGACAAAAGAGATCGGACATCCCGAGTTCACCGTACCGATAGCGATAGCGGTAACGCCTCATCGAGGTAACGGCACATACGTCACACTTTTTTCGTACTTGCACCCGGCTCCCTCGAATTATAAGACGTTATCACGTCAAAAAACCTCGCTTTCGTTTTGGGATCGAAAGTTAAGGGTAGGTCCCATTTGTTCTATGGAACATGACGTCATAGTATAAAATGACACATTTTCGTCCCTATTTTTTCCATGGAACTACATACTACCTTTTCACCCGAGTTTCATGTCATAGAACAAAATGAGAATCAGTTTTTCCCAAAACCTTCCATGATGTTTAAGACGTGAATGACATTAATCACTGACGTTAATACCAGGTACAGTTCACTATAAAAAAAGAAACTACTCGCTACCTACCATAACATTTTTATTTTGCAAAATAAAAACAAAACAGCAGTTATACTTATTTCTTTAACTACTTACAAACTAAAAACAATTTTTCTTACCGCTAATATATTCTTATATTAATTAGTCCGCGATAAAAACTAATTAAAACCATTCCTTCTTTTAACTAAAACGTTCTTAAATTAAATAGTCTCCGAAAAATACTTATTTTGTACAAAGAGTTCTCCAGCACAAATTAAGATTCACTAAGACAAGCGGTAGCAAATCATTCTCGAGTGGCCAGTTTACATATCAACTTCAAGAAGTTTAAATATACCTATGTACATAGTTTGTTCTATGGAACAATTTGAGACAAAAAATTGGTTGCCTGTAAAGTCGGTATACGGGCGAAAGTTTTACGTGACAACGACTTATGTCTGTCTCTCTCGCTCTTAGGCGGGCTAACCATGCCCGAGTGGAAGGGACGCGTGCCTCTCACTCGCTCTCATTGTGAGCGCATAACGTGAGCGGAGCGTAACGCAGTTTCTTGAAGTGTCACCCGGCAAACCAATTTATAAGACGTTGTCACGTCAAAAATTACAAACTGTTCTATAGTACAATTAAGGACAATATTTTCTCAAATTGTTCTATTACGTCATGTTCCATAGAACACATGGGACCTACCGAAAGTTAATACGGCCTCAATGTATTAAAATAAACACTAAAAAATATTGCGCGTTGTCCGCGTACCACGCGTATGCATAAGCATGGCTTCACTATGGCCATAGCGCCACAGCACCGACGCTAAAGACTTGTTTATTGCTCAAAAGAAATACCTTAGGATTATAGTAAATATCAAACAAAAAAAAAGTTGTAAACCCTACTTCATCAAGAAAAAGTCCTCACCTTACCATCTATTTACTCGTACATACTTACTTACTCGAACCTGTTCAAAAATAAAATAAAATCCAAATTATAGAAATGGCCTACACAAGACTTTTTACAAGACAAAAGGTAGGTAGAGTTGTTTTGTTTATTTAAATTAATTATTTAGAGTCCAACGATATTAATTTTGTTTGAATTTATATTTTTTTATTAGATTAAATAAATAGGTAAGTTCAATATTGTAAACTTACGAGTAAGTCCAGAGTAGTGAGCAAACGGCTATTATGTATGATGTTTTTCTTTGCTTACAATAAAATTGTTCGCATGTGACTGTGACGTACGAACGTGTACACAAGCCAACGATTTTCTCTTTTTACGGTTCCTCCTTCGGGGAAGAACCCTTAAGGCGAGACTCATGCGTCTGTCCATCTGTATGTCACAGCCAATTATCTTACAAACTATAAAAGCTAGCGATCTGAAATTTAGCATGATGCTACATAGATTATGTTAACCGCTACAATTCTAAAAAAAACATGCTGAGAAATAATCTTAAGATACCTAGTACCTGAAAATTGGGACCTAAAATGGAGACCAAAAAATTTTAAAGCCAAGCAACAAGCAATGTGGTAGTGTGGGGTATGAAATGAAACCGCGAGAAAGGAGGTCGACTAACATGTGACATGTGAGGTCTGACATCTAAAATCTAAATCTAAAAATCTATATCTACAGGTTAAATTGCAGAAAAATACGATGGAATGGCCCATAGTAGCTACTAGGTGGTCATTAAATAGCTATTCTTTCTACTCGAATTTGGGATTTTCGTTTTTGAACAAAAAAAAAACAGAGTTTCCACTTCCAATTACCTTTATTTTTCTCTTGTCATACATAAGTTGGTAGATACATCGAGATTTAAAAAATAATATTTTATATGGTTTTATATTTTACTATATATGGTACATATAGACATATTCCGGAATTTATAATGTAGAGTTCCATGTTTTGTTATAATTATTAAATATCGTACACATTTTTAAAATCTTCATCTTGGTAAGTACATAATATTTGGGTAAATAATAACTTTATTTGAAATAATTTTTAAATGTATTAATTTCTTTATTCTACATCAGTTATATTTTTTTTAGCCTTAGGTATTATTTACAATGAAGATTTTATAATCTAGAATCTATTAAAACTAGTTTGAATATATCTAATCGAACTATTCTAATAAAATCTAGTAGATATTTACTATTAAATATTTATAAATTAGTATAATATCATTTGGCACATAATTTTAATGACCATAGACAACTATTATTTCATTGACAGCTAACTAAGTAGGTAGGTAGTTTAATTATTTAACAATATAATTTTTAATTAAGTATTAAAATAACACCAATTTTGGCTTGATAATTACGTACCTACAGAAATATTTCACATTGTGCAAAAAATATATACATAAGTAACAAAGTACGTTTTTATTATAATAACATAGATAGATTTATATCGTTAAATAAAATCACAATAATGTTACTAAGGAACTACGTAATTGTCATTTTATAACACTGGCACATAATCATATTTGTAATATTTGTGCTAGGTAAACATATGAATAATTATAATGTACCCAAACAATGCTAAATAAAACTAGTTAGAGAAGTTTGACTTCTAAAATTATGTCTTACTTCTAACTACATAGAGTATAATCTACAAAGATATTTAGGAGAGAAAAAATGTAATCGCTAAGAGATAGAAATAGAAGAATGATCTGGCTTCGCACTTTGCGACAAAGAGCCCTGTGAATGTTAACTGTGACGTTTATGGTTTTATGTTTTTTTTTTACCATTGAAAGGCTTTTAACTACTGCGCAAGCTGAGCTGTGGTTAAAAGTTTGGGAGAGCCAGATTATTTGATGGGCTGAAAGTACATATACTTAATAAGTAGTATGCAATAATAAGTAATGCTTGTTTGTTTTCTGTTTTGTATTCTATGTTCTTCTTCTTCTTCTTCTAGTAATGTTGTAGATTTTCAAGGCCAACAACAAAAGAAAAGAAAATCAGAAATGAACTTGCTAGATTTAACCTGTACCAAAATCTCAAGCTCCTAATTTTGCTTACATTTTTGTCGCAAAGTGAGCGAGCCTAAAGTTCAACGTACATTCACTCACGCACATAGTTAGGGTATAACTAAAATAATGAAAAAGTCTTCATAGATTAAAATAATAATCGTTAATTGACCGCCATCTTCGCTTTGGTCAACCACTCCGTTCTCTCGTCCATTGCTTACATCTCTAGTCTCTCTTGTAGTGCCTACATTTACCTGCTCAGTTCTATCCACGACTCTATTTTCATCCAAAACTAGTTTCTCATCTCTATCTATATCCCTACTTTCATTCATACCTAATAGTTCTTTGCTAAATTCACCCCTACTTTCCGATTCTACTATTTTAGTTCTATTTAGTGCGGTAATTTGGTCATTTATTTCTGGAATCGATTTATTTTCATTGTCACCTAAATCGATTAAATCTGGAAAGTTATCAGAATTAGTTTCTTTAACTTTTTGATCTTTAAGATCTCTCGCATGATCACTCGATCCTTCACCGAATCTTTGCAAACTATTTTTTTTCAAGCTTTTTACACATTCTTTACATCCTTTATTTCCATTGTGCCGTTTGTTCCTTATCTCACTTCCTACGTTTTTCGAAAATCTGTGCGAAGTACAAACACGTCCTGTCTCATTCAAACTTGCTGTTCTATCGAGTCTTTGGAAAGATCCACTCGAGCCAGATACGAATCGTTCAATCATTCCTGTGAACGATCCGCTCGAGTCAGAAATGAATCGTTCATTTTTTGAAGATCCACTCGAGGCAGAATTGAATCTTTCGTTCATTGACGATTTTCTCGGCTCATAAACTAATTCGTTCATTCTTTTGGATCTTTCCAATGACCCGCTTAACGAGAGGGATCAGAGTCTCTTGTGGGAGTCGGTGCTGGAACTCTTGAAGGAGCTGAAGCGACGAGCCTGAGCTGAAGCGGAGGTGGCGCGGTCGAGACTGGCCGCGCGGAGAATCAGCCCTCGCGACTGGCGGAGAGACGATTCTGGCCTCACCTTGGAAAAGACAAAAAGAACATTGAGCCTTCCAAATTTTTTGCCGGAATCGAACGAGAGGTATGACTCTTTTGTCAAAACAAATATTGACAAAAGACAAACCACGCGCCACTGTTAATTTGAACAAATCGGTAAGCGCCTGCCATATTATAAAAACTACACGCAGATGCATAAGCATACATATAAAGACTTCTACTCCATGTATCTGTTACACCGCAAATATTTCATTTAGTGAAAAAAATCCCCTTGTTTGTGCAAAAAACTTCATTCAGGTCAAGCTAGGCCACAATAAAAACATAATCTAGAAAGCAAACTTATATCTCAGGGTGACGAGCGCAGTGCTGTGCCACGCAGGGTCTTGAATTCTCCGAGTTCAAAATTCTGGGTGGCGCAGACCTGTTATGGGCAAACGTGGCGTATAGCATCAGGCTCGGGGTTGGCTCGTGTCGTCCGACACCGACTCACCGGCTCCCCCAGCGAGCCCACGCGGCGCTGGCGCGGCTCCCTCGCCAGCCCCTCCGTGAAGGAGGTCTCGAGCGAGCGTTGCGAGGGCTCGCTCGCGGACTGCGACAGCAGGTGCGTCGTGGACGACGAGTTGGAGTCCTCCATGTTGGAGAACTCGTCGGGGCTGTCTTCTCTCTGTGGAACGCGTCAATCAATGAAGAACATTGAACCAGCAGACTTATCTTCTTATGTCGTTTGTCTGGCTATAACTCGAGAATGGCTGGACCGATTTCGATTATTTTGATCTTGAAATATTTGTAAAAGTTCAAAGAAGGTTTAAAAGTAAAAAAACAAAGTAAAATAAAAAACAGCGGGTAAAACCGCCGGGTGAAGCTAGTCGTCAATAAATCAAACATAATATACAAGGCCCTGAGTTACAGAGCGAATTCTGTGGTTCTTCGTTTAAACGATGATATCTTGCGTCCTTTACAATAAAAATCTTACCTCTTCAAGCTCCCTAAGAGTGGAGGGATAGTGAAGCCTCCTGGCTTCTTCTCTCTCCCTCTTCTCCAGCTCATCCGCCAGCATCATCACCTCCCAGTCACCACCACCACCAGCTAGGAATAATATTAGAATTGAATAGAAGAATACAACACAGTGATCGAAAAGCTTAAAAGAGCTGAAAAGAAAATCAAATACAATAGACAAGGCATTGACCTGTGATAGAGGAGGAGCTCCCATGGCTGGAACAGCTGGGCCGGCCGCGGCGGCTGTTGTTGTCGACGAACTCTTCAAACATGGGGGTTCTGGGGATAGACTCCGAGTCACTGCTCGATGATGTAGACAATCTGTGAATATATATGTGTTGTTGGTACCTCTGTAATATTATTCTAAATATCACAGAGGCCATTTAGATATCTGGGAATTTCTCATTAACTAAACTGAGCAACTGAATTTGATAAATAATTCTAGCAATATGTTGTGGTCTTAAGATTTGATCTCAATATCATTCATCATCAGTCCACAGCTTCTTTAAAGGTCTACTTAGGCTTATAAGGGTCGGTTAGGTTAGGTTGATTGACAGTGGGGTGCTAGGTCGCGTAACCTCCACGTGGTGCACCCTGGGCAACAGCGTGCGGTAATACTGCAGCTTTTATGCAGTAGTACCGCACGGTGGCCAATAACCCGGCACGGTGGGCCCGTCCGCGTGTCCCTCTGACTAGCAGAGGGCACAGCGTGATGGCTTGGACGGTGGCGTTGCTGCCACCAGGGGGGTTTTCCTTGTGCTCCTCGCCGCATGTGGGTTGCGGTCGGGAGTGCAAGGAAAGGAGGAGGGAAGCGCTGGAAGCGTGTGCCGCATGGGGCCCCCCAGCGGCATACGCTTTCGGCCTACATAGGCCGGGATCTCTCGTTGCTGAGCGTGGTGAAAGCCGTGCTCGGCGGCGAGAGATCGTGGCAGGCCGGGGTCTCCTTCTGCGAAGAGGTGATGACGCAGAAGGAGGCCGCGGAGCGGGTCAGAGAGGACGACGCCCGATCTGATCCGCTCCGGCGCAGACGGGGGAGCGAGGAGGCGGTTCGCCCGTCTCCTCGCTCCTCTGCAGTGGGGTTGCCGGGAGAGTCGGGGGACTCTCCCGGCCTGCACGACCCCACACTGACTGTCTGGAGGGTGATCCTGGGGAACAGGGTCACTACTCCATAGGCGCGGGGGGCCCTAATCGGGCCCATCGCCGGGGCGAGGTGGCGATTGCTAACGCGACCCCACCTTGCCCCATCTCAGGCGGATGCCGAACACCCCAGTGGTTTTAGTGGGTATGCCGCCGCAGGGCGGAGACTCCCACATAACCCGAAGTCCCCCCGGGCCGAGGGTATCCATAAAGAATTTCCACTGGGTAAACAAAAAAAAAAACAAAAAAAAAAGGTTGATTGCCAGTGGTATGGGAAGGATCTTACGCATCGCTCCAGCTGTAATCACTCCCCCCCATGTTGAGTACGACGTCGTCGTTACTGCTGGTAGGGGGTTTTTGCTGCGCGCCGCGGTTGTAGCCGAAGAACGAACCCAGGCTGAACTTGCGGTGCTGTCGCGGACGAGCTGGCTCTGCGGGTACCAGGGGATTGAGGTTAAAATCACCAAAGTACTGTTTGTAAGCTTAGCGATCAGCGAGACGGTAATGCGGAACCATACCAAATGAAATGAAGCTGTCGTTGAAAAAAAAAACAGCAGTGAGGCGATGATGGGCTTACTAATGGTACTTTTGTTGTTGTCGCTACCGCTGATGCGTAAGCTGAAGTTTTAAAATTAGGGTTCTTCCCCAAAAAAAAAACACATTATATAAAGATAATAACTTGAAAGTTAAGTTAAAGTTGCCTGTGCGTTAGTTTCTTACAGTACGAGTATCACGTGTTTGAGATTTTATCAATAAGATAAACATTGAGTAGGTACATGTTTTGAAATTTTACGTTAAAATTATTTAAAATAGTTAACACGAATCAAGTTAAAAAATATGTGCTACCTAGCTGACGTCTCTCATTTCGCCCAGTATGATGCATCCCAGTGTCCACAGAGAGAGTCTTCTTGATCTTCGACTTGGTGGTATCTAGATGTGAGCCAAAGAAGTGGAAAGGATGCATTCCTCGTCTACTGCTTCGAAGGCTGGACTGCTCCGGGCTGAGGAGTGAACGGTCTTCAGACGTCGTGTGAGGAGACAGGGGCCTGATATAAAAGAATTGGTGCAATGGTTAGTAGTGGTAGTAGTATTTGTAATTTTTAAATGATTTTTCATCAGCTCTATGACTCGATTTTTTTCGAGTTTGTTCTAACAACTACGATGTTAGAATTTCACGTGCCTATCAAACCTTCATTCTACAACTAATTTGTCAGCAAAGACAAGGTTTCCTAGTTTCATTGCGCATCAAAAAAATCGTGTTTCATTGGCATGTTTTAACAAGACCCAGAATTTCCCGAATTCAAAAATTAAAAGGATTTTTCAGTAACTTTGTTATTGCTTACCTTGTTAAATCCTGCATTTCCATGCTCTCTTGATCACTTTGGTCCTCCCACGACTTCCTTTTTTGCCTCAGTTTCGCTGCTCTCTTCCTCGAATAAGTCCCAGCCTTCCCATCCAAGTTCAAGTCTAATCTCTTCGATTTACTCACAGTCCAGTCTTCTTTACTTGATGACGCTTTGTCTGTTCTACTTGACAGCGAGTCTGCTAAGCTTTGCAATTCTGAGTAAGATAACTTCCCTAGTTCTATTCCACCAGTAAGCTCTGATAGTTTTTCGTCAGTCAAGTCGTCGGATGATAGAGGTTCATTCCTAACTGGCGGTTTTGGACATTCTGCTGTTGATTTTTCTTCCTCGTCAGCACTTGTTACAGGAGGGGATGTAGCAAACACTGTGTCTAGGGAATCTCCTCTCTGTGGGATTAAAACTTTGATTGTTTATCTTTTACTAGCGGCTCGTCCCGGCTTCGCACGGGTGGACACTATTGAAGTTTTAGTAAGGATCCCTAATTTTTTCAGGTAATAAATATAGCCTATGTCACTTTGGGATAATGTAGCATTCGAATGGTGAAAGAATTATTGAAATCGGTCCAGTCGTTTTTGAGTTTATTCCACACAAACATCCAAAAATACAAAAATACAAATCATTCCTCTTTATAATATTAGTATAGATTAAGAGAGTTTCTTTTAAAGTACGGTTGAACACCACGTCGTCGTCACAGGGTACTTGAATTCCAGTTTGTATAGTCTAGATGTGTTCGCCATTTTACCAAAACTGTCACTCAACATCAAAAGAGCTGTGGTCAAAAGCCTAGCCTGTTCAAATTAACTGTAATTGACTTTGGTTCGCACTTACCATAAATCCTTCTTCAATACAAGAAGCATCATCACTACCAGAGCTTCCGTTTTTAGATATGTGTTTAACAACGACTTCTCCTGGTAGGAACACTTCTTGATCATCGTCGTTTGGTGTACTTAAGAGACTCATTCCGGGAAGCCCTAGTCTTTCTAACTCCTGTATGCGTTTTTGAAGTTGGCTTATAATTTCATCACGTTTACGAACTTCATTTTCAAGGCTGTTGAACCTGGAAAAAATACTTTTACCATCATTATAATTAAAGTCATAGATAAATATTTTCGCTGTTTTTGCAAAAGTAGGTACAGTAAGTGGCTAATCAGTTGGCTTGTCAGAAATAAGACAAGCTAATTTGAGTTTGTCACTTATTTCTTTCTTTTTTTACAGTTTCGAAATTGAAACTAAATGTAGTTTCAATGTTGAAACGGAACCAACTGAATGCTTGCTACCTAAGAGCCATGTCTACAACTCTACTATCCAGATAACTAAATGACTAGATTAATGATGAGAGGTCAAGTAACTATACTCACCTTTCTTGAAACTTTCCTTGAACATCATGAAGATGGCCTTGTATGACTTGTTTGATTCCAAGCAACACTTCTCCAAAATACTCTTGTTCCTCAAGTGATCCTGTGAAAGAATATCGGTCTGATTGTATTTTTGAAATAAATACCCAATCAGAAGCAGTCACAAGCTTGTTCTCCTAAAAAATAAGATGTGTGTTTACCTCTTAGCAGTTTTCTCTGGTTCGCAACAGCCGATATAAGTGTAAGCTTAGGTTTCTCTGAAGGCACTTTTATTTCTTCAGGTCTTAAAGTTTTCAAATCATACATGGGGTCTATACTTGGCTGTAAATCATATTCATTAATACTCAGTCCTTGGCTTTGAATTTGTACAGCATCATCTACAGGTCTAGCTATTTGATCAGAAGAACATTCTATCTGAGGAACTTCAGTCTCTACTGCAACAGTAGCAGGAGTGGAAATGAGTGGTATTGTTGACTCAACTCTTGGTACTTCGGGCATTGGAAACATATCAGATTTAGAATCTGCGGGAGCACTGGAAGGAGGTGAAGGCAATGTGTGTCGTTGAAAAGTAACACTTTTTGAAAATTTCGAATGTCTTGCAGCATATCCTTCTAACGTTGGTGCACGAATCAGCCTTTTCAATTCATTACTCCTTTCAGGACTATCAGCTGGAGTCACATCTTCTGACAATTTCTTTAGTATAGATTTCAACGTCCGCCTCTCAAGAGTTTCATTTGATTCATGAGTTCCTTCTGAATCTATTGATTTTCTTTTGAATTTTCTTTTATCCATGGTACTTCCTTCCGAGTGACTTCTAGTCAACGTGTCGCCTAATAAATCTTCTGATGAACTTGTGCAGTCCAAGCTTGAACTGCGAATCTTTACAACTCTCTCAAGTTCGGCAAGTTTTTGCCTTTCGTTTAAAATTTTTAATTTCTTCACGAAAGGTAGGCCGCCGTACTCGGGCGATAAATCATCTATTGATCTATATTTTTTAACTCTCGGTAGTAGCGTCATCGATGACGATTTTCTATTATCAATGGTTTTTACAATATTCTTCTTTGGGGATAATGTTAGTAAATCTAGAGATTTTTCATGGACGGGTTCCAAAGGGCCTGTTAAGCAAATCTTAGGATTATCTTGCTTACTACTATCGCTACCTCTTTCAACATTATTATTGTCTATTTTAACAAGCTCCGCCGTAGTCACTATAGGTACACATATATTTACAGGTCCCGCGGGCTTACTTTCCTCTTTACTCCCAGCCTCTGTATCTTTTGTTTCGTCTATGCTAGATTTGCTTTGGCTTTTAGATTCACCTAGAATGGAAGCTTTTTTGAGTTTTGTCCAAGGCTTTTTACTCTTTGTGTCTTCTTTACTTTCGACTGCCGTGGTGGGTTGTATAGGCGTTATTTCTAAAGATATTGGAACTTTTTCGATCGGCGACAGCCTGTTTTTCTCCTGAGTCGATGAATCAGCTTCCTTAGGGCTTTGAAGTAATTTTAATTTGTCACGAAAAGTGGATCCGACAGCTTTTGCGGGAGATTTTATTTTGCTGACCACAGAATGTGGGATTGATATTAAATTGCTTTCTGTTTTTGGGGTGGGCTCTACAACTGCTGCTGGTTTATCACTAACATCTTTATGTAGTGGCTGACACACTGCTGTTCCATCACTTTGGACTTGCAATATTTTGTCTTTGAAGCTAACTTTGGGTCGAGAAGCTCCATCACTCGACCCTGAGGAGTTCTTTCTTGACGTTTTAGCTGTCGGACTTTGAAGCTTACCGGGAGAGCTTGATTCTGAACCTTTTCTAATAGGGCTAAGAGTTTTGATCGTTGGACTCAGTGGACTTTTTATTGAGCTCGGGCTTATGGTGTCAGAGCTAGATGCTTGATTACTCATAGTCGGTGTTAATTGGTTCTTTTCTCGTTCTTCTTTAGCTTTGAGGAGAAGTAACCTCTGTATAAGTGGAAGTCCTGCTCCGACCACTTCCGGTTCACCATCTGGCGCTGAACTAGTGGACGGTGTGGGTTGAAGACCTATTGAAACCATTGATGACGTCGAGTGTCTTTGCTTTGCAACTTTTTCTTCACGATCCTACAAAAAGAAAAAAACTCTTTTGACATGTGGTTCATTGTCTTTAGAAGAATTAATATTTTGCATACTTTAGCGCCTACCTGTTTCTCTTTTAACAGTTTCAATCTTGATAGTAAAGGCAAGCCAGCTCCTAAAGGAGATACACATTTCTCTCCATCTTTGCTACCTGAAGTGGTCTCCCCATTGATGTCCTGAAATATAACAGTTGAGTTTAAAAAATCTCCTGAGTAACCTGAATTGAAATAAGACAGTCAAAGAAGAGTGATAATGAGACCTAAGAGTAGCAAAAAAAACCATGCAAGTGTCCGAAAATCACTTAAGTAAATGATTTATAGAAGCCTAGATAAATATATTTGTGATACAAATACAAATAAATATCAAAATCTTATTAGCAAACATTGCATAAGAAGAAGTGGGTGAAAATATTGGTAATATGAGCTTTGATAGATATGAAAATCTCACTCGAACGCCTGGCCGCGTGGGACCGGCTGCGGATGGCGTTGCGGATACCTTAGAATACAATAAGAGAACTCACGTCCTGATGATGCGGCTGCTGCGAGTCGTCGCTCTCCACTCTCGGCATCCGCCGCAGCACCTTCCCGTCCGAGGCCGCCAGCCTCTCCGCGCCGGCCAGCGCCTGCAGCTCCAGGGACTCGCCGGCGCCGCCGCCGGAGCGCCGCCCCGCGCGGGACCGGCTGCGGATGGCGTTGCGGATGCCCTGGAATACGGACGTGGAGTTTATTAGGTCGAGACGTCGGGAGTGAATTATCTTAGGCAAGCTTAGCGTCGGGAGTGAATTATCGTAGACCACATCATTGCTTTCCATCAGGGAAGATGGCGGTCAAACACAAGCCAATAATTATAGAATATCACGGAACAATAAAAAACTATTGAAGAAAATAAGGAAAATCTCAAAAGTTGAAAAAGAAAAAAGTATAGAAGTAAATAAAACTAGAACTGTTTTGCATCATCAATGAAAGAAAGAAAAAAAGATTTACACTAAGTAAATTTAGTTTTATAAAAAGATATTTTGTGCAATTAATGTTTAGTAATTACTGCGTTACCTTCGCTTCACTGCGTATTTTGTGGACTATCCTTTTGGGGCCGCTGTCGTCTCCGGGCAATTTGTCTGGACTTAGGTCTTCTGAAAAAATTAATACAAAAGTTCATATCATTACATAAAAACTTGTTTAAACTAACAAAAAACTTATATGACTGTCGTGATAATATTGAATTTATATGTATTGTATTTTTGTAGATAAGTAATAAGCAATGTACATAACTTCGCGTAATGCAAGAACTAATGGACGGACTGCGCTTACCATCAAGCGAACGGCTTCCTGGTTTTGTTAACTCAATTACCTAAATAACATGAATAAAATACTTGTCTATAGAGCAAGATAAGCAAAAACAGTAGTAAAGAAGTTAAAACTACTACTAACTTTTTGCTAACAACAATTTCAATTGTAATAACCCATATTTCGTGAATAAAAAGATTTGAATTTGAATTTGAAAAATTAAAATGAGGGTAGTTCGTTACTTTTAGCGTATTTTTTGGACATGTTCTTGGCCTCCTGCAGCCGCTTCCGGCCCAGCGTCTGTAGGATGTCCTGCGCTTCCGGGTAGTCCTTCATGGCGGCCAGGACGTCCTCTCGGGACAGTGAGAACAGCTCCGAGTATCCGACTGAGCGGACGTCGGCTGTTCGTCTGAGAAATAGAATTGGTGCCAACTTTTTAGAAGATTAATTTCGTTTTTTTTTTACTTTTATATTATTTTTAACCATAAAACCATGAGAAAGCGTCAAGGTCACAGAAACCACACATTAAGGGTTGCCAAAAACTTAATAATTTTATATTTTAAAATTTTGTATAGTAAAATCTTTGAGCAGACATAATTTATGATTTATCAATGAGTAAAATAAAGACTTAAAAAAAAAATTAATGTTTTTTTTTTTAATTTTACACGTGTTACAGACTCTACAATACTATTTATTACCTACACCTTTCTGTTTCGACAAATAGTATTCATTACTATTCTTAGTATTTTTTATACTATTTGTTCCACAAATAGAAATAACAGAAGCTATTTCGACTCACTTGTTTAGCCCATCTAGGTTCAGAATGCCAATTTCTCCGAAGAAGTCACCAGCTTTCATAGTCGTCAGCACCCGACCCGTCTCCGATATCACTTCGAGAATCCCATCAGCTATAATGAACATTTCTCGAGCCACTTCGCCTGAAAAAAAAACAAAAACAAACTTTTTCAGACCCCAAGTAGAGCGAAGGAGTCGACATTCACTATTGTGGATTCTGTCAAAAAACGCGACGTAAAGATTAATTGTCGATGGAGTATTAATGCATGAATAAAATATTAAGTTTCCATTTACGCTTAGCTTTTTTATTTTATATTTCATGTACACGCAGGTATACGTAACACACAGTCGTGTCCGCGACACAGCCACATCCAATTTTTAAAGTTTTACTTTTATTAATTCAGGAGTTTTATTTGCCTGCTATTTAAAATCTTAGATGGGAGTTATTCACTCGTATTTCCCCATCTTCTGAAACTTTAGTAAGTTCTCTCTAGTAGGTAGAAGATGACAAAATGACTTGACAGTCTAGGTTACAATGAAGGCGCCGAAACTTACCTAATTGTGGTTACGATAGCGCTCTACTATGCAGAACAAAGGAGTCATTACTAACTTATGATGGAATGTGAATTGATATATGGGTGTTTTTACTAGCTTTTTACAAGAGCAGTGAAATCTTCGTTAGGTAAATAAATGGTCTACGTAACGGTAATGGTATGTGTCTAGAAAAACTAGCTTTGTTTTTGCAGCGATCCAAATTTTGTGTCGGCGTCCTATGCAGAGTTATAATGAAAGGATATGCTAAGCCGAAATAGACTCATAATATGAATTATGAGTTATTTTTACTATGGGACAGACCCGGAAATCGAGTAACAAAATCAGCTGTTCCATAGACAAATGTCAATTACACTCGACGAAATGTATGGTCGAAACAGCTGATTTTCTTTTGAAATTCCGGGTAGGTCCCATAGTAAAAGTTGTTCATAATGATGTGTACTGTGATCCTTTTTCGGCTTCCCTTTCCTTATGACCCTGTATAGAGTGCTAAAACAAAATTTGGATTGTAATGAAAAGTTGTTCATAAAGATGAGTACTATGAGCCCTTTTCGGCTTAAATAGCATACTCTTTCCTTATGAATATAACCATGTACTAAGAGAAGGCCAAGACATAAGACGCCTTGTCATCTTAGACAAGTTTATGGTATACAACCTATAGGCTTTTTACAGTCCGTTCAAAAACAAATCTATATATATATAAATGAAACCCGTTTTCCTTGGTCACGGCCTCACGCGTGAATGGCTGGACCGATTTCACTAATTCTTTTTTTGTTGTATTTGTTATTATTAGGAGAAGGTTCTTACGGAAAAAAATATTAAGAAAATCTCTCAGAAATATTGAAAAACCCTAAAAACAGCCCTTTTATTTTTCCCATACAAACGTTTTCTAACTAAAACGAGCTTTATTGCTATTGTATAAAGTTCATATTGAATTGCAAGCACTCACTGTTGTTTAAGCAATGTAGGTATGTTCCTAACGTCCAAGAGTCAATTTGCAGTTTATTACCTCTGTACAAAGTTCAAATTCAATCATATCTATCAAACCAGTGTGCGTTTTATACTGATAATTTTTACTATAAATTGACAAGTTAGCATCAACAAACTAAATAATAATAATATCTTTATCTTTATTGACAACACACAAAAAAAAATGAAATTACAAACATAGTAAAATATAAAAGAAAAAGGCACAAAAGGCGGTCTTATCGCTAAGATCGATCTCTTCCAGACAACCGTACCAATGATTATTCAATTGGAAAGGCTGAATGAAAACATATCGACCGTATATTCTATGGTAGAATGGTTTTTTAATCGTTAGCCTTATGAGTTTTGACACTTCATTTTTTTTTTTTTTTTGTAAATTTAAGTGGGTGTTAGCATCCGAACAAGAAGAAAACTGAATCTCGGATGCTAACATCTTCCCAAGTTGAACTTAACCTACATAATGCCAGTATCATACTAAAGATATACATACATAATATGTACTCGTATTTATAAAATATTACAGAATGAAAGGTACGAGGCGATTTAATGATAATCACATATCATGTTGTGTAAGGAGGTACTAGTGTAAAGTTTATGTATTGAGTAGTGAGAAAGGTGAAGGAAGTGAACGAGAAAGGTGAGTGTGTGCGTGAGAGACAACACCTCGTAACATCAGACTCGAAAGACCTGGGTTCGAGGCGATGCCACAGGTGTTAGGGTTGTGTCTATAAGTGTATTTTCAACGATAATGAATCATCGATGCAATAGCATGAGAATAGAGGTTATAACAAAGAGTTCCTATAATTATTCTCAACACCTTTGGTCACGCCATCACGCGTGAACGACTGGACCGATTTCAATTTACTCTACGTTTATCCCAAAGTCTACCCGTGCGAAGCCGGGACGGGCCGCTAGTAAGAAAATAATTATGTTTCATGAAAACAAACGTACCTACTTACGTACCTAAAATTCGATCTCAGTATTTTTACAAATCACCGCAGGCTTACCTACATATATTTGATTACATTAACATGTTGTGACATAATGCCGAAGTCACATCACTGAGCACGCCCTTCCGAATCTGTTAGGCACAAGTTTCTGCTCCATTTGCTCCACCCGTCCAGATTTGTTCGCAGAAGTTATCCAATCAAACCGAAATCAGTGTTTGTTAACATCAAACGTTGTGAAATATGTTTTCTGTTTTCTTTTTAACTTTTTGATCATATTTATAAATGGAGAAGCCATTCATTTGGTTTGCTGTGGATTTTATTTTATCGTGCAGGGTCGGATTTGTTGGGGCGAGCAGAGGGGTGATAATCCAGGGCCCACACAAACGTGCAAAACGCCTACAGCGCTAGGAAGGATCGCCTTTTAGTGTCATTTGTGAGATTTGTATTTATTAGCGTCATACTTCAAATTCAAATTCAAAATAATTTATTCAAATATGGGTACATCAATGCACACTTATGAATGTCAAATACATTTTTTACGAATAAATTAATACACAATAAAGTAAATGTCAAAGACAACAATATTATTAGAATGTCAAAAAAAATAAATAAATTATTGCAATGTCAAAATATCAAGTTATAAAATAACTACAATAGTAGGTATAATCAGTCAAGACACTTATGAATGTCAAATACAATTTTTACGAATAAATTAATACACAATAAATTAAATGTCAAAGAAAATAATATTATTAGAATGTCAAAACAAAATATATAAATAATTGCAATGTCAAAATATCAATGTATAAAATAACTACAATAGTAGGTCTAATCAGTCAAGTATTATTATTACAGTCTAAATACAATTTACGTAAAGAGACTTTATCACAGACGAAGTCTTCAATTTTATAGTAAGCCTTTTCAATTAAAAAGTCTTTTAAAATTCTTTGAAAATCTGTGTCTTTCTTATTTACTAGAGTAACAGGCAACAAGTTATAAAATAGTACGCCGTTCCTAATTCTCTCTGTGATTCCTGTTGCTTGTTAAATGCCTGGCCCTTAGCAAGGTATAACAATGGCAAGCTGAAACGTACTATTTTCTGTTGTTTGTATGATTTTGATTTAAAGTCATTGTTAGGCTAAGTAGTAAGTTTATAGTTGTTTATAAAAATAATAGAAAAATAGTATTCCACGTAATTCCAATATAGGTACAAACAAATATTTCCCCTTTGCAATTTTGCTTAGTAATAACTAGTAATTAGCCAATGACGGCTTCTAATATATCTATATGAATACACTTCGATTAATTATTTTATTGAGCTCAAGCACAATTTGCCTCTAAATTGTAACCTATTTTGGAGTAGATCTAATCTAGCTGTGGCAGTAGATAGGTAACTAGTTAGGTTAATTGGGAAGATACAATTTAGTTCATTAAACGATTTTGTAACGTCCAATAATAATTGAACGATATTGAGTAACAAAATAGTCTTTATATTTAGTATGAAGTCAATTTTGTATTGAAATATTTGGTACAAGTGTTTTAATGTGAAATACATGTTTTAGTTTAGAGGAAAGTCTAAATTAATGACACTATTATGTAAGGAACAGAACTGATATAAAAGGTAGCTTAATGAAGTGGAGACACCTGATAAAGTCGATTTCCTAATTGATAAAAATTGAGTGAAAATGCTCACTAAGTAAAAAAATAAAAAGATTCGCAGGCCTATTAGGGATTAAAAAAACAAACGCAGTTTAGAACTAATTTAGAACTGAATAGTCAAAGATCATCATGATTGGCGTTCTTTGGGAAATACCTATGTTTAGCAGCAGCAGAGGCGTAGCTACCGCCGTACCAGCCGTATCAATGATACGGGGCCCCTGGGATATAGGGGCCCGAACGTGTGTAAGAAAAATGTTGTTAAATGTTATCCATTTGAGCCCCCCAGCGAATTTAAGATACAGGGCCCGTCTAAGGCAAGCTACGCCACGGAGCAGTAGCCCTCTAATGGTGAGATGTGACAAACAAACCTACCTTTTCGGCAGATGGAGTCTCCAGGAGTGAAGATGTACGCTTTCATCTTGAGCACGAGGTCGTGGAGGAACTCCGGCTGGCACTCTTGGAATATCGTCACCTGGAATGATAATAGTGTTTTCAAGGCTTTTGCGCTTTTATTCAAACATTGCGATAATTGATAGGTATAAATATTAATGATCTGTATCATTAATATTTATTACTGATACATTAATAGTTAGGCAAAATTCAAAAACGCTTGAGGAGCACAAATAGTTTTCGTTTCATTTTACCTAGTTTTCAAGACTGCAGGCTTCAAAACGTCTGTTAGATGTTAGATAAATAATAAGTTACATTAGAGCTTGAATCCGAATTCTGAATCTTGAATCATTTGAATTTTAAAAATTTAGAAAATTAAGATCTAGAAGAATGGGATCAAAAGAAACAAAAATATTAATGTACCTTGAATGTAACAGTTAAGTCACATTTACAAATATATTTTAGAAATAAATTACTTAATTGAAGTTAAGGAAAATTAATAACACATAACTTCATAACCTTTTTTTTTTATTTCTTATTTTTAATATAAAAGTTAGTATAATAGGTAAGTAGTTCCTACTCGTACAATTTTTTAAGTTACTGTACCTTCTTCAAAACGCTCAAGTTGACGTGCAGGGCCAGCTCAGTCTTGAGCTTGTCCGGCAAGAGCCCCAGCGCCGTGTTGATGTCCCCGCCGCCCTGGATCCGGCCGCGGGACCACGAGTAGTCATACCAGCGGAGCACGCGCCGCTTCATGCCTCCTGGCACCTAACATATAGATAATACATCATAGACAAATATTATTAAAGCCAAATATAACAAAAAAAGAAAGATGAATACTAAAATTATCTATGCCAGAAATACAAAAACAAAAACAAAATAAGTTGCTTAGTAAAAAAAATATATTTCTAAAACAAGCTTTTACTACATTGTCATCGGAGTTACACACGTATACCAAATTTCAGCTTAATTGGACATCGAGAAGTGGTTCAAAATTGAGTTGCAAGATTCCATCGGAACCAACACAGTTACATACATTGCAAAATTGCAAGTTAAATAAAGGCTTTAAAAATAAAATTGTGGTAATGTAAATAGGTTGGTAAAACTTTCTTTTTGTTTATCTTGGCTACTGCCTCGATGGGTTTTGGAAGCCATAGACAGTGGAGGGAGATAGCAAAAGATAAGCAAAGTAGGGAAAAAGGAAAAATCTTTATATATATATATATTTTTTTTTTTATATATTATTGTAGATGTAGAAGGTAGGTAGGTATTATAATATATCTCTTTGACAGGTAAAGATAAAGTAGTCCCACGAGAGTAGCGTCACGGATGATTGAACTTTTGTTTTTTTTTTTTAGCTGGCTGAATATTATTCTGCGAGGCGGTATTTTTTTTTATAAAAAGTTACGTATATTTTTTATCTGTTAATCAATCATACAAACGGTATAACAGGCTTCAATTAAATTTGGTGTGGAGGTAGATTATATCCTAGATTAATTCATAGGATACTTTTATTCCTAGTAAAATCAACAGTTATTTTAGGATAACGGGTAAAACCGAGAATAAACAATAAAAAAAAAATATAAAAGAACATGCTTAAAAATAAAATTTCGAATTCACAGAATTTTTACGTTTCATCAAATAATGATTAATGCGGGTAGTAAGTAGTAACATATTGTAGGTAGTACTTTCGTTATTACCCTTTATTTGTTTACCTTCCGCTTCCCAATACGATCCGATATTCATCTAATGTTATTCCGATTAGGGGAAACAAAGTGCCTTCCGAAGAAATATTTATTCATGAGCAAAAAAATAGCAAAGTAATTTTTAGAGAGTAGGTAGATGGCACGGTTCTTCGATAAACAAATGTTAAACTTTTGAGAAATAAAAGAGTGTTTTTGAGTTTATTTCGACGTCGATTTTTTTAACCGACTTCAAAAAAGAAGGAGGTTATCAATTCGCCTGTGTTTTTTTTTTATGTTTGTTAATTTGTTACCTCATAACTTTTGACTGGGTGAATCGATTTTGATGATTCTTTTTTTATTAGAAAGCTGACGCTTCCCATTTGGTCCCATTTCAATTTAGTCCAGTTCTGATAATGGTATCCATGAGAAAACCTTATAAGTCTTAAATTTGCATTAAGTACGTGCGCGACAAATAGGTGAATAACTCAATAGTCGGTCTTTTGAAGTCGGTTTTTGTTTTTTGTTTTGTAAAAATAATGTTCTTGTTCTTCATATTTGAAGCTAAACAGTTTGGCTAAGGAAATATTTATTAGTTACCATCTTACCATAGCTGCGCCCTAAGATTTCACTCACACGATGTAGATGATGATGATAATGATGAAAAGTAGTTGATATCCTTTTTGTTCCCTTGACTACGTAAAGGTATTAAAATCTATGTATTAGAAAAAAAAATTGGATCTTTGTATAAGAAATATATGAAAAAGTTTTCATCAGTCAAAAAAAAATATGTTACCTTATGATGCCTCATATAAGTCTTCGCTCCATCCAGCAGCCTCTCAAACTCCAACCGGTTCGCATTCCGATTGGTGATCACATTGCCGACCTGGCCCACGATGGTCGCGAATATGAACACGCCGATCAGGTAGCTTACTATTGTAAACACGTATCTATGAACAGAGGTTTAAGGTTGAATATCGAAAAACAAATATACGCTACAATCAAAGTAAATAGCAGTTACATAATCTGTGTAAGTTTATAGAGAAACCGCTCTATGATTTGTTTTTTTCAGGCGCGAAACTGTCGCAGGTTTTACTGGTTCAGTTTGGCCATTTCGTGCATGCTAGCTGTCATAGGAGCTCACTTTTTTTCTACTCGGTACGGTACGGTACGGTATTTTATAGCCGTGAACTCGTGTACCTACGTAAATATGTATTGACCAACATACAAATTTAGAATTTGAGCTTTGTATGGAATTTGACACGTGTTGACATAAATATCCTTATTTGCTCCAGATTCGGTAGTCTTACAGCAATGGCTAAATGAATAATAATAAAAAAAAATTAAAGTTATCACAACAAGCAAAAATAATCATAAGCATATAAAAATTTAAAAATGGACAAATGTACAGAAATAAAATAAATGGTGCAAAGTTTTCGAACAGTTGCAATAACAAAACACCCAAAACTACGATCTAAAAGCGCGGCAAATTACAAAATGGCGGTTTCAATAAATGAAGGCTGTTCGAAAACTTTTAGAAACTTCTTTTGAGTAAGTAGGTACATCGACACCGATGAGTGACAAAATAAAAGTAATAAATAAAATAGCGTTTTCATGGTAAAGGAAACTATATCACATTTATTGTTACCCAAAGTTTGTCGCTGATAAACGAACAACCTCCAAATTTCTGCCGCCGCCATTTTTGTTTTTTTATTACACTGATACACTGGTTGTTTTCGTCTTACGAAACGTTTGAGACAGTGTTTATGTGTTAATAATAAAGTAAACAACATTTTGTACGAGTTAGCGGATATTCAAGTAGAAAATATTTGGTCAGGATAGAGTTGGTAGGTACGGGTAGGTACTTACCTACTAAGTGTAACGAAGAATACCTACCAAAGATTTATAACATTGTATCAGAAACGAAGCGTCGTAAACTTCGTCTAAATGTCTTCATAAAGTTGGCACGAATCTTGATTTTAATCATTATAAAAACACACTTAACACTGCCCCAAAACCGTTGCAAACGAATAAAATTATTCTAAATAAGATTTATTTTATGGTGCGTTCAAAAAACTCTAACTTCGCACTAACTGTAAAATATTCTCCAAAATTATGCTAGCTTGCGATTGGTCAGATCGTCACGTGCATTTTGTTCGGAAACAAATTTATGTTTCATCTTTATTATAACAACTTTGTCCGGCCGCAGCTGGTTACTACCGGAATTTTCCGGTAATGGTTATGTAAATTGATACGACTGTTATTTAAGGGAGGTGGTTACGTAAAAATAAGGTAAAAGAGGCGTTGGGGAGTTTAATTTTCATTAATTAACATAAAGTTAACTACAAATTGTGTCCTAATAGATTCATGAAAAGATTTAATATGAATGAACTACCGGGATACCAAACTCGTTAAAAATACCTATATAAAAAGGAGTTTAATTTTATTTTTTGTAGAGTAAAAACATTTTTTTTAACAAAATTGTATCTATTAGAATCAGAGATCAATGGTGAATGAATGAGATGAGATAATGATGAGATCAATGAATCCACGAAGAGAACCTGCCAAAAAAATGGATAGGTGCTCTTCGTGGACTAGGCTGGGTGCTCTTCGCGCAGGTGCTATTCGGACGGGTGCTCTAAGTGGACTACTTCGAAATTCAGTGGTTGATCAGAAATTACCAGAATTCGGAAACGAAACGAATAACTTTTTTTTTACGAACAATTTTTTTTCAACCCATTTAAAACAAGCCTCTGACTGATTCGCTCATTTAGCCATTAACCAATAGATTACTAAGATGCTGAAGGACGATATTTTGTAAAGCCAAAATTAATGGAAGAGCTTTATTTTGTGTCCTGTTTAGGAAAGGATATTTGAAAGGAAAACATTATAAGGATACGTCTTTGATGGATTTTCTTCGCGGTTTTGTCAGAAATCATAATGGAGAGGATCAAGTCAGATTTAACAAAAGAAAACCTCATTTTATCATAAGTAACTGTACCTAATATCGCAAATGAAGATATCTTAGATTTGTATTATACCTACACTATTCTACATGTAGGTACGAGTGTAGACTTATCAGAGCTTCAGAGCCTAAACTTTTAAATGTATATTATGTAACTTAGAGTAAATAGTAAAAAGCCATGGTGGTGGTGGTATATGTCAGCCCTACCATGAAAGTACGCTTGTAGTCTCAAAAAAAGTCTCAAAAAATAATAAGAAGGACCTACCTTCCCAACGAGTAACAGTGTGACTCGTTTAGTGTGACTGGTTGGGAAACCCTCTCGTTTATGATCAAATTTTTTTTTTATACGTGAACAAGAGACTGTAAAGTGTTCCTTTTACACACTACATGTATTTACACCTACAACTACATCTACTACCACATTGTCGCCAAAAGACACCAACAGGACTGCGGTCAAACGCCTAACCGAACCACAAAAGGTGATCCGCAATAGGACAAAAACCATTTAATCAAACTCCTTAGTTCCGCAAATTCCGGAACATTTCCCGAACTTGCCGACTCAAACGGAAACACGGTAAAGATTGTCTAATGTCTATGGAACAAATTAAACGCCGAGACCGCGAGAGGAGACCAAGGTCGACCGAGGTAACGGCCTGGCTTTAATTAAAACCTGTGCTGTGAGGCTGTGACGTATGGACCCATAACGACATACCTTGTAGCTGGTGGAACAAATACTGAGCTTTTTGCTTTTGTATAACATTTTAGGAATGAAGTGAAAGACAACAAAGACTATGATGGAAAAATCGAAGGGATTGAGCACTGCGAGCTAATAATAATCGGCGTTTCTTCGCGGTCATCCTAGTTTGTCATACCAGTGTGACCACAAGGCTATAATATATGTTCTCGTGGTCATAACAGGCCGTACCATACAGGGACATAACGAATAAAAATTTAAATCTGAATGTAACGTACTAGAAAATATGTTATTTAAGACATGTTCCAGACAACTAGGTAATTTATAAGGGAAGTACGTATATATTTACAAACTCCTCCAAACGAAGCTTTGGAAAATAAAATGAATTATACATTAATTCATTCTGAGCACAGCCTACGTGAGTTTTGGTGTTAGTAAAATGTATGTAAATGTTTTAAGGTGTAGAAATAGGTCTCTACTTAGTTTCATTTTTACGAAAGTTAAACAAGGTAGGTAAAAGTACAAATCATCAGCAACCTTTAATCCTCCCACTGCTGGGATACAGGTCTACCCCTTTTTTTTTTTTTTTTGGGGTGTGGGAAATCATCAAATGACCCCTCCCACTCTTGGGCAGAGCGGAAGGGAGTGTCAGACTTCTACTGACCAAAAACCACCCATGTTCCTTCTACGCCCTTGTGACGCCGAGGCCGCGGTAACTTCTACCCGCAGCCCCGACGGGCATGGGCCCTTTCGGGCCCCTTCCATGTTGCTGACATCTCTTTGAGGCGCGCGTAGAACACGAACGCGCCGTCGACACGGCCTGTGTCGTCATAAGACGGACGGACAGCGAGCTAGCCCAATAGCTCACCGTCCACAGGCCCGCGTCTACGGTGGCCGGAGGTCGTCACGTGACCCCCGACGCCACAGTTCTACCCCTAGAAGGGTGATTAGGCCGTATTCCACCACGCTGGCCGAGTGCGGGTTGGTGGATTCACATAATATGTTACACCATTGAATTTTTTCTCCGGACGTAAATGCAGGTTTCTTCACGATGTTTACGAACACCGAAGTCGGATTATACATACTTGATCGATGTTTACGAAGTATAAATAAAACTTCTAAATTGAAAAAAAAATATGTATTTACAACTGATAAATCCAATTAAAAAGGCTTTGAATTAACTTCTCTAAATGTGTAGTGTTAGAATTCAAATCATTATAGCTTAACAAATTATTAAAACCTAGCTTCAAAGTAAATACTTAGAATTGGTCAACAAAACAATTTTCCACCACAATGAGTTGTGAAACAAATTCAGAGTTGGTTCGCGTTAAATTACCTATCAAACTTAATAGGACAGCTATTTCCCGATTCTTCAAAGGGTAGATCGTAGACAGGGAAGGCTATGGGCACAAAAGATTAAAAGTACAGAAGCCAAGCTTCATTCTAAGAGCGCTCGAACAACGCACGCACACAGTCAGGGTGTTATTTTGTCGTCTGCGTTTCCTATGAAGTTTAACTTCTGCACTCACAATGTTTTGTGCTATGGGGTAGGTGCTTCAAAGGTGTCCGCGAGCTTATGGGCATTTACTTCAGAAGCTTAAAGTAAAACATGGCTAAATAATAACTACATAGGATTATTTCGGTTTATGTTTATGTGATACAATATTTTTAACTTAAATTTTTTTTTTTTCTTTTAAACTATTAAAAGTTTGAGCTGTAATATTTGTAAGTTTTATCATATTGGTCTTCTAAACTTCTTGCTCAATTATTATTTTTGTTTGTTATATGTTCACATTGAACTTAAAACTATTATTGAAACAATTTAAATTACGATGATTGCACGAGTCGTCAACATTTTTTTCTACTATTTTCCCAGCTAAAAAAGTGACTAGTACTAGCAGTAACCGAAGTTTCAACGACATGGCAAAACTTGAAACTAGTTTACAACAAATCCAATTCATTATCCACCTTGGTACCCAAACACCTATCGATCTCCGATATGCGAAACTTTCAAAGTTTCAAAGAGAAAAAGTTGAAAGTCTCATATTTCTCTGACCTTACTTTTCTGGCCCTCGGTTTCGTAGCTTTATGGGCTCTATAAGGGTATTCTTTATGGAGACAGGAGGTTGGTTCCAATGTTATTTATCGCTGGAAAGTTCATCGACTCGGATATTGAGATCGCAGAGTTGATAAGGAAGAAAATAGACAATAGACAATAGACAATAGACAATAGACAATAGACAATATAGACAATAGACAAATATTTATTTTAAGACAAAAACAATAATAACAAACATACTAAAAAAATTAAAAGAAACAACACAATTTTTGCCTTAAAACCAGTCTCAGCTCAGCATAATGCCGGTCGTAAACAACCGGCGCTGGTCTTCCGTTGAGACTGGCGGGTGACGTAACGGACGTTATACAAACACGAGTACAAATAAAATAAAAAAGAAAACACAACAAACAAATAAATGATTAAATTAAAATTAAAAGTGGTGATTTATAACAAATTAAAAACAAAACATCAATATAAAAATGAAATAACAAAACAAACACAAATAACAAAAATATTGGCCTGCTACATCCAAAAAAATTAAATAAATTGAGGTAAGTACTATTATAAATATTATTAAAATAAAACATTAAAATATTAAATTGCACTGGTGTCATTTCTTTGAAACTCTTCCCCCTTTTGATGTGCAAAAAGGTATTTTTTTAATTTAAATCTAAAAGCGTGTAAACTTTGCAGGTTCCTTATTGGCGGCGGAATGTTGTTCCAACATTTCGTCGCAGCATAGCGGAAACTACCTCTAAAAGCGGCCGAGCTGTGCCGCTGGGTCGCAAGCTGCGTCGAACATTGCCGCGAGGGCTTACAAGTGGCCTTCCAGTACAACTTATCATAGAGGTAAATCGGAGTTTTGTAATTAACAACGCCAAACATGAGACACGCCAAGTGTAGTTTGCGTCGATGCATCATTTTTAAATGATGTTTTTTATTTAGGAACGGCGTCACATGTGACCTAAACGGAATATCAAAACAAAAACGAGCGCAGGCATTCTGAACTCGCTGGACAAGTCTATTAGTTTTAGCTAAAAGCCGAGGACCAAAGACCACATCCATATAATTTAACTTCGACAAAATTAATGAATCTACTAATTGGATCCGTAATTCCTCCTTCAAAAATGGTCTGATTTTGTATAGTAGCTTTAATTTGTAGAAGCAGTTTTTCACACAGTTCGCTACATGCTTTTCGAAACGCAGTTCACAATCCATTAATAAGCCCAGGTTCCGCGCCTCGTGGACACGCTCAACGACCTCGCCCATCAGCATAACATCTGTTACTGGATTGAGACTATCAAGCTGATGCTTATTTCCAAAAATCAAAAATTTAGTTTTAGCTGGGTTGAGCAACAGACAATTACTGGCAGACCAAGCCTCAATTCGCTTCAGATCATCGTTCAGTTCGTTTATGGCTGTATCAATGTCCTGCGGCTTACATGATATGTATACCTGTATATCATCTGCATACATATGAAATTTACATTTTTTTATGTGTTTTGCAACGTCAGCTGAAAACAAGGTAAAAAGGACAGGCCCCGAAATGGAACCCTGAGGCACTCCTCTATCTACAGCCAACTTGCCTGACAGCAATGAAGAGCCATCGGCACTACCAAGCTTTACAGTCTGGGAACGATTTGAAAGGAAGCTGTCATACCATTTCTTAGCTTCGGAATCAAAGCCGTAATAACTCAATTTGGAGAGAAGAAGAGCTATATTTAAAGAGTCAAAAGCCCTCGAAAAGTCCAATAAAACTAATACTGTACACATACCCTTATCTTGCGCGCTAAGAATGTTGTCGGTGACATCAAGCAAGGCAGTGGTTGTACTGCGGCCCTTTCTGAACCCCGATTGTACTTCTGGTAAAATATATTCTTTTTCTAGAAACTCTGTTAACTGCATACAGACAGCTTTTTCTAGAATTTTGGATAAACAAGGCAAAATATTTATAGGTCTGAGATCCTTTAAGTCAACTGGGCTAGGAAGTTTAGGTAAAGGTCTCACAACTGCTTGTTTCCATATATCTGGAAACGTTTGAGTCGCAATTGAGGTATTAATAAGCGTGTGAACAAAATCTAAAGTGCAAGGAAAGGTCATTATCAGCATGTCTAGACTAATACCATCACACCCCACAGCATTTGACTTCAAGCTTTTAATTATTCTTATCAGTCTGTCCAAGCTGATTTGATCAATATGGAATACAGCATCACTAAACCTGTGGTGTTCAAAATATGTTAAATGCGATATTGAAGTATAAGGATTACCAGGAATATTTAGAAAATGATCATTTATTGCATTAGGATCATTAAATGACGACAGTAACTCGGTATTTTTAATAGGCAATAAATTATTTTTAAGATTTTTCCACAACAGTTTAGGATTACGCAAGTTATTATTTATGTTTTGTTTAAAGTAAGCTGATTTTTCATGAAAAAGTGCTGTATTAACTGTAGATTTTAAACTCTTATAGTACGTTTTCTTAGCCTCAGACTTAGTTCTGTGAAAATCAGTAGCAGCCCTATCACGCAGCTTCATCATAATTTTAATTGTGTCTGTAATCCACGGATAGGAGCGATCTTTGATGATGATTGACTTTATTGGTGCATGACGATCAAATATACCCATCACGCACTGGTTAAAAGCAGTTACCATTTCATTAATATCAGAAATATTTGACAAAAGGTCCCATCTTATAGTTTGTAAATCAGCGTTAAAACTATCCACACAAATATTTTTAATACACCTGTAAGTTATAATTCGAGGAACCGGTTTTAAACGCTTTACATTAAATTCGCACACTACAAGACAATGCCCGATAAGAGTCCCTACAAGTTCTAAGCTTATTCTAATAGATCGTAAATCAGTACACACAACGTCGATTAATGTTTGGCTTGTGTCGGTGAAATGTGTGGGCTCAGTGACTATTTGTTCCAAGTTAAAACAAGAGAGGAAAGAATTAAATTTAATTGTAAAACTGTCCATTGTATTTAAATAGTTAATATTAAAATCGCCTAAAAAAATTATATTGTCGTATCGAGGACTAGAACCAATAGAATCAGTAATCGCATCAAAGAATAGGTCGACACTTATCCAGCGCGGACGATATGCTGTGCCGATCAAGAGTTTCCTTCCGTTCATAGCCACAGTGAGCCACATTTGTTCAATAGCAGTATGCAGTGGATCCACAGGATGACGCCATGTCTGCACAGCGACCCCCCGCTTAATATAAAAGCCTACTCCACCGCCACGAGAGCGAGACCCACGCGGCCGTGGAGTGTGCTTAAGTCTATATCCCGGAATAGCGGGAGCGCGCCCCTCCTCTCCAGCGTGGAGCCACGTCTCGTTTAGCGCCAAGATATCTACGCCACTCCGACTGACCGACTCTATGATGTTGTCATGATTAGTGCCAAGGGAACCTGCATTGTATAAACCAACCTTTAAATTTCTAGTAGCCATTAAGATAACTGTAAAAATATATACATAATTCATAGCTTAACAGACACCCAGTGAAAATATTAGACAAGATTTTACAGACAATATCGTACTTATAAACATAATTTGAAATACAACTTTTGTAATTAATCATTACTACACATAACAATTTATTTAATATGCGCATTCGTTTTTTCAGCGAGGAACTTCCTGTGTGACCGCGGACCCACTCCCAAAAAACTTTTTTAGGTCGTACTCCGACTGCACCCGATAAGAAGCCTTTCCAGTCTCGCGACGGACAAAGATTCGCCCATCCCTGGTCCACGCGTACTTCCACTGATGTACACGGGCCTCCTCACGCGCCATAAAGAAAAGTATTTTATTTTGCTTCGAGAGGCGCTCATTCAAATAAAACCTAGTAGGAGCCGCACTGAGACCCATATCGGCCGTAGTAGCGCCGCGACGTACACGCGCCGCTCGGAGAAAGGCGTCCCGCAGCTGGCGGCGCGCGAGGCGCACCACAATCGGCCGCGGCCGCGCCACCGGCGCAGATCCTCCATTAGAGGGCGCACGGCGCGCGCCCACCCGCTCCACATTAACAAGATCGCGCTCCTCGCAAGCCACGCCCAACTTCTCCGCAATGATGGACACCAAATGCTGCACATTCTCGCCTGGTTCTTCTGGGACACCGCTGATATAGAACCGCTGAATAGAGCTAAAGAGGGACCGTAAAACTAAACTATTGCATTGCATTGCTGGTGAAAACATTTTGGCAGCAATTGGAATTTCTAGAGTATTATGTTCTTTGTCTATGCATAAAATAATGTAGTAGATTTGTGAGTTAAAATTTTAATTTTTTTCAATCCTGTTCAATTCAAATTGTTTTTTTTAATTGGATTCTTCTTTCTCTTTTCCCTATTTTTTTTTCTTTATTCTAATTTTATTATTAGATATAAGTAGATACTATTTCTATCTGAAATAAAAACAGTTTTCATTTTCACTTCCGACTAATTCAATCCTAAAATCACTAACTGTTTTGACATTAAAACCTCAACTTCAGAGATTTCTCCCTTCAAAACCCAATTCCAGGAAATGCGTAAACTGAATAATCTTCCATTAAGTTAATGGATACAGTTCGGTCACTATAAATATTAATGTATTCCAACTTTGAAGATTAATCAAAGAAGAGAACATGTACCTACCGTAGGTCGAGGTTACTCACGCAAATTTTAATATACTTGTGAAGGTATAAATAAATTACGTGTTTCTAAGACTCGTAAAAAGTCCCATGGATTCTTACTAATCCAAGTAAAACGTGTTGTTCTAAATATATAATAATATAATATAATGGAAGGAGAAATAAATAAATCTGTTATGCCAGAAACTATAATAGCAATAGGTATATAGATTAAAGATTATAGAGGTGTGTGTGTATAGGGTAAAAAGGGCTACCCATCCGCGGGTATACGTAGTGATAAGGCTTGGATAAGATTTGAATGATGTGCGAGGGAGATGGAAGAGGAAGGGAGAGACCAGCTGCAGGATAAAGAAGGCTATAGTTGATGATGATACAGTGAAAATAAAACAATTATATTAAGCACGGTGTAACAACAATATCTCGTTTTGATTACAAGTTTTAAACGCTCATTCATTTGTGATTTCTGGTGTGAACATTGAACAATAAATATTTTATTTCTCTATCAATTTCTGTCAAAATATTTTTTATCTCCAAAACTAAAATAAATCCTACTCTTTCAAAATGGATCTCATCACAAGGCGCGATCCATCCGCGTCCGTCAAAAGAGCACCATCCATGAAATAGGTTAAGCAATATTGATAGAAATGAAAGCTCTCCAGATAAGACAAACCGTAGAGAATCCTTATAAAAACGAATTACAAAGCTTACGATACCAAATATCAAACAACAACGACTTAGAAGCATAGATCAGGCCAAAACCTACTTTGAAATGGAATTGTTTGCACCTATGCATTGATATATACAAACATAATATACAATATACCTATACCTACGATAATATGACATTTATTTATCTGTACACGGACATAAATGAATTGTTCAATGTGCATTTGCACAAAAAGTATTTTTGTACTCGCTAATTTTACCTATTACAAATTAGCTATCATGCTAACTCATCTTCAAATTCATCAAAAGCAACGACGCAACATAAAAAAAAAAAATATTTGAATTGGATAGAATTGAATAACAAGAGTAAATATTGTTTAAAAAATGCTGCTTCATGTTTGTTTTCCCACAAAAATGCTGTCTCCAAGATTAGCAATTCACGACACGACAATTTACCAAAAGAGCATTTGTTGTGTCATTGTAACATTGTACACAACAGTCGTCTGTGTCTATTTACTACGTCTGCGACAAATATACGATTGAGGAAGATAAACAAAAATGGAGAAAATCGATAGAGGCAAACTGAAATAGAAGTTCGGTTAGAGGGAAACTTCGCGCTGTGGTGGATCTCGCGCTATTTTTACGATTGATAAAAAACACGATAGCTCGATGACTGTTACTTGAATGCTGACGAAGTTCGGTATTTATTCAACGGGATTGAATATATGGATTTGTATACCTACTAAGTTTATTTAGTAGCATTTGTATACACGTTAGGTATTTTTTGTTAGAATTGTAGAGCCTCAAAAAATTCGAAGTTCGAAAGCTTTGGGTGGCATTTCACTGTTTTAGCGCAGATATTAGCCAAACTGTTAGGTTAGGTTAAAGTTAAGTTGTAATTCAACATAAAACTAATCCAATGCGTGTTCGTTTTATTATTATTTTTTTATTTCGTCTGATATTAAACTACAATGCGATGTTTTCTTTACTTTGAACTTAATTGAAAAAATTAAACAACAGAACCTAGCATGACATCACAAAGAGTCTCCACGAAAAGTTGGTCTAAGCCACACTCGGTCTAAAAAATGGTCTAAACAAACAAAACTAAACCAAGGCTTTGCCCTAGATACTGGAAGGCACAACTTCTATCGTTCCGCGGTAGTCAGGGTGACAACTTCCACTTTTAATTAAACAGCTGCACTAACAGCTTTTTAACTTAAACCAACAGTACTTGATTCTAAGCAAAGTTTTTTCATTACGCGTAATGGTTTTAACCTCGATGATAATGGCAGAAGCCTCAGTCTTTGCAAAACAACAATGTGTGAAAAAACTGTGGGATAATTTTGCGGGTGAGGAATTTTATTTTCACTTGATTTCATTTAGATGGAGTTGAGTAAGACAGTGACAAAAAACAACCCGATATTGACCTGATTTTGTTTTAAGGCAATTATTGTCTAAGAGTATATTGTAATACTGTAATGAATACATAAATAAATAATAAGAATACATATTATGGATTGCTGAAGAGTCGAATTATTTATATATTTGTTATTGTTAGTGCAATATCAATGAGTTGATTACTAAATAATACTTGATGAAAAAAGTAGAAAGTAGGTGAGCTTTTGATACTTGATAGTAATTTTTGCTTATGAAGTGAACTCATTAGATTCTGATCTCAGCATTGACCATACTTTACCAGAAAACATCAAACCTGACACTCGATAAAGAAAGTGTTAGTTATAGAAAGTTATTATAATAAAGATAAAAAGAAACAAAAAATAGTCGTAAACTGGCTGAAAAGTCTCCGATCTGACCAATCGCTCGCATTTCTCAATGGAAACAATAGTTACCCTCGATTCGACCTGAACTGCAAGAGGCGCGACTTGAGCCCGCGGCGCGGCAGAAATTTGGGGCCTCCATGTGTAGTGCTATATACAACCATGCCATTAGAACAATCGCACTGAGAAAAATGAGCATCTACAATCCGCTAAACGAATGATGAATTCACTTAAGTACGGAACATACTGATATCACCAAAAAGTACGATGTTTAGCACCAGTTTTTAAGGTGATCATAAACTGGTGCTAATCATCGTATTTTTTTTTGGAATCAGTAAGCTCCGTAATGTAAGTGAATTCATCATTCTTTTAGCGGATTTATTCTCAGGGGCGCTTACTAAATTCTCAGTCAGATCAAAACAATCAACTTGATCATTTTACTAGTTCTCTAGGGCACACCCCTTCTGAGGTACCAGAGCAAGTCTGATCCCCAATCCCGGCAACCCAAGGTTACCTTCGAGGTGCCCTTGACTAGTCGCCCCTTAAAACTTAAGGCCCAGCGCCATCTGCGCTTTTTCTCTCTTTCTTTGCCTTTTCTTTATAACCCTGTACCTATGCTTCGTACGGCACTAAGCCAAAAAGTCTTTGAACTCATCAATAAAATCTTTTCTTCAAAAAAAAAAATCTTCCCATCAAAATGAGATGCCTAATAAAAAAACATCATTCACACTCAACGAAATTTAGATGAGTTAGAGTTACCTATAGTTTTATTAAATTTTATGATACTCGTAGTATAGAATAGAATTTACATGATATTTAATCGTACTATTGTTATTATTTTCTGTTAAATTGTAGAAGTTTTTTTTATCTTATACGATCAAAAAGTTTTGACTATTTTTAAGCGCATGCAATAATATGGCCAGAGTCCACAGAAAATAAGGATTTTAATTTGATGTGGTCTCTGTAAATGTCAAGGATTGTTTGGTTTGGTGACTGCACTATAAACAGCAGGGGATTTAATTAGGTTGATGGAAGCGGCGGGAATTAATGAGCCCATCAATTTATTCATTAAAATAATCAGGCTGTTGATACGTGATTTTAATATGACAGGTAATAAATTTATTTTATAAGTGACGTTTGACAGTTTGAAGAGATTTGTACACAGGGTTATAAGAAAAGGGTATGCTAAGCCAAAAAAGGGCTCATAGTAAGCATCATTACGATCAACTTTAACTATCAGTTGTTCCATACAAAAATGTCAATGACAATCGACAAAATGTATGGAACAGCTGATTTTTTTCGCGAATTCCAGGTTGGTCTCACAGTCAAAGTTGTTCATAATGATGAATACGACGAGTCCTTTTCGGCTTCCTTTGGAACCATGCATACGAAGTCTTGCTAAGTACCTATCACTTTTGTTCAGCATTCCGTAGTGTCGTTAAAGATTCAAGCGGAGTTCAAGGGTGTGAAGTGTGTCTCGTAGAAAGGTCGATTTGAAAACGCTCTCAAATTGAAATCGCGTGTAAATATCTAACGTGGAAGTGTGGAAGTGAGTGTTTGAGCTGTTAAACAATTCAGGTACACTGAAAAGTTGGGATTTCCAAAACACTGGTTTTTAAAGTCATAAATGTATCGATTTCTAAAACAGTGGCTTTTAATGTATTGTGACTTGTTTGGAGTTTTGGTATGAGAATTAAATATCGTCTTGGTTTCAATTGAAAAGTTATTTATTATAAACAATTGAAATTAAATAGTTTATCAGCTGGCGAATAGCCATGACTTATAAAGTCTTATGCGAATCATGGATATAGGATATGAACTCTTTTTTTTTTCATGTCGATGCGATTTTTTAAGAATGGTCAGTGTCCGCTTGTTGGGTAGCCAAAAAACCAATATTTTTAAAAAACTTTGCTGTGTAAAAAAGCTTTGATTCGAATTTTGAAATTTAGTTCCATGATTCCAAATCTAATAAGTATGAACATGAACACCTTTCAGTACCATAACTCCTTTCTGAGGCACATTTTATATGGTCTAATGAAAGTACCATCGAGCCTCAAGTACTTAGAAGCTATGTGTTTATTTTAACACACAACTTTAAACCACACATAAAAATGAGAGCAGTAAACGTGTTGACACATTTAGCAAGGTTTAGCTTACCTTACAGCAGTCGTAAACTGTGTACAGAGTACGAGTCTAAAGTATAAATGTCGCTCCTGCTTTGAGTTTTATTGGGTGGAAATATACCGCGCGTGTACTTGGATAAAGGGCGATTCACATCACAGCGGTATTCTGTTCACGGTGCTAAAGGTGGAGACAGATTTAGAAAAGTATGCGCTGCGAACAGCAATTCAAATTAAAAAAATAATTTGTTTTAAGTTAAATATACCCAAAAATTAAATTAAATTGCATGCAAAGTTAAATTACTGATAATACATTAAATTTTTAATTATGTTATGTTAAAAATAAAATAATGAAACAAAACTAATAATAATAAAGCGAACAATGAAACAGTGACGAGTATAGAACTCTAACAATTGGACAAGCCACTCGGCCTATACAAACTTATTTATTTGAGTACAGAAATAGAAAGCTAATATAAGAATCACTAATACGATTCATAAAATCGATTTTCCATCAAAAGTAAATCGTTCTAAATATAAATATGAAATGGTGAATTAATAACTGATACTGTATTGTCATATGATTGCTTTGAACTCGATGTTCGAGTTGAATCGAGTTCAACGTCGATTCTCAGTAAATAGTTAATCGATTTAGTAGACTTTTGTCGATGCAATAAACATATATTATTTCTTCATGATTATGGTAATGATCTAATGATAAAATCAACGAATAAACGATTGTCTATTAATGTAGCGTGCTCTTCATTGTTTTAGACCACAATTTGTCACCCAATTTTGTACTGCGCCTGATTTCCATCAGGATTTAGGTTTTCTCAATATTTTTGAAAAAAAAAATGTTTAATAGGATCGGTTTGAAACGGTTTTTTGACTATATTTTCGACAGTTAATTAACGTTACTTGTAAACGTTAACATTTGAAACCAATTGCAAACATGCTACGCCGTAGCAGACTTTGCTACGCCGTAGCTTGTAGCTCCATCATATAGCCAACGTCTACGCAAGACGTGTACAGCTTTTTTAACCAAACGTTTAAATCCACAGGGTCGCTTATAATGCCTGCTTAAGTAAGTCACTGCTTAAAATGCTCTGATAACTTTTCGCTGACGTTAATATCACGTACGATAATAAGACAGAAAGAATTAAGTAGTGATTAAGTTTAAGCAGGCTTTATAAGACAGTTTTTTTTCTCAATATTGCGCACCTATAACATCTTTTGTTTGTAATTTATGGTGTGAACAATAAAGAGTTTATCTATCTATCTATCTATAATAATCATCTGGCTATAACGAATGCTGAGTCTTAATGGTCGCCTTAAGCAATATTAAGGCAGCCGAATTGGAATTCTGCACCGCTATAATGAGATTTTTATGAATTCTCCAATAATTTATAAGAGCGAAAATTATTTCGATGACTTTTTAAATGGCGAAGGTTTCTTGATTAAAAATAAAATTTATTACGAAAGGCCATAAAAATAATCGTGCGGTAGATTTAACTTTAGTTCTCAATTGTTACGTTATTTTTAATCTCTAGTTAAAAAAAAAATTTAAATTAAACGAATTAAAAAACCTCCATCTTGAAAGATAAAGAAATGTTAAATTGTTATCGGGGGTCTACCTCTATTTAGACGTCTTTGTAACCATGTGCGGAGTACTAAATTAATGTCACTTAACTTGAAGTAGTAACTCTCCTAGCGTTTAAATTTTAACCACGTAGTACCATTTAACAATTAAGGTGAAACGTTTAGCTCATGGAGCGGAATTTCAAACTGTTTTTTCGCCTTTGGACTGGTAACTAAATTAAGTGCTAATAACATTTGCGACAATCTTTGAGCATTGTTTTACGATATTTTGCAGAGGAAATAATTAGAAATGCACAATATTACTATAATATGAAAATAAACGTTAAACTTGCGATTGAAGATGATATTGACATATTTGAGTAATCAGGTGCATTACTGTTCATTACCTCTGCAAAATATCGTAAAAAATGCTTAACGATTGTCGCAAAGAGACCTGACCTGTTAAACAAACTAACAGCTAGACAATTATTTTATTTAACAGGTCTAGCTCCAAAAAGGTAAAAAACAGTTCAAAATTTAAATTTCGCGCCATAAATAAAACGTTTAACCTCATTATTCTCGTTTGTTCTTATTTGCTATGTCTGACGAGGTCCGTTGAAATATATCGTAACGCATACGCATGACGATATATTTCACATCATATTTTAATGTACTAACCTACTTTAAACCTATAAAATTTTAAGTACTCGAATTCATAAAAAGACACGAAATAGGCAGTTCTGCCTGTTTCGTGTCTTTTTAATATAATTATTAAATTATAATAATTATATTTATAAATTCAAAATCAGTGTTTAGAAGAAAGATACGAAATATTAAACAAACATCTAAAGTTTCCTAGCCATCAGAAAAATCACTCTTTCCACGCACATGTTTATCGTACCAGCTTTATTCATCCAGACTGATTTCAGGAATGGACTTCCCTTGTCTTCTTAAAGTCGGACGATGCCTCGTAAAACACAACGTGCTTCTAACTTGCGAAAATAATATGAGAAAATGTTAACAAAAAGTTTGATGTTGCTTTTAGCATTGGAGTATTTATATTGCTTGTTACATTGCAGTCACCTTTTTACTAAGTAAATAAAGGGAAAATAAATCTTTTTCTTTTTATATTTAATTTCAAAGGTTTTTTTTTATGTTTTTGTTTAAAATTTTTAGAAAGTTTAAGAGGTTGGGAAAATGCGTAGTAAATTGTAGAGGTTCTAGATGTATGTTGATTTGTTCTATCTCTTGGTAGAAACGCAGCTTCATAGTAAATGTAGCTTAATTATGAATTTAACTTTAATTTGAAATCTAGATTGAATATCCTTTCGAGATAAATAGCATAAATAAGTTAAGGCAGCGTTTAGAAGTTAGACTCTCACTATTTTAGATTACAATTTATTCTACGAAAGAAAGAGATATTTAATATAATTTTTATTCTTTGCTTAAAATAAAAATTATAACTTTATACTTTTTTTTTTTTTTACTTTACTACAATCTTCCATCCAATTCACGAGAATAATTATTTCATGAGAACAAAGTCTACTCTTTGGTATTTAATGCATAGTTTAGTTGTTAACAAGTTGAATATAATCTCTATTTATAAAAATGAATCTCTATTTCCCTTGTTCATCGCATCACTCGTGAACGGATGGAACAATTTCGCTAATTCTTTTTTTATTGTGTTAATTATTGTCAGGAGAAGGTTCTCATGAAAGAAAAAATTAAAGAAGTTGAGCGGAAAATTAGAAAATTTCAGACAATTCGAATTTAAATTTCATAGTTAAGACAGGACAACGCCTGTCGCGTCAGCAAGTATAAATTATAAACAAGCTTTAAAACTTCTTAATCTTGCGTCGCCCAATTCAGCTTTCAATTACGATGAGTTCGTTTTATCATCAATGAAACTCCGTTTATTTCTACAAATAAAATCTTGAAGAGCTATCAAAATGTTTATATTTCGCGACGCTGAATTTTACTCGTTCTCATGCATAATAAATATATCATGTAGTAAAAGCTTCCGGTAAAATTTAACAGTGTTAGGTTGCACAAGTTTTAGGTATTCTTAAGAATTATTTTGTGAGTTTTATGAAAAACAAGACATCATTTAATATTGTTACCTACTTTATATTAATACCTTATCAATTTACATTTACAATACAGTTGAGTGTGAAGATATTTTTTATGGAACAGCTGATTTTTTGTTACGATTTCAGGATTAGATCTGTTAAACCTTGTGTTACTAATGATGAGTTCAATGCGTATTTTAGCTTAGTACATTCTTCCCGTCTAATTCAGTAGAGTATAAAAACTATCAAATTAATTTTGCTTGAATTTTATCCCAACTTGAGACTATACTCAAAACTTAGTCTTTGGCATGAAAGAGATCGCTCTTAGCGAAAAGGCCAAAAGTTATTGCCCTACTTTTAAACGTTATTATCATTTGGCTTGTAATTTCTGGTGTGAACAACAAAGAGATCACCTATCTATCTCTTCTAGTGTTTCGTACTCACTCAGCGTTGGTTTCAGGAGTCGGCAGGTCACCGATGGTGGTGAGGGTCAAGGTGGACCAGTACAGCGAGCCGAGGTACTTCCTCGTGAGGGTGGCGTAGTCCCCTGGCCGGTGGGGGTATACCCAGTCACCCTGTAAAGATGTAAGGAAGCAGGTTGAGAATCAGGAGTTACTTTGCAGAAGTCCGTTGGTCGTGCGAAAGTCTTAGAGTGTATTGGGATAAAGTTGTTTGTATGTACGTTTATTTGACCGACGATAGCTCGAGTATGGTTGATCTGATCTTCATAAAATTTTGTACTAAAGTAGTTAATTTCAATACAATTTTCAAGTTTTAATATGAGCAAAATCGGTCGACGGTTTGTAGAGATATAGGAGCCACAAGGTTTTAGTTCGCCGCAAATTACTAGTACCTAGTGGTACATATATTTCTAACAAACTATGCATCAAAATTAATGCCACACTAAGTAAGCTATGTGTCATGTTTCTAAAGTTACCGCCAAGCAAGACTTCGTGTCAATAGCTAACTGAGAGATAAACCTAGAACAGGCTATCAAGCGACGTTCGTTAAGTTTTAACACTAATCACTAGAACACTGTGGCTTTAATTACAAATTGTTTCGTGTCGCTCATGACATAAGGCTCTGTCATTACTTGGCAGACCTATTAAGATATTCTGACGATAAGACGTTGTCTTATCTGTGTGTTGACTCTGGTTGCTAGAACATCCTTTTTACGACCTTGACGAATATGAAGGCTCGTCATGTGATCTATGAATTATTATCTAAAGATTAATTAACTAATTATTTTGAATTTATTACGATTATCTTTTTCCTTGACTTGTAGCAATGATAAGAATAAATTTTCATTTCATTTAAACGCCATCTATTTTCAGTTTAGGTACTATTGTTGACCGAGTGAAGCGAGGACTTAGTTTAGGGAACATATTGGTATGTTTGTATATTTAGGCGTCAACTTGAGTATGGTCGATCCGATCTTCTTGAAATTTTGCAAGTAAGCAGTTGATTGCAATGAAAATGTTATGTTAGAATTTGAGTAAGATCGGTTGAAGGGTTGTGAAGATATGGGAGTCACGAGGTTCAGTTAGTTGCGCACTACTAGTATTAAAAAGATGTTAAAAGTTGTTAAATGTTGAAAAGTTCGTATGTTTATAAAGGAAAAGGTCTGAAAGTAGTGGTTTGATTATAAAATATTTTACTAATTGAAAGCTACACTATTATTGAGTGCTATGGAATATATTTCTGCTATATCACAATATCGCTACTGGATGTGTTTCTGAAAGGTCAAAGACAGAGCAGCACTACTCCAAGTACGAAGTCCTAAGCATCAGATAATCTCCAACAAAATTTCACAATCAGAAATTTATTTCGTACTTATTTATGCCTTCGCTTTTCCCATTAATGGACACCCCTTTTACTGAATTCTTTAGCTAATTGGTTTTATGGTTAACCGATCCAATCAAGAGGTTTAGTCTATCGAACTATTACAAGTTTCTTGTTTCAAACCAAAGCGGGTGTTCACAGGCGGTCGCGGTTTCTGGCTTGAGCTTTTGTGATTAGTATTTGGAACTTGATCATTGATTTGAAATTATACAGGGCTATAAGGAAATACCCTTTCCTTATAACCCTGTATTTATCTAACAAAATCTTGAGTATCGATAGATGTCGATATTTTGGCTTGTCGTTAATCCGATCTTCATGAAAATTTTCAGGTATATAAGTCATCTTAATATATATAAATCTCGTGTCACAATGTTTGTCCTCAATGGACTCCTAAACCACTTAACCGATTATAATAAAATTCGCACACCATGTGCAGTTCGATCCAACTTGAGAGATAGGATAAGTAGTTTAAATCTCAAATTATAGTCGCAATTTTAATTTATTGCAAATTATATATATACTGAGAATTTTTACTATAAATTGACAAGTTAGCATCAACATACTACGGTTGCTACAGTTACGCAATATTTGACATAGAATTGACGCAATGGCTTTTGACAGGACAACCTCTGTCGAGTCAGCTAGTTCTAATATATGTTTAAGATTAGGTAAATACTGCGAGGTTCAATTCGCCGCGAATTGCTAATTTTAATAGAAACGTATTCGAACGTAAGGCGTGAATCTATATATTTCATACAATAGAAAATCTTTCATTCAACCTTTCACAAAAACTTTTGTCTCCTGAATATTATTGTGATTGACGTATTCGCCTTCTCTCTGAAAAATCGACGATATGTTGGGAAGTTTGGATATGATTCGCGAAACAAGTAAACGAATAACTATACCATTATTGGTTAACCACTCGGGGAAACTATTCCTTTCAACGTATAACTTTGTAGTGGCAGCTGGCGTGATTATTATAGAGGAAGAACCGGCTTTTGATCCTCAGATATGGTTAAATAAAAGAACAAAAATTATTTTTTCATATTTGACCAAAAAAGTTGAATTGAAAATGTACTATTCGCCTACAAAATGTCAAGAAGATCGGATTGACTTCCTAACATACAAACAAGAACCGATTTGTTCCGCCAGACTCTGAAACCTACCTTCGCTTTTAATTATTTAAAGTAGCGTATTTTTCGGTTGTCTAATGTTTGCCCGAAGAATATAAGCAATAATTCTCAAATGCCCGAATTTTACTTGCCCGAATTTCATTTGCCCGAATTGTTTGTTTACCATAAAAGTTATGTGACATACTCTTGTTTGCCCGTACATTAGATTTCATAATGATACGAGTGCCATACGTATTATTATCAATTTTATTAATTGCAATAATATTATTTAACAGAATATTTCAACGCCATTTCCGTAGAAATTAACCTAACGCCTTTGTCCCAAAAAGCGATTGGCTTTCTAGCACTTCGCCGGCCGCTGCCGCGGCACTCTCGCTACGCTCGCTCGGCTCGTGCGTTGTTTTCCATGTTCTAACATAACCTAACCTATTGATCGTTTTTATTTCTAATACCTACTTATCACTATGATTGATCCAAGTCGCTTCCGTAGAAAATTAACCTAACGCCTTTGTCCTAAAAAGCGATTGACTTTCTAGCACTTCGCCGGCCGCTGCCGCGGCACGCTCGCTACGCTCGCTCGGCTCGTGCGTTGTTTTTCATGTTCTAACCTAACCTTACCTATTGATCGTTTAGTTTAAACCGATTTTATGGTTTTTTCTAGAAATAATTTCGATGGCAAATGATGTTATGGCATATGATAATTACGCCTTACAATGATGATAACAAATGATGTTATTGAAATTGACTTTATGGAAAACAAAGTTTCTAGCACGTGACTAATATAGTAAACAATGAGTATAACATATAAAATTATGAGAAACAATATTATGTCTGTTGACCAGTATAGCAGATAAAATTATGGCAATTGAAATTCTAGCAAATGGGTGTATACCGTATTTTTCAATTCCGGTAATATAAACTACCTCGATACCAAACTTCATCTAAATCCGTTGAGCCGTTACAGCGTGAAATAGTTAATATACCACATTTACTATCTCACACAAACACTACTGCGTTAACAATATCAGAAGACATACCTGGAATCCTTCCGCCTCAGACAGCAAGAAGTAGAAGCATCCGAACCAGTGCGCCAGGATCAGCAGGATGTGGATGAGGTTGATGACTCGCCAGAAGTTCGGATACACCGTCCTGGACTCCACTATGTAGTAGTAATTAACTGCTCGGTATACCTGAGGTAAATAGTCAAAGTTTAATGAAGAAATTACTCAGGAAGTTAGAATAGTATTGAAATTAATGCTTATTGCTGACTCAAAGATCCCATACGAGGTCCATAAACAAAATCAAATAGACATGAAATTAAAAAAAAAAAAAAAATTAGACATTAAAATATTAGGTGGTACTGAGGTCTTACTCTAGCCAGTGAGATAATATCTCGGTCACTGTCACTCTTATTATAAATGTTATGACAGTGAGAGTAACCGAGATAATCTCGAACGGCACCTCTGTTTGGGGTTAAACCTACAAAAACATTTCGTTTCCACGAGTTTTTCCACAAACTTGTCACCTATGATTCACACAAAGTCCGTTTTTCCACCAATAACATACAGAATCGATTTCACACTACGTGTCGAATTACGGTTAAAAGCCCTCGTTCGATCGCTCCTTAGAGACTTACAAGATTCCCGAACTATCTCGAACATTCGACAGTTGATACATTGCTCCGGGTAGACCGGAACATTTTCCCCGGCTTTGATTTTTCAATCGCTTACTCGTCAGATAAGTTTAATAGAAGATTTATTCTGCACCAAGGAGGTCGAGTAGTTTCTTAAAAACGCCAGTCGGACTTTTTGAACTTTTTCATTTTTTTCATAAAAAAAAATATACGTCAGATTTTTACTACGTTTTTTTAGATTTATTATTATTACACTTTTATTAAGATTTTTATAAATTTTTCCCGCGGATCGACCAATTTTTTTAACCATCCATAGAAAATAGCCACACTATTTGGAAAATTGAGTCACGAAAAATATTTACTTATGTAAAAGGTCACATTGAATCGTTTTGGTCAATAGGATAGACCGAGAAGATTAAAAAACCTTTTTTGATCGGAAAGCATCTACACGTACACATCCTAAACTAATATAGTTCATAATAATAGCTTCATCCCTATTTATTCGAAATTGTCATTGGAAGTTTTCAAAAAACACTTAAGTCTTAAACGATTTCTTCTGTAATTTTGGAAAAAATAAACAATTTTAATAGACGAGTAACTCAATTCCTCGTTAATTGTTAAATATGTTTTTTACATATTTCTGTTTGTTAGATAACAATCACTTCCATTTGAATAATCAAAATTTTTACGTTCTTTTACACGATTCAATTGGATTTGGTTACCAATCAATTAATGCTAACTGGCATTTGAAAATTTAATGTCACGGACGAATGAATCTGCTAAAACTCTTTTACCTACCTTTCATCTTTGTTTTCAATCCAATTATAAAGGATCATGCTTTGAACATAACCTATCCTTTGGGGATAATTTGTTAATTAGATTCAATTTCGGATTAGGAGAATATCTGGGAAAATGTCACCGCAAAGGAGCTGTTTCCATTTGAGAAAGTCGGGCGTTTTTAAAGAAACTGGATGAGAAAAACTTGCCTCTACTAGAGAAAAGACAATAGTAAAATCTCTGCTTGTTTGGTCTAGACGTTATATACTCGTATATTGACTATATGCTCAAATTTAATATCTTTAGTAGATATTCTTCAGAACCACTCTAAATAGAATCTACGCATATAAATAGCTGTTTCCCAAAGACCAACTTTTCGAAATATTTGATTGGAGTTTTTTTGAAATTTTATGAAGTGTTTGGATGTAAACAATTCGGTTCCAAAATAACGACATTTCGATACAAAAACGTTTCAATACTTTTGTGTGTACGCTGTGTTCTCGTATTATCTGACCAAAAACATACTTACGACAAAATCCTTACAAAAGATCTTTAGGAAAACACGAGATCCCAAAGAATTGAACGCACTTTCCACAAAAGACATAATCGCTCTGAATATTCCTGTCAACAAAGCCTATAATAGTCTAACAAAGCCGTATAATGTTTTCCAAATCCTGCAAAGACCCGTATTTGCCGCAACGTTTGACACCGAACTGTGCCGGATAATCTTTGCGAAAGTGCCAGGTGTGCCATTATCAGCAACCCGAGAAATATCATCATCACAATCAGGTCATTGATTTAACACGTGGTCTGGTTATACACTTGGTATATTCTAGAATGTCGTTGTACTCATTGCTTAGAACAACTTTTATTTTGAAACCAATCTTTAACTTGCGATAATCAGCTGTTCGGTTTCGTCGAGACTGAGTGATATTTCTCTATGGAACAGCTATATTTTTTCGCGACTTCAAGGGTAGTCCCATAGTCAAAGTTGGTCATAATAATAACTAAAACATTATCCTAGAATATATCAAGAGTCTAAACCAGTATGGTAAAGTTTTCAGCTCACAAGTTAAGCCGCAAGTTCTTGTAGCTGTCAAAATTTCACCCACACACCAATCTATCTCACGTAAGGTTGTAACCTTACGTGGGATAGAGTGGCGTTTGATAGCTCTTAAGATATAAGTGACTGATTATACTCGTATGTACATATAATAATTAATTTAATGACATAGTCACACTATGTAAGGATACGAGACAAGAGCCCACATCATATTAATCAACTCAATTGTTCCTAGTAATAGTCTGAAGACTCCGAAGTACTAGGCTCGCAGATAACACAGTAGGTGAAGCGAAATTAAACCCGCCCACTAACTGTGAATGGTGCTTAATGGCGAAAACAAATCAAATTATCACTTTCTGCTCTGTTTGTGGATTCGGAAACTTGGAATATAATTGAATAATCGAATAAACCACGGGAAGCAGGGATTGCGTTGGAAATTTATTGGTTTAATTTGGCCTGATTTAGATAAGAAATATTTCGACAGGTTGACATGTTTGTATAATTTAGGTACCTATTACATTTTTGAATGAAAAAATAAATTATGGAAATACCTTGAACCGAAGGGGCCCATAGGAAGACCAGCTGTGAGTTTATGACGAAATAATTCCTTTTAATTTTGTCTGTTTGTTTCATGTTATTATAATTGAAATTTATCCCAATAAATATACAACAGATTTATTTGGTTAAACTTAAATGATACAAACGTACCTATCATCGCGCCAAATGTATATCTATTTTTCTTTTTAATCGACTTTCAAAAAGAAGACGGTTCTCAATTCGACTGTATGTTTTTTCTTCTTTATTTCTTTGTATCTTAAAATAATAATAATTTGAAAGTACATTTTTAACGTACTGTAAGGTTCACGCTTACCTTGAGAAACCTAGGGAAGCGGATGATAGGGTTGGTGCCAATCTTCAGCTGTATGATGTCTAGGGGTGTCAACGAAGCGATGTCCAGGAGGAACGGCCTGGAGCTCAGGTAGTGTTTCGCCAGCTTTCTGGAGTCGTATACCTAAAAGGAAGCACAAAAACTTTAGTTATCTTAATATTAAGAACGTGAATTTTAATATTTATTTTTATTTTAGGGGACTGTCATGTAAACAGCAATAGTCCCAAAACAATAGTAGATTAAAAAATATATAATATTAAAATCAATTATGCTAATATTGAATTTCAGCTGTCCAGAAGTGGGTTTATTCTAATTGACTGTCTAAAAATTAAGTAAGTGTAAAATTAAAGAAAAGAGATACACAAGGAACCCGTTGAAAAAGCCATTTGATATCGTGATTCATCTTTACAAAAACATTGTCAATGTCGATTGAGAGAATAAAGTCGTACCTAATAGTTTTTCAAGAATGGACAGTTAGAATAAGATAGCAACACTCCAAAGGTTGTATCGATACGAGAATGAACGAGACGACGACTCACCATCAGCCCCTGCTCCAAATATCCCGTCCGGAGTTGAACCACCAGGTCCAGCAGGAACACCAGGTCGCTGATACCGTCGCAAGTCAGCCAGAAGTAGTGCGCCATTATCTATAGACAAAATGTACAAGGGGTTTTAATTTTAGGGTTCTGTACCAACACAAAACGAACTCTTATCAGTGGCGGATTTGGCAGCAGGCAGAGCAAATTCAGGGCTATTTTTTAACACGCTTTTATTAGCTTCACCTGTATGTTTGTATGTTTGTATGTTTGTATGTTTGTATGTAACCGACTCCTTTGAGCGCGTTTTTGACCCACTTTAAACGGTCAGATTTCTTTCAAACTTTGTAGATATATCGAGGACCGATGACAATACACTAAACAAATCGTGTTTTTTAGTTTTTTTAACTATTAATTTTTTTAACACGCTTTTTCTATAAAGTTTCTTTAACTTTTAATACCGTTTAACTTACAAATGGTAGTTTCGTCATTCGAGTCAGAGAACAGAGTGGCGCAGTGGAAGCGTGCTGGGCTCATAACCCAGAGGTCCCTGGATCGAAACCACGCGCTAGAAATCTTTTTGCTCAATATTTTTGTTACGCATCAATTTTATTTTATGAGGTCTGAGGATCGAAACCACGCGGCTACAAATCTTTTTGCTCAATATTTTTTGTTATGCATCAATTTTATTTTTAATTTGCTTGAGCAGACGGCCAAAATCGGATAACACCAACACATTTGTACATATTAAGGATGGTTAATAGTTAGCAAATCGAACTAAAAAGCGAAAAATAAATAATAGTTAAAAAAAACTAAAAAAACACGCTTTTTATAAAAAACCGAACTAAAAAAATAGAAAATAAAATTTTATAAATTTAAATTAAGAATAGGGTTGAAAATTTCAATAAATATAAATTAATAATAGTGTAAATAAATAAATATATGTATTTTATTTTTAAAAAAGCGTGGGGTGCTTTCTAAGATATTATCAAAATGCTAATCACTCTACTCATGTCTGTCAATACAAAATGTATCTACAAAATATATAATATCTACTTATTGACCCATGCACCCCACGCTTTTTAAAAATAAAATACATATATTTATTTATTTACACTATTATTAATTTATATTTATTGAAATTTTCAACCCTATTCTTAATTTAAATTTATAAAATTTTATTTTCTATTTTTTTAGTTCGGTTTTTTATAAAAAGCGTGTTTTTTTAGTTTTTTTTAACTATTATTTATTTGAACATGATTTCCTAACAAGAAAGTGGTCAAGTAGAGTCTTGTGCCTGTCTGTCCGACTGTATGTCACAGCCAATTTTTCTCAGGAACTATAAAAGCTAGCGGCCTAGAATTTGGCATGAGGCTACATAATGGTAATCATCACACTTCGTAGTTTTTTTTAAACACGGCTTTTTTATCGTTAATTATTCCGCGTTTGACCATACTCGCCTGTTGTGAGCAACGCTGTAGTCGAAGATGAAGCACACAGACATAGAAAATACCTTCTCACTAAGGCCTTGAAAAGCCCAAGATTGGGAACAAGGAAGCCGGCAGTTTGTTCCACTGTTGTTGTAAATCCTCGGTGTAAGGTCACGAGGTACACTTACATCGCAGTCTGGACTTAATCTGACAACAGTCGAAACTGGGACGTAGACGTACCTCGCGAGCTATCTTCGGTCATGTGGACACGGCAATTGCTTTGTCACCAGAGTTGCACAGGTATACCAAGTTAAAGCTTAAACGGACGTCGGGAAGTGGTTCTAAATACAGTTGCAAGATTTGACATATCCTAACAAAAAACTTGCAAAAACAGTTTTATAAAATATTTTTAATTTTAATAATCTTAATATATATAAAATTCTCGTGTCACAATGTTCCCGTACTCCTCCGAAACGGCTTTTGACCGATTTTTATGAAATTTTACATGCATATTCAGTAGGTCTGAGAATCGGCTACTATCTATTTTTCATACCCCTAAGTGATAAGGGTTGTCCACCCCTAACATTTATTTTATTTTTTTGGACAAGATTTTTATTTTTTATAATGTGGCTTATGTGGCATTAAAAAATACATACAACCCTAAATTTTCACCCTTCTATCACCAACCCCTATTTTTTAATAGTCACTAGAAATATTTTATATGGCAAAACAACGTTTGCCGGGTCAGCTAGTAATCTTTATAATTGTATTGAATAGGTTGTGGATGATGATGATGACAATTATATTTTTTTATTAACAACACAAAACAAAAAACATGAGCACAGTAAAACAGTGGGTCATCTTCTTACTAATATTATAAAGGCGAAAGTATGTATTTTTGTTACATATGAAAGCTGAAACGGCTGAACGGATCAACATGAAAGAAATGAAGGTCGTTCATGGTCTGGATTAACACAGGCTACTTTTTATTTGATATCGCGGGGCGCAGCTAGTCACAGCATTAAGGATAGCTTCTCTTTCCAGGGCGTAAATGTATGAGCTGACAAAGACTACAAGATCTCAAGGGACATGCCTCGAGGCGTCTCAGCATTGCTGTAGGGGTATTCCACAATGTGAGAAATAAGGGATACGTTTTGCTGAGTAATGTTGGAACATAAAACTTCCAGCCAGTGCCACATTTGTGGGAAATTGCATTCTGAAACTACTTTCTATTCAAAAGAGTTGTATGCTAAAATTCTGAATTTAAATGGGGTAAATAAAAGTGTACAATGAGAATGGATTTTGTAAATGGAAAATAAGGCGTGTTGCCAAGATTGTGGCGAACTAGAACAAGTACGAGTGTAAGTAATTTTACTATAATATTATATCAGTCAACGTTTGTATGTTTTTAAGTTCTATTTTTGTTGCTCAATCACGCAAAAATGGATGAATACGTTTGAATAAAGTTTGGTTTAAACCTAGGTTATACTCTGGATTAACATTTAAGGCTCACGCACACCGCTCCGCAACGCATAACAAAAGTCCTCTTGCATCACTTTTGTACATTTTATTATGAACTATGGCACGCGGCGGGACGCAGCGCAAGAATTTGTATTGAAATGCCGCTGCGGTGCGGTGCGGCCCGCCTTAATGTGTGCGAGTCTTTAGACTACTTTCTCGGAGAGCGCGGGTGAATCCGCCTAGCACAACATGTGTTTTATAAAGATTATTTTTTTATTTATCGATTTAGTAACAATAATAAACGTTTCGCACTCATAGCTCCCCACTAGGATACCCTGTGTCGGGGATGCCATGGAACACAAAGAAAAGGACAACTTAAACCCAGACCCAGTGCAGATATTTATTTAAATTCGTCATTCAGACATCTGTCCGGCCGGGAATCGAACTCGGGCCCTCTGGCTTATAAGGCGGATATACTACCTAACCGCTGAGCTAAACAGGTCGTCAGAACACCGTGACGTGACTTTGACGTGTAGTAGAACACCCTTAAGTATTACTACACCTTTCCCTTAGTTTTAAAATAGTGAACTGCGGGTAGAGGTTATCGCGGCTTCGGCGTCACAAGGGCGTACAAGGAACATGGGTGGTTTTTGGTTAGTAGAAGTCTGACACTCCCTTCCGCTCTGCCCAAGAGTGGGAGGGGTCATTTGATGATTTCCCACCCCCCCCAAAAAAAAAAAGACAATTTAGCTATGCCCGACTGGGTCTAGCATAGATCCTGATATCAAATGAGAACTAGGTGACATTGTAGAAGCTAATAAATCTATATAGATAAATATAATAATCTCACTCGGCAGAATATTGCCTTCGCTCCATATTATAGCATGACTTCTATCGAAATATACATAGTGAGTGAGTACTCAATTTGGAAATGTATGAAAAATGCAAAAAATACGTAGCGATTATTCGATTGGAAAATGCAGTTTCCGATTACGCCCGACAGAAGCGCTATCCCAGTTTAAATATACGAGTATTTATCTATTACCTACATATTTTTCGATAGAAGTCCTGCTTGGGTAGGTACAGTAGATCTAGCTTAAGTTCTGTCGTGTAATACGTAGCGAGTATTACACAGAAAAAAAAGGAAACATGGAAAATGGAACAGAGCCCCTGGCGTAAGTGGAAAGTGCGTATGTAACTTATTTTTGGCCAGAATTTCAAACTAGGCTAGGCTTTCTAAAAATTTTGGTTTAAATCGTTTTTTTTGTTCGCGAATAATTTTACGTTTCACCAGCGACTCGCCTGTTGCTTGTAAATTGTATCAATCAGCCTCAAACATTAAAATACGATCACGTTTCAATACCAATCGAGTCTCACAGGTCCGGAGGCAATCAAGAACTCACCCAACTTATGGTTATAGCGATCATAAACAACCCTGAATTAATTGGATACAGGATTATTTGCCCTAAATTACGTTCGGCCTCTTTACGAAGACTATATTTTGTTCGGTTAAAATTATGCTCGAACAACTGATTTGGCAAGCATAAGGCTAAGGGGATAGTTAGATAAAACAACGAAAAAGTTGAAAAACAAAGGGTAAATTGGCATAGGTCAAATCAAATCAAATCATGCTCTGCCCGAGTGGCTATTTCCCGGTAGCTATAATCTTTAAGTCTTGAAGTCTTCAAAGGTGTCTTCAAGTCGCGAGTGAATCGGTTTCTTCTAGTCGCGCGTGCTCCATCGTAGTCCGCATCGTTGATTACCGTCAGGCGAGATGGCGGTCAAACGCAAGCCTATCACACAATAAAAAAAATCTAAATCTTTATTTTCAATGGGAATATTGCATGCGCTTAGAAATTCTAAATTTAACAATCGGATTGAATACATGAATAAAAAACTTACACACATTATCAAAAAATAATAGTAAATATCTGCAATAGCAGGTTGTGTACTCAGGGCCCTTATTCGCTATCTACCATCATATTCCACGCCAAAAACGCGTGACGTCATCACACGCACGTAACGTGAACGCGGCTCAGAGTCCACGCGTTTTAAATTTTGACATTGGCATACGGAATACCATTCCATGTCGATTCCATGGATTTGACGTAACGCGGCGCGTTACGTGCTCGTGTGCTCATAGCGAATAAAGGCCCAGGTCGTTTAGCTAACTCTTGGTGTCAGGGTTTCGGTCACCTACTAATTTTGAGTTGCTTAAGTCAAATGCATTTCACCCTTCAAAGTGAATAAACCAAAAGTCTATTGAATTTCAAAGTTAGCCATGCGATTTCCGATGCGATGCGAAATCCGCGTCTGACCGCCGACTCGTCTCTTGGTAAGCGATGTTGCGGTCGAAGTTGAAGCACGCAGATTTAGAAGGTACCTATTCACTCTGACCTTGAAAGGACCTAGATTATATCTCTTAGGATACAAGGAAGCCGGAAGCTAGTTCCATTCCCCGGCTTTACGGATCAGAAACGTAGATTCAAAACATTTCTCTAATGTACTACAGCGGAATAAACTTATCCAATCTAAGCAGTCAGGGTTGTCCGCAAAAACATTCAACCACTATGCGAGCGACGACTTCGCAACCCTTTTCAATCCTGACAGATAGTGCCGGAAGAGCCCAGACTGAAGGACTCTCAGATGAATGTATGACCAAATGTACGTATGATCGGCCTTGGCTTTATGAAGTTACTAAAAATATATTTTTTAGAAAAAATGCTGCTAGATCGACGTCGATTCCGTTAAACCATTTTATTTGCACTCGTGACGAAGCTCGAGTAAGTTGTAAACGATCACCGATGTTAAGTAATAGACGATACGGTCAATTCACGCACGCTACGCACGCAGGCCACACAGTACACAGTGGTTCAGTGTACGCGCGATGCAAACCGCCAGAAATGGAGAAGCATTGCGCGATTTGCGCGACATGCAGCAGCGATGGATAGGGGCGTCGACGACAGTGAGGAGCCTCCGTGTAGCAACATTACAACCACGACCTCACTGCCAAGAGTGAACGACTAAGAACGACTTATTGTATAATATAATTCATTTTTTTTTGTTTTTGAAATGTATTTCATGGTGTATGTAACCTATCGCACGCCTTGGCTTTGCTGTAAGTGCGATAAGTAATTAATTATAAATAAATAAATAAATAATAAGAGGAAGATAAGGTCAGTGTTTGGATGGGTGACCGCAAGTGCGCTTACAATTGAGTGCTACGTGCTACCGTGCAGTCACATTCTTTACAGGTGAAAAGAAAATTGTGAAAATGCCAGTTCGTTTCAGTTTGTTTCTTTTATTAAGAATACAAACAAGTATTAAGAATTCGGTCACAACCTTTAGATAGATAGGTTGTGTGATCGAAAATTCAATTACTCAGTCTAGCCGAGGTTGGTCAAATTCGATCTGTTCGTAGTGCTAGTTTTAGTAACCTAATTGGGTTTGACCAATACTTCTGTCTTAGAAAATATATCTATTACCAGATGACCCCGTGGTTTCAACGGTGCTGATGATGAGCTGATGATGATTATACTTTGGATCACCACCGAAGACGATTTAATTATTACATGCAGCAGTACATGGGATTGTGCTATCTTCTTCACACCTTTAGATATTCACCACTATAAAATACAAAACTTGACTTCCCGTCTCCCTTCCACGACCGGAGAGGGGCGCCTGAAACTGGTCATTACGTGTTTTTGTGTCGTCGGAATCACACCGTACCTAATTGATCCGGTGAATAATTGTTATCACATGGATTGATTTAGTGAATAAGTGTTAGGATAAAGAAAAATATACGCGATCTAATTGGAAGTGAGTACGGAAAATGCAGAAAAGTGCAACGAAACGGGCTAAGGAGCTCGTCGTCGTCGAGTTTCCGTCAACAATGTGATAATTTGCTGGAATTACGAGTTCGAAATGGATAGTATTGGATATTGGAAATCAGGTATGTAAAATAGACGTACCTACATACAATATTTAAAATAATTGCAAGACAATTAATATACCATAGCGTTATAATATTGAATTAATTTCTATATATTTCTACCCTCTTTTCTAAAGTTATTACTAAACATGATAGAAAGTTTTGGGTTTGAATTGAAATATGAATGTAGGTAAGATAAATTATAATTGACTACCTACTCCTTCGTTTTTATTGTTGTTGTGTTTAATTAATAGTTAACAACAGGAATGATTTCATCTCAAGTAGGGTGGCACTTACGAGTACGTATTCTGTGCACTGGCACATTTGGAAGGATCGAATTGTAAGATTTATTATTTCACTTTTATTTATACGTACCACCTACTTCTTAGTTTATCTTATTAGTCGAGTATCAAAATAATTTCTTCGTATTGTCTAATTTACACAACTGTCTTCACGTAAAATGTGATAAGACTATGTACTAATTCTCCATATAAATAATGTTGGAGTTTTATATTACTTTGATTTAATTTGTGTTAAGACAATGAACTTTCCGCGTACATCGTGTGTAGAAAAATACTAAGTTCTTTTAAGCGTAAATATGACCAACTCCACAAAAACCTTGTTGAGGCTACCTACTAATTCTCCATGTACATCATGTCGAGGCTTTTTAATACTTTCTAATAAATCAAGTCAACATCTCCACGTAGGTAAAACGTGTTGAGGCTACCTACTAATTCTCCATGTACATCATGTCGAGGCTTTTTAATACTTTCTAATAAATCAAGTCAACATCTCCACGTAGGTAAAACGTGTTGAGGCTACCTACTAATTCTCAATGTAAATCATGTTGAGCCTTTGCATTACCTTCACGTAAATCGTGTAAAGGTGATGAACCCTCCACGTAAATCGTGTTTGAGGCGCATTTACTCCACGTATATCGTGTGTAGTAAAAAGTTAAAGTTTCTCCGCGAAAATCGCGTTGAGGTTATAATATATAGTACTGGCGCTATGTCTATCTGTCGATTATGCAAGCTATAAGGTCCGCCAAGAGGAAGAGGCATTAAACGAAGCCGATGCATCAATAAAATGTGCATTGAAGGCAATAGTCAGAGGAAATACAGACGCCAGTTGCTTACAGGAAACAGAAATTGCGAAGATGGATAACATATTATGTTAGCAGACACAACATAGTGTTACAACACAAAATGTTAAGACATTTTATTTTTGCCAAGTCTGGTCGAGTACCTATTGGCCAAAATTTCGAAAAGGGCCGTTTCAAGGTCAAGTTCAAAATTAAACGAGGAGCTTTAAACGTGTGGGGGATTCCGTGAGTAGCCATCGAGCTGCGTCAGAACCCCGCTCCTCGGATGCAGGCACCAGCATCGAGGGATCGCCGCCGGGAATACAGTCGCAGGAAATGGCTAGTCAAGGAAGAGCATAAGGAAATAGTAAGACCTACAAATATTTCTATGAAATTTTTTCTTTTAGTATCATTTTGAATACAAGAGTAATGTTTTGAGTGTACTGTAAAGAGAAACCGTTTTATTGAGTCGGTACCTGGCAATAAAATCATGGGTTGGAATTTATATCGACACGCGAGACGTGTCGATGTCGATTGTTTTCTTATACCTATGTGCTGTTATACTTGATCTGATATAAATGAGAATAAATACCGAAAGGTAACAGCGATCACCGTTTTATTTGGGGTTCAAAAATAAATATTTCGATTCAATAAGGGCACTTTACTATATAAAAAATATTAATCAATTCTAAAATCTAAGTATTCTAATTCTATTCTAAATTCTAAATAATAATTAGTTAGATCAGAAAAATCAAAATTATTTAAATTATTTGATTTCTAATTAGAGCCCTATTCAAAGCGCTCTCATCGAAAATCCGTGTATTTATTTTTTAACAAAATGGATTGAATTTCGTCGCATGCATACATACAGACTGGTACATCTTTACAAAATTATTGGAATGGGAAAAATGGGCGTACGAGTAACTATAACTACCTACATGATCCTTGGATACCTATATTATGCACATATTTAATTTTAATGATTATAATTTCCAAATTTTAAAAATTTGGTTATAGCGTAGTCAGTAAAAATTTACTTATGAGAGCAAAGACTTCACATTGAACTCATTTCGCTCCATTTTTACACATCAAATATGTTGCATAAAATGTTTTTCGAAGTAGCTGACGGTGCGGCGCGGCGCACTGCCTGACGGGCAAAGTTTACGGGACGATTGGACTGAATTGGAGCTGTATTGGATACTTTGGATTTAAAATTTGCATTTCAAGGACTCAAAATATTTATTTTTGAGCTTCAATGTTGCCATAAACTCTTAAGAGCAGATAACGCAACAATTGTTTACTTTAAAAATCGAATAAAGGTTTTTATAACGAACTACTTCGGCGATGTTATGAGATTGGGAATATTTCTACTATTGCCTGATTACGTCGTTACTAATCATGAATTCAGTAAGATAAACACGGAATATGAACATAAGTAACATAAATTGTTAATTGCAAGTAACTTGCCTCTCTATGTGTTCCTCCGACTCAGGCATTGTAAGTTAAAGTCACCGTGAACTGTGTTAATAGTATCGGAACAAATATTTTTATTTGGAATAAAATATTTGCTCACAGAATATGGCATCTACACGCTGACCTTACTCTGGGGGCAGCGAGATTACCAGACAGTTGATGATAAATCAAAACCTTTTTGAGGCATAATTATTGTATTGACATGGTTTCATCTGCGAATCAAACTTCAAAGCAATATGATTCGTATATGTATTAAATTGCGGATATTTTTTCAAGAAAGTAACAGTAACTTTCAGTATTCTAATGCGAGTCATATAGAATTTAAATTTAATTAAAACAACAAATTTTGAACTATGTGACAGCTTTAACAGCTTTGTCCATAAACATAGTAGCAAAAGTCACATTATATGATAGTGTCTACAGATTTTTATAAAGTGTGGACGGGTTATAACCTAAAACCATATACTAAATAAAAAATACTACTTATACTAAACTAAATATTCAGCGTATTGGGACACCAATAAGATTTTGGGTTTTGTTTCTAAATTAAATAATTATTTAGCAGATAATTACCCTTTAAGATTTATCTTGTGAAACTAGCACTCTACAAGCGATTGCTTCCGCAAGAAAATGCAACCGATAAGTTTAATAAAATTAAATGAATGGGTCTAAATAAATCTTTCAAACTATAATAACCCGTTTAGATTAAAATTAAATTTCTATTGTTTTCGATGAAGCAGTTTGAAAATAGATCTCGGAGTATTTTGAGAATGGTCTAAGATAGCCCTGGAGTGAAACGAAGCCTAAAAATAGTATTTTAAAATGAATTAATTTTAATGATAATTCTGTGGAGCATTTTGCGAATTAATGTATGAGATTCTTTTCTTTTTTAACAAAAAAAAAAAAAAAAAAAAAAAAAATAATAATAATAATAAATAAAAAAAAAAAAAAAAAAAAAAAAAAAAAATAAATAAATAAAAAAAAAAAAAAAAAAAAAAAAAAAAAATGGAGTAAGTACCACTCCGGGATTAAGCCTAAAAGTTTCCTATTTAAGAAAAACATCGCAACCCCGGTCCGGTGCCTTCCAACCCTTGCCTTTTATTTAAGAACATTACTGGGTAACATAAATTGTATACCTATACATAATCTGAACCTTAACTATGGTTTGTATAGAATCTATGTAAGAAATATAATTTTATTTGCGGCTGTAATGCCTAGTGAGTTTAAATAGCTGATAAACTGCCTTGCAAATTTGCGACGGTTTTACGAGTTTATATTAATAAATCCTAAACAGCTGGATGAACATATCACCATTATTAGCATGCTAGATCCGCATAAAATGCGAAAAGCTCACATACTCTTAGGTGTAACAAAAATAGGTTGAGAAGGCTACAGGTCGGAGCGATTGCTTTATATATTTTTTAAATAGAGAATATTTAAATTTATAATCTTGAAAACAGTGAAGTGGCAAAATCTATATTCAATATTTTTTTTTTTATGAATAGGTACTAATAATAATATATTATGTATCTAATCAATCAAATGCTTTTATTGGATTGATAACTTATTTGTTGAGATTTTAAAAGTTTTATAAATTGTTATGGATTAAAGATAGAGTTACCTATGGAACACATTATTTTGAATAATGTAGGTAACATAAATCAATACCAGAAGGGCATATATTATAACATTGTTTGTTTTTAAGCTCTTTGTCTGACGAAGGATCTCTAAACATCTGCATGTAATAATTAAATCGTCTTCGGTGGTGATCCAAAGTATAATTATGAATCAAACAAAACGTACCTTGTAGTTTGATTCCAATTATGCGAGGATCACCACCGAAGACGATTACACTCCCAACCCACCCTTGTGAAAGGACCCTTGAGTGAGCAGACAAACTAAGAAACAAAAATGTATATTTACACAGTTAACATCCTTTGTAGGTATATCTCTAAAAATAATGACCAGTTTCAGGCGCCCCTCTCCGGTCGTGGAAGGGAGACGGGAAGTCAAGTTTTGTATTTTATAGTGGTGAATATCTAAAGGTGTGAAGAAGATAGCACAATCCCATGTACTGCTGCATGTAATAATTAAATCGTCTTCGGTGGTGATCCTCGCATAATTGGAATCAAACTACAAGGTACGTTTTGTTTGATTCATAATTATAATGAGTAAGAAAAAAATATTCAAAGTATCCTATATTGTGTGTCCTTCATTTTTTTTATAATTTCATTTTATTTCGTTTAGCTGCAGTGGCGGATTTACACATTTGCCGCCCGTAGGCTATTCAACATTTTGCCGCCCCTACCGACCTAAATAATTCGATACACTAGCCCCGTCCCTGCTCACAATAATACTTTCTTTCATAAATCATGTCCGATATTTAAAAAACTTGCCCCAGAATTTGCCGCCCCTGAAATCTGCCGCCCTAGGCTCCAGCCTACTCAGCCTGCTGGTAAATCCACCACTGTTTAGCTGTTTCAGTGCAAAGAGTAACAAACATACAGACAAACAAATGTGTAATGTTACCGTGATTTTCATGAATCCTTTATAAAACTAGACAAACACCCCTACACGTGAACAAGATACCTACTTAACAAGCATTTCAAAACCAAGCTTTTACTATGAATTGTCATCGGAGTTACCCAGGTGTACCTACGTTTAGCGCAATCGGACGTCGGGAAATGGTTCGAAATTCCATTGCAAGGTTTGACCCAAAAAACAAACAGGACAGCTAAATAAACGCTTGTGAAAACAAAACACACCCTATTTCCCTCGAGAAACAGTATCAAGACTCAATTGGAAAAGCGACCGGAAGGTATCAAACAATCAATTTAGAAATGCCTAAGTAAGGCCGAAAGTTCCCCACAGCACACGTTCTAGCTCCGTAAATTCCCTAAAGGGTAGTTGGCAGGTCGTCACCCGTATTTATTCAGACCCTTGGTGAGGGTTTCAAGGACATTGCAACATTTAGGACCTTTTTTGAGTAAATTGGACTTGTATTTTTAGAAACAAGTGGCATTTGAGCGAGCTTTCTTTTTACACGCTTTTGTAACTTCGTTTGGTTCTTTGGTTAAATATTACAACTGAGTTTTGAATCTTCTCCCGATGTCCGATTAAGCTGCAATTTGGTGTGAATTTGCAGGTTGATTGATTGATTAATTTTCACATAGCAATGGATTTTTTAAAAAGCAAAAACGATTCTACGCAAACACGTATCTATAGCGACGAAGAATACGGCTTTTTTTAAACTTTGGAAACATCTAGACTTATGTGATTAAGATGCATCATACGTATAGATATAATGTTGTGATTGTAATCCAAATAAAATTATAGTCTGTAGTCATATTATACAAAAAAAAAACAATCCATTGAAATCAAATTATAATAGACTAGCTGACTCGACAGACGTTGTCCTGTCGAAAGCCATTGCGTAACTATAGCAACCGTAGTATGTTGATGCTAACTTGTCAATTTATAGTAAAAATTATCAGTATACATATATATAATTTGCAATAAATTAAAATTGCGACTATAATTTGAGATTTAAACTATCCTATCTCTCAAGTTGGATCGAACTGCACATGGTGTGCGAATTTTATTATAATCGGTTAAGTGGTTTAGTAGTCCATTGAGGACAAACATTGTGACACGAGATTTATATATATTAAGATTTACCGAATTTAGAACTCACTCACTTGTGTTGCAAACACAATGATTGAATTATCAAGAAACAGACATACAAATGTAAATGACCCAAAATATATGCATTTCCTTTCCACTGCCCTTCAGCAGATTTTCCGTTTCACTTCGATTTTCATTCTTATTCCCAGGAGCTTCAGTTGAAAATCGTTTGAATTTGAGTTGATTGAGCAGCATGCGATGAATAATTTATTTTGAGCGCTACTCGTAGTTGGAATGACAAACGGCAGAGATTCGGGGAAGGGTGCTTAATGAGCATCTTAATTATCGCGGAGAAAAGCAACGTAGTCCATATTTTTCTCATAATTAACGAAAATTAAGAGGAAATGAATAAATTCTTTCAGACAGAAGAAATTATTATTGCATTGTAAAAATAAGTAGCGGCGTTTTACCCGATATACTGCAGGAACCATATTTTTCCGAGCTTTTTGTGTTCACTCAGAGTATAAGCTATCTCTAGATCAAGTTTTTAAACCCGTTGAGCCACTTTAGAAGAAGTAGTGCATCAAGCAGATAAAAAATAGGGTACCTACGTTTTATCCAGAAAAAATGCAAAGAAATCCAAAATCTTGGATATGATCACAGATTTTTCGCCTGGCAGCCCTGGCTACGTAAACTGTTTACTAAAAGCTCTGTGCTATTTATTTTTATAAATTGTGGATAAATTGGTTCTATGAGCCTTAAATGGAATAAAAGATCAAGTGCACATAACCTACAATACATCTGACGACAACAATCTACTCTGGTGAGCCGAGTTTTTTGATAAAACCATGATAATTTGCACTGAATCACTTCACGCACAAAACCGTTAAAGAGTTATTTTGAACGATACACAATTTATTTCGCGGGTCGGGTCTTGCAACTATTTTTGCCTGATTCCTATATTTTGACGAAGCGGCTGACTTGCATGACACTGACGACTTCCGGAGAAATGCCAATATTGTTCTGTTGACAGTTGAGATTGAAACTTGTCTGAATATATATTTTTTTGACGTGCTAACAGGATTTGGCCAGCGAAATTTGTTAATGTGTGTTTATTTTTTAATTATAAATAATATTCAATGAATTATGATTGTAAAATGACAATTTCTGAGTGCATGTAACATGCCTATGGAAAATAAAATTTGAATTAGAACGAAGCTAGTTTTAGATTTAACTTTTTTATTTTTCCAGACAGTCCACACTAAATTATTCGCCGAATGTCGACTTTGCTAATTTTGTAGGAGTCATCTTAAAACCTAACCTCAATCTGACAACTAAGTCCAGTCATTGACTATGCTCACCGACACGTAATAATTCCTTAACAAGATTACCTTTCTTGTGACCTTACAATAAAGCTGGCATTCTAACCAAAATTCACGTTCATGAAATGGATACGCAAAAGCCGTTCGCTTGTTGTGTGCTCACGTGTGATTTTGGAATCCATACAGCCTTTGATCGCGGGGCGGATACAATAGGACGCGGAGGCCAGAGAATCAGGGCATAATTACGGTAGATAGAACTGGGGCGAGGCTATCATGCAAAATGCTTCTCTATTCGTAGCTATGATGCGTTTTGCGTTTTAAAGCTATTTCTACACAAGGCGACGCAAGTCGATGGTTCGAGAAGCGTCACGAAAGTTAGTTTTTCACTGTTTTGGCATATATTAAGACATGAATTGACCTATCAGCTATTATAAGGACTACCTTAACTTTCTGGACGGTATAATATAATCTCAAACTTTTTACATTCATCATTATGAGTCTGTCGAACTGGCTGGCGCTTGTGCCAGTAATGAAGCTGTTACAGGCGCCAGTTGGTCGCGCCAAACGCTCCATCATCATCATCACCGCAAATTGTAAAACACTCAGACGGTGATCAGCCAGAGCTAGTAGAAGTCATCAGGGTTGACTACAGTGAGCGGCACGCGGACTCGCTTACGACTCTTGCGTTCGCGCAAGATTGGACCCATAGTAACGAGGCAAGTCCAATAAAAGCTTATTATGTCTCTCACTAACCTGTAACTCCGGGAAGCTCTGCCTCACGATGAGCGTCCACAGGTTATAAAGCACGCAGACGGTGATCAGCCACAGCCAGTAGAAGTAGAAGTTCTCGTCCGGGTTGACGACGGTGCGCGGCGCGCGGACGCGCTTGCGGCGCGTACGGTTGGCGCTGCGGTGCTCGCCCGTCGCGCCTTCCGAGCCGGTGTCTTCTACCTGCCGGGATCACAGGAATATATACCTTAATTTGACATCACTGAGAACCAAAACCTGAGTGAAGTCTTTCCTCCAAAAAACGATTCCTTAACAAATTTCGGAAGGAATCGTTTTAGGAGGCAAGACTCAGAAGGGAAGTTAAGTGGTTTGGTGTACTTTATTATTAACTTATACTTATATTATTAATTAGCTGCACTCCAGTGTAATAAGCACGTATAAACTAATTTCATTTTACATTTACCAAATTTCATCCACATCCTTTCAGTCGTTACTTAAGTGGTTGAGCAACGAACTTCCAAACAAACAAACTTTGACATTTATAATATTAGTAGGATCTACCTAGGGGGCCATCTATTAAATTCCGTTACACGAATTTTATGTTTTTTGACACCCCTTGTCCTTGACACAGTTGGTCTCGTTTGTTTGCCCTAGTCTGACGTCACAATTTTTGCAATATTTACTTCTAGAAAATTATCAAATTAAAAAAATAACTCGTTTTAAATACTTAGGCTTGTGTTCACCAAAATTTAACTTGAGGATTATTTATTGAATCATCTATTGTTGACATTTACATTTTTGAAGAACTGTCAAAAAGGGTTGGTTAAAAAATGAATCGTATTATTACATGTTGGTGAACACGAGTCTTAGAATTTAGACTTTGAAACATGTCGTCACAAAACTTATGACCGGTTCCACCCCTTGTCACACAATGTCACACAATTCACACTTCGTCGACCCCTTCCCTCCCCTTTACGTAATTTATAGATGACCCCTAGACCATCGCTACAACTACGAGTGACGACATCTAGTCGCCAACATTATGTTTTCAAAAGACATTAGGACCTTCGATCCATTGCACACTCACTCGCAATAAAATAACTGCTCGTATATTCTGAAGTTGTTTATTGTACTTGCAATACAGGGTTGTAAGGAAAGTTAGAATATAAACCTACTCGCATAGGTGTTTATTTTAGCCTTTTGGGTCAATTACAAGTAACAAATACAGTGGTGAGGCAGTGCCCTCGGCCGAGTACTCTGTTTGTATTAAGAGTTTGACGAGGGAGACAGTCACGAGAACCATGATTTATTTGTCTGAACGAGTACTCCCATATACTGTCTCGCCACTGTACTCGTTACATGTAATCAACCCATTACTGATGAGTTTGTTTACCAGCCAGTATTTATAGGCGCATGCTGGTAGGTATTTTTATGTCTCGACTGGATAAAAGGTATGTTAATTTTAGGTAAAAATATAGATGTAAGTACTAGAATTAGGTATAGGTAGACTTGGCATGGATCACTGGCCTTTATGTATCGGTAGAATAGAGCTGATTAAGCATAATTCAAGCTACAGTTAAAATACAAAGATAAAGAAACTAAGGCCGGGACGAAAACAAGGGTTCAAGGCAAGCGACCGACGCGCGTCAGAGCGCTCCAATCCAAATATGAATAAAAATATATACAACGAAAACAAAATGAAAAAATGACTAAAAATAGAAAAATAGATATTAAACGGTTTTGCTTGTAAAATGTTCTGTCTAAGTCGGTTTCGCGGTTGACATTATGTGAATGTCACCGCTCGCGAGTGAATCGGATTCTTACAGGCAAGTGTGCACTATTGTAGACCGCATCATTGCTGACCATCAGGCGAGATAGCACTCAAACGCAGGCTTATCATTGAATTCACAAAAATATATTATTCCAAGCGCCCGACACGCCTGCCAACGCTTAGTATGACGTAACACATTTTATTACATTTTGCAATGAGCGCGCTTCAGTGGTCGCACTCCCGAGCTTGTTATATAACTATCAATAATCCCGAAGACGTATCTGACTAGACGCTATAATTAATTTGCACCTCACTGGGCAGCAATAATGTAATCCGAGCAGTTCTATTTCTAAGACGCTTGTTAAACCAAACCATTGAAGCGATTCCTAACTTGCACTCGTAGACGTCATTAAAATTTATAGTTATTCTTTTGTTTTTCCAATCCAATCAAAATAAATGAGTGTTCATGGAGGGTAGTTGGCGAAAGTTTGAACGCTGTTAATGAAGAGTTTATGGAGAAGGAGCCGTTTTCCTGGTGTCTCTTGTTTTGTAGCTACGAGGCATTTTTGCTAGCGCAGTGTAGTAGGTGTCTATTACAGTGTGAAGCCACTTTAGTCGAGATTTTCTCAAAGCGCTGTCAAGGCGTCAGACCTGGGATTTAATAAAAGTCTATCTCAAAAATTTCGTGAAGAGTTCACGCTACCTTAATCTATCTTAAAATAGGAAAATATTGAAAACTTTTACACACACTCACAGTTTCCTGCGTAGAGCACGTCTGCCGCGTGGAGAACCTCTTCAGGAACGAGTCTTCTCTTTTCAGCGGAGGCTTCTTCTGTATCGCCGAGCTCAGCTGCACGGTGGTCCTGAGTTTCATCCATCTTTGATTCGACTTTGTTCTGCCATCATACAAACATATCAGTAAAATGCAACTCAAACAAAACCAGCCATGCTTTAAATTTCAAAAAGTTAGTCAAAGTTAGTTCTTTGTTAAAAATCCAAAGTTTGTTTCAATTTACTTCAAGTTCTATGAGAAAGAGTTATATAGATAGTTGAAAACTATTATCAGTGCATCGCACAACGAGTACTGAAACATGAAATTTCGTGCAAAAAAAACTATCCACATGCAGCATGGCATACTAGAAAACTAGAGAAAATACTGTATTGTAGAGTACGAGTCGATCTATTGGTTCTATAAATCTAAACTAGTCTATGGACTCATTCAAATTACTGATAACGGAAAGATTCCTGCTTACTTGCACCTCACAGTCTAATAGAGTGATTCGAAGAAGTTAGCTCGGAGCAGTGTGCGCGCTGACACTGCAGATCGCCGCTTGAAGTCAACTCCCACACGAAGCATGGCATGGTTCAAGGCCAGTGGTCAGCGCACAAACTGCCCAACTTACGTAGTTATCGTTCCGTGACAACTAATCCAAACGAGCCCTAATATAGGAAGTTCTCTATCTAAAAGTGATGCAGTAAACACTGACCGAGATCCCAAGTGATAGGAAAGTCCAAGGTGATCTAACACAATATCGAAAACACACAAAATCGAGTGATTGTAAATACCATTCGTAGTCCTATACACAGACGAAGGGGAAAACAAACAATGATACAAAATGGACATCGATGCGGTGGTAGTCCGACTTCGAACCTCTTTATTTTCCTGAGGGCTTGGTAGTATGCCATGACTGCTTGGACGTGCCTCCATTTATGGCCGCGTTTGTCTGAGTCTGATCCGCGCCTCTCGTCCAGCACGGACTTGCGAGAGGAGGACGAGCTCGATGCAATGATCGCTCGCCTATAAAGGGATGCTCCGTTACATACGAGTACATGAGGTAGTGTGGTGGCGGTGGAAGCCGCTAACGCGAGCTGCGACGCTTCGGTGAGGATCAACAAAATGGGGTTCATTCTCAACTATTCACCGGTCAGATAAGTTATGCAAAGTTAGTTGGAAACCAGCAGTTTTTGAATTAAAATTGTTTATGTGCTCAGGTTTCTTAACTTTACGTAACCTTTTTTCAGTTTCTAGAAAGTGGGTATATAGAGATGCATCTAGAGAAGAAGTGATTGTCAGTCTATTAATATAAGTACTACGGCCTTATTTCATTAACTTTTCTTTGGGATCTACCTCTAAAATCTACCTAAGAAGTTTCTTAAGAAGCTCACATCAAGATGGTACTCGTATAAATATTGAACAAAACTTTTAAACTGAGACTTCATTCAGTGAACTTCTCGACTGAACTCACCGGAACGTCGCAAGTCTCTCGGCTTACAGGTACGGGACTTCACAAGAGCACATGCATTTATAAAGTCAGCCTGCGTCTAACTTCGGACAGTACATTGTGTTTCATTTCTTGCATTACAATACGTGACTATTCGTCCAGCTGTGCAGGGTCGTGAACTATACCTACGCTATAGCTTGCACGAATCTTGTGAGGCTTGGAGCACCGATTACATGTATGCTCGATGTCTATTGATATGGTTATCAAGTAGCGGACGTATTGCTATCTTTTGGGTAGAATCTGGAGGATTGTGCAAAGTCTGTTACTTAAACTTTGTAGGTATGGAATGGGTACTTTATTCTAAATACGACGCTAACATAGGTACATTATTTAAAAATACCAGAAAACTAAATTAGACTGAACTTATCCGCCTACTAATCTTAATTTTTAAATTTACGATCACCTTTTGGACAACTCGAACGAAATGAGCTAGATTACATGATTGTATGTATAACCCAAAAAACAAAACCAGGCAAAAGCGTAACTTACCAAACGGCATAGCAATCGCAAACGTCACTTGATAACCACCAATGGATCATGCAATACGTAATCGGTCTATCGGGTGCTACAGGGCCGCAGCTAAGCGAGTCCAAGCGACTGAGCTACCCGACTTACATGTCCTCAGCCCGGACAACGGGAGAGAATGGCGACAACTTGTTCAACAATCTAGAGACGAGAAAATCACTTTATAGCATATATTTGACTTTTATTTTCAGTTAAAAAAATATTAGAATATAAAAAAAAAAAAAAAACAATCAGTCACTTAAGTTATATAAGTTATATACAAATATATGTTTATAACATAGCTCCCATCATCATCCACGGCTGCGTCAAGACTTTCTATACAGGGTTATAAGGAAAGGGTATGCTAAGCTGAAAAGGGCTTATAGTACTCATCATTATGGACAACTTTTACTAAAAGACCGACCCGGAATTCACGAAAAAAAATCAGCTGTTCCATACAATGTGTCAAGGATCATTGACATTTTGCTTTAGAACAGACTATTTTTTTTCGCGAATTCCGGGTTGGTCCCATTGTAAAATTTGTTCATTATGATGTACTGTACCCTGTACCCTGTATTAAAGCTGTCTCATAGATTTTACTTTTTTATTTTTATTTTATTATAGATTTTACGAGTGGTCTGCCAAAGAAAATAATGCATGCAATAATGTCGAAAATAATGACTGGGTCTCATCTTGCCCGCTGGTTCTGCCCCGGCACCGGATCAGATGGAACAAAGTACGAGTATGGTATGTACTTATTACGGACTTTAATGGCATTAAATAAATTACAATATTCAAATATTCTGTGTTAATGTAATTATTCAGCTTAACCTAAGTAACTGTAGCTATATGACGAGGTAGCTTGTAAGCTTGTTACTTTTGAAGCTTTTTTAAATTTTAAATATACACACATTTCATAGTTTCATACAGAGTGACTATGAGAAGTGGACACCATTTTGAGTGGTTTTTTTGGTTTCATTTCATTTTTTACACATTTTTTTAAGGTAAATATAATGTGGAAACGCGTAAAAAACGGCGACCAAGTTTACTTTCCCCTCGCAACATGGATTAGGTAAACTTCATCAAAAATTTAAATGTCGTCAAACATGTTGAAGCCATACTGGAGCGAAATTTCAATTAAATTTCAACAAAAACCATTCAGGAGTTTGCCAAAGTTCGCAAAAGATGAAAGAATTGTTCTGAAAAGCATAGAACTCTTATAAATGTATTTTTGAATTGTCGTTAGAAAGTTTCTGTCGAAGTTTTAACGATTCAATTAGACACAATTCTGTTCGATAAAAATCAAGACACCCAATTTTTAAAACTTCCGCACATTGGGTTCGACTTTAGCAGAGATAATAAAATTATACAGTATTTAATGAAAGGAGCAAATTTATGAGCTAGACTAGAATGGCTCAGAGTACTTATCATTATGAACAGCTTTTACTATGGGACTAAGCCTAAAAATACGAGAAAAAAACAGCTGTTCCATATATTTTCTATGCAGAGCTAATTATTCTTCGATTTCAGGGTTGGTCCCGTAGTAAAAGTACCTTCTCTTTTAAGTTCTCTTTTTGCTATGTTTGTTGATTTGATTTGCTTTCCACTTTTATTTCGTACTGTTAGAGAGTGGAATTCTCTGCCCGAATGGGTATTTCCCGGTAGCTATAATCTGGGTGTCTTCAAGTCACGAGTGAATCGGTTCCTTCTAGGCGCGCGTGCTCCATCATAGACCGCGTCATTGCTTACCATCAGGCGAGATGGTGGTCAAACGCAAGCCTATCATACAATAAAAAAACAAAAAAAAAACCAATACATTTTGAGCGACATCAAATTCCTAAAAATGATTATACAATTTCTTTTAAGCGCTTACTTGTATGCACAATAGTTTTAAGGCCATTGTTATAAGCTTTACTGCCAATGTCATTCATACAGGGTGTTTTTGAATTAACGTATAACCTCTTGCAGGTAGCTTCTCTACATCATACCTAACTACTAATTATTCATGACTTTAAAAAAAACTTCATGCATCTCTTCTTTTTTATCCTTATTTTTCTTTTAACTTTGCGTAAACACTTTTTTAAAATATTTTTTTTTAGTAAATAATGTCTTGCGCGTTTCCATCTCGTTTAAAACTATTTAAAGTTATTTGCCTACTCCTGGCCCTAATTTAAATATTTGGTTTATATTCTGAAAAAAAAAAACTTATTAAAAGTAAAAAAAAAACTAAACTTGTTTATTATGATGTAGGGAAGCTACACGCGAAAAGTTTTGGCCTAATTCAAAAACACCCTGTATAGATAAAGGACTGTGTAAATGACATACCTTTGTCGTCGTCCCTTTTCCTTTTCTTTTTTTGGATGCCCGAGGACTAGTCTGTCGTCTGCGCGGGCTTTCAAAGGTCTAAAAATGTTTCAAAAGTCTACAAAAAGTTGGTACACGAACGGATGATTTATCTCTTTAATTGGATTCAATTGATTAAAGCCTGAATTGAAATTAGCCTGAAATCTTTGGATTGCTTCTACCATATCTTTTGATTAGTTTGGACCTATTCTACTGAAAGAGTCATTATTTTAAAAAGGTAATTAATTAAGTTAACCAATGAGCGTAATTTTTAGTTAGTTTTTGGAATAAAAGACTTAAAATTACGTTCGAGTAATGAAAAGTATAATTGACTGTAGTGTCCGACCGAATGTTCGGTTTCGGTTTCGTTTTCGGTTGAGTTTCGGCAAAAACACGAGTTTCGGTTTAGTTTCGTTTTCGGCGGCAAACTTGCCGAAACTACGACCGAAACCGAATGTGCATTCGGGAGTTTTCGCGCTGTGATCGGTCGTGTTCGGCGCGTTAAATGAATTAAATAATGAATCCCATCAGAGCCAATGTCGTGATTCGCTTATTACCTCGTGTGTTCATAAGTTTTGAGACAAACTTTGTACTTAAAAAATAAAATAAAATATTACTGGCTGCTCTTTATTTCTTTTTTCAATTTTGAATTTGGAATGTTAACTTTTGTTTTCTTTGATTTTCAAATTAATTTCTTTCAATTTTCTCGTGATGATTTCGCTATTTAAGGCGAGAAAAAAATCAATGGAGATTTTCCGTGAGGTGAAAACTTCGTGTATTACACTATCAAACGATACAAGGAGACACAAGATCACCAAAGGAGTGGTCGGCCACGCTCTGTGAGGACGCCTGCGAACATCCGAGAGCAACTTCGCCGAAATCCATGTCGCACTCAGAAGAAACTCGCTCTGCAGACTAATATTTCCCGCGTTTTAGTCAACAGAATACTGAAATATGATCTTAAGGTAAAGACGTATAGCCGTAGGAAAGTTCACTTTTCAAACGAACGTCTTCGTAAATTGCGACGCGAACGTTGTCCAATAGATAGATTGATAGATAAACTCTTTATTGTTCACACCATAAATTACAAACAAAAGGATTATAGCACCCAAAACTAGTGCGACAACTAGCGGCCTTATCGCTAAGAGCGATCTCTTCCAGGCAACCTTAGGATGGAGAGGATAGATAAAAATAAATAAAACGGGGTGTGCAATATTGAAGAATACTCATATAAACCTACACAAAAAATAATAATAATAAATACTTAGAAATACATTCAAATAAAATACATTCTAATACTAAAAACTACCTACATTTCCGAAAATATAATATACTAAAACGTATAAAAAAAATAAAATAATAATAATAATATATAAATGCATATAAACCAAATACTGCTTAGGAGGCGCAATGCGAGGAAAATACTCTTCACCGACGAGAAAGTCTTTACTGTCGAAGAAAAGTTTAACCGACAAAACAATAAAGTGTATGCCAAAAGCAGCAAGGACCCAGCTTCAGCACGGAATGTCTCGCGTACGCATCATCCGGCTAGTGTGATGGTATGGTGGGGAGTTTCATATGAAGGTGTCACTCCGCTCTATTTCTGTCAACAAGGCGTCAAGGTGAAAGCCAAGAAATACCAAAGTGACATCTTAGAGCCTGTTGTGAAACCCCTGTCTTATACTTTATTTCACAACAAGGATTGGGTTTTCCAGAAAGACTCAGCGCCATCCCATAAGGCAAAAATCACCCAAGCTTGGTTGAGGGAAAATGTGCCGGCCTTCATCGCGGCGAACGAATGGCCCTCCTCTAGCCCTGACCTCAACCCGCTGGATTATTCTTTATGGCTTGAATTAGAGCTCAGAGCCTGTCGAAAGTCCCACCCAAACTTGGAGTCACTGAAGCGAGCCCTTATCCGAGAAGCAAAGCGAATTCCGCTGGAAAAGATTCGTGCCGCCATCGATAACTGGCCAAATCGTCTAAGGGCCTGTATTAGAAATAAAGGTGGTCATTTTGAATAACAATTATATTTTATTGTTGATTATTATTAACTTAATGTGTACTGAAAATTTTAGAAATATAAGTTAATTATTTAAAAGTTATACAACTTTTATTTCGTCTCAAAACTTATGCACAAGGTATGTTGATTATTAATAAATGAAAATGTCGAAGACTGCATATCTATGTAATTTGAGAAAACAATAAAGACGTGAGTCTTTATTGTTTTGTTTTCAGTCATGATTATAATAACGTTTTCTTTATTTTTCCCTCAAAATATGATCCTTGTAAGGAAGTTTCGGTTTCGGTTTCGGTTTCGGTTTCGGCCGAAACAGAGACCGTTGCCGAAATTCGTTTTCGGTTTCGGTTTCGGTCGTAAAACTAGTTTCGGTCGGACACTAATTGACTGTTATCCAAGAGCAAATAGTGATCGTTCTTAATTGGTTTAATCAATTGATTAAATCTGAAGTTGACAGCAATTGGCTGGATGGCCCCTACCATAGAGTTACTATAATAGAGTAGATTCGATTATACCCACAGCTTTCTTCCATCACATCCAAAATAATCTTGAGTTAGGTATTTCTGCTTAAAGTTTCAGCATAAGACAATTGAAATCATTGAGCCTTTTTGACAACCAAAAACAATGAATCCAATTTAAATTGTATAGCTAAATTGATATAATTGGACCTAATTGATTTGGTATTCCACCGCAGGCTGTTTCCACAATGTTGCTATCAAAACTGATGTTGTTTGGACACATTTTACTATAATTAGACACAAATAACAAGTATACATAATTGCTTGGTTAATTTAATTTGGTTTTGTTAATTAAGTTAATTATGATCGTGATTGATATTACAGGCAGAATATCCATTTCAATACGTAATGAGCCGCAAAAACCGTGAAAACATTTTGTTATAAACACGAGGTATTTAAAACAAAATATTATCATGGTTTTAGTTTTTTCCTGATTACTTCAAAAATAAATCTTAGGTTGAAAACTTTTTCAAAAACTTGTGAATAAGAAATAAAAAACGAACACACTTCGGGAATAGCGTAACAGCTGGCTTTTCGCATTTGTAACTCACTTTGAAAGAATGGCAATTTTCAAGTTCACAAGAGTAAAAATAACATATCGGTTCAGCCCTGGTACTAGGCTGACGTCCACAGATACGAGTATAAGTGAGCTAGAAGGTCGTTCTGCCTTCGAATGTATAAATAAAATGTGGCCTATTTACTCAGAAGCGCGATAATTAATCATCATTGAAGCCCGTTAAGTTTACTAGATCTATCAGTTTTCTACACGAATTTGCTCGACTTCTCGATAAGTTATTTATTTATTTGTTAGTTACTTTATTTGACGTCTAATTGCTCAATTCTCCGTTTGTGAAACTGAATGTCGAGACTCGCTTATATCACGTCGTTGGCATCCTCCTTCCTACTCAATCATAGATGAGAAAGTTTTTATGTTTATTTGAGATGTTTTTTTCCGTGATTGAGGAATAAACATCAAAACATCTAAATATCCAAAACATACAATTTAACTTTCATAAAATACTAGCTGCATCCCGCGGTTTCACTCGCTTTTTTTTCTCTTTATTTCTACCCCGGTATTAGAGTAAACATAACAAAAAATAAACATTCAAATCGGCCCAGCTGTTCTCGAGTTTTAGCGAGACTAACGAACAGTGATTCATTTTTATGTACAAGAAGAAGAAGACAAAGAAGAAGAAAAAGAAGAAGATTAGTATGAGTAGGATTTTAGAGGTAGATAGATTTGTTTTCAGTTTTAGGGAGCACGTAGTTTTACTAATAAAATTGGATCATATAAATACGAGTAAATAATATTCTCGAAGTTAATAATACTAAACGACTCAGTGTATCTCATGAGGTAAAACAGCATTTATCGTAGCTTATCCAATAACACTTTAAAACTTCGGGCAGATTTAAATCCTTTAATTAAAGTTCTAATGAATTTATATAAAATCCCGTTCAGAGGGGATTCGAAATGAATCACGTCGCGAGTAATCACGGATGAAATGAGAGTTTATGGCGTTTCGAAGAAAAGGATGTATACAAGGTGTAAGAAAAATGTGTAATAATGCTTTTAAACAGTTCATACCGAGACTCACGATTAACTTGGAAAGGTATTTTGATCGTCAGCATTTTAGATGTTCACGCTTGTTAGAAGTTAAACTTCCTTTATTTCCTTTTATCTTCTTTTTTAGGAAATTATATGAGAAAATATACCAAATCCTGGTTTATCAAAGTTTAAACATATGTATTTTTTAATTATACATTGATAAAGCACGTGTCATGTATAATTGTTTAAGTAAGGTACAGCGTGACAAGCGCAGTTACTCATAAGCCTTATTAAAAAAAAAAGATTATTTTTTAAGCTTTGCATGGTAAATTAAAGTTTTGGTGTGGCTTTGTTTATCTTTTAGTCACTTAGGTAACATGTATTTAAAGTTGTAAAGTAATAGAAAGCTGCTGTTGTCCCACACCTGGGGAATGGTATCCCTTAAGTAATTTGTTGATAAATAAAAACCATTAAGCAATAATTCACAGTCAAAGGTCACAGAAGCTTTTGTTCACTGTTTTTCGCAAAGTTTTACTATAGGTACCTTTCTCAAACCATTTGGTTGATAGCTTGGACAAATATATCTCGGGACATGTTGCCAAATTTTTTAGATCATTCATAAAGTATCCTAGCCTCAGTAAATTTTTTAATGTCAGCATCAACTACTTTGAAATGTATATATAGATATTGCTTATTCTATAAATGTGTAAGAAATTAGAGTTACCTTTTATGTTTTATATACAAGCAAACGGGCGACCTGATGGTATACGATCGTCAGCTCTTGTAACCCCGGAGAAGTCGGAGACCTTTTAAGACTCTATTGACAATTTTTTTAAGAATCCCGATGTCGTGGTAGATTTTTATTTGCATAATTAAGTACGTATTTTCTTTAACATCATTACTGACTTTAAAAAAAAGAGGAAGAAGCGGAGGAATATTTGCAATTCATTCCTTTTTTACTTAAGCTATTGAGTGACGACACGAGCAAATCGTTAACCTGATGTTAAACGTCACTTTTGCACATAAAAGGTCCACGCCGCGCGCCGCCCAGAATAAAAAAAATCTGTTTGTTTTCATGTCCAGTAGATTTTTGTCCAAGGGCGATAGGTATCGAAGGCTGGGTCAACATTGACCTACAGTAAATTGAAACACACCCTGTATACACCTACATGCCGATACAGTATGTGCCTACTACATTTGGAGTCTCTACTCGTAGTACTAACGTAGGCGTTTACTTGGAAACTTACCGATGGAAAAAAGTTTGGTAATATAGAAACTTTTTTGAATTGCTGTGAATCAAAAGAATGGGAGATGATATTTAGAAAATATATATTGGCAAGTGATATCTTTTGATTAAATTTTTATAAAATAGATTCAATAGTCAAAAGAGATTTAGCTTTTTCTGTTTCCATAATGAATAACTTTTAAAAATTTTTCTATTCAAAATCAATAAAAAAAAACAATAAAAAAATCCTTATAACATGAGTCACTACATAGTTAGCTGTGGTGAAACACCTAGCCTGTCAATTATGAATAAAAACCCCAACCGCCGCATTTTTCCTACTGCTTATGAAAACTCATTAGTCCTCTTCTAAGTAATGATTTATTTTTTCATCAGATATTTCAATGTGAAAATTGTTTCTGATAAAATAAACAACATTTCGATGATTGTAATATCGAATTGAATAAGTAAATATCTCGCAAAAGTATTAATAAAACCCTTTCAATATCAGTCGGCTGTTTTCCTGCTATAAAACCTCTCGCAAACACGATCTCGTTATATAAAGTGGTATCTGTATTCTGGCGAGTGACGACATGATGAGAGACATTATCTCGGTCACTGTCGCTCTTATCGAAAATGTCATACGAGTGAGAGTGACGGAGGTAATCTCGAGTGCCGAAGAATAGGGCCTGGCTGAGGAAATAATCGAGTTAGTTGCTATTCGTCACCGATGTGGGTATCGATTATTTAAGTAGGCATCGAGTCGATTGACCTGTCCGTTGCGTTGGAATTATAGAAGATTTACGGTTCTTTTTTCAAATAAATTCGTCTCGAGTTTTTATGTTATTATATTTCAGGTATGAAATTATGTTCCTAACCATGAAGGTTAGTTTAGCCGTTTTCTTACAAAAATATTACAGATCAAACGAGAACAATAAAATTTCTTAATGTAGAAAACTGTAACACAAATTTAGCATTTATACACAAGTTTCTAAATTAGAGAGTCCTTACCGCTAAAATATGTTAAAGCGTCTCAATTTTCTCTTACTCTAAACTTGAAATCGTCATAAAAAGTTGTCGTAAAAAATTAAGCAGTTTGCGACTTTCTTTCCTGTAATTTCCTATCTTTCTTTCCCACACAATGTAACAGCCAGTTTCTCACAAATCCTCAACCAAACATAAAAAGGCCTGACTTATATAGACTGCTTAAAGTTAGTTGCTCAAATGCTCTGACTACTTTAAAATCATCGACCAAGTTCGGTGTTTAACTGGTCTGATAATGTGCAATGTGACGTGCGGATACAAGGCAGAATTTTTTTAACAGTGATTAAGTAAAGCTGGTTTTATAAGTAAGAGCCAAAGGGCTTTACTTATAAAGGCTACTTAAAGCTAGTCACGGCTTAAATACACTGACAACTTCTCACTGCCGTGAAATGTCAAGTAATAAAAATGACGATTTTTGGACGTTAATATCTAAATAACCGTTTGAAATGTGTTTATGAAATTTGGAGCACATATGTATCTCGCAAGTCTTAATATATGAGCCAAATTCGACACGTTTATGTGAAATAGTTTTTGAGTTATGACGAGGTCAAAAGTGGCTCCAAATGGTTCGTGTAATATACACACGGTGCTGCTCGCCAGTTCTGTCACTTGAACTTGGCTTGACACGCTACCGCGTGTCTAGATCTCCGAAAACAAGACAGACAACTTTAAGCAATGGTTTACATTAAGCAGGCTTCATAAGTTAGAGTCAAAATCGATCGGTATGTTAAAACCTATTTTAAATCTATCTCTATCATTTATATCTATCATGAATAATTCAGCTCGGTGTTATTCCAAGTTTTACTGCATTTATTGATCAATACAAGTCTGTAATAGACAGTCTGACGTCGACGAAGCCGTTTGGTTTCGCGACTGTCTCTTAGATACGATTGAATTGATTTTAGGAGCTGGATGAGTGAGTTTTCAGTCTTACGATGCATTTGGTTTGATATGATATCGTGGTTGTGTCAAAATATATTTAAAGCTTCAGTTTAATTTAAGTGTCTTCATGTCGCGATTGAATCAGTTTTGTTTAAGCAATTGTGCTCCATCGTAGACCGCATCAATGCTTATTAGGCAAAATGGCGGTCTAACACAAGCCTTAACAGAATAAAAAATATAAGTCCAGGCATTTTAGCCCACCCGGGAATAATTTCTACACACATGTGGTAATAACTCTCAGTTAACTATCGTAAAATAGATTTTACAGGAAAAGTTTGCAAAGTCATGAATTAAGTATGTTTATTCCTATGTAAAACGAAATAGTACTAGTAGAACAAAGACTTAGAAACTATTGTGTTTAAGTTCTAACTTGTTGGCCGATCTAGCCTTGAACTTGTTGGCTAACATGTCGACCGACTTTACAAGATTCCATCATAAAAAAAAGAAGGATGGTTACCTCTGGCCCGAACTATAAAGACTTAGGTATTGTATTTCAGTTTCAACTTATTGGCCAACCTATCCTTGAACTTATCCGTTAAGAAGTCGACCAACCTTAAAACCCCAGCATAAAAAGAACAATCACGGTCACCTCTGCCCCGAACTTTATAAACTTAAATAGGTATTGCAATGCCAACTTGTTGGCCAACCTATCTTTGAACTTATTGGCTAACATGTCGACCTGACAAGACCCCATAAAAAGAAGAAATAAAAAAAAGAGGATGGTTACCTTTGGCCCGGGCTCTTGCTCTCGCTGCTGGCGTTGTTGCTGGAGTCATCGTCTTCCTCTCTCGAGGTGGCGGCGGAGAGGACCCGGGAGGAACCCGCGTTGACCTCGCTGCCATCGTTGTCTTCTCCTTCTGAGGTCCGACTCGTGCCTTCTTCTGCCTGAGAAAGGTGGAGAGAGTGGGGTGAGTGATTGATGACATTCAATTGTTTTTTACACGAGTTCTTTGGAATTGGTGTAATACCGATACGTAATTGAAACCACGCGGGTTTTGTATCCCTATAGTGCAAACGTTTATTCAAATACGTATATTAAACTGTACGTGTGTACAGTCTGTACAGCAAGATGGAAATAGAGTCACATAATGAAAGTTTCTAGATGGTCGATGATCTTGTCAGCTAAGGATGACGTCATCGTCATCTTTTTCAGGAAATAAGTGGCGATCAAACTTTGTGTTTCCAGTTCCAAGTTTGCAGAATATTATTGTATGTCATTGCGAATTGTAGACATGTGACGTTTAGCTTTACGGAACAGTACCTTGCCTCAGCAAAAATGTACCTTATCGTCATACCATAAGGTTCCGTTTATCGTGGACTGTCGTATAAGTACAGTTGAGAAATATTAAAAGAAACTTTTTGGAGGTCTTTACGACTCTCATATGCGAGTTTTACGAGTACAAATATGATACGGGACCGGAAGACTTTGACTCAGACCGGAAGCCTAGTTTGTTGTCCCAAACTTCCAAAGTCCGGTGATCTTAGTTACAAAGTTGTGGAGTTACGAAGAGCATGCAACGGAAGTCTTCGGGCTACGGAAGTTTCACTGACGTTCAAAGTTCGGAACATCCGTATGCCTTGCTCAATGAAATCGTAAAATACACATGTACATTGTATCTAGTACGAGTACTTCATGCAAATTGTTTTAACATGCACAATTGCACATGCTGTGCTTCGCTTGGTGATTGTTGCATGCTTTCATTTAACTTGCAACGTTTGTTAGTTTGTTAAGATCTGCAACTGAATTTTGAACCACTTCCCGTTGTTAGGTGCAATAAACAAAAAATTGGGCGTATCTAATTTTTTTTTAATGCGTACAGTACAGCCTTCATACACGCTTTTGATCTGTCCACCAGTTTTTAACTTGCCGTGTTGTGTGTGTTGTTGTGTATTACTTGGCGTGTTGTTGCTTGTGTGTTCGTATTTTCATGTGTAATTGGTTAAATTGCGAGCGGGAAATAAAAACAAAATCAATTACTTCTTTCTCATCGCTGTATACCTACTTAGGTACCTGTGTTTCAGTAATCCACGCATATTTGTTTAGGACACGTATCGGTGGAGTTTACGAGTACAGCTCACAGACAGACTGGATATTTCTATTGGATGTACGGTTTTCACGAAACTCATTGGGCTAATGTATTGTATTTTAGGTAAATGTGTTTATAGAAGCAGTTCCCGAATAATGATGCGATTAGATGCGTAATTTGGATAACGTGTTTTGGTAATGAGTTACTTTGAAATTGGAATGGACTAATACAGAAATGAGGTTGGGATGGAAATGTTTAATTTTTCAGTAATTATAACAAAATTATGGATTATTTTAGTAAATTATGTTACAATTTGGATTTGGTTGAAAAATAGCGTAATTGGAAAGTTTGGCGTAGCGTAGAGTAAGATAAATAAAACAATTAAAATAATGTCACACACGATAGAGTATATTATGTGAAAGAAAAAAATACAAATTAAACGTTTTTTTATGAAAAATAAATTCACGTTCAATCACCAACTAGCCACCTATTCACTCAGACCTTGAAAAGACCAAGTTTATATCTTTCAAGAAAAAATCCGAAAGCCTATTCCTAGGCTGTACGCAATCACGCATCAAAAACTTAGGTTCAAAACGTTATGTACGTACTCAAGGAAAAAGTAAAATTCAACGTGAATTTAAAAAATAAAATAAATGAATTTAAAATCTTAGCAACAGTTCTTGACCGTGATCTTGTGTCCTTCGTCCACGCCCGAGCAAGTAATGTGAATCAGTCTTACCAAGCTATGAAAAGTCTATTTCATTTTCAGTAAAAACATCGCCCATAATTTAAACTGTTTAAAGCCAAGTCTTTCTAAAGCTAGATGATATTTTCCAGCTTCAAAGCAAATGAAAAGTTAAAGCTTTTATTTTTCAACCACTTCTTTTCAAACCGACTTTTACAAATATCTCTGAAAGTAATGAAGAAAATAGGTTCATGTTATTTTGCGAGTGTACGAGTGTGATTTGAAATGTAATTGAAAAACATTAGCTGCGTCATGTCTCACAGATATAACGACTACGAGTTTACAGAAGGAATTGTAGTTTTTGGTAATTTTTTTATATGTAATTGAGTGACAAGACGAGCAAATCGCCCGCTGATGTTAAACGTCACGTTTGCCCATAACAGATCTGCGCCGCCCAGAGCTTTGATATCTTAAAATTCAAGACCCTGCGTGGCACAGCACTTCGCTTGTCACCCATTATAAGATGTTTAATCTTCGATTTGCACTGAAACGATGGAAATATTAAGTGTTATTTATCAGTAAAGCCTTCAGGAGCACAAAATTGAGTAAAGAGCTATAGAGAGAGTGCATAGTTGGCTTGCGGGCATGCATTTTGCCTCACATTTAGTTTTGCTATCCATAAACGAATTTGTATGGGCACAGTTTGCCCTCTGAATCAGAATGATCAACACATAAATTACGTTCCAAATACAGGACTGTAAGGATAGGGTATGGTAAGCCGAAAAGGGCTCATTAATCATCAAGTACAACTTTTACTACGAGATCAAACTGGATTTGGCGAAAAAAAAACAGCTGTTCCAAATTTTTTTAGTCGAGTGTTATTGACATTTTCTATGGAACAGCTGATTATTTTTCGCGAATTCCGGGATGGTCCCGTAGAAAAAGTTGCTCATAATGATGCTTGCTTGCTTTTTTCGGCCCTTTCCGTATAACCCTATATAGATAGACAGAAGGATAAAATTCAAAAAAAGCTCCGGTTACTTGAACTTGATGCCTGGCATGAACTTGTCCAAGACAGAGAAAAATGGCTCCTCCCAGCATCGGAGACGACGATAAATAAATTTAACTCGCTGCGACAACAACGTTAGTTAATGTCAGTGCTGTAATCTATCTGTAATGTTATATTTTTTTTTATTTTCCGTACCATCGGAGGTCTTTTCGCCGAACTGCAACATGGGGCATTTTAAAAAGGGAGTCTACAAGCACCTCTCCGGGCTGGCAAAGCATCACCACCGCCGCTAGTGTTGCAGGTGTTCATAGGCGGCGGTTTTCTTACCATCAGGCTGACAGTCTTGCCTGTTTGTAGCTCTTTTATATATAAAAAAAAAAATTGGATTCTGTGGTTGCATTCATGTATGTTTTTTTTTTCTGAGCTTTTTGCGTCCTACTCTTGGGCAAACGTTTTTATAACTGAAAATAAACTATTTGCTTTAACTACGTACTAAACTTTTTGTAACAAATTTAGGGTTCTTTAGCTTACGCATTTCTTGAGTTCACTTTAATACCTTTATAGGTACTTTTTATACATCGAATAACATAAAATATGCCCGAAAAGGGTCAGGACTTTAGGAGTATTATTACAGTATATTTTATTAGATTTCGTGAGAATGAAGGAAATAATTGAATTCGTTTTCAAGTAGCTTCCAATTTGCGTTGAATCAAAATTGAATCAACGTTTCCGCTTTCGTTTCGGAAGTATCCTGTCCCGATTTTTGGTGACAAGTTTGATAAAATGAGATAAATAGGGAGAAATGAGAAAATTAAAAATGAGTTAACTCAATGGTTAAAGTAAAAAAGAAGTAAAATAAAGGTTCCTGCATACTATTTGGTACGGAACTCTAAAAAGCCAAAAGAGAAGAAAGTTTTGTTGTGATAAGTGAAAAAAATTATCCATTATTTTAAGTTTTATACATACGAGTATATGGTTATACGGGAATTATATGCTAAGCCAAAAAGAGTTCATGGTACTCATCATTATGAACAACTTTTACTGTGATTTCAGGGTTGAGCCTTTAGTAAAAGTAGTACTATGAGCCCTTTTCGGCTTAACATACCTTTTCCTTATAACCCTGTATCATGTGTAGGTGTATCATTTTAAGTATATTTATTCCAATTTTAGTTTTAATTTCTTTAAGTTTCCATTGTTTATACATTATTTATTGGATAAAAAATCATCTTATCATTAATTTCTTATCTTAATTAATTGCTTAATTGTTTTCACAGTATTTAGGGTACCTATCTATAGCTTTGCATATCACTCAGTTTATTCTAGTTTGATTGCAGCTATCTAGAAAGCGATTAATGAACAGCTATTCAAATTCCGCTCGAGTCATTTCCATTCCGGAGTTAACAACAGAGTTTACTGCACTGTTCAATTACAATTTCAAATTGCAGTTTAGATGTTTAGGCTGACTGTACACTGGAGAAGAGAAGAGAAGAGCGGAGAAATATTAACTTATAGAGTTGCAAAAAAACTTTGTACTCCGAACGGGGTAATACTCCGACTGTACTCCAAAACTCCTGCTCCGTACTACGGTAGGAGTTTTGTGCAATTCGATTGGTTAAAACATGGTTCTAAAGAAAGGGTATGGAAGCCGAAAAAGACTCATAGTACTCATCTTTACGAACAATTTTTATTATAGGACCAACCTTGAAAACGCGAAAAAACAGCTGTTCCATATACATTTAGTCTATTGTCATGGACATTTTTCTATGGAACAGCTGATTTTATTTTCGCGAATTTTTTTTCTTATTTTTTCTTTATCTTTATTCTTTCTTTATCATAGTTGGTTCCATAGTAAAAGTTGTTCATAATGCTGAGTAGGTACTAAGAGCCCCTTTCATCTTAGCATACCTTTTCATTATAATACTGTAGCATAAATTAAAAAAAAACTAAAAAAACACGCTTTTTATAAAAAACCGAACTAAAAAAATAGAAAATAAAATTTTATAAATTTAAATTAAGAATAGGGTTGAAAATTTCAATAAATATAAATTAATAATAGTGTAAATAAATAAATATATGTATTTTATTTTTAAAAAGCGTGGGGTGTATGGGTCAATAGATATTATATATTTTGTAGATACATTTTGTATTGACAGACATGAGTAGAGTGATTAGCATTTTGATAATATCTTAGAAAGCACCCCACGCTTTTTTAAAAATAAAATACATATATTTATTTATTTACACTATTATTAATTTATATTTATTGAAATTTTCAACCCTATTCTTAATTTAAATTTATAAAATTTTATTTTCTATTTTTTTAGTTCGGTTTTTTATAAAAAGCGTGTTTTTTTAGTTTTTTTTTAACTATTATTTATTTTTCGCTTTTTAGTTCGATTTGCTAACTATTAACCATTATTAATATGTACAAATGTGTTGGTGTTATCCGATTTTGGCCGTCTGCTCAAGTAAATTAAAAATAAAATTGATGCGTAACAAAAAATATTGAGCAAAAAGATTTGTAGCCGCGTGGTTTCGATCCTCAGACCTCATAAAATAAAATTGATGCGTAACAAAAAAATATTGAGCAAAAAGATTTCTAGCGCGTGGTTTCGATCCAGGGACCTCTGGGTTATGAGCCCAGCACGCTTCCACTGCGCCACTCTGTTCTCTGACACGAATGACGAAATTACCATTTGCAAGTTAAACGGTATTAAAAGTTAAAGAAACTTTATAGAAAAAGCGTGTTAAACAAATTAATAGTTAAAAAAACTAAAAAACACGATTTGTTTAGTGTATTGTCATCGGTCCTCGTTAGATCTACAAAGTTTGAAAGAAATCTGACCGTTTCAAGTGGGTCAAAAACACGCTCAAAGGAGTCGGTTACATACAAACATACAAACATACAAACATACAAACATACAAACATACAAACATACAAACATACAAACATACAGGTGAAGCTAATAAAAGCGTGTTAAAAAAAGGTCCGCCTCTTCTATTCTCGCTCCAGTGGATAGGCAGCTTAATACTGATGCTGGCGAGATGAAGTTCGGCTGCCATTGTTTTAATTAATAGGATTTAGTTTTAGCGATTTACATTTCTACTTTTGACGTGATAGTCTCAGGCGGTTCAGCAAATAGAATATAGAAATTGCATACAGAATATAGATTGTAGATAGAGTACCCTTAAAATTTTAACCAATCCAAAAAAAAACCAACCTGCTTTACTATGGAAACTAACGTGATTTTCACACATTTTTGTTATAATTAAACACGGGAATACTCACGTAAAAAATTAAGTCGTCTACTACGACTAGTTTCAGTCACATTCGAAACCGCGAGCAAACCGCAAACGATACGCAACCGCGAGCGCATCACGTTTGTAAACTCACCTGATGAAGGTCACCGAATGTGACCGAAACTAGTCGGAGTAGACGACTTAATTTGTACATGAGTATTCCCGTGTTTAATTATAACAATAATTATTCGGTTTTTCGACTATGCTAGAGTCTGGCCAACGAAAGTTTATATTGACAAATCGCGAAAAACTTAAAAAAATATCAGCATGGCAGCCCTCAGACTCACTTTGATTCTTTAACATTTATTTTTGTTCTAGAGCGAGTGAGTTAAAGTGAGTTGTTCCAACATTCCTTTTCAGTTTAGGGCTGCCATGCAGATATTTTTAAAATTTCGTTAGCTAGACTCTATTGCCATGTTATCAATTACCTACTGTATTTTATAACAGCTGTTTCGTGTGATCGCGCACAGCGTCTATTTAATTGTAATTCAGGAAATATTTATTTGAATTTGTTTTTTATAAAAGTTAGTTTACTAGTAACTGTAATTGCTAAACCTATTGCCTAGACAAGCCAGATTTGGGCTTTAAAGCAATTACTGTTTAAAAATATACCGTTATGCTGTAATAAAAAAAAAAGTTTCTATAGTAAAGAAAAACACGGTTTTACGTGATAAGTCTCTAGAATATATCATTACCATTAGATACATCATTTCGGATAAATTTAACTTTTTTCACTGAAACTATTTTCAATTGTGCTTGTTAAGTTACAAGCTTCTCTAATTCAATTACAAGCTTTAATTTATCGTCAACTTTTTATGTTCTCAAACTTTGTTCACCGCTTTAGTTACTTCGGAGTTTATTTAAATTAGTTTCGAAATGCCAAAGTTTAAAAATGTAGTGTAAATAGAATGTTAATGATTAATACTGTTTTGAATGCGTGTTGTTTAGGACAAGAGGGATTTGAGGTTTGTAGGTAGCGTGTTTTCTTAAATTCTGAAATGTTTTTTTTGTTGTTTTAATTAGCAATTTTATTTTGTCTATGTTTAAGATGTAGGTCATATGGAATAGATGGAAATGCAATGTGCCTAAATTAAAACGTACGAGTATAATATATATAACAAAATACAGACTTAAGAGGATTCAGAGCTAAAACTGTATTTTTTTTTAAGTAAAAATATTTTCGTTACGATATTTTGTATATGTGTGTGCAGTGGATGTCTATCTTTTTAACACATTCTGAAATTTCTTTATCTGGATCAATTTTAATTTGAGAGCTGTCTCCCGTATACGTTGTAGAAACTAGACAAATATACACCCACCTTTTTGTGTCACTTATACAATTTTGCACTTTTACAAACTTTTCGATCAGTGTATAAATATGTATTGTAGTTAACAGTGCACAAAAATGTCACTTGATTACATAGGGTTACACGGAAAGGGTTACAATTTACCAACATCAAAAGAAACTCATTGTACTCATCGTTGTCATTAACTTGTAGTAAGATACAAAAACTGTAATAACGAAAAAAAATGTCGTTACATTTTCATACATTCTGTTCCAAGATTTTCAACTCTGTTAACGTCGGGGGTTTTCAAATGTTTTTATAATGATGAGTAATATGAGCCTCAGTACCCTTTGCGCGAAACCCTGTATAGGAGCAATTAAGGCGGTGCCGTTAATTAAAGCATTTGTAGGGCCTAGCATAAATTGTAACGTAAAATACATAGCGAGAATTCGATATAAAAATATATAAACAACAGTTTCCATTCACGCCCGATACGCTGTCCCATGTTTAAACGCAAAACGACGGGGTGTTATAATAATATAAGTTTAACGTGTATGTTTGTGCGTCTGTCTGTGGCATCGTTGCTCCCGAACGGATCAACCGATTTTGATATTTTTTGTTTGAAATGTGAATTAGTCGCGAGTGTTCTTAGCTATGTTTTGTCGGTTTGAATTGTTAATTCATAAATTTGTTTATCGAATGCTAGCTTCATTTTACGTTACAATTTATGCTAGGCCTGCTGTAAATGTGTGTAAACTCACCTGAATACGTATGAGTGGTATCGTCTCTTCTTTGAACATAATAGTCATGTATTAGTGAGTGTGTGTTGTCCACTTTAAATAACTTTACACTGTATATTTACAGGAATTTACATTATACATCAGCTGCAATAGAGAATTTTTAAAAATATAAATAAAAAAATTAGGAATAATAAAAGATAAAAAATGGCGTCGGAAAGCTAAACCAACATTGAGTTAACATATTTATTGGAAAAATAACTTTTTACTGCAGCTGACAGAATTTTCTAAGCATTTGTAACCTTAAAATTAAATCAGATCAGGATATAGAGGGCTTTATTTTAAAGACTGCTCAAAGTTAGTCACTGCCTAAAATGCTTTGACAACTTCTCGCTGACGTGAAATGTCACTTTCGAAAACAACACAGATTTTAAGCAGTGATTTAGTTTAAGCAGGCTTTCTAAGTAATGCACTAAGTCGATAGGATATATAGGTAGAGCATTCAAACTGGTTTATAACTAAGGGTAAATTCACGTATGAATTCCATACTAACAACTCGCTAATCTGTGGTAATTTGTCACAGCTTAGTAAGTAGTTAGTGTGGATTTAGTGTGCGGTGCGGATAACAACATCTACGTATAAATTAGGAATGTGTAAAGGTGCGTCAGATGGTTAAACAGGCATGTTAAGGTTGAGATAAACGCAAGCTATCTCTTTCACGCATTGAGGAACAAAATCACAATATGCGAATTCAAATTATTTATTCAAGTGTGGATACATTAATAATGCCAATTATTTACCCAAAAATTGTAATTAGATTTTTTTAAAGCATGTATGCATATAATATTATAATCAACGAAGTGACTGTACCTACACTTTTGAATGACATATCTCACCGACTTAAGTTAATTACGTTAAATTAAGTGGAGTTTCATAAAATGGCGCAGTCGTAAGTTAACATTAGAACTTCGTTCAAACATGTAAAACATATTTTCATTTTAATATTTCATCTTATTCAAAAATACGCAAAAGAGAAACTCGACGGTTTTAACCTCCTTCTAAATACTGAATACAAAACAACAAACAAAGCTAAAAGTATGAAGCAAAACTGTAAATAAGCATCGGTATCTGAGCATAGGTTGATAGCAAGTAATTATTATATTATACGTGGAATCCAAACTACCGAGAACTTGCCATCATTTATTCACGTGCGACTTGCTGCAAGTGTGCTGACTACCAATAACTGGCTAGTTGCGGTGTCGACCGCTGTTTTTTAACCGACTTCAAAAAAGGAGGAGGTTATCAATTCGTCTGTATGTTTTTTTTATGTTTGTTACCTCATAACTTTTCTTTTTTTATTAGAAAGCTGACGCTTCCCATTTGGTCCCATTTCAATTTGGTCCAGTTCTGATAATGGTATCCATGACAAAACCATATAAGTCTTAAATTTTCATTAGGTATGTGCGCGACAAATAGATGAATAACTCAATAGTCGGTCTCTTGAAGTCGGTTTTTGTTTTTGTTTTGTAAAAATAATGTTCTTGTTTTTTACTTTTAAACCTTCCCGGTATTAGAGCGAACAAAACAAAAAAATAAATATTCAAATCGGTCCAGCCGTTCTCGAGTTAGCGAGACAAACGAACAGCGATTCATTTATATATATAAGAAGAAGATTACTAGTTACGCCTAGTGGTTTCAGCCGATATCCTGTAGAAACAGTTTTTTTTCAGATACAAAGTTTTCAAAATCAATTTAATTTCAATCAGAACTGACTGCGGCAGGGTTGAAAGTTGGAACACAAAATGATCCAACGATTTAATTGGATCAAAATAATATTTTTGTTGAAGTTTTATTAAAGGGACCAACCCGGAATTCGCGAAAAATAAGCTGTTCCATACATCTTAAAAAAAAAAAAAAAGTTAAGTGTCATTGACATTTTTCTATGGAACTGCTGATTTTTTTCGCGAATTCAGGGTTAGTCCCATAGTAAAATTTGTTCAAAATGATGACCCCCGAGCCGAGCCCTGTCCGGCTTAGCATGCTCTTTCACAACACTGTACTCGTATACATACTCGTATAAAAACATGGTTTCGCTACATGTTTTTGGGTGAAACACGTGCCAAAAACTTAACAGCAAAGATGTGTAGCATTAACAATGTATTGTGTAACAGATAAACTTAGTAGGAAAAAAATACGGATAAACCTATCTTTGTTGAGGTTTATTTGAGTATTTGTAGAAGTTTTTGTGTGTTGTGTAGACCAAGACATGTGTAGAAGATGCGCCTTAAGGGGCAAACATTTATTGTTTTATTTATTTTTTTGACATTGTCACGCCGCTATCTCGCTCGTGCAATGAAACATTTTTGAAGTTAGTAACCGAATGTATTTATGAAAAATCGCAATCGGTTATGGTTTCAAGAATAGTATCAAAAAGCTTCAACAAAAAACATCATTTTAATTCACATATGTGCCTTACAATTCTGCCCTCATAAGTCTAAAGAGCGGTCGCGCACGAAAGAGAGTCAGACTCGCGCACGAAGGGTCTGTATCATTATCTATTAAAACGGCAAATAAAACACGTTCTTTGTAAACGACGTCGAGTAAACGACTAACTATCGGCGATTTTCTCTCTCAAGAAACGTACAATAAATGTACATTCAGTGTAAACGAAAGAAATGCATTTATTAAAAGGTGCTCTCTGACTGTTCATTTCATACTGCCAGCGACAACTCGCTTTACTAGTTTTGTCGCTGAGCGACGAGCTCTCAAAAATAAACTCGCTCAGCGATACTCGTTCAGCGATGCTCGCTCGCTTGATAATTTCTTTACAGTGATCTTTTGTTTACAGTACAGACTGAGCTACCGCGGGCGAGTGGCGCGAGTAATCGCTCGTCGCACTTGCACAGTCGCTTATAGCCCAGCGACAAAACTATCGAAACTACACACTCGCTTCCCGCTGATTGCCAACTCGTTTATTGTTTTACTCGTTTCTAGACTTTCTAGTTCATCGCTGGCGGTCGGACCGCTACCTTTTTTTGAAATACAAATATATTAAATACAAATATTAAACGTTTCACACTCATAGCCCCCACTAGGAATAAATCCTGTGTCGGGGATGCCACGGAACACACACAAAGACAAGGACAACTAACACCCAGACCCAGAACAGATATTTAAATTCATCATTTAAACATCTGCTCGGCCGGGAATCGAACCCGGGACCTCTGGCTTATAAGGCGGCTACACTACCGCTGAGCCAAACAGGTCGACAACGAGCGATAAGTCGAGAGCTGTGAATATCTAACTTGATTAATAACTTGAGGTAACTGTTCGCTATTCTCTGTTGATTTACTTTGTTGTTCAGATATTAATTGTTATTCCCTTGGTTTAGTTTTACAGGTGTTGTTATGATAAACTTTGAAAGCAACTAATAAAATACAAGAACATAAAGTTCAGAACAAGTGTAGCTTTAAATACTTGTTCTTTATTAGTTGGTTTTCAATGGTTTTGTTACAAGGTTATTTATTAGCTGGTATACAAAGTTAACTCTTTTAAAACTGAAGATCCTCCACAGGGAGCAATGTTACTTAACCAAACAGCTTCTGTTCTGTAACTTTCAAAAATTCACAAAAAACAGCTGTTTCATACAAAAAGTTAATTGACCTTGAACAAAACGTATAGAACAGCTGATTTTTTTCCTGAATTTGGAAAATCGTAGAACGCAATTGACTTGGTTCGATGCATTAAAGCCGCCTGCAAATTTTTTAAGTGTTTTAGAATTGACCCTGTATGTTTATTTTTTTAGACAATGGAGGCGTTATCACTCACTTCGAGAACCTCCGGCTTAGTCTGTCGGAGTTGGATTCATAGTTCGCTTCCCATAATTATATAACAGCCTAAAGTTGCTAATCACGGGCATAAACTGTTTAACAGAAGTTTCACTGAAACTAGTTTTCAGTCAAATTTGGGATCTGAATTTAACTTGTTCGTTATTTCAGTTTTCGCTTTGTTAATGCACAATTGTCGGCGAATTTTCATAGTTTATATAAATTGTTCGGATTTTGTAAAATTTGATTTTTGACCCTTTAAATGACGTGAAAAAGGTACCATGGCGCTCTTAGCAATGAGGCCGTTATTTGAGGCAGTTTTTATAGTGCTATAAAGTAGCTAGTTTTGTTTTAATAGACAAATGGACTTAGCGTGAGCTATCAGTCAAATAATTGAGTCGTATCAGCGTTAAAATGCAACAAACAGCACTTACTCAAAAACTTTCGTATTTATAATATGTTAGTGCGATGTGATACCAGAAGCTTCAGCTTGTTTTAGAATAACTGTATGCAAATGTATTTCTAGTATATTTCCGCCTTCATATGGCGTCGGGTACAAATAATAAACTTTAGGATCTACAAATTCTTATATTTTTTAATAACAATCATGATTTAATCACCAAATCTCATTAATCTTTATTAATTTTTTTTTTGTTTCAGGATTTCAGGCGCTCTAAAACTTCTGACCCCAGGACTAACTATTTAGCGTATACAAACAAATGAATCAGCAACCGTCAGTGTTGCCACTTCCCACCCAGAACAGTAAACAAAACTCCAATAAAGAATTAACAATGGCCCAACCGCTCGTCAAGTGCTGACGCGGATCGCGGCGCGACCTACTTTCGGAGGCATGTCTCCGAGTAGGATAGACTTTTGCGAGTTTATAGATAGCTGGCAAATTATTACATAACTGTTACTAAGTTGAGAGAGATTCTTGAGAGATGAAGATAAGTACGGGGTTATAAACAAAGTGTATGCTAAACCGAAAAAGGCTAAACCTACTCATCATTATAAACCACGAAAAAAATATCAGCTGTGTCATACAGTTTGCCCAGTTTCGTTGACATTTTTGTATGAAACCGTTGTTTTTTTTCGCGATTGGTCCCATAATAAAAAATTGTTTATAACGATGGACTCTTTTCGGCTTAGGATACCCTTTCGTTGAACAGAGAAACTCTTTTTTGTGTACACCGTTAAAATTAAAGTTATAAACACAAAAAAGACTTAAAAACTAGTTACTAGTAGTTTTTAACTAGTTTTAGGTGCTATAATCCTTTTGTTTGTAATTTATGGTGTGAACAATAAAGAGTTTATCTATCTATCTATCTAATACGTGGCGGTTTAAACGCTGATATTTTCAAGACGAATATTAGGCGGAGGGAAATATCTACATTTTGCTATAATTAAAACGGGAACATTCAAGCTTCAAGACCGCATTAGGTTTCATAGTAACATTTATCTACATTAATTTTTATTTGTATCGTGGAATTTCCCCACACATTTGGGAAGCCATCAGGCTCTGTGATATCTCGTGTCAAAGGTTTCAATCGCGAAGCTTGTTTGTTTTTCCTTTTACCGGGTTTCCCTTTTATAGGACATATTTCTTTTGATTCTTGACGCTTTATGTGCAAAAGGGTTGGAATATGAAGGTGGAAAAATAGGCTCCACAAATCTTATTTGTCACCTTCATTTTTCTCTGCCTACCGAATAGAAATTCTAGGTTTTGGTGGAAAAATTGTCGCACTTTGTCTGACCCGTATCACGAGAACAATAGGTAAAACATAGTGTTCTTTACTTAGGTAATCTTGCAATATTTTTGCTAGTTTCTTTGGTAACAATTAAGTGCAAAACTCTAGTTGAGGTGTGATAGATAAAATAGTGTTTTTAGATTAATTAAGCAGTGGTAAACAAGATGCAGAACTAAGTAGATGGTTTATTAAAGCCTACGACCTCCCCTCCCGGCGCTATTTGCTATTTGCTATTTGGGCTGCATACGTGTGAATTACCATACGGTGTCGCGCGAAACGCGGCTTGAAACAACAGGCAGTGGAACCTAACTCACGAAAATAGAACTATGCCACTTATAAATAGCACCACTTGATAACAGATGGTTTTTTTTAAACTTATTAATGTCGAACTTTGCTTCTAAACCATAAACCTCCGAGATTGAAGGCCGAGCAGCACCAAACCGGGTACGAAATCACGGAGATGAGGTAGACTGTATGAGATGAGGTACTGTGGCTACCAACCTCGCCACAGCTAACTCACTTCTTTGGTGGCGCGCTGGCCGGGGAAGAAAAAGTTGCTTCGCTGACAGATCGTTTTAATGTTTCAGAAAGTCAATTATTTTGTACAATATGTTTTCCTATATTTCTTAAGATTTAATAATACCGAACTATTAATTCAATAACTCTTCAATATCCAGTAACCGCTCTCTATAGTTAGCAACATCTTGCTTACTTCAATGAAATTCTAAAACTTAGGTTTTTGTTGTTTTTTTGTTGAGCACGTTGTAGGCGTCTTGTCGCGTACACTCTAATTGGTTTTAACTTTGAACAAGTTTATTTTCAGTCTATGCCAACTCACTGTTGGGCTGGAGGTCAATGTAAATTATTTACGTTTCAATACTATTTAAGATTGCCCAGGTTGTTTATTCCAGAGATAAAGCCGCCAGTCCTTTAGTATATCTTTTAATTGCTTTATTTCAAAAATATCATAGGTATTGTATACTTCCGTATTTGCAAAACATATAGTCTACTATCGATGAACTCATCATTATCATCAACTATTTAAGTCCACTGCTGAGTATGGGTCTGTTAGTCTCAATCATTGCCTTCCAGACGCCATTACGATATTATATAGGTACCTTATAGGTACAGTAGACTGACTATTAAGAAAAAAATTTTTTTTAACCGACTTCAAAAAGAAGACGGTTCGCAAATTAACTGTTATTTTTGTGTAATACAATATTTCAGCTAAAACTACGTCATACAGTTAAACGAAACCTTATATTACAAGTTCACAAGCCTAAAAACACTTCAGAAAATTAATTACAAGTCTCTCAAAGCTAAAATAAACATGACTAGTACATACTCCACACTCCACTCTCACGGTTTGAAAGGATCTCTCAAACGTTAATAAAGTTACCGTCGAGCTTGCTATAAAACGATCGTTTATTGTAGAGTCAATTTCTTAAATATATCTAAAGAGTATCAAAGGAATTTCTAAGGCCTGAGCTATAGATAGACAAACTCTTTGTTTACATCAGAAATAATAAAGCGAAAAAGGAGATAAAAACGCTCAAAACTGGCGCCACATCATAGAGTTTTTCTATGCATAACTGGGCTGTAAGAACAAGTTGTGGGCTCATAGTATACTCATCATAATGAACAATTTTTACAACATTTTTTTACCCTGACATCTCGAAAAAAATCAGCTCATAAAAATTTTTCAACCATTTCTTTTTTTACTTTTATTTGTTTTTTACTAAACTATTTTTTTAGATTAACCAAATATTAACCAAATTTCCTTGTCCTAATTCCTGTCGAAATAATATCTCGTTATCAGATTGTTTGTCTGCACAGTCGACGTGAGGTCCCTAACTCGAGGGAACTGTCAGAAGTGGATGATGTAATTAATTTTGCATTAATCCGTAACTTGAGATATTGTTTGGGCATCGTCTTGTGGAAAATGGCTTTAGTAATTACTGTTACTTTGGATTAGTAACTTTAGGTGCTGTTATACTGTGCTCTGTATTAATTCTTAGTATAGGAATTGAAAATGTTCTGTTATTTATTATAATCTTTATTCCGTAAGTGTTTATAAAAGCCTACGTGCTTGTAAATACGTAATTAATTCATTTTCAGTTTGGTTTTATAGTTGTTCTATATGTGACAGGCCAATAATTTGCAAGTTTTTGAAATGAATAATATATATATATACTACTAGCTGCACCCGGCGGTTTCATCCCCGTTTTTTTTAGCAAACAACACAAAAAAAAAAAAACATATTTAAATCGGTCCAGCCGTTCTCGAGTTTAAGCGAGACAAACGAACAGCGATTCATATAAGACATAAAGTCTTTGAAATAGAAGCAGCCTGATTTTTTATGCCTGAAATAAATTATTTTATTATTATATTATTAGTGATATTTACTTTTAAAATTAAAACGCTATGTGACTGTGTCTTTCGTGACAACAAATCTTAATCTACTATTTCTCAAAGTAGACTTTAATTTAATGTGCAAATAAATTTTGCCAGAATTTCCAAAGTTATTCAATTCATCTCATCGAACAACCTTTTCAGCCCATTATAAAACATTTTAAAGCAACGCGTGTTCAAAAGATTCATCACAAGTTTTATAACGGCATTCATAACGAATTCGATGGTTCAGTAGCGGCAGCGATCCGCGGTCGTTATGCGAACCCGCTAACGGCCGTTTAACGGTCTATAAATGATAGCGCCGCTATAATTGACGGGTTCAGGGGAAATTTCCGAAGATACTGTATTGTTACATAAACTACAGAGTCAACTGTAAAACTGAAGTTCTGAAGTTTGAGTTAATACTGAAGACCTTTTGCAGGCGGCTTCTATGCATTGATCCAAACAATATTAGTTCTACGCGATTTTTAAAGTTAGTACTAAAGTCAGCTGTTCCATACTTTTTGCCCAAGGTCAATGACTTTTTGTATGGGACGCGTATTTTTTTTTTCTTTGTGATTTTTTTATTTATTTATTTTTATCGTGAAATAGCCTTGCCTTTGACCGCCATCCCGCCTTATGGTAAGCAACGATGCGGTCTACGATGGAACATGCTTGCCTTTTATTTTGTGCTTGTTGTGCTTACAGCGAAGCCAAAGCGCACAGCAAACCATATTTTACGGTCTTAAACAAAAGGTGTTTGGTTCTAGTATCTCAGCAGAATAGACCCTGTATAGTATACTATACAGATAACGTGTTGTACTGCATACGATTAGCCATACAAAGCTTTTCCTTTGTACATCTTACACACGAAAGCTATGCTTTGTGCCTCACCTATTCAAGAGGCAATGACATTTGCTCGTATAAATATGGGCGTGGTGTCTCCTTACACATCTGAGTATATTTATGCGAATAAATATTGTGTTGGGTGACAATAATAATATAATAAACTAGAACCCTTCAAATGTTGATTATTATGTACATCATTCTGAAAGTTTCCAACATTATACAGAGGTATACATAGGTTTGTAGTGGTAGGGTTTTTTTGCAGAGCCCGCCTGGGGAAGTACCACACCTTTGCCAGTTATTCCACCGCCAAGCAGTAATGTGCAAACATTACTGTGTTCCGGTCTGAAGGGCATTGTTTCCAGTGAAATTACAGGGCAAATGGGAGATTAAACAACTTATATCTCAGGGTGACGAGCGCAGTGCTGTGCCGCGCAGGGTCTTGAATTCTGCGAGTTGAAAATTCTGGGTGGCGCAGACCTGTTATGGGCAAACGTGACGTTTAACATCAGGCGAGCGATTTGCTCGTCTCGTCACTCGATTACATAAAAAAAAGGTGAAATTCGCAGGCGCAAACTGGACTTGTATAGCTTAAGACCGGGAAGAATGGCCGGGCATGGAGGAGGCCTTAACCCACATTTGGGTGCCCTAGATAAACTGTACTAACTATAATTCATTTGTAATATACTTTTGCTTATTCTTTTTATTTTCCATTTTGTTATATGTTTTTGGGTAATAAAGGCTATTTTTTTTAGGTTTCATTATTTGAATTTTATCAGAAATTAGAAATATTTATTGCCCTTAATAACATTGAATGTTTCAGGTAAGTCACGCTGACTAAGATATTTTAGAATCAAATTAAATGTAGTTTAAAGCGCTGAGTTTAGGTTTAATGTAGTTAATTCAAACATAGACCGTTGTCGAGAAATGAAAAAATAAAAAAAGAAGTATTTAACATCCCTTCACCATCGGCAATGAACTCGCTAAAATATATCAAAAATGTAAAAAAAAGTAAAACTAGTTGGATTGAGGACCTCTTTCTCTAGCTCTTTTTCTGCTGTCGGTTAAAACACCCCGTTCAGAATGACGCCATTTCAGTAATGTCTATTATGGGAGAGAATCCGGAATATTCGATTCGTAAATAGCAGCCAGTTTATTATCTTCATTGTTCCCTATAAATAGGAATTTATGGGACAAAGGGTGAAGCGTGGAACTGCAGTGTATTAGGACGTTGCGAGTTTGGGCACGTTAGGGTTCGATTTCTGTCTCAGAAACCATGTTTTAAAATGTACATGTAATAAAAATACACCATTTTTTTTTTGTAGTTCAGTATTTGTTCTGTTTTAATAATGTCATTTTTGACAACAACACACCCAGCAATATCATTATAAATTTTTTTTAGTCACTGCGATTTTCAAAAACGTCAACTCGAAAGAAGGTAAAAAGTAGAGCTAAAATTAAAAGAAAAAAGCATAAATAAAAATATTTATATCAAGGATTTCATTTAATATTTTCCGAGAAACGCACGACATTGGAATAAATGAACAGCAGTGAGCAAACGAAATTAAAAAGCCATATCTCATCTCTCCATCAAAACACGACTGCTCGAATTTCTTCACCCTTTTCATTGAAAATGTTTGGTCTCTTCTAACTCTTTCGAGTTTGCACTTTACTGAAAATAACACTATACTTCGACTGCTACTACAAGCACCATCGAAACTGTTAAATCACGTTTTTTCATTGTAGGTACTAATTATACGAATATTCTAATCTTCTTCTTTCTTCTCTTATATATAAAAATGAATCGCTGTTCGTTAGTCTCGCTAAAACTCGAGAACGGCTGGACCGATTTCGCTAATTTTGGTCTTGAAATATTTGTAAAAGTTCAGGGAAGGTTTAAACGGTGAGAAACATTAATAATAAGTAAAGTAAAATATTAAAATCAACAATTTAATTTTCCAATACAAACTGTTCCTACCTTTGAAACATTTGATGTTTGGTACGGTTAACTCGGGATGTCCGAACTCTTTTGTCTTTTTAGAAATAAAAAATAGTGTCACTAGGTTGTCAAATATTTATAGGTGTGTTCAGAAATTGGTCCGATCTTTGTTGTTGGTTTTTGTTTTGTTTTGTTTGCTCTACTACAGGGAAGGTTTAAAAGTAAAAAAAAAACAGCGGGTGAAACCGCCGGGGGTCAGCTAGTAGTATATGTATAAAAATGAATCGCTGTTCGTCTGGCTGGCTATAACTCGAGAACGGCTGGACCAATTTCGCTAATTTTGATCTTGAAATATTTGTATGAGTTCAGGGAAGGTTTAAAAGTAAAAAATAAAGCGGGTGGAACCGCCGGGTGGCAGCTAGTATTAAATATAGTTTTAGGAAAACATATAAATAAAAAAATGTCATTTTTTAAATCGTATAAAATTGATTTACACATTTTAACATATTTTATAAATTTAGGTCAAGATTTGACTCTAAATAGCTCTCCTGTAAAAAATACCATTTGCAGTTTCGATGGTGTTCGAAGGGTCAGTCGACTTTACAAAGGAGTCCAAATTCAAGGTACAAATACCTCCGGTTTATTAGCTGCTATTGTTACCCTTAGATAAAATTTTATGGGGCCCAAGCCACAGACAGTTTGGCGCAGGGTGTAGGGTTAAGTTGAAAACAGATATTCATTCACAGACTAATAGGAAAACTTTTACGGGTTAACGGAATACTGGACGCATTAAGGACTGTCACCTGGAAATGTGAGCAGAAGATATTATTTATTCTGGCGAGTTAAATAGTCGCAATTATTAGAAATTTCATGACAGTAAGAGTGACTAAGATGATTGTTATTCGGAATGGGGGAGATATATCCCGCACTGGCGCCCCACAAAAGATGCGTTGTGCGTTTCGCCCTTGCCTGCGATTACTCGTTACCCGAGCAAACCCGGCTTCTTAAAATAACGGGCGCGGCTCTGGGCCGTTGGCACAACTGCTCCAGTGGCAAGGATGGTATGATTGGTGATGAGTTAGTCAAGCTAGTGATGATGATAATGCCAAGATGATCTAGAACGGCGTAGAATACCTCCACCGGGATAATATAAGGCCGTGTTTGTCGAGAGTATCGTCAAAGGCGCAGGTTGGAACAGTATATTGATGGAGGTTGATATGATGGTCGCGTTATCTCAAATAGGAAGGAGCGCGGCAGCGATGGCGGGTAGGTGGTAGGAGCAAAGGCGCGTTCTTTTGTATGGGATCAGTTTGCCGCCTTATCTACAGAGTAATAAGGAAAGGGTATACTAAGCTGAAACAAGCTCATAGTACTCATCATATGAACAACTTTTACTACGAGACCAACACGGAATTCGCAAAAAAAAAATCAGTAGTCAAAAATGTCAATGACACTCGACAAAATGTAAGTACGTAAAAATTACATGCAAGCATGTAATTTATTTCCATTGACGGGTTTGCCAGCAGTTTGGGTAGGCTGGAGCTTAGAGCGGCAGATTTCCTAAAATGATGTGAGCAAGGAGCCTAAAAAGGTCGTATCTTTGCCCACTGTGATCAAAACCGCGGCCTGCGGAAAGGTCTCGGAACTACACTATACAGCACCTGTTACGAAGATTAAAATTAATGACGCCTCACATTAGTTTTAACCGTGTTACGGACAGGATGTGTCGAAATGAGCGGAAAACCTTGTTAAACGAAAATATGGGGGAGATATTAAAACTGGGGTCTTTAGACCATTTCACAGCAAGTTGACTTATAAAATGAAACTATGTATAACGTAAACCGATTCTAAGTTCTTAGCTTCATGCGGCCATCCTCTAATCATTTAATGATTTTAGCAACTTTTTTACTCCCCCTTTCGCCTTGGTGATACACGGTGAGGTTATAAATTACCCTGCTCTCCCCGCTAATATCATTTTTTTGGTACAAATTCTCATTAACATTTTCAGAATTGAGCGAAAAAATAAATATCACGGGATTTTCGTGATGTTTTCCTACCCCCCCCCCCCCCCTCTCGAGCCTTACCTACTTGATTAATGGACACCATTCATTCATTCATGCTAGGCTCGGAACTTAGTACCCTTTGCTGTAATGCTTGGTTTTTGGCTTACAGGCTGTAAGATAAAGCCTATCGAACTCAGGGATACTGTAGCTTTTTATTAATGGAAGTATTTTAAAATTGGACTAGTAGTTTCAAAGATACTACTTATTAGAAAAATAGAATTGTAATTTATCACAAAAATAGAATCGTGATGTATTTACACACACTTTTTTTCGTGACGAGTTTACTTTGTGACGAATGTACAAGACCCTCTACAAAACAAACACAACCCAATGCCAGTCGGCGGTTCAAATTTAGTTAGCGTTACGACTTACATTTTGAACTCTTGTGATACAAGTCGTAAACAATATTTTGTTGCCACCGTGTACGATTTATATACATACATACATTGTATAATATATTTTGTAACTAAAGTTTTATTCAATGGGTAAACTGTTGAAACTCTCCTGATTCTTATACGAAGCTCTGCAGGGCTATAACGAAAAGATATGATAAACCGGAAGGGGTTCATAGTACCTATCAATAGGAACCTTTTTAGGTATGGGGCCAACCCTGAAATCGAGAAAAAAACTGTTCGGTAGGTTGTTCATGATGCGTAGTATAAGCTCTTTTTGGTTTAGGATACCTTACAACCCTGTATTTAAAAGTCTTGAGAGTCGAGTAGAGAAACTACTAAAGTGGTATATATACGAAGATAAATTACATCGCCTAGTGTACGATATTTGAACCCGTAGTGAGAGAAATCGTATTTTCATACAAATGATACTAAATAACCCAAATAATGAAAATCGGTCTGTCCCTTTGTACCATATCATGTTAAAACTACCGAACGGATTGTAATGATACTTAGTATTGTAATTATTTATATAATACTTGTAGATCAATATACAAATATAAATGCAATACTTTGTATCCCGGAAAAAATAACGGTTCCTATATGATAGTCTGCTAGTCGTATAGACTATAATACATAATATCAAAACGCATATAAGACACTTTTAATATTAGTAATTCTACTTATAATTTTAATATTATAAATGCGAAAGTTTGTCTCTGTGTGAATGTTTGTTAAAACGTATCTCTGTAACTACCGATTTTATATAACCTTTCTTATTCCAGTGAATGACAGGCGAGCAAATCGCTCGCCTGATGTTAAAAGTCACTTTTGCCCATAGCAGGTCTGCGCCACACAGAATTTTGAACTCTTACAATTCAAGACCCTGCGCGGCACAGCACTGCGCTCGTCACCCTGAGATATAGATGTTAATGTTCTATTAAGCTAATGCCCTGGAATATCAGATAAGCTGCTACGCGGATGAAACTGCGGGGCGTAGCTTGTCTACAATAATTATATCAAAGCGTATATCAGGTACTCATATAAGTAGTTTGTGCTTTGATATAATGCCATTAAAGCATTCTTGTGTCGACGGATATGAGAAACGTGACGCTTTGGAGTTACGAGAATTGAATGTTGATGTGAAAGGAGCTGGATGAAAGCTGAAACTGTTGTGTTTATGTCTCGTTGATATTGATTATTACTGAAAAGTTTTACTATGAAAACGAACTTGGTTTTAGGACAGTTTTAATACAGAAAAAATATTTTTGGGTCACAAAAACACAGACAGATAAAATAAAGAAAATTAACAAATCTACACAAAGACAAGAACATTATTTTTACAAAACAAAAAACAAAAACCGACTTCAAAAGACAGTTATTCATCATTTGTCGCGCACGTACTTAATGCAAATTTAAGACTTATGTGGTTTTCTCATGGATACCATTATCAGAACGGGACTAAATTGAAATGGGACCAAATGGGAAACGTCAGCTTTCTAATAAAAAAAGAATCATCAAAATCGCTTCACCCAGTCAAAAGTTATGAGGTAACAAACATAAAAAAAAAATAAAAAAAAAACATACAGACGAATTGATAACCTCCTCCTTTTTTGAAGTCGGTTAAAAATACTTTAATACTTTAAGATGCATGCGTGCTTTAGAACCAAAAACCGATCCCAACATAGCATATGCTGGCTGTACAGAACCAGTTGGATACTCTGACTATTATCAGATAATAATCTATAATAGATTTTCAGTGATACAAACAAACATGTAGAGAAGTGTTTCGAATATCTTTGAAGAGTTAATGCAACCGAACCGAAAGTAAAACCATTAGCGAACAGCCGTAAGAAGCTTAAATGATGAATTATGTTTGAACGACGATCTAAAATATAATATATAAGCGTATGCTCTAGATCGGGGTGTTAGTTGCCTGTATGTTAATGTGTGTGTGTACATGACATCCCCAATATAGGAAATGTTAGTCTCTTCCAGTACAATAACTTTACTGACATCACAAAATAACAGTAAAAACACAGTAACGTGAAACAGTCAACAAGTAATTAGTTTTGTTTAATTCATAGATAAGTTTCAATGACTGTCGACAAAAAGTATGGAACAGCTGATTTGTTTTCGAATTCCGGGTTGGTCCCACTGTGAAAATTGGTTATAATGATATGTACTATCAGCTATTTTCGGCTTAGCATACCCTTTCCTTATTACCCTGTTTAATAGCTCAATATCTTCCTACGGTATTCCCATGACCATCCATCAAAAGTTATTCACCCAACGCATAAAGACCCATATTACTAGTCCTAGATACCGGGCGCGTTAGGGACGCGATTACGTCACGTCCCTAACCATTGGCGCCCTAAAAGGACGCCATATGACAGCAGGGACCCTTTTCTCGCTTCCTCGAGATCATCTCGGTTACTCTCATTGACATTACATTTCTAATGACCTATTGACAAACCCGATAGGGGTTTTAAGGCAATTGTTGTCCAAAATACTCATACTGTTATACTGTGTAATACTCGTACATAAATAAAATAATAATATTGAGACCTACAGCAACACCTGCCTAACACAATAAAAGTGGAAGAGGAATGCCAGCGACCCCAGGCCGTGCTCCGTTATTTTAGGGAGCTCGGCTGGTTTGGGGCTGGCAGCTGGGGGCAAAGCACAATACACCCCAAGCGGGACGAATTATAGAGACGAGAATTAGAACTTACTCCTAATATTTTTATAATTTCAAGATAGAGCGACCGTAACCGAGATAATATCTCCTCGCCAGAATCGGGCCCCAGATCAGGGATGCGGCCTTGTGACCCAAATTGGGGCGCGCAGTGAATACACCATGTGTCATCGATGGTATCTGGGTAATTTGGGAACTGTGGAAAGGAAAGGCTTTTGTGCTTTAAAATTTACAGTTCGTTATTAGTTTAATAGCAAAATATGTGTCAGTTTGTATGTAGCATGGTATCTGTCAGTAAAATGCGGGGTTGATTGAAGTTTTCTATTTTAGTTGGCTTTTCTGGAATAGTGTTTGGTTATTTAAGTTACAACCTATTTTCATCATTTTTTGTTCTAATGTAACTTTAAAACGGGTTAGTAGATTTAAACGAGGCAACTTAAACCCTGGTTGCACACATTAATACATACATCTTCTAATATTAAAACCAAACCAACATCCTGATTAAAATCATAAACGCGAACGTGAGTTTGTTTGTTTGTTACGCTTTTACGACTTAACTATATTGACCTGATCATCATGAAATTTGGAATTCATGTTGTCAGGGGTACTGAAAAGGCCATATTTTAATATTCATCATCATCATCACCACACGGTTCGAACCACAGGGCACAACTACTCTCATAAATCTCAAAAATCTTTGACAATTCAAATACAATCTTATAAAAACACGATGAAACTCAGATGAAATCCAAAAAACACCAAATATTTGCACAAAGCCGCTATTCTATCCAATATCCAAACTAACCAAAACACTTATAAATACAAACTTTCTCTTCGTCTTAGAAACTGCGACTTATTTACCCTCAGAGGGAAGCTGTGGAGGGTCGGACGCAGAATACGCGGAAGTAAGGCGCTGGGAAAATGGTTGAAATTGATAAAGCTGATTCACACGTCTGTTTTGCTGAAAATAACAGTATTTTTAACCCTTGATGCAAAAAGAGGGGTGCTAGAAGTTTTAGTGTGTTTGTGCATCTGTCTGTCTGTGGTATCATAGCTCTTATAATGCTGAACCGTTTTTATTTAATATTTTTGTTTCAAAGGATTTTGTTTTATATGTATTTCACTTCATATCATAATTTAAAAAAAAACTGCAATTTTAACTATGTTTTTTTTATTGCATTTTCTTATATTCTGGTGTGTTTATTAGAGTTAACCAAATTTGTTATTTATTGCTGTAATTACAAGGCTACTCAATCATTGAGACTAAGACGTAAGACTAGAGTTTCAATCACCTCCAATCTTCTTCAAAGTGATCAAAATCATAATCAATTTATTGGTGTTATTCATTACAGGTCACAACAAAATATAAAAAAATCAACTAACAGTCGAATTGAGAACCGATTCCTTTTTGAAAGTCGGTTCAAAATAATAGTCATATCATAGATCATATCACCACGTCAGTTTTAATATAATAATAGCATGTGTTGTTACAATCAACACGTGTTCCGACTTACAACTTAGTAATAAAAATACACGCCAACAAGTTTCCATTAACATTATTATTAGAAACACAGTCGTACCCAATTTACACCCAATTAAGGCACAATACCAAATAATAAATAGGTACAATCAAGGAAGTTCAACAATTAGTTTATTCATTTATTCCGCTCCCAATGTTTCGGAAGTCACATTTTGTAGGTTAATGTAAAAGCTTCTCCAGAAAGTATTTTGGTGTACATAAAACATCTATTTTCCATCTTCTTTTATCTTCTTCTTCTTTATATATAAAGATGAATCGCTGTTCGTTTGTCTGGCTAAAGCTCGAGAACGGCTAGACTGATTTCACTAATTTTGATCTTGAAATATTTTTGTAAGTTCAGGGAAGGTTTAAAAGTAAAAAAAACAGCGAGTGAAACCGCCGGGTGCAGCTAGTTATTAATAGAATTGATTGAAAACTGTGCGTATGTTACGCTTGTTATCTTTTTTAATCTATACTATACTATATTACTATTACTATATTACTATATTATTATATTATATTATTATATTATTATATTATATTAATATTATATAGAAGTAAAGTTTGTGTGTTTGTATATTTGTTAAATTGTAAGGGGTAATCTCGGGATCTACTGAACCGATTTTAAAAATTCTTTCACCAATAGAAAGCCACATTATTGCTGAGTGTCATAGGTTATATAAAAACCGAAAAATAAAAAGGCTTTTACGTGGTAGTTCGTTTTGCAAAGTGAATCGGAGAAAAAACGGTCCGGACGGCGCGCGATGGCTTCGGGTTTAATTAACATTATGCCCAACGAAGTGGGCAAGGGTCAGCTAGTTGCTAATAAGTCCGCGTTTGACCACTAAGTCGGCTGTTGGTATAGTAAGCGACGATTATAAATAACGCAGACCTATAAAATACCTATTCACTGTGACCTTGGATATTTGAGATTGTATCTCACAGGAGTCAAGGAAGCCGGCAGTCTGTTCCATTCCCTGGCTGTACGGATCAGGAAAATGGATTCAAAACGTTTTGTTTCCAAGGAAAATCTACGATGTAGTTATGGCGTCTTTTTTTTATCCTGTAGTGTAAAGGGGATGGAAGAATAAGGTCGTGAACCTCTGTAACACATTCTCCGAAATGTATTATATTCTGTAAAAAAATTACAGACTCCCTGCCTTACGACGATGCACGAGACTGAGAAGCTAGTTGTCTACTACTTTCAATTACTTCTAGCGTTTGTGTTTGCACTTTAGGATGTCTCCACGACTTTGGCACTTTACCGTTCTCGAAAAATAGCCAAAAGAGGCATTTCGACACAGGAGACAACTCCAAGACATATTCAGATCTATGGCCGGAATATCATCTGGGCTATGTTCACGTCATGATTTCGTAGCATTTTAAAATTCCGAAATGCAATTGGGTTCTTAAATCAACAAATTAAAAGAAATAATCGAAATTAAAAGAGTAAATAAAAAGATGTAGGTATGTGTCTGTGTAATACAATCTAAAAAGTAAAAATAAATATTTTTGGATAAGATTATGTCACATTTACACAATTGAAAATGATTTTTGATTAAAATAAATTAGGAAATAGTATGAACATTACTAAGTTACGTTACATTACTTCATTTTATTTAAAATTCAGTAAAAAAAAACATATTTCCCAGGAACTGGTACTGGGTTGCCTCAGTACCGGGAAATAAAATTCTCTCCACAGTAGTACCGGTACTGCAAACCCTAATTGCATGGGATGGTTAGTTGGGACCTCTCACTCGCAGCAATATTTCACTTTTCAAAGCTCGACAACCGGCATTCTGGACTGATTTTTCGCAGGCAACCCTATACCACCGTGTTCATAATTAAATAATCTTTAATTTCGTTTAATTTTAATTCAATAATCAGACCAGTGCAAAATGCTAGTTTCGATGTACCTGTTTATACCTGGCAACCCGAGGGTTTGGACCGGAATAGAATAGGCAACCTAACGTTAGCATATTCTATGGGCTTCATACTTTCGATTGGTATAGATTTTGTTCAATAAGCAAACCGGTGAAATGTTTGAATTTTGCTTTTTTAAATTATTAATTAATCATATACTGGATTGAAATTTGCTAGGCAACCCATATGCAATATATTTATTGACATATTAAATTACATATAAAATACGTTTCATCAAATAAATATCTTGGTGAAGGTCAATGTATAGCGGGATCTTAGGATATATAGAAAAATGTCAAAGACTCGACAAAATGTTTGGAATAGCTGATTTTTTTTTGCGAACTCTGGTCTGGTCCCGTATAGTAAAAGTTGTTTATAATGATGAGTACTACGAGTCCGTTTCGGGTTAGCATACCCTTTCTTTACAACCCTGAATACTACAAACACAATATTTTTGGTATTAGAAGCCGTTGATAAAAATAGATTCAAAACTGAACAAGAAACTTGAGGTCGAACTACTCGAATTTGAACTTGTTGTTTTCACTACAAGCGGAGATTTAATATATTTACAACTAGCTGCGCCCCGCGGCTTCACCCGCGTTTTCCGGGATAAAAAGTAGCCTATGTGTTAATCCAGACCATGAACAACCTTCATTCCAAATTTCATGTAAATCCGTTCAGCCGTTTTTGCGTGAAAGAGTAACAAACATCCATACATACATACAAACTTTCGCCTTTATAATAGTAGTAGGATTCAATCTCTCATCCATTGTTCCGAAATCAAAACAGCCTATTTCGGAATTAAGCAAGACTTAATTACAAGCAACTAGATACTTCAATTAGACTTCAATTAGCATATTCGATCGAGTCCCCTCGATTGGTTTAGGGGCCTGATTCTGGCTAGTCTGGAGCTATCTCGGTCACTATCGCTTTACAAATGTCATAGTAGCGACCGGGTTTTATGCATTTGCATATTATGCAATTGCATATTTGCCTCATTTTCAGCGATCATTGCACGTTTTGTTTAAATTGATCATGCATATTTTTGCTATTTTAACTAATAGGTATACATTTTTCGATATGTTACTTTATTGATACGAGTGAAATTAACTGTTACCAAAATGTTTTCCGTTCACATACTAAAAATACTTTTATTCCGAAAAACCGGCCGGTCGTATTATAGGTAATAATACTCGTACATACCTTTTATGAAATAAGTATTGCACTTTTTTCCTTTATCTTAATATATATAAATCTCGTGTCACAATGTTTGTCCTCAATGGACTCCTAAACCACTTAACCGATTATAATAAAATTCGCACACCATGTGCAGTTCGATCCAACTTGAGAGATAGGATAGTTTAAATCTCAAATTATAGTCGCAATTTTAATTTATTGCAAATTATATATATACTGATAATTTTTACTATAAATTGACAAGTTAGCATCAACATACTACGGTTGCTATAGTTACGCAATGGCTTTTGACAGGACAACGTCTGTCTAGTCAGCTAGTTTCTTTATAAAACTAATCATTTATGTCGCATATTTTACCAGTTTTCATGCATAGTATATCCATTTCTCATGCATATTTCAAGCTTTATGTTGCATATAATCCGGTCCTTAGACATGAGAGTGACACTGATGGAGACATTCTCGAGCGTCCGAGAATATCGTCTCAGACTTGCCAATTTATATCGCCTATAACTATGGTATCGATACTAAAGGTAAATTGAAAGGCAAAATGAGTACTTGTTTTGTTTATTGAAAGTATTTTGCTAGTAAGATGGAATTTCCAGTTAATTAGAAGGGAGGAAGACCTATCGAAATGGTGCCACGTTTCATAAAGAACCGATAATTGTAGGGGTAGTTGTTTTGAGCAGAGGCTGCGGTTATAAACACGTAACTGAGAAAATCATAGATTAACTAATAGCTACAGTAGATTCCGCTATCGGGAAAATTCTAACACTGATTCATCGGTCAAAATAGGTACACTGAGAAAAATGCGCATCTAAATTCCGCTAAAATAAAGATGAATTCACCTAAAGTACGGAGCATATCACCACAATTATCAAAAAGAGACAAGTTATGGTGACAACTATCATAAACTGGTGCTAATCATCGTACTTTTTGATGATATAAGTGTGTTCCGTACTTTAATTGAATTTATCGGAATTTAGATGGCCATTGTTCTCAGTGTAGATCTTTGCAAGTTCACTGTCGTGGGTTCATAGGCAATTATGAGATATGCAATGCAATATCTCGGTCACTGTCGCTCTCATTAGGTATCTCATGAGAGTGAGAGTAACCGAGATAATCTCGAGCGAACACGAATAGTGTTCCAGTTCCCGCAATACGACTTGACTTTGATGACTTAAGATTGGAATAAATAATGAGGTTTCTATAGAAGATAATCTGTGAAGAAGGTTCACGAACAGTTCAAGGTGGTTCAGGTTTAAGCGAAATTTGTTACGGCTGTTATTTAATTAGGGGAAAATGCCGCGGATTTGCCGACGACTTAGGTATATGGAGTTTTCCGACTAGCAATAGCGACTTGTTAGATCTGAATAGTCCCTTAGTATCTCCATCTTATTAGTTCCGTAGTTCCTTAGATCTGAATAGACCTTTAAAGTCACGACTGGAGAAAAGAGGAAACTGGGGATTGAAACTTGATTTAAAGATTGCAGATTTGAAGTTTTCGTATTTCGGGATATCGTATTGAAGAATCTTGAAGATATCGTATTTCGGGCGAGAGACCCACGTCCAGTGAACGATACAGTTACGATGACATCTAACCTCGTTTTATTTTTATTCGTAACTTTAAATTTCACTGGCCAGACCTTCGGCTCGCTGTTTGAATGTACGAGTACGAGTAAAGAAGGCAAAAAGGCAGTGGATGAGACTGGCATAGGACTGAAAAGGAGAACTGAAGAGGAGGCTTATACTCAGCAGTGGGAAGAAAACGGTTGATTATGATGATGATGGAGATTAAACTATTTCCAGAATAAGCTCAAACCACCCGAAAACCACACAAAAGTTTGTTGATTCCGACACATCACATCATTGAACAAAACAAATCTTTTACGTTAACTTAGCTCACGTTCGAAAAACCACAAATCAAAAATTGCGAAAAATATCAAGATAACATCTTATATCTTCTTTCAGACAAGTTTAATCTCAACATAGAAGTATTTTCTTTGCCCGAATAAATAAATGAAACTTCTGAGATAACAAGTTCTGTAGATTTAAAGGCCGAATGGAGTTTCATGAATGTTGCAACACTATTCAAGACCCTATTTTGGCAAGTGAGATATTATCTCGGTCACTGTTGTTCCCATTAGAAGTGGCGTGATAGTGAGAGTGACCAAGGTAATCTCGAGGGCCCTAGAAAAGGGTCCCAGTAGACTGGAAATAGGTGAAAGTTTCGGGCTGGAGATAAAGGGAAAATAGGATGAAGGTTAAATAGTGTCTGGACGCTGGATCTGATACGTTTTAGACAAGTCATTGATCATATTAGAGAAGCTGCGCCACGCGGTATCACTCGCAATCCTGCAGAAAGCGGTGAATTACCGTGATAAAAATTAGCCTTTTTTGCTTTATGCTATTGAGTGACGAGATTTGAGAATCGCTGGCCTGATGTTAAACGTCACGTTGGCCCAGTACCTACAGATCTGAGCCACACAGAATTTTGAACTTTTTAAAATTTATTTACTGGTAGAGACGATCTGACACTGGTTATGAGTTATACATCGTTTTTAACATATGTTTTTAAGTCATATTTTTTCGATGGACAGTACAAATTAGGACAACAGAAGAATCCGCCATAATCTTTTAAAGATCTACACTGATCATGTATTAATAATGAACAATTTAAATTTAGGAAATAATATTTGAGAATTAAACAGTAAAACCAGTGGTTCTAGAAACCGTCACTCACGTTACGCTTGTTGTTGTTAAGTTGAATTTGTTTTTCTCCGAAGAAAAAAACAGTTTAAAAGCAGGACAAAGTGACCGAGTGACATTACGGCGCTCCATCGGTTTGTATTTCGACGCTACGACGCGCTTGGGACTCGTTTTGCCTGATTTCCTTTTATTTTTATTACCTGCACTAGTTACAGATCGAGGATTCGTTTGCAGTTACGTTATAAAAGAAAGAAGAGTTACTTAGAAAATTCTTCGCAAAACACCTAGTAAGTTTTGTTAACGCAAATGTAATATTTTGGGCCTTCCTTACTTATAGACACTGCTTAAAGTAAATCGCTGCTTCCAATTGTCTGTCTCATTTACGCACGTGACATTTCATGGCAGTGAAATGTTGTCAGAGCATTTTAAGGAGTGATTAACTTTAATCAGTGTTTAAAGGTAGTAGTAGTAGTACTTTAGAGATGTAAACAAGTCAAAAGTGAATCGATTTCTTACTCACACATACATGTATGTTTGTATGTTCTGCAGGATATTGGGTGAAACCCGTGAAACCACGGGCCTCTAGTCATCGAATGAATAAAATATTCACGCCGCTTCAAGTTTGCGACGGTAGGTAGTTCACGATAAAAATTACCGTAATTTCCGAGGAAGCAAGTAGCGTTAGGCGCGTTGTTCATCTTCCAAAGCCCTTCAAGGGTTTGGTTAATTTGGGGTAACTTGTGAGTTATTTCTTTTTTAAGCAGTTCCCAGTTTTAGGAATTTATTGGTACACTTCTCGAGAAATACGACTGTAATTAGTTTTAGAAGTAAACGTAATACCATTATTACGTACCGAATTATGTGTATTAAATATATAACGTGGTGTTCCAGCGATCATCAGTTTTACGACATTTATTAATTCTCATTCAAGATAAAAAATTGCATACATGAGTTTTAAACTACTTCCCGATATCCGTTGGACCTGAAATTAGGTATACTTAACTCGGATGACAAAATGACAATGCAATAAAAGCTTGATTTTTGGCAGTAACATAGACTTGGGAGTCAAAAAATCTGTCTTAAAAAGTTTAAGAATAAAAAACGCCGTTGAATCACAATACAATCTCATACAGTAACTTTATTTTTATTCTTTTTTGATACCACAAAAACGAAATCACAAATAGTAGAGAAGCGTCTCTTTTTTAAGTCGCCTAAAATGTATCTTGTGTTAGAAAAACCTCACCTAATTCAATAATACATGACCGAAGATAAGGTCAAAGATATATCACGATTGCCTAAAAGAATTCCGGTCTCGCGGCCTGCGTTTCATTATTCAACAGCCTGCGCGGACGACAGACGTCTGATATCACAATAAGAGCCTTTTTATTGGCATTCAGAGCTTTACACGCACCTTGTTATTGTTATTAGTTATAGTGGGGATTTTCCTCAAAGAAATTGCTTTTGATTGTGTTTTTATGGGGATAACGGCGGTTGGTCGAGCTTATGGTGGATGCAATTTCTCGGATTTATTTTATTCCTGTATTAGGTGTTTCTGAGCTTGATATCTTAACAATTCTTGGCTGGATCTGCTCATATAATATGTTGGAGAAAAAACATATGAAAAACATGTGTAAATAATACGAGTATCTTTGTATGAACTTAATAATGATTGAATGAACCATCGGCACAATACCTATATAGAGTCGAATAAGAACATACTTTCAAAATTTTTTTAGGGTTACGTAACCACGCCAAGTATGTAACCCTTGTAATGAGACTTCGGTGTCTGACTGTCTGTATGTCACGGCCAGTTATTCTTGTTCTCTTCATGAATACCTAAACATCAAAATCTCCAATTTTCAATAATTGTCTGGGAAATCGAGAACACCACTTATATCACTGATTGGTATGTCTTGCCTGTTTCATAATCAGTGGCGGATTTACCAGCAGGCTGAGTAGGCTGGAGCCTAGGGCGGCAGATTTTTGAGGCGGCAAATTTGGGGATCGATTTTTTTTTGCTGCATAGTATTTGCTCATAGAAATCAAAAAGATTTCTGAATCACGATTTTCTGATGTTTTACAGATAGAACTCTGCAACAAATTTTGCCGATGACTTTCCCCTCTCACTTGTCATTGTACATTTGGTATAGCAAACTTCCAAATCATGAGAAGTATTTAGTTTATCGTAGTTTATCGTAACACGAGCCACTTGAAAACGAGGCCGGTCGAAGCCCTTCATAAGTATTGTATCACAGAGCAAGCTCTATTCCTTTATTTCGAAATATTTTTACATTTTCTAATCAACAATGAAGTATTGTTAAGAAAATATATAAAAACAGACCCTGTTCCGATACAAAAAAATGTCACAAATCAACAGCAAAAAACATTATTGGAGACAATATTGGAGACTGCCGTGGACAATCGTATGATAATGCCGCAAATATGTCTGGCATATATAGTATAATGGCTTTCAGGCTTAAAATTCAAAGTCAAGCACCGTTGGCTTTTTTCGTTCTTTGCTCCGCCCACTCTTTAAACTTAGTGGCAACTGCGACTGCTGAATCTTGCACAGAAGCTTGTCGATTCTTCATGTTGCTCCAAGAAATTTACGTTTTTTTTTCAAGTTCGACACAACGCTGGAAGATATTGATGACTGAAGTGGGAGAAGGCAAAACTGTCAAGAGAGTAAACCTCACACGTTGGTCAGCTAGAGAGGATGCATGCAGAAGTTTGAAAGATTCGTGGCACGAAGTCCTTAAAGCTTTGGAAAAAATGTCAAATGATTGCACCGAAAAGCCTGTCACACGAAACGAAGAAGCGGGAATTCTTTCAAAATTAAAAAAACTGGAAACGGCGTTAATGGTTGTTGTGTGGAATGTTTTTTTGGAAAGAATAAACAAAGTCAATGTTCAAATCCAGGCTTCTACAGTAGATTTGATTACTGTAGCCGATCTTTATGAATCTCTTCGCAAGTTTTTCGTAGATCAACGAGAAAACTTCAAGTATTTCGAAGAAATGGCAATGGAATTGAGTGCGTCAAAAAGACAACGAAAAGAAAAAAATTGCTGATGAAACACCCGATGAAGAAATGAGTATGACCGCAAGTGATACTTTCAGGGTTAATACATTTCTCGTCATCATTGATAGACTCGTATCCGAATTAGAAAAAAGGAAAAAGCGTACGACAATTTCAATGAAAAATTTTCATTTCTGACCAAAATGAGCGAGCTCTGTCCTTAGAGAAAATGTATCCCAATGTATCCCAAGGCCACATATCTTCGCAAAGCATTTTAGTAAAACCAGATTCTACGTCATTGGAGAGTCTATCTTCGTTCCTCCGAAAACAGAGCTTGCAGAACGTTTATACGAACTTGGACATAGCCCTTCGTATGGCATTATGCACACCAGCGACAAATTGTTCGGGTAAGAGAAGCTTTTCTTGTCTCAAAAGGGTAAAAAATTATCTGAGATCGACCTTGAGTCAAGAAAAATTAAACGCTTTAGCTCTTTTGTGCATAGAGTCGGAATTAATGAATAAGATAACTTACGACGATATCATCGATGATTTTGCCAACAAAAAATCGCGCAAAAAAGTATTGTAACGAACTTTTATAACTTGACCGATTCGATTATTTTTAACTGTTTGTAAGCGCAATAAAGATTATTTATTCACGTTTACCGAATGTATGTACATTATTGTGTAAGTAGCACACATTACCCCGCCTTTATTATTTGTACATGATTGAGCTTCGATTAGTTCAAAAATAAACCCAAAAATTACTTTACGTGCATTTTCAACGAAATTTTTGGATTGTAAAAATAATCGAGGACATGACAATTGTAGATCCAAGGGCGGCAAAAACTTCCCAGCCTATAGCTTAAAACGTTGTAAATCCGCCACTGTTCATTGTAATAATATAAAATTGAGAGTTTCCATCTATTTTACTGAGAGAAAAAGACAAAACACAGACTAATTACTCAGAGGACGATGCATTAATTAACAAGGGGAAACTCGCTCCGCTGCTGGGTCGAAAACTTACCGTTTTCCTTCACTATTTTCGACGATTTAATGACCATAAACAACAACAACAGCTTGTGTATAACAACAATGATTAAGGGGAAAATAACCCATATTCCTGACGTGCCATATTTCATGCTCGCGCCTGCACGCGCTATATTACTACGGTATATTAGGTATAACAGAACGGGGTTCATATAAACAACATAGTTCTGCACTTTTTCATATCGCCGTGTTCGCAACTTCGTGCCGAATGAGCAGTGAGCACCCAATTAGCTGTGACTTATGATTTGTTGGGAATATTGTAGTTTATTAGGTTGGACGTGTAACTTGTTTTCTTGCATTTTATTTGGCCGAATTGGCGCGGTTAGGCCCGCTTATGTGGCCTTTTTGTGACGAGATCTAATGTTTTTTGACGGTGGCTGTTTTTATTTTTGTAGTGTATATTAAATAGACTGCATTCTAGAGGAAACGTGTTTTTTTCCTCATCAAAAAGTAGTCCAAATAATATAAAATATCGTCCAAATCCGAGTTCGTTAGAAGCACAAACGTTCTAGTTTAGTGCATTTTAATTTTGATCACCTCAACTGCGGACATTCTCAAAAAACATATATTTTTCACACTACTTTTATACAATTGAAACATCATTCAGACTAAAAATCGCATAATATCGTGGCTCTATGATTTCTGCAAGTTCTTAACAAGTCAATAAAATTCGAAACAATGAAGAAACTCGACACTCCGCGGAGCATTTACTAAGTGACATAGTAGCAACACAAAAACTTTTCCACTGACATTCCAACATGGCCGAGAAAATGGAAATCCAGCGTCAACATTATCAATCTTCAGAGGAATATTGATTTATGGATTTCATAAGCGGCCTGGCGCTGAAGTCCTGGATACAAAGAGACAGTAAGATAATAAGATACCAACAGTTTAACTTACAATCAGTGTAACTACATATGTGGTTAAAGAATTTTATTAATCTCATAATAATACAGTGATTAGCTTATTGAGATTACATTTTACGTTGTCTAGAATGCTAGTGCTGCTAAGCACAACGGACTTAAAAATAGTAAAATGAACTTTTTTTTTTTTTTTTTTTGTGAGGTAGTTAAATATTTGCCAGAACTCAGTTCGGTGTTTACGTGCTGCGCCCGGAGAACAATAGGCGACTCGCGAGCGACGCGCTAAAGGTGGCGTCACATTGGCAGTGAGCCCCAATAAGATTTAAAGTTTTAAACAATATAAACAAATTTAACTAATATTTGAAGTGATAAGGAAAAGAAATATGGATGGCATATGAATGAAATTATTGTGCAGGTTAGTGTGTAACTAGCGTAGGCTAGTTATTAATATTTACAAATGAAAAATCCTTTAATACGTGTAGCTTTAATAGTTTTTTAAAAACATATAGTGACTTCGATTGTTTAATTTCTTTTGGTAATTTATTGTATATTATACATATTTGTATTTTTGTGTGTGTTATACACATTTTGTAACATATTTGTATCGAAACCTAATAAAAGTTAGTTTTTTTTTAATAACAAGCTTTTATTGCATTGTCATCAGATTAACACACGTATACCAAATTTCAGCTCAATCGAACATCGGGAAGTGGTCCAAAATTGAGTTGCATTGCAAGATGCCACCCGAACAAACTTAGTTAGGTACTTACATACATTGCAAGTTTAAAAAGTAAGTACCTAAGTTCGTAAAATCTTAATTGCTAGCTTTGAAGTCAAACTTTTGAACTACTTAAAAGGCATAGTTCGGTCACGTCAAAGTCAGAATTTGGTTACTAAACAGTTAGTGTGTGATTGGTCAAATTCGAATTCAAAATCAAAAAAACAGTGATTGGTCTTGAAGTGCTTGAAGTCGTTGACCCACTTTACGTAAAAACGGTTTGATGAAACATGGGCTACTGCTAGTTCTGTAGTGTCTGAAGAAAATTAGGCTTGTCATTTGACATAGCTACATAAAATTTGAGAAAAAGTACAATTACCACGGACGCGGGACTCTTGGGTGTTTTTTTGTATTTTTCGTCCGTCGCCATCGAGTTGAGTGCCCTCAACCTCTTTTGTCGGACGAAGTAACCTTTTGTCATCAATTTCTAGCTTGGAGTAAAAAAATTAAGAGAAAACACGGAGGAAGAGGGAGTGTCGCTACGTGGTTTGTTTTCGGAGGTGTAGGGTGTTGTACTTTCAACCGATTTGTTGTTTTAGTATCTACTTAAATAAATTGCTTCTTATTAGGCAACTAAATATGTATAACAGATAAATGTACTGTTGGTACGTTTTATGCTTCTTAAACGAGCATTCCACAGTCTCGCAGTTCGCACAATAAAAGTGGGATGAAAGGGTTTCGTGGAGGTATTTGGATGGTATTATTATACTAACTTATATTATGTTAACTAGTTCATAGAAAATAGAAAACTAGACCACAATCACACTTACTATCACAAATGATACATTTTTTTATGCAACTGAGTGACATGACGAGCAAATCGTTGACCTGATTTTGAACGTCACGTTTGACCATGATGTCTGCGCCACTTAGAGTTTTGAATTCTAAGTTGTTATCCAAGAAAATTAAGAAGATTGCGTCATTTAACAACGTTTGTTTATGATCCATTAATACACACGGCAGCGTGACAGCCCGACAAAGTTCTAACAATATGTACTCGTAGTAGGTAGTAACAGAGGCGCACTGGTAACAAAAACAAAAAAAAAGTTTCCTCTCATTCAATTTGTGCACATAAGACGGCATACAGGTATATAAGGAAAGTGTATACTAAACCGAAAAGGGCTCATAGTACTTATCATTATGAACAACTGTTACTACGGGACCAACCTGGAAATCACGAAAAAAACTCAGCTATTAAAAATCCATAGAAAAATGTCAAAGACACTCGACAAAATGTATGGAATGTATGTTTCCGGGTTGATCCCATAGTAAAAGTTGTTCATAATGATGAGTACTATGAGCCCTTTTCGGCGTAGCATACCCTTTCTTTATAGCCCTGTATATACCCACATCAACACTGAATGGTAGGGTGTAAAACTGCGCAGCCCCTCGCCGATATTTTCTTATTTCCTGCGCCGCGCCGCCGGGATGTAAATGTGGAATTGATATTGAAAACGAATCAGTTACCTAAATTTTTGCGTTTTGGTAAACGAACTTCTGATTACCCAATCAGATAAATTATATCCATCTCTCGGCATAATGGGTTTTAAAGCTTTATGTATAGTTTACAGACATATTTTTTCCAAAAGTATTATTGTCTTTGTCTAATAAGTTAAAATTACAAAGATTAAGCATATTTTTAGTTAGATCTGTCAGTGTAGTGCCTTCGAACTTGGACCCAAAGTATGGAAGGTGTGTTTTCTATTACCTTCTCATCGATTTCTATTATAACTTGTGAAAAGAGAATGGCAACAAATTTTGAGCTGTCAAATTTAGTTTAATCCAAAAAGTGCCTCAATAGAATTGACGACATCATGACGATATACTTATTTCTATCTTCAAAGAATTATTTGATTCAAAATATCTGTTTTCTTAACTTTGAATGTGTGACATTTATAATTTCTCCTTCCGACATTCACAATATTTATCTACACTATACACGACATCGTATCAGAGATTTACTCTTGCATTGTATACGCTTCTCGGTTGTTTTGTATCACGGAAATCCGCCACGTAATCACTACGCAATGGAACTGTGTCAGGGGATTATATCCGATCAGGCACGGATCCCAGAGGGGTACGGGTGCAATTGGCCCCCAATTCGGTGCAATTTTCTATCCCTATTTTCTACCCTTTTTACTATGAAAGGTGACGTGGTTTTTACAAATGCCTGGGACTGTGTCAGCTCCAGGCAGGATGCGAATACGTCACGCTTGAATCATCCCTTGACTCCTTGAAAAATATCTACTGTGATCGAAACTATACCTCAGACTCAGTTGGAGTATCGACTCAATCTTGCGTGAGTAGTTCCATGTATTTATAACAGAAAGTTACTAGAACTTTTTAAACATTTTTTTGTAATATACACAACATTTTGTAATTTGTAACAGTTTGATATTTACTTTAATTATAATTTTTGTTACATTGTAAACTTCAGAGTCTGATTAAAAAGAAAAGTAAATTGTCACTTATTTACCGACCTCTACACTTGTTTACCGAAATGCAATTCTTTTGATTAGATCTAATTTAATTGGTCCTTATGAAATGGTAGGCCTCTCCCTTAACCGGCCCTAGATTCGCTCCTGTGTCCGACATCGATGTCATTCGAACTGTTCAGTGCGGTGCCGGTGCGATAATCTCATTACCGCCGGTCTTAAGGTTTCAAGACAACGTACAGTACATTGTCATTCGTGTATTTGGTGAATATCATGCTCGTAGTTCGCATGTTTACTCGTCGGTTATGGCTTTGAAACCTTACAAGAAGTGACAAGTAAAGTGTTACTTAGTTGCAATGTTGTAACTAATATACTTGTGTCTGATTTCATACTAAGGATCTGATTTAATAAAAGGAAGATGTGATTTTTAATGTAATTTGACAATTTTTTGTTTTTTATTAGTGTAATTCGTTTAAACGGTACTGATTGAATACATTAAAACCCTCTTTGTCTCCATAGTAAATTCAAAACATTAATGGTTTCCAGGAATGTTGAAGTTTGTAAATGAAATCCCACACCAATACTGAAAAATCTTTAGCATTAATAAAATAAAAAAATCTGCTTTCCCAAATCGAAATTTCAAAGTTGTCAAACAACAAGGTTTCGTAGCGATTTTTAAATCTCACGACAATTCCGAATAAATCTTTCACATTATTATTAAAATAAGAAAATCTGCTTTTGCAAATCGATTTTATTTGCGAGGTTTCATAGCGATTTGTTCGAATGAAGGCTTCCTAACTCTACCAAATATAGCCGTAAGCCTAAAGTTAATAATCGTGCGTGCTCTTCTGCTCTTAAACGAGATTAACGGCTTTTGTAGACTTTGATCAAGAAATTGGTGTGGGCTTTGATGAGCAGATACAAAAATGTAATGCGTGTTAACGATGATAGAGCAATTAAAATAAAAAATGTTGAAGGATTGATCGCAAAGATTGTCTAAACGTAATCACTTTAGGTCATAAGGATTTTCTTGTATTACCAAATGTTACACCAAAAAGACAAATGTTAAGTACCTTTATCTTTGTTAGTGTCTATACGTTTTTATTTAACATGCAGTTTCCGATGTCCGATTGCGCTGAGATTTAGTAAACCTATGTAGCTTTGATAACAATGCAAAAATAAACTTGTGTAAATTTTTTGTTTTTTGTATTTTTTTTTTCTTGTTTTTTATTTCCAGCGTACATCTGAAGTAACCAAGTACGAAGATACTTCGTTTCTCATATTTATTTCCTCCAACCAAGACCATCCATCCCGCACAGTTCAGAAACATTAGTTGGACAGACCATCTCTCTTTCATCTATCATTCCCTAAAAGGTTCCTCGACCGTACTTGAACCGTTTACGGAGTAAGATTGATTTTTTTCAACAGCTTCCTGATTTTAAACGGAAACGGTTGAATGTTGTCTTGGCTGCGTAAGAATTGGGGACTTGGGAATTCGAATAAATTGAAAAATAATCCTAGCTCCACAGTGCCAGGCGAGACGCAACCGCGAGCGCGTCACGCTTGTAACTCACCTGATGCAGGTCACCGAAAGATCGAAACTAGTCGTAGTAAACGACTTTTTTAATTTTTACGTGAGCATTCCCGTGTTAATTAAAACAAAATGTGTCAAAACCAAGTTAGTTTCCATAGTATAATCCTAACTATTCACTAACAATATAAATGCGAAAGCGAGTTTGTTTGTTACCTTTACACGCTCTGATTTTGCGTATAAAAATATTGTGATTGAGCCAATTGGAATTTTCAGTCCAATTAGTTTAACTATTTTTTACAGTTGAACAAATAGAAACTCGTCTAAATGGTTCAGCTCATTGAACAGTTAGTTGAACAAATTAGACAAATAGACAAATATTTATTTAAGACAAAAATAATAATAACAAACATACAAAAAAAAATTAAAAGAAGAAACAACACAATTTTTGCCTTAAACCAGACTAGACCTACGTTGTCACGGTACAGAGAAGGACATAAGCTATACCTTTTAACATCATTGCGCGGGTAAAACCACGGGCTGCTACTAGTCATGAATAAATGAATTTTATCAGAGCGGCTGATTAATACGACGCGTGACCAAAATGCTGGCATTCTGGCACGAATATAAATAGTTTTTGCAGCACGAATAATTTAGAAATTAATTAATTAATTCTGGTATGTTTGTAGTTCAATATTAAATTATTCTCCAGCATCATTGCTCTTCAAACTTCGCCTCAATTGGGATGGTTTAAAATAACCTACAGTATAAATAGATAAACTTTTAATTTTTCGCACCAGAAATTACAAACAAAAGGATACTAAAACACTATATTTAAACATTTAAAACTAGTGCAACAACTGGCGGCCTTATCGCTAAGAGCGACCAGGATAGCGAAGATAGGGTCCACAGGGCACTAGTCTGTAGATAATGGAGGGCAATTCTGTGTACTATTTCAGTGCTTCTGTAACCGGGCCTTAACAACCCTTCTAATCCATTGGAGCAGTCGTCGTTTGCCTGCTACGAATAAAGCAGGGGCCTATTCTGGCGAGTGAGATGTTACCTCGGTCACTGTCGCTCTCATTACATATGTCATGGCGGTGAGAGTGACCGAGATAATCTTGAGCGGCCAAGTGAGCGCTTTTAATGTAGCTGTCTCGAGTCTGCTTGTGTCCTTTGTGTTCTGAGTCAAATTCAAAATAATTTATTCAAATATGGGTACATCAATGTACACTTATGAATGTCAAATACAATTTTTACGAATAAATTAATACACAATAAATTAAATGTCAAAGAAAATAATATTATTAGAATGTCAAAAATTATATAAAATAATTGCAATGTCAAAATATCAATGTATAAAATAACTACAATAGTAGGTATAATCAGTCAAGTATTATTATTACAGTCTAAATACAATTTACGTAAAGAGACTTTATCACAGATGAAGTCTTCAATTTTGTAGTAAGCCTTTTCAATTAAAAAGTCTTTTAAAATTCTTTGAAAATCTGTGTCTTTCTTAATTACTAGAGTAACAGGCAACAAGTTGTAAAATAGTACGCCGTTCATTACAAAAGAGTTGCCAGTTTTGGCTAATCTAATTTTAGGTAGAACAAGTTTAAACTTGTTCCTTGTTATGCTAGTATATTGACTTCGTTTGTGATATTTATGAATATTTTTACGCACATACATAATGTTCAAGAAAATATACAAACATGGTAACGTTAAAATTTTCACCTGCGCAAAAACTTGTCTAAGAGATTCTATATAACCTAGCCTATAAATAGCCCTAACAGCGCGTTTTTGTAAAATAAAGATGCTATTTACGTCTGCTGCATTATCCCAAAGCAATAATCCATACGACATAACGGAGTGGAAGTAACTGAAATAAACAATTCTTGCAGTTTTAATGTCTGATAGTTCTCTTATTTTCCGCACTGCAAATGCTGCGGAACTCAATTTGTTAGACAGTTCCTTGATAATTATGTGCTCCCCATTGAAGTTTGCTGTCAACGATAAGGCCAAGAAACTTAGCATCCTTCGACAAAGTAAGTTGATCGCCGTCAATAGCTATACCTAGCGGCTACGGTTAGCTATATACTAGGCAAGGAAGGATTATTAGTCAATGTGAATTTAATAGCTTTCGTTTTCTTGGCATTTAGCATTAAGTTATTGACGCTAAACCACCTATTAATTAAACTAAGCGACAAATTGATTTTGGATATATCGTAGTTTTTCCTATTGATTCTAAATAACAGAGATGTATCGTCGGCAAACAAAATAATTTCACAATGCTTACGCGCTAAGAAAGGCAGGTCATTGATATAGACTAGAAAGAGGAATGGGCCAAGAATTGAACCCTGAGGGACCCCGATTGAAACGTTAGCCGACTCCGATCGAACCCCATTTATGTCAACATTTTGGGTTCTACCACACAGATATGATTTCATCAACATTAACGCATCACCTGTCACACCATAGTGTGAAAGTTTACATAATAGAATTTCATGGTTCACACAATCAAACGCTTTCGACAAATCGCAAAAGATACCTAAAGAATCATGCTGAGACTCCCAAGCCTCGTAGATGCTCTCTACGAGATTCGAGGCTGCGTCCACAGTTGAACAGCCCTTAGAAAAACCAAATTGCTTATTAAATAATAAATTATTAATACAGAAGAATGAAGCTAACTGATTTAACATTATTTTTTCAAATATTTTGCTAAGACATGGTAAGATAGATATTGGTCTGAAATTACTAGGGTCTTTCTTACTACCACTTTTGAACAAAGGTATAATCTTGCTACACTTCATAAGATCGGAGAGTAATCGGAGAGAGATCGGATTCATAAGAGTAATAGAGTAGATGGCTGATGTTTAAACGTTGGAACTTGGAAGCAATGAATTTGGTTGAAATGTAACTAAAATGTAATATGTGGTGTTTTGCAGAAAAGACGTCAACGCCATTTTGTTTTTATATAAATACAGAAATACTCACGTAAAAATTAAGTCGTTTACTACGACTAGTTTCGATCACATTCGGTGACCTCCATCAGGTGAGTTACAAGCGTGACGCACTCGTGGTTGCGAGTGCGGGTTTTTACGTGAGTATTCCCGTGTTAATTATAACAAAATGTGTCAAAACTACGTATGCACCAATTACAACAATGTGGGATTCTTCAAGTCTGCTAAAAGAGTCTTGCAAAGTCCGCAACATATTTGAGAAGTGTCATTGTTCTAGGTAACCTTAGGCGGCAGTGATCACTTACGAGTATCAGCTTGTTTTTTTGGCATTTTTTTTATCACGAATACATCTGCGTTTGACCACCAACTTACTTGTTGAGTGACGATATGGTCAAATATGAAGCACGCAGAATCTTGAGTCAGTCCTTCTAACCTTGAAGAGACCAACATTATATCTCACAGGAAACCGGAACCGGAAGTCTGTTCCATTCCTATTCGGATCAGAAATGTAGATTCAAAACGTAATAAGTACCTAATATAATCGAGTAGACCGAAATCAAATTAGACGATAAGATAATCGAATGTTCTTTTGGCATGTCAAGTAATTTATCTTTACTTGATCTTTACCTATATAAATCTTCCGCCTCACCGAGTGTCATTACCCGGTCGTTTCTATGACATTCGACACAAATACTTTACCGCCACACGCCATCTGCCGGCGACGGATCTCAACTGTCAAGAGAATAATTGCTTCCATCCGTTATACTAGCCGAAAATACTGGAGGAAATCTGGCGATTTGGGCAGTGGGCGGTGTGAGGAAAGTTTCGTGACCTTTTTTCAATTTATTTTTTTACAGAATGACACTATTTGAAAAATTCACAATTGCGTTTAAGCCCAAACCTTTGTCATCATCCTATTATGTCCCATTTGTTTTATTATCAATATTATAAATGCGAAAGTTTGTGTGCTTGTGTGAGTGTTTGTTAGCATGTAATTCCCGAACTACAAAACCGATTTAGAGAAAAATTGGAATATAAACAGCATATGCCCTGGATTAACACATAGGCTACTTTTTTATAGCTGATTGGGCGAAAACGCGGAACAAAGCTACTTAACTAAAACAGTCTACCTACATAAGAACAATGGAAATTAAAACACTTACAAATTCAATTATTTATGAAAGTATCTAAAGTGTACCAATATTAATCTATAATACACTAGGCATCACGGTTTCACCCGCATTTACCGGTATAAAAAACAGCCCAAAATATAAAACTCCATTCTAAATTTCATCCAAATCCGTTCAGCCGTTTAATATAGGCTATTTTCATTTCATGATTATTTCCGAGTTTCTTTTTAGCAAACATGATGAAACCGAAAGAAAACAATCATTGAAAACGATCTGATCCGTAATCCCACTTAGAAAGGGTTCGAAATCCTGTGATATGATTGAAAGATCAGCAGGGTCGGGTCTGCTCCATACTTTCACAATGAACAATGGTGTTTTTAATTTCGTACTCCTATTGAAACGAAATAAAACCTCGACTTTTATGTTAATGTTTGTTTGTACAACATAAATATTTCAAGTAAAATTAATTGGACTAGATGACCCGATGAATTTCGTATGACCTATTTTTTTAATGTTCAATTACTTTGTTTTTTCTAATATAAGTATATTTTTTTAAACTCATTTAGGTAACTGAGAAAGCGGTAAATAAATAAGCTTTAAGTGTCAAAAGGAACTTGATCCTGATCATCAGTCAAACAAGGCCGCTAATCAAATAAGAGCCATATGTTTTTGATAAAGATCTGTGCACGATAAGCCACGTTCAATTGCTAGACAGTTAGACAAAAAAAAAACACTATCCTTGCAAATTTTCATAAAAAGAGTTAACCTACATTCTTGTCAAGCCGAAACACTCTGAAACTATTACGAATGTTTCGTATTCGCATCCATGTCAAGCAAGTTGACGGCGGAAGCCCTACTGTACACGTCGGGACTACAAACTATTGAGAGCACAGAAGGCAAGCTTCATAGGAAGCGCTCACAAATACATAAACAACGCCTGGTCGCAATCGCGCGGGCGATTCATTCGAGAATCGGGCTCGTGAGTGATATTTATCTCTATCTCTCTATTGTGTATATCGATGTCTGGTCGAGCGCGTTTACTGTGGCAAATTGTATAGCAGCAAATATTTATTTTGAACAAAAAAAGGAAATCCAAAAACAAAACAGTTTTTGCCATAAAAGGAACCAACCAGCACTGTTCCATCTATGAAGCTTCACTTCTGAACGCTTAATATTTTGTGTCGAAACATTTGCCCTTCAGTCTCCCCCCGCCTATTGTGGCAGCAGTCGAGATTTGTCAACAAAAATGAAATTTTAACGTGATCCTACCTTACCACTTCCCGTGTCGTGTGTTGGGGTATTACGTGACAGCGAGGGTTGCTAGCCGAAAACTGTCTCTGGATAAAACAACTTTTTTGAGGTTATAATTTATATATTTCATTTTTTTATTTTTAAGGCGTAAGTATGTACAGGGAGTGTTAAGTAAACCTTAATAAGTTTTAGACTTTGGAGTGACATGGTGGTAGATGTTATAATTATTTTATTTTCAAATAATTTGCGAACTTATTTATAAATTCTAACTGATATCCAGGACTTTCTGCCTAGTGCTGTGATGTTCGATCTCCGGTCTTGTATTTAATAAGAAAACTTAGTTTTTAGAACTCAGTCATAACGTAGCTTTCCATTAAAATGTAAAAGATTTTTACCAGAGGTTCTGATATAAATAGCTCTTTACAAAGTCAGTATAACGAAGTTCAAACGAAACAAAAAACAATGAACATTGTTTATATTAATGTTTTATCTAATTTGCTCCGCTAATGGCTACAAACACAAAGTAACTTGAAATGTAGGTACACATTAAATTCAGAAGTTACTTAATTCAGTTATTTCGACTTTTTTGGGAAGCCATCTACTGACAACCCTGTTACCTGACACAGTGCCGGTCCTATTAACATTTTTAACTGGTGCGAGGACTAAAAATGGCGCCCCTCTAAATAAAAAATATGTTGAGCAGTTGCTTTATTTTCCACCAGAAAAAGCAGTGGCTTCAGATTATTCTGCTGTCAAAAGTTCATTTAACCAGTTTGTGCGAATACTTATTAGGTGAAGTGGTGGACAGCTGAAAAACAATTTCAATGATTGTCAACTTTTTAACCGACTTCAAAAAAGGAGGAGGTTTTCAATTCGACTGTATGTTTTTTTTATTAACAAGTTTGTTACCTCATAACTTTTGACTGCTCCCACTTAAAAAATAAATTATTTTTACAAAATAAAAAAAAACAAAAACCGTCTTCAAGACAACAAACATAAACTAAAAAGTAGAAAATTATTAATTTTATTATTATAGTCAGGCCATTTTAATAGGTCACATTTGACATTTGTCAGTTTTATTTTCATAGTGAGGTGACCTGCTTAAAAACATCGATTAAAGTGAATGAATCAATACGGACTTGAAACATAATAATATGTGAATTTTAAAAATCATTAGGCGAATCCCTTTTTTTTTTTTTTTTGTGACCCAGGGAAAATCCTTTATGGATACCACGCCCGCCCCGGGGAGGGCAGGGTGGTTATGTGGGAGTCTCCGCCCTAGTGGCGGCATACCCACTAAAAACCCTGGGAAATTCCTCCAGGCAATGGACGGAGCCGCGGGCCCATTAAATCACCGCAGCCCCGCCCAGCCTATGTCCGCCGTGAGGCAGACCCACCTCGGGTAGGGGGTGGCCACCCCCTCCCATCTCGTGGCGACGCGTCGGAACATCAGACGCGTCGACCACCGTGGAGGGCCCAATGCGAAGCAGCGGGTGTCCCCTCACCCGCCACTCCAGGCCCTCCTAGCGGAGACGGAGTGCGAGCCTTACTGGCCCGACTGGCCTGACTCGCCCCCGTGTCCGCTCTTCTCTCTGCGGAGCGGGTGAGAGAAAGGGTCCCTCTCTCTCTCCCGCTCTCCTCCTCTCGGGGACTCGACCGCCGCTACCCGGACTATCCAGGACGCCAGCCGAGTCTACCCCTCTGGAGGGCACAATGTGCCCCCCGTCGTCGTCCGCAGACGACCCCGAGCCCTACCACGTTCCCTCTCCACGGAGAGGTATACGGGAGGGCTCCTAGGCTCGGACCGCCGCTTCCCAGAATGTCCAGGGCGCCGGCCCGAGCCTCCACCTCGGGTTCCTCTTAGTTTCACCGGGCTCAGTGCCACGGCTACTTATCCCCCCCGCCACGGAAAGGCGGGAACCCATCGGAGGGGATTAGGCGAATCCCTGTCCCATTATTATTTTATTAGTCAGTAAGATCAGTCCAAAAAAAGCCGGGTCAGTAAATTGTACCTAACATCAATGATTTTTCTATTTAGTTATGTTTTGTATTTTTATAGTTTGTTGAAAGAATAATAAATATTTATGTTTTATTATAATCACAACGTGGATATTAATTTATGGTGAAATTTCTTCACAAGCAATCATTGCATTCGATTCAACTTATCAGCTTTCGATTTTTACAGTATCATCCCTAGTGTTTAAAAAGAAAAAGGGTTAACGACGCAACATTGTAACAACGTTCAGTTCTTTACGAGATCGTAGATTATCTCGTAGATCAGTAATTGTTTATTATGATTAAAATGGTTTATAAAAAAAATAAATCATAAAATAACTCGTATCGGTCAATCGGTTATTACAATAAATATGTAATCGTAATTGAAAAAAGTAAAGCAATTGTGCAGTTCTAACAAAACGAAAAAATATATTATTTTATGCCCGCCGTTACAAGGTTACGTTGTTGAATTTTGATGAATTGTCAAATGTGACCTATTAAAATGGCCTGACTATAGTTTAAAGCAAAGAAGAGCATTTAAGGACAACTAAAGATAATATTTAATAGAATCAGTTACTTTTGAAGTCGGTGCCAGCCAGGGACAGTTTTGCTGATTTTACTTTGACTGGCTTATTGGCACCGACTCCAAAATTATAACTGATTATTTTATATCTTTAGTTGTCCTTCAATGCTCTTTGCTTTAAACTAATAAAAAAAATATTTTCTACTTTTAAGTTTATGTTTGTAGCCTTGAAGTCGGTTTTTGTTCTTTTTTTTGGAAAAAATAATTTATCTGTACTAAATTTTGACTGTTTTGACTGTTTTTTTAACCTCGATATACGCGAATTTCAGTTAACGCGATTTTTTCCGGAACGTATCCCTCGCGTAAGGCAGTGGTCCGACCGCCGACGATGAACAAGAAACGAGTAGAACTAGAAACTATAAACAAGTTGGCGATCAGCGGGAAGCGAGTGTGTAGTTTCGATAGTTTTGTCGCTGGCTATAAGCGACTGTGCAAGTGCGACGAGCGATTACTCGCGCCACTCGCCCGCGGTCGCTCAGTCTGTATCTACTGTAAACAAAAGATCATTGTAAAGAAATGATCAAGCGAGCGAGCATCGCTGAACGAGTATCGCTGAGCGAGTTTATTTTTGAAAGCTCGTCGCTCAGCGACAAAACTAGTAAAGCTAGTCGTCGCCGGCGGTGTGAACAGTCAGAAAGCACCTTTTAATATAATAATATGCATCTCTTTCGTTTACACTGAATGTACATTTATTGTACTTGAGAGAGAAAATCGCCGATAGTTAGTCCATTTCTCGCCGGCGGTCGGACCACTGCCTAAAGCTGGGTATTACTGTAATCTAAGTACGTACTATTAGCCGTTAACCACACTGTATACAAATAAATACACTCGCGCGCGTTTGAATTGACAATTCAATAGACAATGCCTGCCTAGTGAGGAAGTGAGGGACGAAAGTTCACCCCGCGGCCCGTTCCCCCGCAATTTTGTTCCTGCGTACGCGACTCGCGCGCTCGGTCGAGCATTTTTTGTTTCACGTTTTGGTTCATTTTGGCGCCCCCCCCTTGAAGGCGCCCGGTGCGGTCGCACCGCTCGCACCGCCCTAGGACCGGCCCTGACCTGACAGCTGGTTTCAAACGTGAGTACACAATAATTGTTTTGTCATTTAAAATTGAACGAAAAACGTGATGAATCGCGTCGCATGGTAGATGAATAAAAAATTGCGGGTAGGTACAACATTAATATTCTATTATATTTGTTGGTCTTTGGTATGGCATTGAATGGTGGTATTTTGAGTGTGTATTCAATGCGAAAGTGGTTTCGGGAAAATTGAGAACCTGTTACTTGTGCACTGAACCTAACATAGAGAAAATGTAAAACAACACAACCTCCTTCTTTGGAAATTGGTAACAGAGGTAAGAAAACTATACCGTTAACATAATAAAAATTAAAGTAATAAACTACATTAAAAATAAAAAAAAGAATGTCTGTATGGAAATTGTAGGTATTTTCATATTAAGTATACGTTGGGAAATTCCAATTCAATAAAGCCGGGCAAAATTAATACGATAAAAACTCGTCCCGGTATCAAATGAGATATTTTACGCAAGTAGGTTTTTTTTAATTGCTTGCATGTCCGGAAAAGTCGTCAAATCATTTTTTACGACCCAAAAGTTATGAGTTGCTCCAGTAAACAACTTTGCTATACAATTTGGTGCTTATTTTTGTTACTTTGTTGATAAAACCCGAGATGAAATCGATGTTTGTGTCGGTTTTATAAGAGAAAAGAATAAAAAAGTAAGTCGTTATAAAGTCTTAAGTACGCGTAATAGCAAATAACACTGCATGCTCTGTGAAGAGTAGGTTTTGCGACCGAAAAGAAGAAGAATGCAGCAGACAAGATGGCGGCTAAAAAAAGCCACTCAACAAAAAAAATACATTTTTTTTTCAGTCACTGGGCCCAATTTCGAAGGCTTCATTTGACAGATCTAAACTAACTAAAAATATATCTGTCTTTATCAATGCAATCTATTAGACAAGGACGTCAATAGTTTTAAAAATTTTGATCTGTCATAAAAAAACTTTCAAACCTGGGCTCAATGATCCTGTAAAATCAATGTGCAAATAGAGTCATTCGCTCCCCACTTGAATGTGTTCAATGTGACACGGTATGACAAGTTATCAAGCGAGTAACTCGTCTCCTGGCGCGAAGCCAAAAAAAGCCAAGTGTCACGTCACCATTACGTCAATATTGCTTATTAGTCCCAGTTTATTTGTTGCAATAATTTGTTTCTAAATCAAAGGTTATTTTCCACGTGCAAAATATTTAATTTATGTAAATATTTAGATGAGAAAGGAAAGAAACGTAAATGGAGTCCTTAATTGGATAACCTCAAAACACGCGTAGGTGTGACGCGAAAAAGTATGACATTTTAACCTTATATGAACTTTTCGATCGTTTATTTTTGAAAATTTTATCAGAGACGAAATGTCACGGTTAGTGTTATTTTATATCTAGCTTTAGGTACACAAGCCTTTTCTCATTAGTATTTCAACTAATATTTGGTTTAAAAGAATAACATAAGATATTTTTACACTTACTATGCTTTTAGTGAGAGAAAACGAAACTAGGTTATAGGGTTTTGCGTGAATAAACTACAAAAGCCAAGCATGATCTACTTTTAAAACATGTAAAAACCTGTAAACATGCCACTATTTAACATTTTCATTTCATCTTGGTGCATCATACATTCATTTCGAATCTTACCACAGACGGCAAACGCACTACATTATTTTTTTTAGTTGCCATCTAACTGGCAGCATTTAAAAATTAAGCATTCCTTTTTCAAACACTCTCACATTTTTAAATCATCACGCGCGAAAGTGGGTAACTTTTTTTGCAGCACTTGACACTTGACGTTTGTTTACTTTTTCTTTTCGAGTGGTAAAGTAAATTATTTTATTCGGCGGCGGGTGCGCGAGGTTGCGCCGCGTGTCGCGACCGAAGTTCGACTGAGTTGTGACTACCCCATGCCGTACAGACGAGAGCCCAAGCGATTTGTCTTTCAGTTTTAATTACCTATTCTGCTGTCTGGAGTTTCCAACAGGACAATGTCGTTAGAGCGGTCCATGTTTGATGTAAAAGTTAAGACAAAGCAGGAAGGTAAAATGTGAAAAGTAAACTAACCTACTTTCTGAAAATGTACAACAATGTTCTTGTTTATTTAAAACAAAACGCTTGCGTTATTTTTGGCTGACATAAACTTCCTTGACATTTTTATTTAGTTTGGTGTTTGGTATGTTTTCTTAAGTTTTCGGTTTGTGGTCACATTGTTGTCATTTTTTTACAAAGAATTTGAAGTTGGACAGAATTATTGGATCTCTTTAGACATTTGTTTATCGGTTATACAGTCCTAGATATTTTTTTATTGTAGATTTCTATAGTTCATCAGATTTTTTTAATGGCGAGAATTTTCTCTTTACCTGTACTTCTTTCAGAGGTGACAGCCAAAGATTTACGGCAAAGCACGCCTGTAACAGAAGATTGATTGAAAACCAATTATTAGAAAGTCCTGTAAAAATTATCGCTAAGTTAAGTACTACTAATTGTATAAATGTCAAAGTTTGTATGTTTAAATCTTTATTATACTCAATCTCGCAAAACGGCTGAACTAAGTTAAATTATACTCGTATTTGTATATCCTAGATTATCGTATGGATTAGATTATCCATATTTACTATTTTATTTATTTCTGACATTAACTTAACGTTCGCGAGAGACGCCGCGGAACACAGCCAGTTTAAAATATTAGTGTGATCTAAAAATGTAATGTAATTTGATACAGAACCCTCATTCCAAAAATACCCTCAAAGAATAACACCTCGCATCAGGTATTCGATACTCAACCCGACACCTCGGCCTCGGAACCAATTCTGGCGCGATCGAGAGTACCTCGCTCACTGTCTCTCTCACTAGAAATTCTTAAAGAGTGAGTGTGGCCGCGATGATGTCGAAAACGTGAGAAATGCGCTCCCCGGCCTCAAAAGAGAACTACTGTTCGTCTATTGGTGCGATTTTTGCAAATTGGCTCGTTACAACACCTGACTCTTGTCACAAGGGAGTCGTAGCGGCACCGGGTGTCATATTAATATTGTAAATGCAAAAGATTGATAGTGGATGTATTTGTTATAGAAGGGTTTAACAGATAAAATGAATGTTATACTCGTACTTTTTATTTTTCATTTCTTTTTTATGAAGACGTTTTTATGTTATTGAATGACGAGTTACCCCATAACAGGTCTGCGCCACCCAGAATTTAGTATTTTTAGAATTCGAGACCATTGCGCTCCGCACCGCACTGCGCTCGTCACCCTGAGATATAAGATGTTTAATGTCCTATCAGCCCTGAGATAACTTCTTTTCTGGATAACAAAGGGTACTTTTAAAAAGATTATCATACCTCTAAACAGTTGAGTAAAAATTTTTTTTTTTCTATAACAGTGCTACGGTTTGCTACGCCGTAGCTCGTAGCTCCGTCACCTTGCCAACTTCTACGAAAGAAATTCTATAACAATTTCAATTTGAGATATATTATAAGTAAATCTTAGTTTAATTGTTTTACAGATATCTTAAGAACTGAAAAAGTTTCAGTTTTTCCAAAGATTTGTACTAAAGTTTACTTTCTTGTTGAATTCAGGTTTATTCATATTACTTTGAGCCTAAAATTGAAAAGTCAGCTCTTTGTCATGTCACGTATAATAGAATTTTCGGTAAAATTTTCGTATGCAGGTCATGTTTGTCATTTGTTTGACTAGTCACGTAGTTTGTCATTGAAAATTGTGTTGTATACCACAAATATTTTGGGCTCATATTTTAATATCATAACCAAGGACCAGGGTTAGCAAAACCAGGGCAATGTGTTATTCATTGTTATGACACAAAAAATACAAAACCAAAAAGTGAAAATTATAAAGATAATCTTTTTTAGCTTAACACGGTTAGCCCGAGCGTTAAATATTAATTAAACTCGTGTAAAATTATTTTTCTTTTTTATGTTAATATAAGACACACTCAGCACGTATGTAGTCTCTTTGATTTACAAATGTTTTTCTAAATTAGCAATATTATTTTAATAATATTGCACAAAAAAGAAAATTAAAAATATTCCACCCCAACTGTGTGGCACAAAGCGAGGGAGATATTAAATTTAAAAAGCAGTCTCGACTTAATGAGGTAACTTAAGTAGGGATTTCCAAGCTATAACATTTTCCAGAATGAGAGAAAATAAAACGCAGTTAAAGCATTTTTTTGGCCTAACACGGCTAATGCATTTAGCCCGAGCATTAAAGGTTAATCTTAATTTGCTCTTGGCTAAAATTTTCTTTTTGTGATAACATGAAAAAGTTTAAACGTAAGTGATTGTCAGATAAAAATCAAATAATTAGCTTTCTTGTTTTAGTACACAAAACTACATTTATACGGGGTTATAAGAAAAGGGTATGCTTAGCTATAAAGAGCTCGTGGTACTTATGATTATTATGAGCCATTTTTACCATCGGACCAACCCTAAAATCGAGAAAAAAAAAGTTAAGTTTGTGTAAAGGTTTTTGGGTAGTGTGTAGTAGATCAAAACGCACAGAAAACAACGTCTTAGGAAAAACTCGAAAGCTGTTTACGAGTCCTACATTTATACCCACTCGTGGGATAATCAAATAGTGTGTCGACGTTTTAGTTTTATGACAAAACGTTATCTTTACGAGGCGTAAAGTTTATGAGATGATCCATTTTTGGATGTTTAAACTCGGTATCTTCAGTAGTAGTAAATAAATAATAAACAGTGCTATTAAATACAAAATTATGGCAAATGAATGAATATTTAAAAACGAGACAAAAATACTTAATACTAGTAATATATAATACTAGTATAAAAGTGAAAATGTGTTTGTTTGTTACTAAACAACGCTGAAACGGCTGAACGGATTTACACGAAATTTGGAATAAAAAACGTTCATGGTCTGAATTAACACATAGGCTACTTTATATCTCGGAAAACGCGGGTGAAACCGCAGGCGTAGTGTAGTATACGCTCCAAATGGTAACAAAACAAGTAAACAAGTGCATCTAATGCTCGACACTCGCCACAAGACGTAATTAGTCGCAGACTGTCTACAGTTCACACAATGGTTCTCTCAGCAGGACTCCTCGCTCGTATTCTTAAGCTTTGCAGGATTTTCTTCACAAGTTTGTTTTTTTTATATTTATTTATGCCATAGCGGTTTAACAAGCAAACGGGCCGTCTGATGGTAAGCGATCACCATCGCCTATGGTTACCTGTAACACTGGAAGTCATGGATACGCTGCCGTCCATTAAAATTTTTTAAAACACCTTTTCTAAGCTCGATTACAAGTGCTTTGGAGTTCATCAAACTTTGGTAAGTTAAGTCAGGAGGTTCAGGTTTTTTTAGTCTTATGTAATGGCTTTGTTCCAAAAACACTTAGTGGCTATAAACTATACTAGTACCATAACAGCTGATTTAATATCCGCTGTAACTTAAAACTATGATAAAATGTTTTAAATTATATTTATTATGAAAAAAGTAAGATTAATGAGGCTAAGTAAAACAACGCGGAAAAACTAAAAAAATATATATATTTTTACGACATAGTATCTTAACAAGTTAATTATAAATATATTTTTTAACATCAAACTTTTATTGCATTGTCATCGGAGTTACACACGTACAATACGTACATATACCAAATTTCAGCTCAATCGGACATGTAGAAGTTTTTCAAAATTGAGTTGCAAGATTCCACCCTAACAAACATAGTTACATACATCACAAGTGATTATTATAGATCAAATCTTAAGATTTTATACAACTGTGTTTTGCTGAATAACGCCTCCGACCTTTGCCGGCGCAGTAATAGCTGTACATACAAAAACAAAATACAAGTTAAGTAAAACCTCTTAAAAAGGGTAGTACTACGTTTGCAGACGCATGCATGACTTGTAGAATTGCAGACCATTCTTAAAGCACTTGTAAAATAAAACTCAAGTCTTGCAGAATACGATCCCACAGACACATCGTTTGTATCCAGCTGTGAGGTACAGAACCCTGGTTGTTTACGAATAATACCTCTCTGCTTAGAACGTCTGTAGACAGCCGACAGGAGGATACAGTTTCAAGCTGTTACGGTTACAGCCTAGTTTACTAAAACTTAGGTTAGGTTTGTGTCTGATCTATGATTTCTGATTTTAATTTTGTATTGTGTAAAATATGTGAACTGAATGGACATTTATGGTCTGAATTAAAGATTTTTGACGTGACAACGTCTTATAATTCGATGGAGCCGGCTGCACGCACGAAAAAACATGAACGCATGTGCCGTTACCTCGATGAGGCGTTACCTCGATGAGGCGTTACCTCGCTCTGAGTGAAATAGTGATTTCTATTATAATGTTCCTATTTGTCAATTACTTTTGTACCTTAAATTAAATTAAATTAAATTAAATTAAATTAAATTAAATTAAATTAAATTAAATTAAATTAAATTAAATTAAATTAAATTAAATTAAATTAAATTAAATTAAATTAAATTAAATTAAATTAAATTAAATTAAATTAAATTAAATTAGATTATAAATAAAATTAAATTATAAATTATAAAAAAAATTATAAAATTATAAATTAAATTAAATTAAATTAAATTAAATTAAATTAAATTAAATTAAATTAAATTAAATTAAATTAAATTAAATTAAATTAAATTAAATTAAATTAAATTAAATTAAATTAAATTAAATTAAATTAAATTAAATTAAATTAAATTAAATTAAATTAAATTAAATTAAATTAAATTAAATTAAATTAAATTAAATTAAATTAAATTAAATTAAATTAAATTAAATTAAATTAAATTAAATTAAATTAAATTAAATTAAATTAAATTAAATTAAATTAAATTAAATTAAATTAAATTAAATTAAATTAAATTAAATTAAATTAAATTAAATTAAATTAAATTAAATTAAATTAAATTAAATTAAATTAAATTAAAAATTAATAAAAAATAATAATTAAATTTAATTTTTCTTTTCAAAAATGAAACCATTGTATCAGTATTTTCTTATGACGTTGTCACGTTAATCTACCGTCTGTAAACCGACTTTTTTATTATTATTAATAATTCTTTACTAATCTGAGAATAATACAGTTATTAACTTATTGAGATTACATATTAAGCATTATATGTATTAGGGCTGCTAAGCACAGCTTGCAGACTTGAAAATAAATTTTTGACAAGTTTTAATCACAAAAAGAAAACTTAAAACAACTTACTGAATTAAAAACAAAATGGCGGTTGTAAGGTTTTTTTTTGCACGCCTATGATTGACGATTTAATGAATCTACGACATTGCTGCTAGGCAGCCACTGCACTTAATAGACCACACTTGTAAAACCTGTGGTTCATTTTACTCATCATTATGAACAACTTTTACTATGGGACCAACCTTAAACTCTTGAAAAAAACAGATACCTAAAGAAAAATAACAATGACGCTCGACAAAATGCATGGGATAGCTGTTTTTTTACGCGATTTCTGGGATGGCCCCATATTAAAAGTTGTTCATAATGATGACCACTATGAGCCCTTTTCGGCTTAGCGTACCCTTTCCTTAAAACCCTTTATTATGCGGAACTAAATCAGTAGTAGATTACCACCCTCTCCGTAAACCTTGTACGTGACTTCATTCGTTTTTCTGGAGTTTTATGTCCCGTAGGTTATTTGTCGAAGTAACACCATGGGACGTCCAGAGAGTTTTGTTGTTTTTAACCGCCGACGCAAAAAGAGGGGATGTTATAAGTTTGACCGCTGTGTGTGTGCGTGTAGCGTCGTAGCTCTTAAACGGGTCAACCGATTTTTATGCTGTTTTAGTGATTTTTTTAGCTTAGACACGTTTTATTTTTAATTAACTGATAATATTTGTGTGTTAAATACTGTCGTGGTTTTAACACATTTTGTGGTTTCGTGTTTGATGCGGTTTTCTCAACAAAATGTAACCATGTGTTATTGAAACAAAACGTCTTTAAATACGCTTCATATTTTGTTGAAAATATTTTGTTGTTCAAGTCAAATCTTGGAACTAAATCTTGGACCACTTACCGATGTCCGATTGAGCTGAAATTTGTTATACGTGTGCATCTCAAACGACAATGCAATAAAAGCTTTGTTTTTGTTAATATTTTTGAAGCATCTTGTTATCTTATAAAACAGTCATAAAGTGATTTATTGTCCATTTATTTTAGACGTAGATAACAAGCCTTCTGCATCAATATAAATCTATCAATAACCTAGGTTTATACAACCCATCTACGTATAATAATCAAGTGACATTACCGTTTTTCAAACCAACCTTACGTAGAACATACAACCATTAATCTTATTCATACAAACCACTTATCTCTAACAGTTTTCGGTCAGAAACGTTTTGTTTGTAATAATTAAAGCAAAAGATGTTTCCCTCGAGACAGCGTAAACGATCTAATGGCACTTACACCCTTCGCAAATGTCCCTGCTTTGTTCTCATTAGGCGGAATTACAGCAACTATGTCTTTATTGCTCTCAGGTAAATTTAGCGATGTGGATAGAGCACCGCACTGAGAAAAAATCCGCTAAAAGAATGATGAATTCACTTAAAGCACGTAGCATACTGACATCACCAAAAACTACGATGTTTAGCACCAGTTTATGACCGTAAAAACTGGTGCTAATCATCGTACTTTTTGGTGATATCAGTATCCTCCGTACTTAAAGTGAATTCATCATTCTGTTTTCGGAATTTGGACGCGCATTTTTCTCAGTTTGAGTTAGATTTAAGTAAAGCTAAAAGCTCCTCTACTTTCGCGCGTGTACAAGACGCACACGTTGACATATCAACACTCCTACTCGCGGCACTGTAGAGCTTGTGGACGTAAAATAGAGGAGTTCTTGGCTTCACCCAAATTGAACGCAGTGCTCGATCTCCTTTTCTAGGTTTGTCTGAATAACTGCTGGAGATTTTGTTGCTGGCTTGATATTTGTTATGTGGAGAGATTTGAATAATATTAGCATTGTTTTCTCAAAATGGTAATCACCAAAATTGGCAAGGAATACATTTTCTAAAAAAAAATAAGTTTATAAGTCCCTACTTTTTATCTATTGGATTCAGAACACGTAAAAAATTAGCTGATTCCAAACACTGTCAAAGATCAATCACATTGTAGAGAGTATTGAAAGTCTCATTTAAATATTGCTCTTATATAATATGCAGAGCTAACAAAAGAAAGTGCTTTAGGTATTTTTCCTTACATTTTAACTTTACAGTTTACAGCTTAAATAAATATTCTGGAATATTTATTATGGTACTACTTATTTATAACCGTTGGTTAGATTTATGTCACTTATATTTAAGCAAAACAATTGAAGTTCGTACTTAATTTGCTTAAAAGTACTGCTTAAAGTTAAACAGTGGTTAAGTGTTTTTTAATTAGTCAAATAAGATATTAAAAAAAAATAGCGTCCTCTGACAAATGCACGCGCTTAGTAAAAAAAAACTAGGCTTGCGTTTGACTGTCATCTCCTGAAGCTAATGATGCGGTTTACGATGGAGCAGGCTTGCCTAAAAAAAACTGATTCACTTCCAACTCTCTCATCTCAGTCACTCTCAAGATATTTCTAACAAGAGCGACAGTGACCGAGATAATACCTCACTCGCCAGAACTCTGCCCCTGATCTTCCAATACAGAGATACGCCGAGTTTGTTTGTCGATCCGTGACAGGTAGAATTAGGTTAGGTTATTTTCGGCGCGGCAAAGGTCGCGGGAAGGCTGGGCCGGTTACGAGTGCTGTGTGAGTGGCTGGGCCTAGTGTGGAAGTTGCAGTTAGATAAAGATCAGTAAGTGTAAAGGTAGATAAATGGCATAACGATTATACTTTCAAAAAATGTAATATTTTCTAACTTACACAAATAAAAAGCACTAAAAAGCGTCACCGTTTTAGGGTTGATATACCAAAAACTCGTACGAAACGCTTTGATTCCACCTTTATTGTGCGAACCGCTAGGGTGTGGAACGCTTTGCCTGAGTGGGTGTTTCCCGATAGATGTAATCTAGGTGTCTTCAAGTCGCGAGTGAATCGGTTTCTAGGCAAGCATGCTCCATCGTAGACCGTATCGTTGCTTACCATCAGGCAAGATGACGGTCAAATGCAAGCCTATTACTGAATAAAAAAAAAAACTTACACAAATGAGCTGTCTGTGCATAAATGAATAACGGTTGTAATATTGTTCAATTAATTAATTCATAAGTTCTGAAGTTTTAATTCTCAAATAATAAAATTATTTGTAAATGTGACTTAGGTACCTGTAACATTCAATACGTTATTTAAGGTCAATAAATAAATACAATATTTCTGATTTCTGGACAGCACTTGGCTAAATATCAAACAGTTTTAACCATTTTAACATCGTTCTTATTTACTTTATCATATTTTTACTGACTAAAATATTAAAGATTGCGTAACACTATTGATTTTATTTGAATTTTTTTAGATTTTTTTAATAAATAATAAGCGGCATACAAGCGACGGGCCACCTGATGGTAGGTGGTCACCGCCGCCTGTAGACACTTCCAATACCCGAGGCATCTTCAGTGCATTGCCTACCTCTATTAACTATTAACTAAGACTCTATTAACCCTACGTTTGAAGGAGCCATTCCACAAAACAGGTGTATTTTCAAATAGTGATTTTAATTTATAGTTCGTAGTTGTTACCTAATATATATTCAGTCAACCGCGTGGCCATTACGTGAAACTAGCAGAGTAGCTAACTGGAGTAGAATAAGTAATTAATTAATTAGCTTACGTAACATTTCTCGTCAGCGAGAAGTGTTCAGAGCATTTAAAGCAGTCATTAAGTTAATACCATGTCATAAATACCATGTCATTAAGTTAATAACACCAATTTTTTTTTGTGAATGTGTTAGTGTACGTAGTGTAGGCGGACTTAAATAAATAAATGTTTATAAGTAAGACCTCTATACAGGGCTATAACGAAAGGGTATGCTAAGCCGAAAAAGGCTCATAGTACTTATCATAATGAACAACGTTTGTTTTGGGACCAAAACAGAATTCGCGAAAAAAATCAGCTATTTCAAACAATTTGAAATCAATGTCGAGTATCGTTGACATTTTTCTATGGAACTATTTTTTTCCGCCAATTTCGGGTTGGTCTCATAGAAAAAGTTGTTCATAATGATGAGCACTATGAGCTATTATATTTTCGGCTTAGCATACCCTTTCCTTGTAACCCTGTATTTTTCAGTTCAGCGGTACAATGTTGTGTGATAATTAACCCTCAGTTAAGTCTTCAAGGCAAAGTATTTATTTTTCCCGACATTGTTTCAAACAATACAAAGTTCGAAAGCGAAGCAATAGCCCCGGTTAAGAGCCGACGGGGTCTGAATAACATAGTTGTCGACTACTAGACGCCCGATTCTCGCTCGCTCGAGATTCATTCGTTTACTCCCCACTCAGATGAGTCCGAGAATTATATCGAGTACGCGAGAAGTGTTCCTGGAGCTATTTTGGCGAGTGAGATATTACCTCGGTCACTGTCGCACGCACTAAAAATATCATGACAGAGGGACCGAGATAATCTCGAACGGCCCAGAATACCTCCCCGGGCCTATTCTGAGACGCTCGAGATAACTCCATTAGTCAAAATTAAAAAAAAAAACAAAATCATTTATTAAATAATGGGTACATCAGTGTATACTTATGAATGTCAAATACAAGTATAATGTCATATATCAATCTCATACTAATGTCATTTCTAATAAGCCCAACAGTGACCGAGATAACATCTCATTCGCCAGAATAGGGGCTCCTGTTTGGTACTCTTCTCGACGTTTTGTCTCGGCTCTTAGAATGTAAGCTCGGTTCGATGCATTTAATTCCTTTTTTGTTTGGAAGAAATTAATGAAACCCTTCGAGAACCGTCGAGAACCGTCGAGTTTGCTACTTAGTCTCTTTGTTACAATTTGTTCAAAGCTGCCAGAGCTGCGGTAAACATTTTATAGCTACGTCTCGGCTCACTGTAAAATAAAAAGTTTGAATTAATTTAGGTTAGTTCAAAATATTTTTAGGTACCCTGAGAAAGTAAGTAAAAAACATTAGAAAGTTTAAATTAAGTCAGGTTATTCTAAGTTTATTATTTTTAATCACCCTGATAAAACGAAAAAGAAGCAGTAAGCGCCTAGCGAGAACCCGGGTTTATTAAAAAAAATAGGCATGGACATCTTACATTCGACCTCTGTGGTCTATAAGTGGTTTAACAAGCTTCATTCCTGAACCAAGTAATCTACAACCCCTGACCAACAGCCATTCATGTTAGTTCGAGCGCCTTCCGTTAGATGGCGCTTATATAAATTCTCACCAAAAAATCTGCCAACAATTTTAACTTTTAAGCTGTAATAAATAAATTTAATATCAATTAAAATGGTATTCGAGTTTATTCCTAAGCCGTTTCCTGCAATAATTTTGTTGGCTTTGTTCCAAATTGAACTTTAGGAGCTACCTGCACTGCATTGGTAGTAGATTTATTTCGGTTGTGATACCTCAGCGATTGCCAAACTGAGTTATTTGGATACCTACCCAGTCAGTTAGTTTGATAAACTGCACCTGCACGGTTGGCAAGGGAATTTGTCTTTCGTGTTTGCGATTGCAATTTATTGGCTTAGTTTGAAAGAGGTCACATTTTTTTACGTCTTATCTTTGAGGAAATTGCTTCTGGAATGGCTTTCTTTTCACCAAAGAAGGTAACCAGTTATACACATATACCTACCTAGTTATATAAGTGCTTGAAAAACTGTGTTTTTTTTTTATTTGCGGATATTTCGGCAGCTGAATAAGAGAAAACCTCTATAATTACCAAAATAACAAAGTCATAACTTCGAATAGGAAAACAAAAACAGCTGTTGTTCTGTATGTTCCCTCTAATTATTATTATTATTTTTTAATATTAAAGGAAGTAGATACGTTATTACCTTCATTATTAAGCTTCCGCAAAATACCTTTGAAATTACGTTCTTTTCCTACAGCTGATTTAATCTAATTTATACCTATATTTTTATCACTTCCTATTAGAAAAGTTTAACATAAAATGCGTAACAAAACATTACTTATACTAAACTCCAACCTTTCGAGTTCCTCGCCAAGTACCCATGTACTTAAAAATAAGTGCCTAAATTAGGTAATACAGCCAACAATGTACCTAACTGTACATAATGAGATGTTTACCCAAATAAGGCTGAAATATTAGGCCATTTATGTAATGTCTGGATTTAACGCTTTGACCTGTTTACTTAGAGCTTGTTAGGACGTGTTTACTGTTTAACAGGTAACACCGACACTTTGAATGTAAAAATAAATAATAATTATATTGTCGGTGTTTTATAAAATGGGCGAATACGCTGATTATAACAAAACTGGCTTTTATTCGTGGTTTTGTCGGCGTAGCTTACGATAAAGAATATGACAGTATCACAACTAACTCACTCTGTCAGAAAAATCCAAAAAATGAAAGGATTTCTTACCTCTTCCTCTCACCTATGGGTTGTCTGGAACACATACGCATTTATCGGTCAGTGTGAATTTCAAATCACAATATTAGTCAATCTTTTATGCAATTTGTAATCAATTTAATTTTTTTATATGAATCTTGAAGGTTGAAATTTAATGTGTATTTTAAATAAAGTTAAAATACCTGAATTACGAACTAAAAACATTATCAAAAAATTATCTGATATTATCAAGTGGTCAATTATTTCATGTAAAAATACGGTCCCGCTATCTCACGGCGCAGTTTGTTTTAAGTCTAAAGTCTAGACTGAAGACAAACCGTCTCTGCAAACGGATTAGAGGTGAGACCACAACTAGCTAGGGATAATGGTATAAAGTTTATGCCACCCCACGTATAAAGGCTGTGACCTGTGATGGATTATATCCAAAGATAATAAAATCAATAGAATGAACAGTAAAGAGTTTATCTCTATCTTACTGTTCACATCAGAAGTTACAGATAAAACACTTAAAACTAGTGTTAGAACCGGCAGCCGACCTCGAGATCGGTGATAATTATCTGCGTATCATTCAACAAATTAAAAAATAAATTACTTTAACATTAATATTATAATTAAAATATTAACATTTCATTTCATTGCACCAATTCAAAAGCAGAAAAGACAAACGAATTCAGCTGTTTCATAAACTTCGTAAAGGGATATTGTCATTGTTCTATGGAGCAGCTGCTTTTTCGTCGATTTTAGAGTTGATCCCATAGTAAAAATTGTTCATATTGATGAGTACTGTGCCCTTTTCGGCTTACCATGCCCTTTCCTTATTACTCTGTAGAATACAAATGGAATTCTAATAAAAAGGTGTGGTAACAAACATAAAAAGCAACCAATTACGAACTTTGAAGTCGGTTTCAAAATAAACCGTTTCGCTTTTTCCCCTCATTATACCTCATAGCATAGCAACGCCTTATCTTCGTACACATATTATACTTACAAAATATTCTGTGACACCTCAGATAAACTTAGAGAGAAAGATGGAGCGCCGTGTTAAATTTAGGTGACGCCAAAAACTCCTCTACTTTCGCGCATACGTACACAAGCTCTACCGTGCCGCGAGTAGGCTATTGATACACTGTGAAAAATGGCCATCTAAATTTCGTTAAAATAATTATGAATTCAATTAAAGTAAGGAGCAAACTGATATTACCAAAAAATACGATGATTAGACCAGTATAAGATAGTTGTCATCGTAGAAACTGGTGCCATAATCATCGTACTTTTTGGTAATATCACTGTGCACTTTAAGTGAATTCATCAAGATAGCCATTTTTCTCAGTGTAATAGTGTGCATCTTGCGTACTTACTCGCGAACCTAGAGGAGTTCTTTTCTTCAACTAAATTAAACGCAGTGCTCCATCTTTGTCTTTATACTTATCTGAGGATACAGGGAAAACTTTTGACGTATGAGTGTTGTTCCGACAAAACAAATTGCTGTCATCATGAAGGGAGAACTGACGGCTTATTCGGGAGTTCGTGAACTTTGTTACAACGTACCAAGGGTTATTTTTACTATGTGAATATTTTACGTCTCTAATGTAATAAGAACTCTAGGCACATTAATTTAAGTCTGAGATTGGGTGCTGAAATTTTGATCACTTTGCAGGTGTCGAGAGTAAATTTGTTTCTTCGAGGCAAGTGTGGTCCTTCGTAGACTAAATCGTCAATTACCATCAAGTGAGATGGCGGTAAAGTCCGGTTTTTGTACCAAAAGCTAAGAAGTCTGTTTTAGTCGAGATGCTAGCTCTAGTGTCAAAGACTTTAGGCCGCCTGAAAAGCCACTGGCATGGTTTGGCGGATGACATAGGACAATCAACCGGGGACTACCTTTACCGCGTTATTTGATTGGTTGAAATATCCATTTTCACCCATCCAAAGACTAACCGATTTTACTCAAAAATTTAAAATGAATAAATTTAAAATTTTAAATACTAAGGTAAGGTAATTTTAAATACTAAAACATTTGATATTAATAACACAAACAAAACAATATTATAATAAAACTAGGCAAATAAATATTATACCAATTTCAAACACATACTACATGACCGTAGAGTGCTCTACGCTAACGTAGCAACGCAGCTACTCTGCTACGCCTCGTAGCACACCAGCTACGACGCGTACCAAATGTTACTTGTGCAATTCGAAATTACTTTGGAAAATTAAAACTGCTCTGTATTTATTATACTAGTCGTGCGACGTGACTTTACTCGCTTTCTAATATAAAATAGTAGGAACAGCTAGTTCTATTAGTATTATAAATGCGAATGTTTGTGTGTGTGTGAATTTCAGTTACCCTGTATCGCTAGAGTGTGGAATGCTCTGCCCGAGTGGGTATTTCCCGTTAAATATAATCAGGGTGTCTTCAAATTGCGAGTGAATCGGTTTCTTCTAGGCGGGCGTGCTCCATCGTAGACCGCATCGTTGCTTACCATCAGGCGAGATGGCGGTGAAACGCAAGCCTATCACTGAATAAAAAAAAAATCAATAACTATTGAAACGGTTTTGATAAAATTTGGAATAGATAGCTAAAGCTTTAGAACACAAATATTACTTTTCATAATTATGCTTTTTTTTTCTGCGCGACTGAAACCGCAGGGTTTAGCTAGTTCATGCATAAAGCCTAACAAATGATCTATGAAAAAACCATAATTTCCATAAAAATATTGTAATTGACTAAAACATCACTTTATTGCTAATATACCGTAATATCCCCTAATCATAGCAATAACAAACAACATAATAAAACCTCATGAATGATTCATGCGATAATGAGCCCCACGCCCCGGGAATACGACTGCAAATTGCCTACGTAACTGTTTAGTATGTCATACACTTTACTTGAATATTATCCTTGATGGCTTAATTTCGTACTTCTTTTCGCGTTCTGGTTGAGAAATGAAACGACTTTTATAATGGAACTAATATTATAAAAATAAAAAAAAACGGCCCATACTCGTAAAATGCAGCCTATGGACACTTCGAATTTTGGGGTGATTTTGAAACCAATTACATGTATTACATGTTGTATTTTCATGGAGATTTCGTTCGAAAGCCAAAAAATAGTCATGCACAAGTTTTAAAAATCGAGCCTCCGACAACTAACGACACAAAAGGTCATCCCGTTTAGGTGGTGGAATATTGGGCCTAAGTTAAAAAAATATTGACAAATCTAAATTAACTATAAATTTATATCTGTCTTCATCATCGCAACCTAATAGAAAATGACATAAATACTTCAAAAAAATTGAACTATACAGGGTTATTCATAAAGGGTATGCTAAGCCGAAAAGGGCTCATAGTACTCATCATTGAACAACTTTTACTATGGGACCAACTCGAAATTCACGAAAAAAATAAACAGCTGTTCCATAGAAAAACGTCAATGACACTCGACAAATTGTATGGAACAGCTGATTTTTTTTTCGCGAATTTCTGGTTGGTCCCATAGTAAAAGTTGTTCATAATGATGAGTACTGTGACCCCTTTTCGGCTTAACATACCCTTTATGAATAACCCTATATACTCCAAAAAACGTAGATGGAGCAGCGAAGCGCATCTAGTTAGTAATATAAGCTACGTGGGTTCTTATTTGCGCCGCGTTAACACGGCCAGTACTAATAGATATAAAACAGTGTTGTTATGTAAACCGCGCGGGAATCGAGCGAGCACGAGGAGTATCAAGTGAGTAGTTTGTTCACAGTTTGCTCAAGGCAAGCTGCTCTGTGTAATTACCGTAATAGTGGGGGGGGGGGAGGGGGGGCTGTGGTAATTTAGTGCTGTCCGTTTTGCTTAGATATCTAATGTTTTCTACCAGAAGCAGGACTGACATACTCTTTATAGAGAACTACTTTTATAAGTAAATACTGTTATTTGTTATATGCCAAAATCTCTGCTGTTTTTAAGTATTCTAATCAAGTCCAACATCTAATTTTGCCTGGAAGAGATCGCTCTTAGCGATACTGCTGGCAGTTGTTGCACTAGCTTTTATTATTTTAAGCTTTTAGCTTTTTTTTTATTTTTAGTGTTTTAGTGTTTTTTTTTTCTTTTAGCTTTTTTTATTTTGAAACTAGTCGTAGCAGACGACTTAATTTTTACGTGAGTATTCCCGTGTTTAATTATAACAAAAATGTGTGAAAACCACGTTAGTTTTCATAGTAAAGTATTTTAATCCTTTTTGTTTGATACATATTGTGAAGAATAAAGAGGTTTTCAATCTATTTAAATTGAAGTTTAGGAGTGTCGTGTCTATGTCATCAAAATGTATGGAACAGCTGATTTGTTTCGCGATTTCAGGGTAATTCTCCTAATTATGCGTACAGCGATATCCTACCATTTGTCTACCGTATAAAGAACACCCCGTAAAGGCCCTTTGGGTGTAGTATGAACGTCACAGTCCATAAGCAGAGTAACAGGCACTATGATTAAATTGGCCACTTTACATCACGCCATTGTAACGCTCGCTGGTTAACTGCCCATTGTAAAAGCTCAGTAAAAGTTCAATTAATTAATTCATAATAAATGTAACAGCCTTGTCGTTTCGCTGATGAAAATGGCCGTGTTATTGTAGCCCGTAAAGCAAAAGCTGTTGAAACAACTGTTCCGGGTTGTTATTAAGCTGGGCGTTTGTTATTATGGTACTTTATTTTATTGTAAATTAAGTTTTTACAATTTTACAATTCGCTAAAATAAAATACTGTAACTAAAATATTATTGACATATTGTGAAAATTTGAACGATCTATTTGACAGGGACAGCAATCCCACCTGACTTTGATTTTGAACATGACATCTACTCGTAAGTATTAGTTTTATTAGTAATTATATGATTACTATGATTATTATTTATTACTATTATTATTTTTATTGACATATTGTTATTTTTAGTACTGTTGAATTTTGATTTTTTGAATAATAAGTGTTATTGGCGCTGCCGTTCTTATTATTGTAAATAAATAAATAAAAATAAATAAATAAATATACCTACTGTTTGTATGGATGCTTTTTTTTATCGCGATTAACTCCGCGTTTGACCACCAACTCGCCAGTTGGTAAGTGACGACGTGGTCGAAGATGAAGCACAGACCTAGAACATACTTACATATTCAATCTGACCTTGAAGAGCCCAAGATGTTTAAGAGTTTATTAGTTCTTTACGTTGAAACGGCTAGACGAAACTAAATGAAATTTTGTACAGAGATACATATACATCTGGAACATACACATCTACACCTGGATTTACGTATACGCTACTTTTGATCATCATTATCATCACCAGGATTGGGATCATCCTACTTTCTACCTAAATTATAATATGAAAGTTTGTAACATATGCATAAAGAGCATACTAACTTTATTCTATTTGTTTAGCATTGCCGCTTTAACATAGCAAATGCAATGCGCCAGATAAACATCTTTGCAATCAAAGTACCTACATTAGTACCTACAAGGACATTAAGTAGCATGAGACTAAACCCGGCTAAAGCAGCCTGTTCCGAACTTGGAGCCAATATTTGAGTTTGCGAAATGTTTAATACGTTCAGAATTACTTTGACGAATTGTGCAATATTTAGCTATGCTACGAGTATATACGACTCTCCGTACTACCTAACTAATATTTAGAATAATGTATTAGTCTGTCGACCAATGTTTTTTGCCTAAATGCGAAACGGAGATAGATAGAATAAATAAATAAGTAAATAAACGTTTCACACTCATAGCTCCCCACTAGGATATCCTGTGTCGGGGATGCCATGGAACACACACAAAGGCAAGGACAACTAACACCCAGACCCAGAGCAGATATTTAAATTCATCATTCAACCACCTGCCCGGCCGGGAATCGAACCCGGGACCTCTGGCTTATAAGGCTGATACACTACCGCTGAGCCAAACAGGCCGACAGAAACTAAGTGTTTCAATTAACTAGTAACACCGTTTTTTGCGTGATTGAGCAACAATCATCCATACTTAAGAACCTTGACATTTCGTCGGCTTAGTGCAAGTCATCAATAAGAAGTCATTAACTGTAAAAAGACACAAACTGTTTTGCTATAAAAAAAAAAAAACATTTAATTCAGGCATAAACCCATATTGGTACATTACAATCAAATCAATTATTAGTCAAAAATACAATAAAAAACGTAGTAAATCTAACGTAGTTTTGACACATTTTGGTTAGAATTAACACGGGAATACTCAAGTTTTATTGAGTCGGATACTGCGACTAGTTTCAAACACATTCGGTGATCTTTTTCAAGGAATGATTACAAGCGTGATGAGCTCGAACTTGCGTCCAGCCTGGCACTGATTTTGCATTTAATTACTTCTTGCTGTAATCCGACGAAATACCTAAATGAATGTTTTTCGCCTGAACATTATGAGTTTCAACTAGCAAGTAGAGCGCCGTTTTTGCCTGATTGAGCAACAAACATCCCAACTCTGACATTTATAGCATTAGCAGGATAGTTTTTCAAAAGCAAATAATATATACCTATCTTTAGAATGAGGTTACTCAGGCCTCACGCTGTCTTAATAGAATCCCGTTTTAAGTATTATTAAGACATACCTGGGAGTCCTGAGACGGGCATTTACGGCTTTTATATTGCTTTCTCGTAGGTTTGTGACAGGTGACGTTATCATAAAACTTGACCTCGATCGTAGCGCTAATAAAACTAAGAATTTATTGAGAATAGTCTAAAAATTCAATCTTTATACGCGACAGTAAGTAACCAAGTATAACCGTGTCCAGCCCCGGATCTTCAAATTTTTTTAGGCGGGGCAAAAACTGAAAAATGCCGCCCCCGCCCACTTATATTTATTTTTACCTTTATCATCTATATCAGGGGTCGGCAACCTTTTGGCAGACGCGGGCCGCATAGTGACAATTTGAAATAGTGGCGGGCCGCACTTGTTCAAAATAATCAAACAAAACCGTGTTTTTTTTCAATGAACCAAATAATTCGATTTTGGAGAGCTTTGTGAATCAAGCACAGTTGCTCTACCCACAACACAGTGCTTGATTAAGTAAGTTCAAATCTCGTAGTAGTTTTTATCAACCGGCATCTGGATGTTACACGCAGCAAGTTTAAAAGCACAAATAAATAACAAAAATGCGCGAGCGGAGCGAGCGCGAAAATTTTCGACATTGTTAATTAATTCAAAACATAGAATTTTTGCGAATAAACGTTTAACGGAAATCAAGCATCATGAATACGCGAGCGCAGCGAGCGCGAAAATTTGAGATATTTTTGATCAATTTACAATAGATTTTCACGCGTCAGGCTATTTACAACGAAAATTACACAACACTTGCGTCGCGTCGGGTACAAAACTTGTAATATTTTCAATCAATTCAAAAATAATTATGGCCTTTATAAAATAAATAGTAATGCGCGAACGAAGCGAGCGCAGAGATTTGAAGATCTTTTGTTTTTAGGACGGGCTATTACGTAACGGAGTGTACTTAATAGATATCAGAAATCAAGAATACGCGAGCGCAGCGAGCGCGAAATTTTGAGTTATATTCTGTCATTTTGAAAATAAAATTCACGCGCTAGGTCACACAAAACACTAAATAATAACGATGTGGAAATTTTTGAGACGTATTTTTAGCAATTTAAGATAGGTATGCATATTTATTTTACGAGAGCCTGTTTCCAAACAAAATTGCACTCAGCAATGCGTAAACAGAGCGGATGTTCGTACAGGACGTCTTACTCCGCGCTCTGGGTAGCGGTCGAGTTGATATAATATATGTATAATGGTCATGACTGTACTTGTACTATTATTTATTCCGTGGTCAAAGTTTAGTAAATGATGAGTTGTCTATTCGTCTGTAAAGTGTAAATTTGGCGCCCCCCTAAGCTTGACGCCCGGGGCATGGGCCCCGGCTCGCCCCCCCCTAGATCCGGGGCTGACCGTGTCGAAGGCTACATTGATGTGCAAGGTTAGGTATTTGGAAAGGGTAAGCAGAAAAGGGTTCATTAGTACACATCATTATGAACAGTTTTTAATAGCAGACCAACCCTGCTGGCCCTATTGTCTTCGAGTCGAGAGTGATTCGGTTTCTTCTAAGCAAGCATGGATCACCGTAGACCGTTTACAATCAGGTACGTCGGCGGTTAAAAGCAAGCTTATCGTCAGAAAAAAACAATTGCATAAAAAAATGTACATTGTGTCGAGTGTTGTTAAGATTTTCTCTACCGAGGTTGCGGGCGGTTCACCGGCCGGTACTTGGCGACTAAAATAAACTCAAAATACATTTTTGTGTTCATTATGTTGTTGCTAATTAGCACCGTGGCAACGTTGGCACTGTAGAGCTATTTCGGACCGCTCTGTCGCTACTGGCTGTTTCCGAGCGACGCAAGAAGCGTGAAATTAAAATAATCAGACGCCTTTACGTCAAAGATGACTGTTAATTACTACGAAATTCCTTGTAAAATAAGAGCAAAATCTCTTGAAGGTAATAAAGTTATTCAAATTATACTAGCTGTGGCTGGTGTACCGGCATTTCCGGGATAAAAAGTAGTCTTTATATTTACCCAGGATATAAGCCACCTTCACACCAAAGTTGTACCCAGCTATTTTTGCGTAATTGATTAACAAACGAGCATTCAAACTTTGACTATGCAATAAAAAAGTCAAAAATTTCAACAAGAAATAACTGCTTTAGTTCAGTTTAAAAGATTTATGTTAAAACGGATAAAAATACAACGGTCTCAAAAACAGCTCTTCCATAGAAAAATTTCAAGACAGATGGATGGATTATGGCACAGATGATTTTTTATCGCAAATTCAGGGTTGGTCCCACGGTAAACGTGTTCATGAGTATGTAGATACTATAAGTTCCTTTTGGCTTAGTAATATATCCTGTATTTTATATTGGAAGTTAAACGATCCAAACAATTCTTGTATTTTTAATCAAATAGGTATCAATTAAATTAAACCATGCAATAAGCAGCGCGCGTTGTTTAACTGAAATAAAACTACTTTGTTATAAATTGGGTCGAACAACAGAAAAACTGGGGCATAAACAACCTGGGTTGTTTACACAACTCTAACAAGTGAGGGTTAGGACCCATTATACATTTATCTTATTTCATCTTGTCTTATCAGTCATTCTGATAGATCTTTTAGGCTGATCATACTTTTAGGTCAATAACAAATTACCAATACCCAATGGCGAAGTTTAAAAACCAACACTAGAAAACCTGCTCTCAAATTAAAAAAAAATACATTCAAATTAGTTCTCCTGTTTAAGAGCTACGGTGCCAGACACATACGAGTATACCTCTACATAGCGGTAAAGCTTATAGCACCCCTCTTTTTGCTTCGGAGGTTAAAAACGGAACGCCTTTCCACCTCTAATTTTGAATGAAGTATTTAAAATCAGTCGAGCGTTCAGTTTTTGGTAAAGTATAGAAATTATTCAAATTATGTCTGTACAATGGTTTTAGATTGGGTATCTTCGTTGGGTATTTGTTCAAGCATGATTTTAAGTGGATCCAAGCGAAGTATTGTTAACAAACTGTTGGAATATAATACGGGTGTTGAATAATTACTACAATAATTACTAAACTTGGCAATCTAAGTTTTTCTGAAAGTTTTAAAAAGTGATGATTTTTACTAAATAAATAAAAGTACTGTGAAATTTGGTCGTATATGTAGCACGCTTAGCTAGGCTGGACCTAAATAGGGTTATAAAGAAAGAATATGCTAAGCCGAACATGGCTCATAGTACTCTTCATTATGAACAACTTTTACTATGTAACCAACCTGGAAATCGCGAAAAAAAAGTCAGTTGCTCCATACATTTCGTCGACAGTCATTGACATTTTTCTACGGAACAGTTGTTTTTTTTATCAATTTCAGGGTTGGCCCTAAAGTAAAAATTGTTCATAATGATAAGTACTGTGAGTCCTTTTCGGCTTAGCATACCCTTTTTCTATAACCCTGTATTTAACCGACTTCAAAAAAGAAGGGAGATTTGTGTTTGACAGTAAAATCGTCAAATCGTCATTATCAAAAAATGTATGGTTAGCAAGTAGTAAAATATTTCTGCGCGATAAACCAAGTTCCTAAAGGCCAAACGGCTAAGCCAAGCTAGTGTGCCAAAGTTTTTAGGCCGCCTGAACACTTAAAAACTGAAAAAACGTCAGCCTGATGAAGTTTGAGCCTAAAAATGTAATGAATCAAGTTTCCACCTTTCATTTTCTTTGTGCAATGCTACTCGTATTTGTCTCAACTACTTATATTTCTTGAGATGAAATATAATTCTTATTCTTGTTTTGTTTGTAAACGTTTATTTTGATAGTTTTGATCAACTGGGTACAACTTTATTTGTGAAAAAATTTGACATCAGTATTTCGTACTATAAGATCTAATGGCCCCGGGATCTTAGTGTAAAGCGTTTTTTAAAAACGACGAACATATTCTTGGGTTGTATTGTGCTCATCATTATAAATAACTTTTGCCATACGGCCAACCTTAAAATCGCAAAAATTCAAAAAGTTCATTAACTTTGGCTGTTTGTTGTTCATTGTTCAAAAGTTCATTGAGATTCGACAGAATGTATGGTGCAGTTGTTGTTTTCGCGATTTCAGGGTTGGACCTTTAGTAAAGTTGGTCATAGATAGATAGATACTCTTTATTGTTCACACCATAAATTACAAACAAAACGATTATAACACCTAAAACTAGTGCGACAACTGGCGGTTTTATCGCTAAGAGCGATCTCTTCCAGGCAACCTTAGGATGGAGAGGATAGTTAAAAAACCGGGGTGTGCGGGGTGTGTAATAATGAGTACAATGATATAATTCCATCCTTTAAAGAAGCATCCGTATAACGATGACGTCATCCATCCTGTGACCATTTCTAAACCTTCACGAATCAATTTTCAATATTTTATGATTTCTGGCTTTAAACTATTCTAGAATCAGACCTAAAACCGAGTTGGGTATTGATCGAGGTCGGTGCCAAAATTAATACAGTTCCGAACGCAATTTCGACGCTGTAACTTACTTATGTAAACGTCAATCTGTTTACAATTCACAAATTGATAACCATATCTAACAGTTTCAGGTCAACTATCTCGTAGGTTAACTCCACAAATTTATACCTATTACTTAACACTTTGACTGCGAAAAACAAATACCTTGTGTTTTCCTTTGTATGTCGCGAATGCGACATACAAAGGAAAACACAAGGCATTGACATACAAAGGAACACACGCCAGGCGCGTAAAACACAACGCATCTGACTATTAGCCGCACTTAAGGCAAGCGCATGTGATGATTAGCAGCAGTCAAAGTGTTAACGAGGACGAGGCGGATGAAAATTTCTAATGGAATCGACTTAATGGTGCTAACAAATGCACATCGCACCGCTGTGCGTTCAGACGTGCGTCGCGGTGCTCCAGTGAGCCATTCACACTATACAATGCATACCTCATATGTACGTACCTATAGGAATACATAACATACCTATATGCTACAATGTGCAGTGGAGATTTCGTAAAATGGCTCCAATTTTTGTCATTCGTTTTCTATCACTTCTATTTATCCACATTTCCATCTCTATTTAATTAATTTTAATTAATTTCATAATAATTTATTCAAAACATTATGAAATGAAATAAAATATTTTATTCTGGATTGCTACATCCATATGATTTGACTAAATACATGAATAGGTACAAACGTTACATCAACTTAAAATTAAGTAATGTGTTTTTGTATATTTAAACAACTGTCTGGCATATAATTTTGAACAATATCCATCTTACGGTGCATCTCCTCTCTCCTCTACGCAATCAACAAATATCTTACTATGTTAAGATAATTACAATATAAGTATACGGGTAAATACTAGTTAGATTTGTTTATTAGCAAGTCTTTACGGAACGAGGAACCAATAACTCTTCCGTGAAGATTCTCTGGGTGTGCAAGTGAGTTATCATTGTCACCCCTTAGTGCTTAGCACCCAGGGCGGATCCCTCCTGCCAGCACCTCTCTACTCCGCCCTGCTCCAGATATCTAGCCTCCGCTCAACTCCGACTAGTTTACAACTTATACCTATAGAATTTGAACTGGGAAGCCCTCGTTATTATGCACGGTCACACTTTGCTATAGCTGTTAACTCGTCAAGTGAAGTTTGCGATTTGGTCTAAGACCGGTTTGGCTTAGATTTGGTAGCCTAAGATCCCGCTATACAACGACCTTCACCGAGATGTTTATTTGATGAAACGTATTTAAAATATATTGCATATGGGTTGCCTAACAAATTTCAGTCCAGGATATGATTGAATGATAATTTAAAAAAAAAATAACATTTCACTGGTTTTGGTTATTAGACAAATTCTATATCAACCGAAAGTATGAAGCCCATAGAATATGCAAACGTTAGGTTGCCTATATTCTTTTCCGGTCACAACTCTCGGGTTGCCAGGTATAAACTGGGTAAATCGGTCCTACTAGTATTTTGCACCGGTCTGATTATTGAATTAAAATTAAATGAAATTAAAGATTATTTCATTAAGAACACGGTGGTACAGGGTTGCTTGCGAAAAATCAGTCCCAAATTCCGGTTGTCGAATTTTGAAAAGTGAAATATTGCTGCGAGTGAATATGTGCGAGTGAGAGGTCCTAACCAACCGTCCAACCCTGCTTTAAGTTATTTGTCTTGTGTCGTGTCTTGTGACGTTTTAGCCTAAACAAATAAAAAATCTTTTTCTTCTTTTTCTTTTATTATATTTACAAATGAATCGCTGTTTGTTTGTCTCGCTTTAACTTGAGAACGGCTAGACCGATTTGAATATTTTTTTTTGTTCGTTCTAATACAAGGAAGGTTTAAAAGTTAAAAAAACAGCGGCTGAAACCGCCGGGCGCAGCAAGTATATATATCATCTTCATGAGATAAATATCATCTTTTTTGACGTATCTGTCAATGGCAAACTAGCTACGGTTACGAGCGCGAATGTGAATCGCAAATCCAAATTTAGTCCCAAAGTAGTTGTAGTACATACAAGTAATTCAATACGAACTTATTAAAAGTTGAACAGCAGGTCTATTCAACTCGCTCACAAAATATAAGTTGGTCTCCATTTGAATTCGTATTAAAACTTTATTGAAGCTGCATATATTTGAAAGTTTTCAACCATTAGTTTCCGGTAAATAATTGCACTATGGATAGAGCTGACGGGTTGAAGGATCATTGAGCAAGATAAATGGATATTAAAACCTATTCAACCAAAAAGCAAAACTGTTTCGTCGCATCCTATCGTATCCTACAAATATTATAAATGTGTTGTGTGTGTTTATGTGTACGTTTGTTACCACATATAGTTTTGCTATTGAGTGACGAGACGAGCAAATTGTCGCCTGATGTTAACCGTTACGTTTGTCCATAAACAGGTCCTCTCGCCATCCTGAATTTTGAATTCTTAAAATTTAAAATTGAAAGTGTATGCGACGTAGCTTACATACACTGTCTTGTGTGTTCCTGGTTGGTTAGCTGAAAGTCACTTTCACGAGAGCCTCAGGAGAGAGTGCTTGGGCATTGCATTGGCGAGCCAGTGGAGTGCATTTGAGTACTAAGCCGACTTCGGTGGTACTAAGGTAGTTTCAGACAACCCCTACCCTACACCACGTATCCCCTGAAGTCTACACTGATATTGATAAATTTTGGAATAGATTAACACATAATATTCCTGGATTAACACATAGGCTACTTTTTATCATCACGATATTTATCACCGTATTACGGGTGAAACCGCGGGGCATAGCTGGTACCAAGAGATTTATTCTCGTTTGCTACATCTATGCTTTCAACTAAACGCATGACAATAAATTGCATGTGTTTTAGTACAAGCTTTTATCGTGTATATGTTAGTTTGTTAAGTTAGGTCAAATCTTGCAACTGAACTTTGGACCACTACTAGGGTATGCTCCCGGGAAATACCGGTACTGGAATTCCCGGTATTTCCCGGGAAATTGACTCTTGACGCAGTACCGGTACTGAGATTTCCTTTAGTATTTCCGTCACATTGCTAGAAAACAAGGCGATAACCTGGAGAAGTTTGATGATGACAGAGAAAGTCGACGGCAAGAGGCCACAAAGCCGCAGCCCGATATATTGATTTGATCACAATCGCACCACTCTAGACACCTCGGTTTACGAAGTACTTCAAATTGCTAAAGACTAGAAACATTGGCACAATATCGTGAAAGTGAGACTATTTGAAGGTGGTGGTTACGACCCTCAGATATGAGAAGCACGATCTAACGATCATTGCTTTTAACAAAGGCTGAATTTATAGCCCACTGAAACGTACGATTTACAACGAGATAGATTTACTATAACAGTGCTATTGTTTGCGGACCTAAGGATACCAAGCTATAGCAGATCGTTAAGATCGTTAATGTGTGGCAGGAAGAGCATCGCAGAGAACACGGACTCCTGGGCAACACTGGTATTGACATGATGCATTCGCTCAGACTCGTACAGATCATTTACGACTTCTCCAATCGATCGATCCCTCAGAAAAATCTGAAATCTACGCAACTAAACCAGTGAACAAGTCATACGGAAACAATTTGCTTAAAGGCTGTCATGCAATCTCTGTTGAAAGCCTTCAAGATGAGGGAAACAGCGAACGCCTTTCTATGCTTCTCTATAAACTCACTCTAGAGATGTGGCATACTCTCTAGAGACTAGAAGATCTATTTATGGATCTATATGGATCTATATGGATCTATATGGAATCTATATATGGCGATCTTCTAGACTAGATTCTAGTCTAGAAGATCGCCATCAGACCGAAACTCATATTGCCACTCACTAAGAAGGTCATCAGTTTTAGGTGTGTCAGAAGCCGAAGACATGACATGTGTTGAAGACATGTTCTATAATCTTCCAGAGTGATTGACCATGACCAAGTATGCCAGTTGTAAGCACGGTGGGCACGAATACTTTTTCTTGGCACAAGTTGCACTTCAAGATTTCTCCACGACTTTGGCGCTTTACTATTCTCGAGAAAGAGACAAAAGAGGCATTTCGACACAGGAGATAACTCCAAGACATATTCAGATCTATGGCCGAAATATTATCTGGGCTATGTTCACGTCATGATTTCGTAGCATTTTAAAATTCCAAAATGCAATTGTATTTTTAAATCAACAAATTAAAATAAATAATCGAAATTTAAAAAAGTACATAAAATGATGTATTTGTCTATGTAATTCAACCTAAAAAGTAAAAATGAATATTTTTTTTGGATAAGAATTAGTGATATTAACACAATTGAACATGATTTTTGATCAAAATAAATTAGCAAATAGTATGAACGTTACTACGTTACGTTACGTTACGTTACGTTACTCTATTTTATTTCAAATTCAGTAAAAAAAAAAAACAAATTTCCCGGGAATTCCCGGGAATTCCCGGTACTGGGTTGCCTCAGTACCGGGAAATCAAATTCTCTCCACAGTACCGGTACTGCAATCCCTAACCACTACCCAATGTCCGATTAAAATGAAATTTGGAAAACATGTGTAACTTCGATGACAATGCATATAAAGACATAATATGTTAATCTTACACGTTATATTTCTCGTCGGAAATTTGAAAAGTGAAATTTAAAATATGTAAAAAGTAAATATTTATTTAATTAAAAATTATTACATTACTTAGTTCTTATTTTTATTTCTCCGTTCTTCGAATCCAAATCAAAATTCAACAACATTTGCGACCAAAAATATTATTCCAATAATTTAGACATTCAATAATTTCTCGCCGATATTTCTTAGCTGCTAACGATCACTCAAAAAGTCAAAATATTTTCATCAGCATCTTAACGATGTAATTATGTATATCGAGTCGGTCGAGATGGCAATTTCGGGGAAATTTCAATACCAATGCATAAATAATTCATCTCTCCAAGCCATTTCGGCTAATACTTTCTTATGAAAAAGTAAAAGCAATAAGTAGAGTTTGGAATAGCAATAATTTCTGCAATTTATTGCGAGTTTTGTAGCAAGCGGCCCTGCTATTGAAAGTTGCAATACGTGCGTGGGCTTGCCACGAAGCTCCGAGGAGGACTTTGCGGAAAGTAGTCAAATTTCACAAGTAAAGTTTTAATGAAGAGAACACAGTTCTCATAAATCTAATAACATGATACTAAATGATTTAAAAAACAAGCTTGTTGTCATAGCCTGATTTCCACCTCAATTTCATCTTTTGTTGTAACTAACACGGGAATATTCACGTTCTATTGAGTCGGCTACTCTGACTAATTATGAACCTAACTAACAGTTTTAGCTTTAGCCTTTGAAACCTTTGTTACAAATGAAATGGGTTATTAAAAATTGTGTACCACAAAACTCTCCTAACTAACATTTTTCAGCTCACAGAACGCAGTTTTCGTCACTGGTGACCACTGGGAACGATAAAATATGGTATTCCCAGTTGGTATTCCGGGTATTCCCAGGTATTCCCACTACCGTCGTCCCTAGTGGTGACAATTGGGAATAAATAGTTTTTGAATTTCGTCCTAGTTCGCCACTGGGGACGTCACCAGTGGTGACAACCGGGAATATCATATTTTATTTTTGCCAGTTGTCACCAGTGCAGTGACGAAATTCTCGGAAAATTATTTACGTCTTCAGTTGTAGCGAAGAACCGCTGGTATAGCAATAACTGCAACGACGCAATGCAAAATTGAAAACAAACCTAACTCACTGAAACTATTTTAAATTGCTCACTGTAGGAAGAGTTCTCACAGTTCATCGAGAATCACGTTCCGAGTCAAGATATCAGTTTTCTTCTCAAAATGCAATACCGCTTTCAATTGCGAACCGAGGAAAAAAACAATAAGACCGTGTTAAGGATTTATATATCGAAGGGCACCGGGTGGCTTTGTGTGGGACGAGGGAAAGATGACAGCGATGATTCACCAGTAGTCAATTACCATATCTCGATACCTAAAATACTTCGATTACCATTAACCTTGCGTTTGGTTTGGAGTTGCTGAAAAAAAGCGGTATTTTTAACGGCCCAAAATGTACGCGAGGCATGTACCATCTGAATTATTAATACAGTGATTAACTTTTTGTTTCTCTTTCTCAACTTAAACATACCAATGCCCCGACAAAAGATTTTTTCCCTCATTATCAGTTTCTCTCGTTTATATTGTGTCTATAAACAAACGAAGTTTAGCAGTCAGTTTATAAATTTATCTTGTAGGCCTGAACAGTTATTTAACCGCCTAAATACATGTGCTCCCCCTAATGTTACGGAGCCATGATATTTTACGTCTTCCAATCATGCATTTTCCCAGGATTTTAGCAATTTCAAGTCACTCTTCTTCTTTTTTATTTAGTAGTCAATAGTAATAGGCTTGCATTTCACTGCCATCCTGCCTGATGGTAAGCAACGATACGGTCTACGATGGAGCACGCTTGCTTAGAAAAACTGATTCACACTCGACTTGAAGACCTAGATTATATCTAAATCTGTCATTGTATCTTCTTCCTTACGCCCGCTCCAAAAAGAAGACGACTTTACGACATCGGGTCACACAAGCGAACTATTTTACGAGAGCGCCTCAGCTGCCAGCAAGTATGAAAGTTTACGGATTATAAACCGGAGTGACATCACAATGGCAGATCTTGAGACACAAAAGAATAGAGAAGAATTTATTTTATGATTCAAAACTGTGTCGGTACAGTTTTTTTGTTAATAATTTTATACTAGCGAGGCTAAAAAATTTTGAGTACATGAGCTTTTCAGCTATATTTATCCATATTGCTAACAAGCAAGAGCGCTTTGCGCGGTATACAGTGTTAAAAGGAAAGAGTACGCTAAGCCGAAAAGGCCTACTCATCATTATAATCAACTTGTAATTTGGGATCAACCCGGACGTCACGGTAAAATTAGCTGTTCCGTACATTTTGTCGAGTGTCATTGTCATTTTTTTATGGAATAGCTGATTTTTTTTTCGCGAATTCCGGGTTGGCTCCATAGTAAAAGTTGTTCATAATGATGAGTACTATGAGCCTTTTTCGGCTTACAACACTGTATTACTTTATTTTCTATGTTCTATATTCATATAACTGTTTCAGTAAAAGGAGAAGGACCGATCAAGCGAACAAACGGCGTGCAATCGATAGAGAACGCGCTGCATCACGAGTCTTTGAGAAATAATTGCTGTGCTTTATTTTACGTTTTACCTTCTAGTAGAGCCGATCTGGGCATTTATTTACATTTTTTCTAATGGTTCAATAAAGGAACGTCAACAGTTTTGTATGCCTAGTCAAAATGCAAAAACTGTGACGAATTTCGTGAAAAAGAGCCCTGTTTGCATTGTGGTGCGCTCTGCACTCGCAGACATAAACAGACCAAAAAACATCGTTAGTAACTCTACCTCATCGAGAACCAGCAGGAATGTATCCTTATTGGCAGAGGGACAATATTACATCACAAAAGTTAGGTTGCGATGCAGACAAGCCAGTTCTAAAAAAAAGAGGCCTAAAAACTGCCCGTAGCGCAAATTTTTACAGCCATGCTTTTTTCGCAGCAATTTTTTTTGTTTCTTTTTTTTTGTGGCGTATTAATTGAAACTGTAGCGAAGGCGAGAAGCATTACTAAAACGCAAATATCCAGGGTTATGAGGAAAAAAACTATGCACAGTCGAAAAGAGCTCGCAGTATTCATCATTACGAACAGCTTTTACTATCGGATCAACCCTGAAATCGCAAAAAAATATCAGTTTCACAGATCACGTTTGACAAAACTATGGAACAGCTAATTCTTTTGCGATTTCAGGATTGGTCACAAAGTAAAATTTGTTGATAATTAGGTAAATATTATGAGCACTTTTGTTTGAATATATTCTTTCCTTATAAACCTGTAGAATGTAGATACAAGTATATGAATAGATACCCAACTTAGCCTCAAAATTTCCTAACATATTAAACACACTAACCCGTTAACCGAGCATGAGGAAGCGTAACTCAAACGCAGAGTGCTGAGTGTGTGAGTGTGTTGTGCTGATGGGTTAGCTAAAGCGGAAGTGATAAATTAATTTGAATCCAAACCGGAAATCTGCGTGTAGCTCAACTTTCAAGGTTATCGTGATGAGCGTGATCCTAAACAAACTGTTTACTTTGTTTTACGTTATGATATTGATATGAGATATGATTGAGAAAATATCTGCTAAAAGAATGATGAATTCACTTAAAAGTACGGAGCATAATGATATCACCAATAAGTACGATGATAAGCAACAATGATAGTTAATGATTAATGATAGTTGTCACCGTAAAAACTGGTGCTAATCATCGTACTTTTTGGTGCTATCAGTATGCTCCGAACTTTACATAGGTCATCATCATTCTTTTAGCGGAATTAAGATGTACATTTTTTTCCAGTGTGTGAAAATGGTTCGAAAATAAATAATAATGGGATGATTACACGTAACGAGTACAGTGGCGAGACAGTGCCATTGGCCTTGGTTTGTATAAACAGTTTGACGAGGCGAGACAGTCACATGAACTGGTTTGTTTGCTCGGTCGAGTCTGCCAATTTACTGTCTCAATACCGTTTTTCATCACAGTGCGAGTAAAACCGCGGGACACAGATAGTTTATCTAAAAAGTCAAACCTAGTGTGTAACATAGAAGCAGGTATACATGGCTGTAGGTACGTATATCGTATAGGTATGAAGTATATATTTACCGGCATAAAACTCGAACTACTTGGATCTCATTTCGAATGGATCCTGACATTGAAATATGACGCATAAAACCAGTTGCGTAGCAATACAGGGTTATAAGACAAGGGTATGCTATGCCAAAGAGGACTTATAGTATTCGCAGAACAACTTTCGTAGAACAATTCACGTAAAAAAGTCAGCTGTGGGGCTAGCACAACTTTGACGTAAAAATACGTAGCGAGTTTTCGATGGAAAAGTGTACGCCATTTACGACTGTCAAGTGTGCTCCTGACGGGTGTAAATGGCGTACACTTTTCTATCGAATACTCGCTACGTATTTTTACGTCAAAGTTGTGCTAGGCCCACTGATCATTTTGTTATGTCATTGACATTTTTCTATGGAATAGCTACTTGTTGATGCTTGATTGTTCATAATGATGAGTTCTATGAGCGGTTTTTCGGTTTGGCATTCCCCTTTGCTTTTAACCCTGTATTTCCAATGGAAAATCCCGAACATCTCCAGTTTATCATACTATGTTTCCTTTGATCTCCACATAACCCTCGCAACATAGTTTGCAGAAAATATTGTAATACGGCACTCTCCAGGGATCAAATTTTAATGTCAGGCGCGATAGTAAAATTTATCTATCAACTTCCTCTATTGGACGAGGGATGCAACGTGAAGCACAGCCTTTTTATTTTCCAACCAGGTTTTATATCTCACTAATATTATTAAAGTGAAAGTTTGTATGTTTGTTACCACTAAAAGCTGAAACGGCTCAACTGATTTACATGAAATTTGGAATGAAGGTCTTTCATGGTCTGGATAAACACGTAGGCTACTTTTTATCCCGGAAAACTCATGTTAACCTTTTGACCGCGGGTTAAACTGCGGGGCGCCGCTGGTTTTAAATATTTTCAACCTTTTCAAGGGGGTCTTAGTAGAAGCAGGTAAACTAAATAAGTTAACGTGAAAGTTAATTACACGCGTATACCAAATTTCAGCTCAATCAAACTTCGGGAAGTGGTTCAAAATTGAGTTGCAAGATTCCACGCGAACAAACATGGTTACATAATTATACATTGCGAGTTAAATAAAAGCTTTTAAATTACTTACCAAGAAATAATTTTATAGAAACAAACTTTTATTGTATTGTCATCGAAGTCACATACACCTCAGTTGAATTCTATCTTCATCATCATCATTATCCACAGCCCTCTCTATCCCACTGCTGGGTATAGACCTCTCTCCCGTTATGTCATCTGCCTCGGTCAACTGCTAATCGGGTCCAGGTTCGACCCGCGACTCTGACTATGTCGTCGCCCCATCTCGTCGCCGGACGACCAACGCTCCGCTTGCCTTGCCTCGGCCACCACTCCGTCACTGCCTTACTCCACCTAGCGTCTAAATCGAATTCTATCTTATAGTAAATTAATTACCTACCTATATAATATTAATTAATTAATTATTGTATGCAATTGTATGGTCGTGATGGCTAAGTAATTCAAACGTCACATTTGTTCAGAGTACACGCAAGCGTGAAAGTTAAAATAAACGATATCGATATCGATAGCAACTAAAATATCGAACATACGAGTATAAAGGCACTCATAGGTTGAGGTGTTGCCAATTATCAGAAGTTAGGTATTGTCAAGCGGTTCTGTTCATAATGTGGGCATGTAGCTAGGTTCTATTAGACAAACAGGCGTGGATAATCGGGCGAGAGGAATAAAACCATTACTTGCAACACACGTAGATTATAATCTTGAATGATGTCAGTACAATGATCCGTTCAACTATGATCTCCAATGGATATTCTAAGTATTCACAATACAACTCAAACAGGCACTCCGCCGAACACGTAATGCGCATAGGTACACGATACAATAAGATTCTATGGCCACCACTGTAATTCCAGATGTAATTGCAACTATTGTAATCAGCTTTCTAAGTATCAACTTTAACTATCAACCCTTGCCCTTGTGGCTCTGCTCGAGATTCCCAAAGTATCGTTTCCCGCCTTACGGATCGTAGTCGTGCCAGAGTGGTAAACGTCAGCAGCTCAGCAGCTGTCACTGTCAGTTACGTTTCATTACCACTCTAAATAAAGATTGGCTCAGAGCGCCGACACGGCCTCTCCTGACTATCGCATGTCCTCGTGCGCCTTCTTCTCGTGGTCTTCCAGCAATCCCTCTCCATAGCATCTCTGAACCCAGCAAGTCTTCATGCAACTGCTTCTCCATAGCATCTCTGATACTCCACCAAGCTCGTCAACACTTATCCAGTGTTAATCTTCCATTTGATCTGCAAAGACAAAACACACCTGGTAAACTATTCTATGGAAGCTCGTCCATCACTGACACATCTCTATTTGTCACCCACCGAATAGAACCTTTCCACATACAAGTTACAAACACTGGACCGGACAACTGTACTCAGGCGTCCCTTCGACCAGTCATCATTTCTCATGATGACATGGACCGGACAACCAATGAGCGTCCTTTCGACCAGTCATCATTTCTCATGATGACATGGACCGGACAACTCGACCCAGGCGTCCTTTCGACCAGTCATCATTTCTCATGATGACATGGACCGGACAACCCATAAGCGTCCCTTCGACCAGCTCTCCAAATGCCACCCCAAACCAGCCTAGTGGTCTGATCCGGAACATTGACCTGCATAAGCCAGCTCCTTAGACCTCCCACTAGCTGCACACATCAATATCGTACATGGGGACATCCGATGCTCCCCAGCCAGTATTGTCGGCCTCTACACAGCACAGTCACTATTCCCAAAAAAAGGCCAGCATGCAGTTAATATGAGAATGACCACAGACAGTACACAGGGTTTACACATAAAACAAATATTCAGTAGAACAAATTATCTAATGATTATGCTCGCATATGTGAACCAGCTCCAACAATTCTACTGATCATCATCATCATCTCTTAATATGAACAAACTAGAATGATTCTATTGATCATTACATTCACAATTTCACATATGTGACCAACAATCAAAGACAGTAAAGGAACAAGCTCACCGGATATTGTGTTCAAGCAACATGAGGATGGTCTAAGTTCACGGAGTGAACCTTTACAAGCCGCTGCTCGGTCGATCTCTCCGTGTCCATCTGGACACACTTTTGCAACATGTCATGTCTTTCTGCGCACAAGCTCAGTAATTAGTCTTGCTTTATCTAGACTCATTGACACCAACGTTTGGTTCGCTGTCTTCTATGCAGCAGTAATATCTTCTCAAATCTTTATACTTCTGCTCCGGCATCTCAGGATCAAATAAGATCAGTTGCATTGCATTCTTTGTTAGTCTCGCTTTATCTAAACTTATTGACATCAACGCTTGGTTGGATGTCTTCTATTTGATTTGGCAGTAATATTTTCTCATCACTTTATACTTCTGCTCCAGCATCTCAGGATCAAATTAGATCAGTTCTATTGCCTTCTTTGCAATTTTTTTTTCTTTTGTTTTGTTGTTTGTTCTGTTTCAGGATCAGAGCGGCTACTGAGAGTGTTTCAACTGGATTTGATCTAGAAAGAGACCTAGAATCGATCTACATGTCTTAACGCCATCACGGCCTCCTGATAGTTCACTGGACGATTGACTAATAGTTCACGGGTATCACAAGTACCTACCCGTGGAAGGGTTGACACTGACAACATTGTCAAGTTCCTTGACCTCAAATTTACTATCGTTCTTCCTATCAGTTATTGATATTGAAATCTCCGTCACCATGTAAATTTTTCAAACATCGGCTTCTGTACTTTCATATTCTGCTCCTTTCATATTCTGTTGTTTGTAGTTTTGAGGTTAAGTGCTAGCCAAAAATCTCGACGACTTTACATGTAGCAAAAAGTTTAGCATGGCGATGTTTTGTAGCTGCTGGTTTTATCCTCTGATCTTTGCCCTTCGTATCCCACTTCTGATAAAGGCACTCATAGGTTGAGGTGTTGCCAATTATCAGAAGTTAGGTATTGTCAAGCGGTTCTGTTCATAATGTGGGCATGTAGCTAGGTTCTATTAGACAAACAGGCGTGGATAATCGGGCGAGAGGAATAAAACCATTACTTGCAACACACGTAGATTATAATCTTGAATGATGTCAGTACAATGATCCGTTCAACTATGATCTCCAATGGATATTCTAAGTATTCACAATACAACTCAAACAGGCACTCCGCCGAACACGTAATGCGCATAGGTACACGATACAATAAGATTCTATGGCCACCACTGTAATTCCAGATGTAATTGCAACTATTGTAATCAGCTTTCTAAGTATCAACTTTAACTATCAACCCTTGCCCTTGTGGCTCTGCTCGAGATTCCCAAAGTATCGTTTCCCGCCTTACGGATCGTAGTCGTGCCAGAGTGGTAAACGTCAGCAGCTCAGCAGCTGTCACTGTCAGTTACGTTTCATTACCACTCTAAATAAAGATTGGCTCAGAGCGCCGACAAGTATATTACCTATCCTACCAATATTTTACGTGTAAAAGTTTGTAAAATCACGAAAAAACGGCTGAACGGATTCAGATGAAATTTGGTACGAAAGTAGTTTATAACCGAATTATATACGCTTTTAACCCCGGAAAACACATTTGAAACCGCGGGGCGCAGCTAGTAACATTATAGATAGAACCTATAATCTATGTAGATACATTTATCGCAAAACATACATATAATAGGCGTGACGAAAGATTTTAAAATCCTCTTCCATAATGTGAGTACACATTTACTATTTACAAAAAAGCCTTTATTTTGGTAATAAACTTAAGTTTAACGAAGTTTGAAGCCATTTTTCACATATTTTTTCAACAGTGCCCGAAAACTGTAACAGCTTGCTTGTGTCATGGCGTCGATTTGACGTCACGGCTAATAAATATGTCATTGTGTCTATGCGTGATGAGCGGCGGATGACCTGAGTTCACTTAGGCATGACGTCATACGCTGTGATCGTTGTTTCTGACAAGATGGCCGATTGCTGTATTTTAATGTTTTAATTTATTGAAAATCTTAATAATCTGTTTTTTAAAAATAAAACTAAACATATGTTTTAAATTTTTTAATCTGGCTAGTAAAACTAAAACTAAAATTTTTATTAAAATTTTTTACTAAGGCTGGCCCTGAAAGCATTGAATCGGCGATTTTTTGATACTGTCGTCATGCCTATTATAAACATAACACAACATTTACGATAGTAAGAAGCTTTAACAAAGGAATTAGATTCAAATAAAAAGTAATTAAATGGTTGATATTATGTAGTTGTTTTATACAATTAAATATCCGCAAATTGACTTCATATTTCCTATAGTTTTTCTTACCTCTTTCCTAATTTTCTTTCTTCTTTCTTCGATTCTTCTCCGTTTCCAGGTCTTCCGATGAATTCACCCAGTTCCTCAGGTCATGTAGGCGAGAGAGTACAAGGCGGGATGCACATATTCCTTCGCTTGCATGGCCTGAGGAGCAGAGCACGGCTTCCCTCTTCTTTGTTTCTTGTTCTTTACGGTTTTTAGTTCATTTCATTTTACAGTTCATTTCATATATATATTTCATTAAAGTGGTAGGTACTCAATTCAATACATTCAAATGTTATTCAAATATTAATGATGCACTTATGAATGTCAGTTACAAAATTATCAAATTAAATTAAACAAAATTATCACGTTATAATTAAATATATTTTATATCTTGTTTCTGGGTAAATACATGGTATATAGTTTTGTTTTTTAACAAAAAGCTACATAAACAAAAAAATACAATGTTTCGATAATTATTATAAAATATTTATGATCTATCAATCTTTTCAACCAGTTAGATACTTGGTTTTCGTCAATTTAGTAAACTATAATAATTTATTGAATTAAATTTAAGACAAATATTCTCTGAAAGAAAGTACGATCAAAAATTAAAAATTAATAACAATTACAATTAACTATTACCTGAAACTATTGTATTACGGAGATACTGGGAAACTTTCAGCTTCTATAAGATATTTCGAGCTCTTAGGTTAGATAAATGTGTAATATATGTACTACTTCTTTAAATAACGAACAATCATTTACAGTTTTATTATTTTTATCAGTTATCATTTCTAATAAATTAGATAATAAAATAAGGTATTAATAAAATAAATGTCACCACATTGAAACCTTTTACTCAACTCCAAATACCGGTATCTAGCATAAACCGGTTAAATAACCTATACCGTACCGGTAAGCTGCGCATACCGGTTATTACCGGTTCGTAACCCCGTGTTATACTTTACAGGCGACGTTTATACCGTGTCGCATCTCTGCGATGATCAACTCCACGCTTGCGTGGTTTTTATGATATCACTAAAGCAGTGTTAGCAGTAAGAGAACTTTGTACAAGTGTTTTTAATTATTGTTTAACTAAATGTGCCCCGCGGTTTTACTCGCCCGATGACAGAAACAGAAACAGAAACAGAATGATGATTATAAGCAGTCTATGTGTTATTCAAGAATTTAAACTATATGCAGAAACATTAAATGTAATAATTTTATAAATTTCATCAAAATCAGTTTAGGTTACGGAGATACGTGTTAACAGACATTCACACACATACAAATACTTTTCGTATTTATAATATTAGTAGGATGATTATTATAAACTAGCTGCGATCCGCTAACTTGCTGAAACCGTTGATATTTTCGGACAAAAGTCTTCAGGTGTAGATAATTGTGTATGTAGTATAATTCGATATAATAATTATGTTGCTTATCACTGAAAGATTCGCGAATTTCTGTATTTCTGCATGTATTTGGGGGTTAAGCGTGGAGGCGTGCTCGTCGCATCCCCTGCAGGCCCTGCCAGTATAATAATACTATCTTATTATGCTGGCAGAGCCTCAACTCCACTTGAAAATATGTATGGTGGTAGGGTGTCCTTGGACGCCCGCCTGGTCCATTACCACCCTCCCGTGTAAGCGTGTCGCCAAATGTTGTCGTCGCGTCAACGTGTTTCGCCACTTTTGCGGGAGTACCAGTTTCCCCTTCCCCCTGATGATGCACTAAACTACCGAATATTTTGGGGCCGAGTGTACCTAAAATGTGGCTGAAGTCGGTAGACGTGACAGGTGGTTGTGGGGTCCAGGGAGACCCGGTGAAACGGCTGACCGCTGGCCGCCCGCTGGATAGTTGGGGACCCGAACCCGGGGATTCCTTCTAACCTCCGCCCCGGGAGGCTGTCCCGCCATCCGGCGCATAATCCTGTTGAGTAGCTGTCGTGCCGGAGTAGGAGACCGGAGTGGATCCCGACAGTTGCTCTCAGGGGGGACCGGGGGCCCTTCCGTCCCCCGCGCCCACCAGTCACTTATTCTGTCTTACTTGGGCCGCTAATAGTTGCACCTTTAGCGTCAGTATTTTGTTCCTCTTTATTTGGAGAAGTACGTCATCAACTCCTACTCTACCACTCTTCAATGGCTGCAAAACACAAAAGGAAATCCGTTTCATCAGCGGCCCCGCAATCCACTTTTCAAGTGGACTTTTGTAATATCAGGGGCATCCACTCTAACCTTAACGCTGTGCATTTCCATCTCGAAACGGCTAAACCAGCCCTCCTCTTTTTAACGGAGACACAAATATCCAACCCTGCCGACACGTCGTATTTGCACTATCCAGGCTACACCTTAGAGCACGTTTTTGTGCCTCACGCCGGCGTATGCATGTTCGTGCGGGGGGATATCTGTTGTCGCCGTTTAAGAGGATTTGAAGCGGCCGATATGTCCACATTATGGGCGCGCGTGGACTATGGAGGTCAAACCCGGATATACGTGTGTGTGTACAGGCCTCATAGCGGTGATTCGGAAACGGCTCATCTTTATGAGCACATCTCGAAAGGTTTGGACAAAGTGATTGAGCAGTTTCCCTCTGCAGAACTTGTAATCCTAGGTGATTTCAATGGTCACCATGCCGATTGGTTAGGATCCCGTAAGACTGATCATGCAGGTAGAGCAGCTTATGAACTTGCACTGACTTTTGGTCTCAGTCAACTGGTTACTGAAATAACACGGATTCCAGATATCACTGACCACGAACCCTCTTTACTCGATCTCATGCTGACCACTCAACCTGCCAATTATCAGGTCGTGGTTGACCCACCACTTGGTAAATCAGACCACTGCCTGGTCCGAACAATTGTTCCGACGTCACGACCCAACGCTCTTCCTTCCAGAAAGCGGAGGGTTTGGCACTACATGGCAGCGGATTGGGACGGGTTACGTGAGTTTTTTGCATCATATCCCTGGCAGCAGCTGTGTTTCTCGTCTGACGACCCTAGCATCTGTGCCGACTCTGTCACTGACGTTGTGCTACAAGGAATGGAATGTTTCATTCCTAGTTCCAACGTGCGCGTCGGAGGCCGGAGTCGGCCGTGGTTTAATAAGTCGTGCGCTGATGCCGCTAAAGTCAAGTTGGCAGCTTACAAAGCCTGGACTGCGGCGTCATCACGCAAGGATCCAAAGACTTCAGACTACAAGAAAAGACTTAATGCTGCTTCCAGATTTGCAAAGAAGGCCATTAACCGAGCAAAATTCGCTCACATTAGTCGCATTGGAGACCAACTCGTGAGTTATCCTGCCGGCAGCCGCGCTTTTTGGTCGCTGGCAAAGGCTGCTGAGGGTAACTTCTGCCAATCGACGTTTCCACCCTTACGTAAACCGGATGACACCCTGGCCTATAGTGCAAATGAGAAAGCCGACATCCTTGGCGCTCTTTTTGCCTCTAACTCGACTCTCGACGATGGAGACGCAATCCCACCTACATTGCCTAATTGTGCAAGCTCAATGCCAGAAGTACGCATTACACAGAAAGCAGTGCGGTGGGAATTGTTGTGTCTTGATGTGCGAAAGTCGAGTGGGCCGGATGGCATTCCGGCGATAGTATTAAAAAGATGTGCTCCGGAGTTGACCTCGGTTCTAACGCATCTGTTCTCCTTTTCCTACGATACTGGTATCGTGCCGTCCTGCTGGAAGCTCGCTCATGTCCACCCTGTACCTAAAAAGGGTGACCGTACCGACCCATCAAATTACAGGCCAATAGCGATCACATCCCTTCTCTGCAAGGTAATGGAGAGAGTGATTAACTCTCAGCTTCTGAGACATCTAGAGGATCATCAGTTAATCAGTGATCGCCAATATGGGTTCCGTCATGGCCGATCTACTGGTGATCTCCTAGTTTATCTCACTCACCGTTGGGGAGAAGCTATCGAGAGTAGAGGTGAAGCTCTTGCCGTTAGCTTAGATATCGCTAAGGCGTTTGATAGGGTCTGGCATAAAGCACTTCTAGCAAAATTACCATCTTACGGCTTACCTGAAGGGCTTTGCAAGTGGATTGGTAACTTTTTACATGGTCGCTGCATAAGAGCCGTTGTTGATGGCGCTTGTTCAGCGACTATGTCAATTAATGCCGGAGTTCCGCAAGGATCTGTGCTCTCGCCCACGCTATTCATCTTGCATATCAATGATATGTTGAAAACCAGCAACATACATTGCTATGCGGATGATAGCACGGGCGATGCCCAATATTCGGGCCGTGCTAATGCCCCTAAGGACGAGATTTTAGAAAGGAGAGCGGAACTTGTGTCTTCAGTTGAATGCTCTCTTGAGCAAGTAACTGACTGGGGTGCGCAAAATTTAGTTAAGTTTAACCCCACCAAGACACAAGCGATCGCGTTCACCGCAAAGAAAAGTCTGTTCGCCATCTCACCCAGTTTCCAGGGCATTCCTCTTACCTTGTCGGCTAACATCAGCATTTTGGGCGTCGATATTTCTAACGAGGTCCAGTTTAGGAGTCATTTGGGCAGCAAGGCTGGCTTAACATCTAGAAAACTTGGTGTACTAAATAGAGCGAAGCAGTACTTCACGCCGAACCAACGTTTATTATTGTATAAAGCGCAAGTTCGGCCGCATATGGAGTACTGCTCTCATCTCTGGAGTGGTGCACCAAAGTACCAGCTTGACCCTCTTGACTCCTTGCAGAGAAGAGCCGTTAGACTTGTCGATGACTCAAAACTAACCGACAAATTAGAACCGCTGAGCTTGCGCCGAGACGTTGGTTCGCTCAGCTTGTTCTACCGGTACTATAATGGGGAATGCTCTGATGAACTGTTTCAATTAATCCCTCCATCCCGTTTTTACCACCGAACTGGCCGCCATCGCCAGAAATGTCACCCGCACATCATAGATGCGTGGAAGTCTCGCACGGTTCGTTTCAATCGTTTGTTTCTTCCGCGCACCTGTGTTTTGTGGAATGACCTACCACGTTCGGTTTTCCCTTCATACTATAACCTTGGCCGCTTCAAACGAAGGGTTAATAGAGTCCTCAGAGGTAGGCAACGCACTGAAGATGCCTCGGGTATTGGAAGTGTCCATAGGCGGCGGTGACCACTTACCATCAGGTGGCCCGTCGCTTGTTTGCCACTTATTTTTATATAAAAAAAAAAAAAAAAAAAAAAAAAAAAATGTAAAACAGCAGGTCGCAGCTAATTTGGGACAAAGCTGAACATGGTTTACTGTTATTACAGTAAGGCTCCGCTACCTACAAAACGCACGACTGGTTTTAACTCATGTGTTACAATGTTTAACAAGTTTCACTCGAATGCTGTTTTCCTTCATAATTTGAGTACTTACCTAAACAATAAAGGGGCTACGGGTTTATGTTGTTGTTTTTGTATAAAGGACTCTATTCACATATTTCATAAAGGCTAGGTTTGAATTTTGATATATTTCGTAGTTTTAATATTCAGGTTCTTCTCAAAAATATTTACTCTACAAATAAGAGTATGCAAGGGGATTAGTTGGACAACGGAGATTTCAATTAGTATGTATTTAGGTAATTAATGCGAAATTATCATTAGCTAGGTTTTAGTTTGCAGTGTATGAAACCAGATGGCGCTTTTGAATCACTTTGGTGTGAAATTTCGATGACTTGGCAATAAAAGCATGATAATAAAAATACTTTTAAAATATCTTGCTCTTTTAATTATTATTTAATTTGACTGTACTCGTAATAAGTCTTTGTTTTTAGCATTTAATTTCACGACCAACGCCTTTATACCGAACCCTATTCCCACGAGACTAAGCTTTAACTTTATTAACGATCCCATGCACATTACAGTTAACCCTTTAATCCAGGCCGCTCGTCGAAAGTCACGCGGACGGAAAAATAAATGTGACTCCGACAACCTTGGGTTAAAGCTGATTGGGGAATGGGAAAGGAAGAAGGTAGGGGATAATGGGGAGAATTTGTCTAGATCGTTAGGTATGGAAAACGGTGATTTGTTAGGTTGGGTGTAAATTAGTAATTTGGTGCTGATTGACGATGGTAGAAGATTTTTTTTCAGTTTTAGAAGGGGTAGGTATAGGTACTTTTATAGGGTAGTTATGTTATATCCAAAATTAAGCTAACTGATTATATGCGGCACATTTTTTTTTATAAATTATTACACGCCAAAAGTTTTAAAACAAAAAAGAAATGGTAGTACCTGAGGTATATAGACATTATTATATTGAGCATCTTTTCGCTAATTAATGCCAATTTTGATTGTCAGCAGTCAATATCAATGAGTATTGGATGAATAAATCTTTACAACCCGTATAATTAAATGAAATGAAATATTTATTCATAGCATTGCTACAAGTCAACGAAAAAAGATAATCGTAATAAATTCAAAATAATTAGTGAATTAATCACTAAATAATAATTCATAGATTACATGTCGAGCCTTCATATTCGTCAAGGTCGTAGAAAGGATGTTCTAGCAACCAGAGTTTCAATTTAGTTTTAAATATTGCGGTGGAAGCTGCACTCACTACTTTATCAGGCAATTTATTATACATTGCGGGACCTCCCACGTACACGGACATTGTACTTGACCTAGCCAGCCTATGGTTTTTGGTCCTAAGTTTGAATCTATTCTGGGACCGATGATGCGGTCCGAACTCCTCAAATTCGTTTTTATTACAGTAAACAAATAACGCAACCTGGTATACAAAACATACTTACATGTCAAGGTGAGGACATGTTTAGTCTTGAAATACTCCATAACATTATAGAGGCAGATATAGGAATCGCAAGGTTCAGTTGGCCACAAACTACTAGTATAATGTGTAACTCACCTTTTATAATCTCAACTCTTTACACAACCTTCATCACAAATACTATTTGAATAACTTTAAAGACTCACAAGAACCAATCACAGCGCAATCTAGCCGTTCGGAATTTAATTTAAATTCATCCAATTAAAGAGTCGCGATGGCGGGATGTGACAAATTGCAGAAAGTGGATACTCTCCCCACCCTCCCCCTCCTCTTTCGTTATTGTATGCTGGGAGATGCAGAGTGTCGAGATTAATGGCGTATTTAGGAGATTAAAATATAACGCCTTGAAGGCTGGGGAAAAATTTGTTGTCTAGTTGAGATATGTTATGTTTATATCGTTTACAAGCCGAAAAAGGCTCATAATACTACTCTACTACTATGAGTCTTGTTCGGCGTAGCATACCCTTTCCTTAGAACCCTGTGTAAGTGTATACATATGGATCTGTCATATTTGTTATTGTTTTTGTATCTCATTTCTGATTATAAACGTTACTATAATTTATTTGTTTGCCTAAGCTGTGCTGAGAGCGATTCAAGCGTAAGTGGCATAGGTAGAAATGGCGATTTCTTTCTAAAATAAAATGTCTTTTTTAATAGTTTTCGCGATAATTTGTGTACCCGTTGTAAATAAATTTGAATCCACGAAGAACACCTGCCAAAAAAATGGATAGGTGCTCTTCGTGGACTAGGCTGGGTGCTCTTCGCGCAGGTGCTATTCGGACGGGTGCTCTAGGTGGACTACTTCGTAATTTTCGTTTGCAAAATAAAAAAATATATAAAGTCATACCAGTTACCGTAAAACTGTAAAATTTTCGGTTATTCAATCCCTGCCATAAACTCTCTCTCTTTTTCAAGCAGATAAGAAAACAGGTAAAATGCGGTTTAAGCACAAAACACTGAGAGTACAGTAGTTAAGATTCATAGTAAACGCGCTCGAGCAACGCACACATGGACATCGTTCACGGACACGAGTCTCGGCACAATCCCGCGAGTGCAGACAACGACTACTGATCTTGGACTCATTTTGTTATAATAAACACTGGAATACTCACGTAAAATTAAGCTAGGCTATTTGTTAGGCTTGTTATCTCCTGATGAAGATCACCGAATGAGGTCGAAACAGTCGTAGTAAATAGCCTATTTTTTACGTGATAATCCCGCCGCGTGTTTATTTTAACAAAATGTATCAAAATCACTTAGGGTTCCAATTTTCTATGTGAGATCCTAAACTCGTACTGGTGAGCAATTTCTATGTGCGTTGGTAGTTCAAGTACATGCATGAGCTATGCTTCTGACTAAAAGTATTGTGGTTTAAGTCTACCTCAAGTTTTCTTGTTAGCTCAGCTAAGTAATGAAAACGAGTAAATTTACAGTGAAACTGCACTGGGGTTGAACGAAACCGTCTTTTGTGGAAACTCTAGGACTTTAGAAAGGTCTTTGTTGATCTTTTAACTTGTTTAGAATACTTGCGTAGTTTTTGAATTGTTTTGTGTTGGAATTGAAACGGGGTGTTTTTATAGAGGGGTAAGAATGAACCAATTTTACTAAGAGGCCAATCCTAAAATCGACAAAAAAAAACTGTTTCATAGAACAATGTCAATCACACTAGGAAAAGTGTACGGAACAGCTGAATTTTTGCGATTTTCAGTAAAAGTTGTTCATAATGATGAGTAGGTACCCCTTTTCGGTTTAGCATACTCTTTCGCTATAGCCCTGTCTGTATGTATGTATATGGCCAGTAGACATCTAATATACCTCGCTAACGTACCGTGGACGCAATCGGCGCTATTTGCATTTCCGTCCAAGATTCACTTCCGGGAAATGAAGAGACATGTAATACAGGTATGATGCAGTAGCTCAACTTTCGATATTTTGCTCAGTGAAATAATTGACGACGATTAAAAAAATATTTTTTACTGTTTGAAAATTAATTGAGATTTATAGCGTTACGGAATACATCATAGTATAAAATTTATTTCTCAGTTTACGTGGCTGTGCCGTCTGCTAGGTGTGCGCCGCAATTTCATCCGTTATCTTACAGGAACCATTATTATATTTTTAGGCAAAGTAGCTCATATTTTAATTACAATTGTTTATTTTCAACTAATCACCCTTCGAGGGTAGACCTGTATCCCAGCAGTGGAAGGATTAAATATGATTATGATGATTTTCAACTAACCCAGGATATAAGCTACCTTTTGTTTAAAATCCAAGCAGTTTTGGCACAAAGTCGTAAAAAGATTCTCACATACTCGTAACAACTCATTCACAAACTTTTGAATGTATTACAATACCTAACAAAATGTTATTAATCTTACTTCGTTTAATAGATACTGCTCAAAAATTGAAATATATTGGAAAATCACAACATCCCTTAAGCCTCATTTAGACGGGAAGAGTTTCTCGTACGTTTCCTTACGAGAAACCAGACGCTACTATCACAAGCAATAATTGCCATAACACAATCGTATCAAATTGTTTACATACAGGCAAGAACTAAAATCTCGCCTACGATTATGTCATACGAGATTCGCATATGACTTATCGCTAGGCTATAATTGCCTATGTTTGTTTACACAACAAAAGTATAGTTAGCAGATTCTTGCTTATGAGAGTCTCGACTTGTATAAACACGATCTCTTGTGACATATTTTCAAGTTGATACGAGTATCGTACAAATCAGTTTGAATCGTTTTTAGTGCGAGATTTGGCAGTCGAGTTAAGTGATTATTAGTAAGTTAGTAACTATTAGTACATATTTATATTGTTCGTAAAATAGACACAAAAATCATTTAAATTCGATTCTGCCGACAATATTAAGTTCATTGAACTGTATAGAAGTTACGAGTGTTTGTGGAACACGGAGAATGAAAATTATAAAAACCGTGATGCAAGAAATGAAATGAACGTGTTAGATGCTCCCAAATGATTTCTTCTCGTTATCCATTTTTTAACCCAACACCTTTTCTTCTTTTTCCGTTTAATTAATTCTTGCCTTAGAAGAGCAGATATAATTAAAACACCCTCGCGCACTGCATATCTCCCATTCCGAGAACTGCTATTGTGATTATTGTTTTTCTATGCAAATAAATAGTAAAATGCAGTAGTTAGCAATCTGTTAAGTAGTTAATTATAGATACATTTGCTAAAGTTAGAATACATTGACAAAATACTGAAAATAAATATTATTTGGAATGTCCCAACGTCCGCCACTGATGGCCGTTGGGACAAAAAATAATGCACTGATCTAACGGCCACCACTGGGGCCAGTTTTAGTGGTGGCCGTTGGGAGTATACCCACTCATGGTAGCAACTGGCTTAAAATCTCGAAATACGATTATTGCTTTGAAATTCTGTTTACACGGACATAATAATATTCCATTGCAAGGCAATTGTCGCCCAAGGCAACGAGCGAGGAGAGCGATTGTTTAGACGAAAAAAATGTTTTATATTCCTTCGATAATCGTATCTTCGAGACGAAAAACTCTCCCCGTCTAAATGGGCCTTTACTGCGCTACGCTATACTGTGGCCTCAGCCGAGTTTACCGAGGGTAGTGGCTGCCACTAGATTAGCTGCTTCACTGCAATATCGAATTGGACGGTTCTTTTCACGTCTGTTGCCAATTTGATAAAAATAAACCTCATATTTTTTATGAGAGAGAAATGTGAAATAATATGTGAAACAAAAATGAAATGAAATTGATTGGTTTTTCTTATTGGTTTTGTTTCAGTGCTTTTTGGGCCGCTCTGGTTTTTAGCTTTAACCATACGAGGCTTAGCAATAACAAAACATGACCTAAAAGTTTTGAAATAATATTTTTTTATAATTTTAAAACGTCAAAACAGTTTTTTCCGTTTCCACACTTTTGTCGCAGAGCAACGTAATTTGCCACTCAAAGAAACAAATCAGAATTACATCCAAGAAATGATCTCTTAAGTCACATTGCTCCGATTTTATCTGCACAGTTTCCTCAAAATCGGGGAGCTCCGGTGTTGCCTGTAACAAACTCCCCTCGGTCGGGTAATCGCTTAATTACGGTAGCGCCGTTACCAACAAGCACCTATTGTACGAATTGCCAGCACTTATTTATCACAACAACGCTTTGAGAATTAATTTACGCGAACATTTTTGGAGGTTTTTCCTGAAAAATTACGCACGAAAATTTAGCTTTTTTAGGGGAAAATACAGCTGTTTTTTGGTGAAAGCACCTGGTTCGAAAGGAAATTTATATGGTGGCGGGCAATTTTTCCTACTGACAGTAAAGGGCAGTAAACGGGGATAGTGAACACGCGTATAGCTGGAATGAGAACAGGCACACCAGTAATTGGTTTATTTCATTTTTTATTTTTACGGTTTTCGACATAAGTGTATCGTATTTTGTGCTTTGGTAATTAAAATTTTAAAGTAAGCAAACGACTCAACATGATTATTACAAGGATCAAGGGAATAGGTAATAAACCTGCGTTTTTAACCGACTTCCAAAGAGGAGACACGGTTCTCAATTCGACTGTTTGTTGCTTTTTTTTGTGTGTATGTTACGCTATTACACCGTCAATTATGAACTGATTTTGATGATTGTTGTTTTGTTTGGTAGGTCATAATTCAGAGGTGGTCCCATAACAGTTTTATTTAAATTGATTGAGAGGTTTTTTTTTGTGACGAGACGTCACGTACACCGTTACTTGCAATGGACGGTCAATCTAACAGACCACCGAAATTCAACAAAGGAAGAAGCTATCTATATATTTTATTACTTAATTTTAATAATTATTACATTTATTACTAATTTATTACTAATTATTACATATGACATTTTATTGTAATTTCATTGCGACAATTTTATTTTAGACCATAGTTAGTGAAACAGGTCAATAAGTTGACATGCTTGTTAAGATTTTATTTTGTACATTTATTGTATAATTTTATGTTTTGTATTTTGTAATGACTTGTAATGAATATTGCCAATAAAATAATTATGATTATGATTATTAATTATTAAAATTTTAGTCTTTCAGTAAACCAAAAACATGTCGATTTGTTAGCAAAACATTTAAGTTTTCCGAAAATGAGAACAGAAAAGTTGTACCTATCTGAAACTGAGAAGTTTAATTTCAAAATTGTATCAAAACCACGTTAGTTTTCATGGCCAATATACAGTTTAATAACCTACAATTGAAACAACAATATTAACTTTCCCGTCGTTTGGCCGAGTAATCAAGGCGTGCGGTCACGCCATTCCAGGAAGATCGGCCATAGCGACCGAGGAGCATTCTCGGCCGCTCGATATTGCCTCGGTCATTCTCACTGTCATGGAACTTCTAATAAGAGCGACAGTGACCGAGATATTACCTCACTCGCCAGAATTGCCCCGAATCGGGAATTACCCATTCGTTTCGAAGTTTATTGGCTCTGAACACCGAATGAATTTCGATAACGACATTGGTAGAAAGCAATGTCGTGAATTACTGGCGTGAAAAATTGTATTTCTTTGTTTGTGCTACTTCGGTTGACATTATTTGGGTAACATATTAGCAGTAAGTGCATTAAATTATGAAACCTAAAATTTGAAGTTACGCGATTTAACGAGTCTTGTTTATGAATAAAAGATGAGCAGTCTCGTCCCGAAAATGCTACGAAGAAACGGGACGAAAAAATTAAGGTAAGAGCTTAATCAGAAGCGAGTAACAGTTATTTTTCAGTGACATTCTATCCCGTATCACTAATAAATCCATATTCTACAATCACAAAACCCCCTTGCAGAGTATTAATAAATACAGTAATATCACCATTTAATAAAAGTGATTTCGCTGCACCCATTTAGTACAAAAAATGTATTACTTAAAAAGCACTTTAAGTAGTGAAAAAACCTGTAGGTACGATAATTTTCCTCCTTTATCAAGCCTCTAATTCTACTTAATAACTAGGTATAGCCCACGCCAGATTTAGTATTTAGTCATTGGGAACTCCGCCATCGACTCCGTAGTTTATTGTGTCCAATAAATATTGAGCAGAGTAGTTGGATGGAGTAGTTTTCATGGTGGAATGGATATTGATGATTGTGGAAAGAAGATATTTGGGCAGTGATTTATTATCTGCGGCGGTTAAAGAAGAAATGTTGTCAATTTCGTAGCACGCATATTATTTAAAATAAAACTAGTAAAAGTAAATAACTTGGGAAAAATAAAATAATTCAATATATTTTTGGAGAGTGCGTGACTTTCAAGTGGGTAAGCTATCTTCATTCCAAATTACTTTCATATCCGTTGAGTCGTTTCAACGTTAAAAATTAAAAATACACACCTTTTTAGAAGCTTTTATATAACTTGCAATATAGGTATATGTAACTATGTAATTATTTTGTTCGGGTAAAATCTTGCAACTCAATGTTGAACCACTTCCCGATGTCCGATTGAGCTGTTTGGTATACTTGTGTAACTCCGAAAAAATGAATAAAAGCCTGTTTTTAAAAATATTTTTAATAATCATCCAAAAACTTTCGCATTCATAATAAGTACAATTTTAGAGTCCTTTACATAGAGATCCTTTGCAAAGCAGTACAATATCATATTCAATTCCACGGAAAATTTCATTTGGTCCGAGGACTTTACTAGCTTGCATCTCTTTACGTTTTACAAACTATTTTCTCATTTTGGAATCTGGTAAGCCATATTTCATGCGGCTGCGAGAAAAGATGAGCTAGCTGCCTCAAATAAACCTAGAAGGAAAGATGGAGCACTGCCTTACATTTGGATGTAGCCAATAACTCCTCTACTTTTAGGCTTACGCTCACCAGCGCTAGTCGAGGAACATTGATATAAATAATAATAAATTAGTTTCACGCTTTTAGTTCCCCACTAGGATACCCTGTGTCGGAGATGCCATGGAACACATACAAAGACAACTACAACAACAACTAACACCCAGATCCAGAACAGATATTTAAATTCATCATTCAATCTGCCCTGCAGGGAATCGAACCCGGGGCCGGGACCTCTGGCTTTATAAGGTGGATATACTACCGCTGAGCCGAACGGGTCGTCAATTATAAATTATATATCAATGTGTACGCCTTGTGTACGTACGCGAAAAAGTAGAGGAGCTCTCGGCTTCACTCAAATCTAACACAGTGCTTCATCTTGCTTTTCACGTTTGTCTGTGCTGGCTGCTGACTCAGCCATGCAGCGATAAAGTTCCGGGGTGCCGCTGACAGCGGGGAGAGGGTTTTCCTTATAAACTTGGCAATACATTTTGGGGAAAATAAATTTATTAGTTTGAAATGATGGTGAGACGTTTTACGGGTCCCTTTTATGTCTATTTTATGGGGCATTTATGCATGTTTTGGACTCGAAATATGATGCATTTTATGTTCTTAACTTTTCTTTATGCGAATTTGTTTCAGATCGATACACACCTTTGCCAGCTATTCCACCGCCAAGCAGTAATGTGCAAACATTACTGTGTTCCGGTTGGAAGGGCATTGTTTCCTGTGAAATTACAGGGCAAATGGGAGATTAAACAACTTATATCTCAGGGTGACGAGCGCAGTGCTGTGCCGCGCAGGGTCTTGAATTCTGCGAGTTCAAAATTCTTTGTGGCGCAGACCTGTTATGGGCAAACGTGACGTTTAACATCAGGCGTGCGATTTGCTCGTCTCGTCACTCAAAAAAAAAATATCTGTTTGTTAAATATCATTTAAAAAATAATATTCTAATTACAGTATTTAAATGCTTAACTGTGATATTTATCAAAAACTTTCATTTTTAATGGGACCAACACCAACCTCAAGGAAAAGATATAAAATGGTTAACAGTCGAAAACACCATGAAACATTCACACAAAAAATGTAGTTTAAAAAACTAAAAAACACGCATTGTCGTCTGTCTTTGACAGGTGTGCAAAGTTTGAATTAAATCTGATCTATCAAAGTAGGGCAAAATCGAGTCCAAAAGTTACAGGTGAAACTAATAAAAGCGTGTTAAAAGATACGGACTCGAGACCATTTTCCTCTTTTTCGTCGGAAAATGAAGAAAGTCCGCCAGTCCCTTCCACAAGGACCACGCCCCACCACGGCACTGAGACATGTTAGAGCTCTCATGCATTGTGCAACGTCCTTTGTGACCACACAGGCCACTAAATACGATAAAACGATATATTATACAGGGTTATTCATAAAGGGTACGCTAAGCCAAAAAGGCCTCATAGTACTCATCATTATGACCAATTTTTACTATGGGACCAACCCGAAATTCGCGAAAAAAAATAGCTGTTCCATAGAAAAATGTTAATGACACACGACAAAATGTATGGAACAGCAAATTTTTTTTCGCGAATTTCGGTTTGGTCCTATAGTACAGTTACTGTTGTTCATAATGATGAGTACTATGAGCCCCTTTCGGCTTAGCGTACCCATTATGAATAACCCTGTATAGCTACTGTATTTTATACACGCATATAAAAGGATTCTATATACTGAAGAGAATGTCGTATTGTCATCTGAATTTCATTTTCGTAGATATTTTTGGAGTTTATTTTAGTACTTTTGGAGATTGAGAGCGTGCATAAACTTAAGGAGTTCATCTCACGTTTTTAGGGTTCCGTACTAAATTTTAAAAAGGAATCCTTATGGTGAGACTTGGGTTGCTAGGCTTCTCGTTGTCTGTCTGTATATCACGGCTGATGTAATTATTTTGGATGTTATAACGTCACATTATACTTAGACAGATCAAGGGCCAAGACAGAACTACTTCTTCTAAAATTGATATCCTTGTCTAATAGGTTGCAATGACAAAGATGGACATACAGTTAGTTAGTTGAGATCTCTAAAATAAAGCCTTCAAACTTGGGCCCATTGCTATCTTTTTATTTATAACATCAAACAAAAAAGCTTTGTTTATTTCATATGCTTACGATTATAAGAAATCCTGGGCTTTTCAAGGGCAGAATGAGTATCTTCTAAGTCTGCGTGGTTCATATTCGGCCACATCATCGCTTATCAACAGGCAAGTTGGTCAAACGTAGTTTTTTAAAGTTTTTAAGCCATAGGTGGCAGACAAGCAAACGGGCCGCCTGATGGTAAGAGTGATATCATTATTATCTAGATACTCGTAGATATTGAGGGTTATTCATAAAGGGTATGCTAAGCCGAAAAGGGTTCATAGTACTCATCATTATGAACAACTTTTACTGTGGGCCAAATCGAAATTCGCAAAAAAAGACAGCTGTTCCATACATTTTGTCGAGTGTCTTTGACATTTTTCTATGGAACAGCTGATTTTTTTTGCGATTTTCGGGTTGGTCCCATAGTAAAAATTGGTCATAATGATGAGTGCTTTGAACCCTTTTCGGCTTAGCATACCCTTTATGAATAACCCTATATAATCATATTAGTTCCACAGCCCGCGCTTGATTCTTGCCCTGAACTACACCGAATATCCACCTCTTCAAACACCGATCTCAAGTGCTAATCAATGCAAATTGATCTTACTGACCACCTACAGTTTCTGAATAACCCAAGCTTTTACGAACCAAATTAGACCCTAACTAGCTGGTAATAAAGGTGAGTTTTCTTTGATGGTCGGTGTAGGATTAATTAACTAAGTGTCAAAGCCTTTGCGAGACTTCGATGGAGGGAAGGAAGGCTGACCTTTCTTTTGGTAGGTTATGAATGTGCTATGAATGTATTAATTCGAGATGAAATGCCACGGCTACTTTAGTTTATTTACCTATATTTATGTTTAGTCGTGTAGTGGCCTTTACAGGTAACCCCGATTCGTTCATGGATCAGAGACATTTACTGTTCCAATTAACATAATATTATCTCAAAACAAAGTATAAACTAAAAATTATCTAAAAATAGTAAACAATTGAATAATGCCAAAAAAATTAAAACTAATAAAATACTAATCTGAAAATCACTATTAATCAACAACTGATTTTTGATTTTTAGTTTTTTAAGTTACTTAGTTTTAGTATTTTTTTTAACAATTTTTTTATTTAAACTGTTAGTTTTGTAAGTTTCTTTAAATAATATATTTCTATAACACTACATACATTTAATTGTTAAAAGTCATCCATAATTCCTGTCAGGTATAAAATCCGTATTACTCCTGACATGTTTCGAGAGCGGAAATACCTACTGTAAGAAAACGTTTGAAAAACATATTTTTAACGATGAACTTCCGCAGAGTAACGCCTGAGCCTGATGCAATAAACTAATATACTACTATTTCATTCATGTTTCATTACTTACTTTCATTCGAATATCTGGAGTGACGACTCAAATCCATGTTTGTATATCTATCTACCTACTACCTACCTACCTACTACACAAAATAGCTCACTACACAAAATCTTGAAACTTTATCGGGGTTTTGTTCATCGGTTTCACTTCCCACGTTGAAAAACTTTTCCTTTCTCCCTAAATCGTCCTTTACAAAACGCGTTTCCCACCTTTGTTATACGAAACTCGCCTCTCAGTCGATATAAATCGAAAACTAATCGTACAACCGATCTTACGCAATGTCGAAGAAAATTCAATAAAACTCGGACTACGTTGAATGGGAACTCTACGGACATCGACTTAATATGTTGGTTTGTAAGGACACGGCTCTTTTAACGTCTGCAATGGTGCTGGCAGTGGTACTAACAAGTTTATCGCACCATCCTGTCTGAAGTTCGTCTGGAAGAGGTTGCTCCTTGCAATAGCATCTAAGGTGGATATTTGTGGCAATTATTAATATTTTTCTGTGTTTGTACTTTCCTTCAGAAGTGTAGTAAAATGTTATTGCATTCTACGATGGTATGCAGTTAGTAGAAGTTTGAACCGATGGCACCAATCTATAAAACGCTTAACATATTGCGATGCAAATTGACGCAATCTTTGAGTAACCGCCTCTAAATATCCAGTTCAATGACTACGAAACATGTAACGAAATAAAACGTTTCGAACTGATGTCAAATATGAAGTAAAGTTTGGAGCTGGTTCTGAAATGGAGCGGAAAACTTTCCGTTCTATTGCATGATTATTCTTATAATTTTTTTTTATGAAAATTGAGTGACGAGACCAGCAAATCGCTCGCCTGATGTTAAACGTCACGTTTGCCCATAACAGGTCTGCGCCACCCATAATTTTGAACTCGCAGAATTCAAGCCCCTGCGCGGCACAGCACTGCGCTCGTCACCCTGAGATATAAGTTGTATAATCTCCCATTTGCCCTGTAATTTCACTGGAAACAATACCCTTCCAACCGGAACACAGTAATGTTTGCACATTACTGCTTGGCGGTGGAATAACTGGCAAAGGTGTGGTACTTCCCCAGGCGGGCTCTGCAAAAGAGCCCTACCACTACAAATATAAATATATAAGTAATATTTATATTACAAGTATTTATCCTACTCGTAATACGCTTATTTTCTGTAAAACTACACAGTTTTCTGTAAAGCTGAAAATAGCTCAAAGTACTCATCATTATGAACAACGTTTAAAATGAAACCAACCTGGAATTTGCGAAAAAAATCAGCTGTTCCACTCCACGTACATTTTGTCGAGTGTCATTGACATTTTTCTATGAAACAGCACTTTTTTGTTCCCGAATTCCGGGTCGGTCTCATAGTAAAAGTTGTTCATAATTATGAGTACCTACTATGAGTATTAATCGGCTTAGCATGTCCTTCGTATTGTCTTCATCTTCATTTCGTTCTTCTCCGTGTAATCTTGCATTAGTTCAATAGTTAGACATCGTCGCCACTAGATGGCGTTAATCAAAACTTTACACAAAGTTCGTTTTTATATGTAGACTGACTTATGTTTAACTACTTAAAGTAACCTAGTCACTCAATTACATAAAAAAAAAAAAAAAAAAAAAAGTAGCTAAACATAAAAATATGTACTAACCTGCTGAGGTGTAAAGGCGGTGCAGATGGGCGGCGCCGCGGTGCTCCCATAGTGCTGCTGGTACGATGACGTCAGGATCTTCTTGTGGGCCGACGCATGGGCACGGTACGCGCTCACGCTTAGTTTCATTTTTAGATTTTGGTCTTTAAAATTAAGTGTTTAGAATCTAATTTTGTTTAAAACTTTATCTTGACACTCTCACTCGAAACTGAGTTTGATTTTGCAATTGATTTTGTGTTCTGTAGTCATTGGGATTTAGCTTAATTTGCATTATCACCATTTTATTAAGTGTTTTCAATTTAATTAGTTTTAGTTGTTATATTTTTACATATCTATTTACAATTCTGGTCCGTTTTATGTTTAGTTTAATTATTACATTATTTAGAAAAATTGATATTATTTATAATCATTAATTTACTCTATCCGTATTTTATACATTTTTTTTTCGTATCTTTTTTTTTAAAGTTATTTATGTAAAGTTTTTTAATTATATCGTTTTATAAGTGTGGCTCACTGATGTTTAATATAATTCAAATGCTTTGTGGCCGAGCTTTTATAATTTATGCGTTGGTACAGCCAGTCTTCAAACGTTGCGCGTTGTTTTATCTGAAACAATGAATAAGATAATGTTACAAAAAGAATAAAGTTTATTTAAAGAATTAAATAATATAATGTTGTAAGAAAAAAATAAATTTATATAAAGAATCGAGTAGTAAAAAATACATTTCCCATGGATAGGACTCCTAGGTTAAATTCCTAGGATTTTTAGTGCAGAGCAGTTCTTTTGCAGAGCATATTATGTACGAATTTACACGCCACTGGCTTTCCGGTGAAGGAAAACATCGTGAGGAAACCTGCATACGTTCGGAGAAGAAATTCAATGGCGTCCACCAACCCGCACTTGGCCAGCGTGGTCGAATACGGCCTAATCACCCTTCGAGGGTAGACCTGTATCCCAGCGGTGGCGTTAAAGGTTGAGAATGAATAAATGAATAAACCTACAATCCAAAACTTCCGTAGAATCTCAAGCATAAATCTACAAACCAGGTAGGTTCCTACAGAAGTTTTTGCATAAACATTACCTCGACGACGTAACCTGAAACCGAGTAAAGATGCGTAAAATATAACAGAGCAAAGTGTACTTAAGTTTTATTACAGATATAAATTAATTTAGAGCTTAAGGACTTAAGACTAATTTTCAGGGCACGAGTCAGTGGAAACTCTCTCGGCAATTTTCGTTTAAATTTGAAGTCAACCCGTTCTCACTTTGAATATGCAATAAATGAGTCCTAAATGCTGCTTTCATAAAACTTTGGTACTAAATATAGTTTCAGTGAGTCGACTGGTTATTTTGTGGTTACATATACAGATTATACAGGGTCATAAGGAAAGGGCATGTTAAGCCAAAAAAGGCTCACAGTTCTCATTATTCCGATCAACTTTTACTATGGGACCAACCCTGAAAGCTGTAGTGGTAGGGCTCTTTTGCAGAGCCCGCCTGGGGAAGTACCACACCTTTGCCAGTTATTCCACCGCCAAGCAATAATGTGCAAACATTACTGTGTTCCGGTTGGAAGGGCATTGTTTCCAGTGAAATTAGAGGGCAAATGGGAGATTAAACAACTTATATCTCAGGGTGACGAGCGCAGTGCTGTGCCGCGCAGGGGCTTGAATTCTAAGAGTTCAAAATTCTGGGTGGCACAGACCTGTTATGGGCAAACGTGACGTTTAACATCAGGCGAGCGATTTGCTCGTCTCGTCACTAAATTACATAAAAAAAAAAAAAAAAAAACGAAAAAAATCAACTGTTCCATACATTTTGTGTCATTGACATTTTTCTATGGAACAACTGTTTTTTTTCTCGATTTTAGGGTGGCGTAAGTAAAAGTTGTTCATAATAATGAAGTACTAAGAGTAGTTTCCGGCTTAGCATTGCCTTTCCTTATAGCCCTGTACAAGTTTAAAATGCATATAATTCGTTAGTTTATTTATTGTTAAGTGTACTAAGAACTAACTGTTTTATTTAGTTTGATCAAAGGCAACATACACGAGTAATCACATATTAAAGAAAAGTTTGAACCATTTCAATGACAGTAACGTTAAAATTCACCTCCCTTAACCTCGACCCGAATCGTAAGTACGTCTTACCCTGCCTTAAATAAGTAATGAATTTAAACACCAGTGATCCAGTCCAGTTGTTCACTTTCTGTGTAATAATAATGATGTAACTACTTATTATGAATCGATTAATTTTCATGTCACCCCGATTTTCGGATTGAGTTAATTCTTTAGTACAACACCTTAATTACGTCTACTATGGTTTATTCTGTGCTTTTACTAAACTTAGGTATATTCATAAATGGAATTCAAAAATGTTGTCTAAAATTTATTTAGAGCACAAACAATTTTTTTATTACAATATTATATCGATATGAAATTATCGATACGAAAACATCGCTCCTCATTGACGTCAAGTCGTCGTAAATGCTCGAATGGAGTGGAACAAGTGGGTTGTTGTGTCTGGGATACGTCGATTCGAATTATTTTAATGATCGATGCTATTTTATAATATTTGAGTGGGCAGTTTACATCCTACACCATTATATTGTTGCTGTAGTATAATTGTACTAATTACAAACTTTGTAGGAGATTTTAGAAAATAGGTCAATATCATAGCTTGGTAGTTCTGGTTTCCAGTTTCTATTGTTTTAAACGGTTACGTTCATTAATTATTAGATGGTAAAATACGAGTATATACAGGGTTATTCATAAAGGGTATGCTAAGCCGAAAAGGGCTCATAGTACTCATCATTATGAACAACTTTTGCTATGGGACCAACCCGAAATTTGCGAAAAAAAAAATCAGCTGTTCCATAGAAAAATGTCAATGACACTCGACAAAATGTATGAAACAGCTGATTTTTTTTTTTCGCGAATTTCGGGTTGGTCCCATAGTAAAAGTTGTTCATAATGATAAGTTGTACTATGAGCCCTTTTCGGCTTAGCATACCCTTTATGAATAACCCTATACATGTACGTAGCTTTTTGACATGGTTTTGTAGGTAAATAGTAACGTTCAGTTTAAAACAACAGCCAAAAATATGCCCATTAGCGTTATCGGTAAATCGACTATTAAATCAGATTTAAATCTTAATTAAAATTTAAATCCTATCAAGCCACCGTCAAAAATCACTATTATGAATAATTGGAACAAACAGAATCATAATCAGTTTATTGATAATTTTCACTACAGGTCACTACAGTTTTTATTTTATTTTATTTTTTATCGATAGGTAATCGATAGTTCCCCGCCCTACTCGGCGCCAAGATGTCGAGAGCGACCGAGTGACGTGGCTCCCGAGCCTCCAAACTCTATTGATCTTACTAATGTCCTCGTATATACACGGACTGAAGCCAAACTTGTTTTGAGGAAAAACTTAGGGAGTTTGATTGATAATTTTGGAAGACGGATGTTAAGCAAGATGAATATTAAGTATTTAAGAGAAATTGCGACCGCACTTTGTTAAGGAAACAATGAAAATCAGGTCAGCGCTGAAAAATAACCGAATGGACGAGTGTTTTTTTGTTTGTATGTTGGACTCGCGTACAGGTAGTATTTTTCAATGAATTTCGACGAAACTTCGTGGAAATGCTGGTTTTATAATTTCATAGATTTTTTGTGGTCAGCAATTTTTGATTGGGTATTTCTTTTAAGTATGGGAACAATTTGCTGCGGTGTCTTTTAGCGGATGATTTTGATAATATTTGGCAGAAATATTTGGTACTCGATTCCCAACAAGAATTTTAAATATGAGTCAAGTATCTAGTCAAGAGGTTGTCGAAATACGAGGCTGTGGACTGTTGCAAAAAAGTTACCTCCTACTTTAGTACTATCGTTTCAGTTTTCACACGTTCTAACTTCTATGGCTACGCAAAACGTAGGCCTGCATGTTATTTCACCCAAACAAGAATGAAAAGATGATTTGTACAAGGCAATTGTACAATAAATAACAATATAACCGATGATGATGCAATCCATGCCGATTTCGGCTACAGCGACCACATTTTCTGTTGGTGGTAGTTATATTGTTACTGTTGTTAGGCGTAACAGTGTACTGTTATCTATATTCCAAAAAGCCGTAAACACGTAATTCATTTACGGAACCCTGGTTTACTTCCCATATCGAGTTTTATGTGTTCGGACGGATCCGGTTATCATCATTCAGCTATATAAAGCGCAAAATTGAACCAGCATGGATACTGGAGTCAATTCTGTGCCATTTTCGAAACTAAATTATTTTTTTTAGCTCTTAGATAGATATATAAACTCTTTATTGTTCACATTAAAATTACAGACAAAACGGATCGGACGAACTTAAAACTCGTGCAATAACTGGCGGCCTTATCGCTAAGAGTGATCTCTTCTGGCTTCAAAAGTTATTGGACTTATCTGTGCCGAAATCGAGAAGAAGACCAAGAAGAAGCTCATCCAGGATTACTGTGGGACAACTCTCGGTACCTACTGGTGGGTCTATTGGTACTGCCTCTGCGAAAAAAACTTCAGTCTAGTCAATGTAATAGAAAATTCAGTTTTAAGTTTTGACCCAAAAGCCACAAACAGGGCAAGCTAAATAAAAGTTCGTAACTAGTGCAACAACTGGTGTCTTTATCGCTAAAAACGATCTCGTCCGAGCCTGTTGGTTGGCTTCCAAAACGCCCAATTTATTTCAAAGTAAACCTCAAACTTCTCCAGCGTTTCCGGCGCCGGCTACATTCTGCGCTAAGATAAGTCGGCACTTTCCTATAAAACCCTCGAATGGAAACTGAACCCTTATCGAAACGATCGTAATTTCTGTTCAGCAAAAACTACTTCTGGTTAAGAGTTCGAAACTTTATTTGTTTAGGATCCATGCGAACTTTCCCTTTCAATCATTACTTTTCATGAATACACTTATATTATACCAATAAGCATAGATCAGCGTCATGTTCTTTCAGCTGTAGGTTTCTTATTAGGATAATATAATTATATTTATTTTTCAACAATGCTCGTAGGCTTGCGTTTGACACCCATCTCGGTTATTGGTAAGCAATAATGCGGTCGACGATGGAGCACGCTTGCCTCGAAGGAACCGATTAGTCGCTACTTGAAAACACCCATGCAGATTTATATTTATTATTATTTTACAAATACAATCAAATTGATTTGCAAAAGCCCAAATGTAAAGATAGAGTAGTTTGTGCTCACCGAAGTCGGATTTAGATCGATGTTTGTGCAATAGTTTTTTGTCTAAGAACTTGATTAAAAATCGCATTTTTAAGTTGGTCAAGCCACTAATTTGATTAATTTGTCAACCAACACGAACTACCGTTATTCTGAACAACCAAAAACGTTACCTTCCCTTCGGACAGTCGGTTAAGTCCCCCATCTATTTAAAATGTTGAAGGCGTTGTCACGCGTATTCCTATTACGTATCTCATTTCGCCGACAGAATCTCATTGAAATTCTGGCGGCCGCGTGTGTACTCGGCGTTATGTCGCATTCTGGGAGCCGCCAAATGCATATCGTTATGACTTTAACGATCAATATGTTTACTTTGAAGCTGGGCTATTTTTTTAACATTGAACTAAGCATGCGTTATAAATAAATAAATAACGTTTCACACTTATAGCTTCCCACTAGAATTCCCTGTGTTGGAGATGTCATGGAACACACACAAAGACAAGGACAACTAGCACAGAACAGATATTTAAATTCATCAATCAAACGTTGCTCGGCCGGAAATTGAACCCGGGATCTCTGGCTTATAAGGCGGATAAGACTACCACTGAGCCAAACAGGTCGTCGTTATGTTAAGGCTTTCATAAATTAAGATATACCTAACTCCTTTCATCTTGTTCATTGATAGGCTTGCGTTTGACCACCATCTCGCCTAGTGGTAAGCAACGGTGCGGTCTACGATGGGGCACGCTCGCCTAGAAGGAACCGATTCACTCGTGACTCCTCAAAGTGTTATGGGTCTTTTACGATAACGTGCGGTTTGATAGTATATTTTCAGAATTATGCTGAGGCTTGCCATCGCGACGAAATGCGCGAATATGATCGAATCCGACTAATATTATCTTACTAATGTTTTAAATGTCAAAGTTTGTATGCTTGTTACTCAATCACGCAAAACGGCTGAACGAATTTGGTTGAAATTTGATATGAAGGTAACAAATATCGTGGGTTAACATATAGAGGTAGACTACTTTTTATTTCGGAAAATGTAGGTCGCAGCTAGTAAATTAATAAATAGATTTTATAAATAAGACCTTTTCAAAATATCTTTACTAGCTCAAGATAGTTGTTTTACATAATTTCAGCAAAGTAAACAACACGCAGTTTGCGGGGTGTTTGTCATGTGTTACCAAAACTAGGGCTGTCACTTCAGAATTTTATCCGTAAAGCGTTAATAGATTCTAAATAATTATTACCATAAACACTCGTGTAAACCAATTTGACGTGACCTAGATAGCGGGATCGGAACTAAAGCAAACGATGATCTGTTTAAACAAAGTTCAGTCAATCCATCAATCGCCCAGTTAGTTAGGCCATTGAATCAAATACCTACTCATAATAGATTGATTCATTATTCCACATAATACAAAGTTAGGTTGTCTGTTAACCTTTTGTGATAACAACTGAACTTGACAACCCTAACATAATGTAAGCGGAAAGTTACACATACTGAAATATTCTGCCTACGCACTATAAAAGAGAGCTTATGGTAATTCTCAATAGTCAAGAACATAGCTAATATGTGCCATGATATGGTTTTAGAATAGAACATTCGAGACTGATGAGACGATGCTTACCATCAAACAAGCGATTACCTGTCTCTTTTACTCAATTTGTTATGTTTTGTACCTAATTCCGATTAAAATAAATATTAAAATGTCTCCGTGGGTTAATTAGCATTTATCAAACTGGATATAAAAATATATCTATTATAGCTATAAATCGTTTAGGTAACTAATTTGAACTAAGAAACTAATTTAGCCAACTGGCGCTAATGAAGTCTTCTCATTCGCACAATAGCACAATATTTGTAGTGCGAGTAAGATGGCATGATTATCACCGCTTCGATTAGATTCGTTTCTTATTGTTAATATTCCTGCGAGTTCAACATCAATGTTTCAGCTTTTCTCAGAATTGTTTCTAATTTAAGTTTATAAGAGACAAGACAAACGGCTGCGATGGCTAGACCTGGCTGTAGAGGCTAGATTGGACACGGTCTAGATGGCTATCAAGCCATCTCCTATGATTGCTTGCCAGATAGTCTCTACGGCTCAAGATATAGGTTTTATAGGTACTGTGTATTTCTTTAGAGAGAATCAGCTGCGATCTGTGGATTTACCTTAAATTTTATTGGATACCATTTTTATTTTATCGGATTAAAAGTATTTGACGTTTTGTATCATAATGTATGTAATTTTCTGTTCGTAAAGTGAATTAATTTAAAGAATAATTTATCAAAATAAAATCAAAATTCAGACTGCAAAAAGTCTACAATAATTGTATGTAATACTCGTAGCTTCAAAATCAGTAAAATAGCTTTCGGATCAAAAGTTATCGTGAAATTAGGAAACTCACATACCTACCTACATACAATAGGTAGTAAACCTTAGACACATAACAGTCGTATAAAATAAATTCGTTCTAATAACTATGAAATCAAGACCCATTCGAACGCATTCCGTCTGTAAGCAATGAGCACTCATAAATAAAGCCTAGACTTTGAAATTACAATTTTCCAGCCAATTTACTTCAACATCGAATAGAAATAAATAACGTTGCAGCGGAACCGATTCGTTTTCCGAGAAACGGAAAGAAACGGGAGAATGTGCCAGTGTTGGCGTATTTATCTCATTTCAAAGAAAAAGATCTCATTGTTGATTTTTGGATTCAATCTTCCGTTAAATAATTCTAACATTTAGTTTTTGATTAACAACACACACACACAGTTAAACAGATACGTAACGCTTCATGATAACCAGTTCGGGTTTCGTCCTCGGCTGTCCACGGAAAGTGCAATACTGTGTCATAAGCATACCGTCAAATACTATACAAAGCGTAGAACTCCAGTGTATGCTTGCTTCCTTGACTTGTCGAAGGCTTTTGACCTGGTGTCGTATGACCTGCTGATGCAAGCTGATGTTCCTAAGCTTTTGCCACAGGAACTGATCAGCATGTTCCAGTACTGGTATGCGCACCAGTTCAACAGTGTCAGGTGGGCGGGGGCAATGTTGGATCCGTATCGGCTCGAGTGTGGTGTCAGGCAGGGCGGGTTGACATCTCCAACCCTATTTAATTTATACGTTAATGGGTTGATCGTGGCGCTCAGCAGTCAGCATGTCGGTTGTCACATTGACGGTATCTGTGTCAACAACCTTAGCTACGCAGACGACATGGTGCTGCTGAGTGCTTCGATCTGTGGATTAAGAAAGCTGATGCGGACGTGCGAAGAGTATGCTTGTGGTCATGGATTGCAGTATAACGTCAAAAAGAGTCAATGGATGGTCTTTGAGGCCGGTGGAAAATCCCCTTTGCATATGCCTCCGGTTCTTCTTAATAGTGTTCCCCTGGAAAGGGTTGAACGGTTTAAGTACCTGGGGCATGTGGTCACTGCCGACCTCAAAGACGACGAAGACATTGAGAGGGAGCGGAGGTCACTGTCGGTTAGAGCAAACATGATAGCCCGCGGGTTTGCACGTTGTTCAGCGGAGGTCAAAGTAACGCTCTTTAGAGCGTTCTGTACATCCCTCTACACGTGCAGCCTGTGGGCTGACTACACTAAAAAGAGATACAGTGACCTCCGCGTTCTCTACAACAATGCGTTCAGGACGTTGTTGGGGCTGCCCCGATTCTGTAGCGCTTCGGGTATGTTCGCGGACGCCCACACTACCTGTTTTCATGCGACCATGAGGTTGCGGGCAGCGTCCTTGGTGCGCAGAGTGCGGGCCAGCTCGAACACCGTCCTGAGTATGATCGCGGCTAGGTTTGACTGTACTTTCATCCGGCGTTGTTGCCATAGACACCTATCGTTACCGATGCCGGAGCGAAAGTACTAGAATTAGCACTGTAACATTTCAATTTTTGTTTTATTATTATTATTTTTGTCTGATTATTTTATTTTATTTTTGACATGATGTTTTTAATTCTAATTTAATTTAATGTAATTTTGGTACAGTCAATCGGGGTAACTTTGACAGCTCAACATTTTTTTTTTTCGATAATATTAGCGGACGTCTTTCGTCGTAAATAACACTGCACTTTATTAGTGTTCTCGGAGTAGTACACAAATATTGACATAGTTGTACAATTCATTGTACATTAAAAATAATTGAGAAAATCATAGTTTTCTTCTGTGTCAAAGTTACCCCCTCCACATGGGTAACATTGACACACGGTAAACCAGTCATAGAAATCTGGTTCTAAACGATTTATTTGATCTTCTGGGTAACATTGGGTTTCTATCAAGCTTATGGTACGGTTGATACAATAAAACCATAAAGTATGAGAATTGTAAAATATTTTTTTTTTAAATTCAAGAACAATAAAGATGACAGAAAATTTCAAAAGGTTTTACATTCTTAACAAGAAAATACTAAAAAACTAAATGTCTGTGAGTGTTTTTATACACACTGAGTTAAACCTAAACTATATTATTTAAAAAGAACTAAAGTTAAGCACTTTAAAGTATTTGACTGCTTATTCACCCCACTCCAAATACAGTAAATCATCATCTATTTTGTACGTTCCAAGCCGCATTATTTGAATTTTTTCAGTACCCAGTGGTGTTATTAACTCTGTATGATTGATTTTTATTATGTCTTTAGGTGTTGGCCATCTCCAACCCCCATCCATGCACTTGTTCATAGCCGCAATTATAAAGTACGGGTATGTATGAAGCAGACACTACCTTACCCGGAAATATAGGTAAATCAAAAATCAGGGTAACTTTGACACCGTCAAAGTTACACAGAAAATGCTTAGAAAATAACAATTCTCAATTTAGAGCTAATATCGGAAAAACTAAGTGTAAGATAATACATATTTATTGCAAATTTGGAAATATATTTATCAATTACCACAATAAGCATCATTCATACCTTTTTTACAGCCTTTTTGAACCACAATCACAAAAGTTATTCACCGGTCGGGAAAACAAAATACGCGCGCAAACTTTGAAAAAAGTTTTTGTTCAAGTTTGTTTGACAAATCACTTTTTTTTTCTACAGGTGTGTTTACGAAGTTAGTTACTATCACAAATCAAAAATATCCATAGACAAAAAATAGCTGGTTTTCACTGAATAAAAATAAAAATACTTGAGGCTCCTTAAGTCAATGTTGCCCTAATCAATCAAAGTTACCCCGATTGACTGTAGCAATAATAATGATAATAATTTTGACTTTGGTAATAATAATATTTGTATTTGACTGTGTAATAATTTTAATTTTATTTTGAGTTTTTGATTATGGGTACATTTTAACCTGAAATAAATTAATTTTGAATTTGAATTAAAATTCAGTTGACTAAATCGAAGAAGTTAGTAACTATTATGTAGTTATAACTTTATAAAGAGAAGTGGATGGAAAATGGTTCATGATGACGACGTACTTTAATGAGATTAAGATGTGACTGTTTACGTAACAAAATTGTAATCTTAATAAATATAAATCTCGTGTCACAATGTTTGTCCTCAATGGACTCCTAAACCACTTAACCGATTATAATAAAATTCGCACACCATGTGCAGTTCGATCCAACTTGAGAGATAGGATAGTTTAAATCTCAAATTATAGTCGCAATTTTAATTTATTGCAAATTATATATTTACTGATAATTTTTACTATAAATTGACAAGTTAGCATCAACATACTACTACGGTTGCTATAGTTACGCAATGGCTTTTGACAGGACAACGTCTGTCGAGTCAGCTAGTTAATAAATAAAAATGTAATTAATAATAAAAATATTATCATTCGACGATCATTGTCCCGATAGTCGTCTCGGCGAACGGCCTGATAGCGAACGGCCTGATAGCGAAAAGCCTCGACCAACATCTCAAGAGACTCTCGCTAGACGGTTGGCTCAAGGGTCAGATGCAGAAAGCAGTGGTTCTTGGCACGGCACGAATCGTCCGGAGGTTCCTGTCTCTGCAGCCCTAACCACTGGTAGCTTGGGCCCTGCCCCGCTGCCAGCGGCAGCCTAGTTTTTAAGTTTTTTATAATAGATTATTGTTTTTTCTATTTTGTATTGTAAAAAAATTAAAAACTAAGACCCTAAATATATACATGAATAATGAAATTAATAGTATTAATTTTTACTTAATAAAAAAGTTACACTGGTACCTTCGACCTACGTATAATAAATTTCAGCTCGGACATCGGGAAGTGAATCAAACTTCAGTCGCAAGATTCGACCGTTCGTTTTAACCATCATTAACTGCCTCTGAAATCACGAAGTCTCGCGATGTTAAAAATGATATCCTAGAATATGTCCGTCTAACCAGTCAACAACCACTCGTTAGTGAAGTTCTAAGTCCTGTGAGTCTTGTGAGTCTTGTGACACCCGACAGTCCAGTAACACAAGACTGGGTAGTTACCCAACTTTAAGTTCTTAGAACTTATGCAAGTCAGGTACCTGGCCGCTAAGCTTGGTACGTGACGTGGTTTGCGAAAATAATATTGCAGGATAACATAAGAAGAAGTTATTTAATTAGAGATACTTATAGGTGATGTTGATTTGAACTTGAGAACATTTGCTCAATAAATATTTTTTGTGGAAAATTAAACGTTTTATTTTATTCTGACGTAATGTAGAGCTAGCTTATTGACGTATTCAATAGGAAATACTTCATACTCTTGTAACTCTTCACTTTGTAACAAAGACCATGCTTTGATGTTTTCTTGTAAATTTTCTTATCAGTAATAAATCTTTGCTTCTCTTTTGACAACTCAAGATTTATATTTTTGGATGTATTTTTGTAACGAATAAACTCAAAAACTAGTGGTTTGATTTAAAAAAAAAAAACGACGGGTTGCACTCCGGGAGTGCCGGCAGAAGTGAAAACTTAAGTATTAACGTTGTGTGTTTTGGATATCTTGGAATGGTTAGGGAATCATTTTGCACGAATTGCTTTAATTATTTTAATAGAAAAATGAATCGATATCGTGTCCACTATAATCACTAGGTCATCATTAGGTCACAACACTATAACTGTCAAATTAGAACATTCGCGCAAGCGCCCTGCGCCGCCTAAACGAAACAGCCGGCGCAGGCATACATTTTCGCCACGCCGTAGAAAGAGAGGGGGATACTAGCTGTCTACTCTCCATCCGTCTTACGAATTTTCGATCAGGTCACGTGACCCTGTCGCGAGTTTAACATTTTTTACCCATTCCAAAAAAGTGTACAACGCCGCTAAAGAAGTTTTCACTTCAAAAAATTATCAATATAAAGCTCCATTATTATCGAGTAACATAGACTACATTTCATACATGTACGAAGCCGGCGCATGTCGCTAGTGTCGAATAAATATATGAATACGATTCCGCCAATATAGCGAATAAATTGCGGGACACAGCTAAGTACTTCAGAGTATTACACTCTGTAATTTTAACAACAAATATAACATGAGTTGGATCGTACCTAATTAGGCACATAATTATCATTACAATGGAAATACGACGAAAACGAGGATAATTTCGCAAATAAGCGAAATGAGTTCAGCGTGGTTTTTCACGTAGAGTTGGGAAGGTTCAGCAAACGTTAAGGCAAGACGAGCAGTCTTGGTCTTGTTTATTTATTTTAGTATATTATATATATATTTATTTGCTTCGAACTAGCAAGTAATTAGCTGGTTGGTTGATTAAAACTTAACACTTTTTCTTCTTTCTTAGTATAAAAATCGCTAAAACTCGGGAACGGCTAGACCGATTTGAATATTTAGTTTTTTGGGTTAATTCGCTCTACTAAAAGTGTCGGTTAAAAGAAAAGCAAAGCCTTTTATCAGCCTTAGTCTGTATTTTATTTTCAACTTTAAAAACAAGACCGTTTTATCCCGGCCATCCCTCATAATAACGAGATTAAAACACAATGGAGTGGCTTTAACTCTTACTCGGGCAAAATTGAGAGTTGCTCTCGAATAAAGTGATTTCGAGATAAACTTTTTAATTTGCAGTGAATTTCGAGAGCATGTAATTTTTCACTACCGGTTTATGCAATTACTGAGTATCTGCTTGTTTACATGTAAATGAAGTTGTGTGAGTGTATGTCAACTGTCAAGGTGGAAAACTGATATCTGTTTGTCTCACAAACTAGCTGTGTCTTGCGGTTTCTCTCGTTAAAAAAACCTACAAAAACGTTTTTTTTTTTAAATAAAAACACCCAAAACAAATTTAATAAATATAGGAATAAAAAATAGAAAACAAATCTTGAAAATATTATCTCCCTTAGAATTCTTTATCGAAGTCTGCTGAGCTTGATTAGCGTGAAGAAGTAACACACACACTCTATCTTTCACTCACTCAATAACAAACTTTTAAGAAGACAAATAATAATAATTATTATCTTAATGACTTTTGACATTTGACATAGAATTCACGCAATGGCTTTTGACAGGACAACGTCTGTCGAGTCAGCTAGTAAACTATAAAATATTTATTTTAGATCAAATTTTGACTTTAAATGGCTCTCCTGTAAAATGCCATTTGCAGTTCGATACTGTTCGTGGGGGCAGTCGGTTTATTAAATGATGCTACGTACGTAGGTACGTATTATTTGTGGGGGCGAAACTATTCCAGAAGAAGCAGTTTCGCAGAACCCTGTCACAGGCCCTTACTAGGTTCCAGGGAAATAGCTTACCTCCTAGAATCACGTAACTAGACGCTCTACAGTGTTACATTCACTGGAATTGATATACAGGCAGGGGCGAGTCCGGGGGGGCAAATCCAGGGGGAAATCCAGGCATAGCCAGGGGAGCAAATCCAGGGGCAAATCTAAAGGAAAGGCTCAAACTAAAATGTTATGTGAATGCTAGCTGCGCCCTAAAACAGCCTAAAACAGTGATGGTGATAAAGTAGCCTAAATGTGACAGTTATCTCTATTCGAAATTTCATTTCATTTCGTCCAGCCGTTTCAGCGTGACGGAGTAACAAACATACTAACAAACTTTCACTTTTATAATATAAGTAAGATTTAGCATTTGGAGTAATTTGGGGTCCCTTCCCAAAATACCTGTAAACCCTTTTTTTATTCTCAACCACCTGGTTCAAGCCTCTTAACCCAAAATCCTGGATCCGCCACTGTTCACATCAATAGGTATACAGGACTACAAGGTTTCTCCTCCTGGAATCAAGTTACAAGATGCTCTAAATTGCATGCACATCAATGTATACTCGTAGGCATACAGGTTGACAAGGACAGGGAATGCTAAGCCGAAATAGGCTCACAGTACTCATCATTATGAACCATTTTTAATACGGGACCGGATGAATGAACCATTGAATACCCGCTGAGCGTAAGCTGTAAGACGTCTAGTATTACCAATATTACGTAGTATGTAATATTATATGTAGTATATCTGAATCTAAATAGATACAAATTTTGGCATTTTTCGGTCAAATCTTGTAACTGAATTTTGAACCATTTCTCGATGTCCGATTGGGCTGAAATTTAAAGCACATATGTAACGCCGATGACAATGCAATTACGAAGCTTATTTCAAAAAAAGTAGTTTTTAATTACTTGTTTTTGTTAGTTTCCGAAAGTCGTAGAATAATAGTAGTTTATGCAACTGTCATATAATGAAGGGTATTATAACACGAGTGTGTTTATGAAACGAGCGGAGCGAGTTTCATAATAGAAACGAGTGTTTTAATACCTGTGTTATATGCAGTTGCATACACTACTTTATCTACACTAATGCTGTTACATTCTACTTATGTTTCCAATACTTGATAAAATACGTTTATCTTCACTAATAAAAACGTGTATTGTCACAGTGAACATGGCGCGCAATCAGGAGCGAGCGCGCATGCGCGCGCAGGGCGGCCAATCAGGAGCGAGAGCGCGATGTTATAATGACTCATTACGACATCGATCGACTCATTATAACATCGCGCTCTCGCTCCTGATTGGCTAAAAATGTCCTTAAATGTTGTCTGTGCTATAACAGTAGTCATTATAACACCAGTATTGGAAACATAAGTAGAATGTTATAACATTAGTGTAGATAAAAGTTGTTTTGTGCAAATATCTGAACTGCCTGAGGAGGATCTTCACTTTCCAGTGATTTAGAGCTGACCTTCTAAAATGTAGTACCTACTAAGAACCAGTTCTGCAGTATATTACTAATCGGCTTACCGGCTTGGCATGCTGCCTGGAACAAGCGACCAGCTGGCCTGAGCTAGCACATTAAGCTGCAACATGGTCAATTCATTAGGGATCTACAGAACCTACAGATTTACAGAGTTCTTACGAAAAGTGCAATAACTGAGTTTTATGCCGAATTGAGTTAAGCACATTTTCGAAATCAGCCCAACTAGATCTATATACGAGTAGGTATATTTTCTTTCGTCAGTTTTACGTAACTGACGCAGCTAAGCATAAATAATAACGGGGATACAAAGTAAAAACTAAATCTTCAAGCGTGTTTTTCTCGAAATCAGCTTTAGCCTAGTTAAAACATTCCTAATAATTTAATTTTGATAATATTAATATTTCTAAAACCGAAACAACCTACTCAAACTCTTTTCGCGATAAAAAAAAGTACATGTGTTGTTCTCTCAAAACAATATAATACCGGTTCTATATTCCCCGATAGCCTTTATAAAGTTTTCCAATTAATGTTTCTTGTTCACCTCCCTGATAACCGGGAAATAAAAATAGAAGTATGGCAATGCATACTAATAAGGCACGCTTGCCTCCATGGCAACAGTAACTGGAGTCATGCGGTACAAGTTGTTGCCATTCAGCTTTTGAACTATACGTACCCCAGAAAAACCTAGAGAAAGATGGAGCATTGCGTTAGATTTGGGTGATTTGGATGAATTCAAGTATCTGCTCTGGGTGCATGTTAATTGTCTTCGTCTTTTGAGTGTGCGCCCCGCGGTTTCACCCGCGTTTTCATGTTAATCCGTTTAACCGTTTCAGCGTACATCAACCTTTATAATATTGTTATTAGTAAGAAGTATTATGGCGTCCCCGACACAGGGAAACCTAGTGGTGAGCTATGAGTATCAATCGTGTGAATTGAGAAATTACTTATCATTTGTCACTAAACATAGGTACTCCTTTATTCTCCTCGTTCTTGAATCCTTCCTCTCGACATCTCAGCGTATCTCAGCTCACGGCTCCGACGCGAGAATTGTTTATGGCGTACTCATGGCGTGTTTATGGCCTTATTTTTTATGCTTATGGCTTTTGTTTATTCGCGCTTTGGAGACGATTTATGTTTATGCAAAGTTATGTAATGTTTTAATAGTCTGAATTATGTACAGAGATTGTGGAGCGTATGCTTTGCCTCTGTTTGCTTTGCTTTGACTATTTTTGTAAGTAGCATGCTTTTAAATTTTCCTGAAGTTATTTTCGTATTTAATTAAACATATTTTTTATATGATTTTTAGTTTTGTAAATTTCTTTGTTCTATATAGTTATTTTAGTTTGTTATTTTAGCTTATTTTAATTTAAGATGTAAATACTTATGATCCTTTTTATATACTAAATTTTAATAAAGTATGTTTGACCGAAGTTTACGTTAGGTAATTCGTTTAAAAATAAAAAAGAAAAACGCTTAGATAATCTTTTAGCTCACTACTAAGCTAAAACTTGATGTTTTAAAAGTAACTAACGAGTTTAAAGTAACCTAAGTTCACCTTTTTGACTTTAAAGTAGGTACGCATAAAAAATGGTGCTTTTATTTTACATAACTTATTATCTCAAATGAGTTTATAATTATAGGTATTGCTTAAATAATTCAAATTACATTCCAGTCCATTGAACAATATTAGGTACATGTTGCATTAACATTTTAACTTATATTATGACTAGTCATCGATTTGGGATTTGGATTTATAGACTGATTTAGATGCTTGATTTACGAGTATATACTGTATTGAATATCTACATTTTTTTATACTGGTATATGGCTAGTATTATAATGGCCTATTTAGTAATTCATCTTTTTCTTAGGTGGGATAAAATTAGATCCTAATTCCAAGTATAAGCATTCTTTCATAACCTCATTGCATTACATACCTACCTACACAAGATTATGCCCTACTTCATAAATAAAAGATCCCTCTAATTTCCCAACAAACAGATCTCCTAGAATACCGAACCTATTCCTTAACCTTACATACATTATTCATAAGGCTAATGACCTGATATCGCGGAACGAAATAAATGTGCCTAATGTTCATTCATTCACTCACTGTCATTATCTATGGTACTCGTTCGTGCCTATTTTTTCACAGATAATATATGCGAGCGCCTGCCAAATAACAAACGCTGAAACTTGCCAAATATTTATATTGGCAGCTATATTACGGGATTCCATATTCGTCCGGAGCTAAATGTATTATGTGCCAGAGAAAATGCGGTATTACATTGCGATGACCAGTTTGATTGTAGGCAGTGATCTACACTTCGTTCAGTAACTGACTATTACAGAAAATGGGTTTGGTTATCTCCCTCAGTTATAATAGTATAAAAATAAAAGAAAGTTTTAACGTTGGGTTTAATACAAAATTCTCAATTGGGCCTGAAACATTTTCAAAATTTCGACGCAATCATTTAAACTCTTTATAGTTTTGCTTCTTGAATTTTTCAGCGCATTAGAAATCTACCGTTTCAAATACATAACATAACTTTATATTCCAATTTCTAACTACACTTGAAACTTACCACCAGGCCTCCAGAAAAGCCTAAAGGGCCTATTCACAAATGAGCTGAAACTTGCTAATAGCTCCTTGACGTATCCGTCAATGGCGAACCTGGCTAGTAGCGATTGTAAGCGCGAACTTTCTAATAAGCCAGCACAACGAAATAAACAGCCCAAAGGTTCCTTCCCGCGCTCGACTGACCAAGGAATGCTGACCCCGAGGGGGAAGTGCGGGGTATTAGGAGCACGGCCCCATTTCGCGGAGGATATGACTAAATATGAACCCATAAATCTTTGCTGATGAGAAAACTGAGAATTTTGCTACTTTAGCTACTACTTTTACTTTTAGCTACTTTATGTTGCTTTTGAATTAAGTAGCTGCACATGAACTTTATGAAGAAATTCTACAAATGTTGCTGTTGGTGAAACTACAATTAATTTTTTTTTACAATTTTTCTTATATAAAAAAATATAAAGAGTTATTTGGTATTTTTAGAATTTGCTTTAAACGTGTGATATGGGGTACACAAAAATAGGAAATGAAAAGAAAGCCATGGTTCATGACCATCATGGGTAGAGTCTAAAGTCGTACGTATTTTCATGATTTGAATTAGTAAGTTATAATACAACGAATCTAAACCTTGGTTGGATTACGATAAAATTGATTTCACAACACACGTGAAATACAGAAAAGATACAGCATTTAAATAACTTGAAAACCCCAGGAATAATCGTCGTCATCAACTATTTCCTACCCACTGCGGAGTATAATTAGAATTATAATTCTTGGTCTGCACTTCAGCGCGCCATCTTTTCCGGTCCTTTGCAACTATCACAGCCTTCCTGTTGCATCTACAATGCCATCAGACCAGCGACTTAAAAATCTGTCTAATAACAAAGGTAATATTACATAACCCAAATAAAACCATCACCTAAATCAATGAACAAAAAAACTCTTTGATCTATCAGATGAAACTCACTAAATAAGCACTCAGTACAGAAAAGCTTGTATTATAGCTAAGACGTAATCTTCAATAGAAGCTACAAAAACTTTTTCTTTACATCACAAAAGATAATAAAAACAACATTAATCATCCTATAACCCCATTATCCACCATCAAAGCACAGAATAATCCAAATAACTCTTTATAAGCAAATTCTAAAACCCCAAAAGGTAATCCCAGCCTAATCCTCGCCAACAGACTTCATACCTAGACCTTTCCAATCTCTCCAACAATATCTATCGATTGTAACACTGAACCGAACATTGTACTATCCAATCTTATAAAAAGCCCAGTAATCAGACAGGTACCGTAGACTCTATCACGTTAGAATACGGCTTAGATTTGATCGGACACTAAGAGATCATGTACGTGCCAACCCATTTGATTTGCACCAATCCTCTCGAATAAAATGGATGAAACGTGAAAGGGGTGTCAACGCAATGTTCTATTTAGGATGCAAGGGCTTTCACGTGCATTTTAGAGATAGTAAAAAAGGTTTTGTCGGCTTTTACGTCTGTTACGGAGTAGAAAGGAGCAATTCTATTTTGTCTTTTTGAGGCCGGATTCTGGTTCAATCAGAATTTGTTCATTTCGCCCTGTATTTCAAAAGGCGCGACTCTATAGCTGTGCCATCCACGATTGCTACCAATTATCATCCTAAATGTCCTAGTCATAGGTTCTTTGGTGGTAGGTATTCGAACATTATTTTCGTTGGTTTTCTGTATTGTTATTTCTTGTAGCTTCAATTTTAGTCTTTTATCTATGTTACAACAAATAATAGTAATCGTGTGTAATGAATATCTATCTCTCTATTTATTTTTTCAATAATCAGCTATATACTATCAACTATTTCGAATAAACTTCAATTAATTTCATTTCACAAAAACTGAAACACTCAAACAAATGTATATTTTCGACTACATTATTACAAACTGCACGCTGACCCAGTCCGGGTTAAGCAGTTGGCTGGCTGCCAGCTCAGCCTGCGAATTAATAACCGACTATTGTGCACTGTACAGCTCTACCAACTTATATATGCAGTTGGCTAAATGGGAATTAAAACTTTAAAGTACAGCTTTGTTCAGAAACGGCGATGGTGGCTCTCCACTCAACTGCATAGATAAGTTTGTCGTGCTGTTGTATCTACAAACGGAATAACAGATCAGCTGGAGTGGAGGAAATGTTGCTGTGACGTGGCCTGATGTCGTCTGTCAGTCTTAGGATTTCCTCGAGCAGTGGTGGCAACGTTTCTCAGCACGGATATGAGGTAAAGCTGGGCAGAGTCAGATGCAGTTGCTAGAAAATTGTACAAATATTGGTTGTTTTATTTATTTTCTTTTTAGTATTTTTTTACTCACGTTATGACAAAAGCGAAGGTATTTTCTGCGAAAAGAAATGCCTCCTGTTATCAATCATTTATTATTTTCATATTCTGTTTTTTATATTTAATAGAACACAAAAAAGTGTAAAATCTAATACAATTCCATATTTTTACAACATTTCCCAAAAACAACCGCGAAATCCTTGCAAAAAAATTTCATTTTGTTCGTATTACACTGACAGTGTTTTTACATCCAAATCTCCCACTTTACCGGGAGATCCTCAGGTACTCGGGTAAGAGGTGTGAAAAGGTTGCCAAATCGCGGACGCCGCTTCCCCGAGATCATTTTACGAAAATCTCTGACGATACTGGCTTTATGCATTATTCGTGAGTTCTCATGGCCCTTAGAGCTTTTACCCTACCAAGGGTATCTCCCTCATTTTATTCTCGCTCGAGAAAAGGTTACGGAAGAAATGATGGTGTCAAGTTTCCAAAGGCAGAGTGTATAGTGAAGAAAAAATGAAGGAAAGCTGATCCTTCCAGGTATAACCATGAGAAACAAGGGTTAACAAACTACTGTGTAATATGATTTATATAATATGAATACAGTAAGTAGGTAGGTACTTATCTACAAACTCATTATAAAATGTATCCTTTACAATATTTTTTATTCATATATGGTCCCAGTCGACGGATTTTTTTTTAAATTAAATGCTTAATTGATCGCGGTTCTATTTAATTGCGGTCCTAGTAGCCGGAATCATCTTATTTACGCCTGATAGTAATGCTAAAAAACAGCTTTTCCATACATTTTGCCAATTGTCATCGATATTTTTCTCTGGAACAGCTGATTTTCTTCACGATTTCCGTATTTGTTAAAATCCGTACTTGTAATAAAATGTTCTAGTAGCCCTTTTCGACCTAGACCCTTTCCTTATGACCCTGTATTTACTACATATTTTTTGCCAAAAGTCATGCTAAACCTACTAAGATACAAAAACGGTTGGTGTTAATATTTTATGTGAGGATAAAATCTGAGTTTAAATCCGCGGAGCAATGTCAGTAATTTTACACTTAAAAACTTCAAAGCTTCAGTAAAACACCGGCCCTCTTGTGGCCAGTTAAGAGGCCCGTCTACATAATTTGCTCTTAGCTGCAGGCAAAGTGTTACTGAGGTAGGCGTTTCCTCCCTGGCCACGTACTACTTATTACAAACGAAAAAAAAAGTAACCTATGAAAACTAACGTTTTGACACATTTTGTTATAATTAACACGGGAATACTCACGTAAATTAAGTCATTTACTACGACTAGTTTCGATCAGATTCGGTGACCTTCATCAGGTGAGTTACAAGGTTGCGTCTCGCCTGGCATTGAACTAGTAAGAACTAGTTGTACTCGTAGTAAAGGACCTGGTTTTTACGTGAGGATTATTTATTATTTTGTTAATTATATCAAAATAAAGTTTACATAAGATTGAATACGAGATTTGAATACTTTCTTATTTTTTAGGAAAAAAGACATAGAGGTATACGTTTTTATAAATTTAGTGTGGGATGCGTTAATAAGACCCGTACCCGTATTCATAAAAGTAGGTATAATAAAATCACGGCAAAAAATATCCTTTTTACGAAAATATCCTACAGAAAATCGCAAATTGCCTACAGGAAAAAAATCCTTATCAGTCAAAGAAATCTATGCAAACAATTGACCCTTTCATACTCGTATACGTAGCTAAGAAAATATCTGTAACGACATAAATACATACTGGTACATGAACCGGATTGCGTTGCCTCTGACATCGCTGAGTATGGCTGATATATTATGACTGGATCAGAGCGGGGCATTCAAAATGATTGATGAGTTAAAAAACCTACGAGTTTGTCCCGTTTTGTGGGAGAGAGGCAGCTTTTATGGCTGTTGCTGCGACGAGGTTGGCTGATTACCAGGGCGGAAGTGTCACGATAAATGGCTATCAATTTGGTAGCTGAAACCTGTCATTTGTAGCCCAGCGTTGGCTCATTGCTCCAGTGTCTAATTCAACCACATCTCGTTTCCCGCCGCGTACGCATCTGCCGCCTATGGGCTCGATTTTTTAATCTCTCGAAAAAGTATTTTTCGACGTTGGAAGTAATTCTAGGTATAGGACTTCGTTTGAAAGTCTGTCTGGTTTGAATGAAAATACTCATGCTAGCAATTCAAAAATTGCTTCATGTGTGCTGCGTCATAATTTTGTTGCCTATTTTGTTGAGACTGGAATATACGGTAGCCTTGTCAAAAAGTTGGCAATTTTTTTTTCAACCGTTACGTTTTACGTTTTGAATTCCGAACTGGTAGCCAAAACCAAATTAGTAATTTAGCCGCGAGCGAGTACTCCAGTGACCACGCATTACCTAACTATGACGCTAGAATGTCGGCGATTGCACTCACTACTCAACCAAATTACTGGCCTATTCGCTCAACCTTGTCTAAATAACCGTTGGGAAGTTCTGAGATTCGAGTGTGATATTTTAGGATGAAGTAATAATAATAAATAATAGTTTCACACTCATAGCTCCCCGCTAGGATAACCTGTGTCGGAGATGCCATGGAACACACACAAAGACAAGGACAACTAACACCCAGACCTATAACTGGTAGTACAGAACTACAAACAGACTACTTACATTACAGATGTTTGGACTGATTAATAGTCTCTCTAACATATGTACGAAACCTTTATACCAACTGTACACTTTCGCCATAACAAGTTGAGAACAATGTAAAGACCAGACGTTTCCGTTGGCTCACGGGTCGCTTTGTACGGTTGTCGTGTGGTGGCATTTTGGCACTCGAATCGTGCCAAAAACCACGCAAGATTCGAGCGACACCAAGGGACTCGTTTGTTCCGAACTAGAAAATAGACTTGTCGACAGTGTGCTACCGGCATTGAAAACATGAACTCGCCTAGGTACTACTTAGTTACAATTTTTTCTCACAAAAATATTCACGTCGAGTCACACACACGTAGGTAATAGTGTTAATCATTTGGAAAAAATCTAACGAGTATCACCATGACATGGTTGGGTGTGACTTGACGAACTTGACTTTATAATTGTTCTTATAAATAAATAAGTAATTACCGAGTATGAATCAAGAGGCATTAATACGTTTATAACGTAGAAGGTACGTAAAGAAGAGTTACTCAAATATAAATTTCAACAAAATAAAGGCATGGCAACTTTTGACACGGTAAAACGTCCACTTGAAATATTACGCGCGACGAGACCGCAGCCCAGTTCCCCACTGTGTCCCGGATGTCCCAGAATACCCCGGAATGCCCCGGATGTCCCGGTGATTGATGGGTCACTAGAGAATTTTACACTGTCCGTAATTCCGGCCTCCGGGACAAGATGAGTGTGATTTTGAATAAATTACTGACAGCTTACCTGAAAACGTGAAGTGGAAAGAAAATTACTGAAATACCGAAGAGTGCTTTGTAATTTGTGAAGAATGGCCGGAAGGAAAGTCATTTCAAAAATGTGCTTCATTTTTATAAATCTACTACACAATCGCGTAGCATCTTTGAAACTTGAACATTGTTGACATCTTTTTTTGGGTTTTGAACCTCCTTCGGGAAAGAACCCTCCAGGCGAGACTTCGGTGTATTTCATAGTCAATTATTTCATGGTTTTAAAATATTTTGTCACATGTAACACGGGAAAACTCACGTAATATCGAGTCGGCTACCCCGACCACTTTCCATCAGATTCGGTGATCTTTATCAAGACAACCACACCCTTTTCAACCACCGACTCAATATTATGTCAGTGTCCGTGTTAATTATAACAAAAATATTAAAATGGATAGAGATGAAAATAAATTTCATTTCTGTGAAATAAGTACAGTTTAGTAACTAATTGGTAAGTGTGATGTCTTTCATTGATTATTGATTAAAATTAAGCAATGTAATAAACATAAACAATCTGTTTGATTTGATTTGAATACAGATGTAGTTGTCTTCTAGAATTCACCTGCACGTCACTCCACCAAAAAACAATTGCCCGGTCACACCAATAGTCGTCAATGTCCAATGCGTATGCAGTACAAGTGGCCAAAATGGCCGATTGCAGTATTTTAATGTTTCATTTTATTAAAAATCTTTATAATCTGTTTTTTTATAAATAAAACTAAACCTGTGTTTTAATTTTTTTTAATCTGACTTCTCCCATAAAATAATTGAATCGGCGATTTTTTGATACTGTCGTCTTGCCTTTTTATAAGCTCTCCAGGTAGGTGTGTTCCAGCCGCGGTATGAGCGTTTGAAGTCGAATCAAAAAGTTATTAACAGTCGCGGATGAGATTGAGTTCACAGTTTGATTAGCTTGACGTGCGTCGGTCTCGGGGGAACTTGGGGTTATTTGAATTGCATGACGCGGGGTTGAGTGATCCGGTCACGAGTGTTGTCTCAATAGATTAGGGTAAAGAGTAAGTAACTTACTAACTGACGTACTATGAAAACTAGCGTGGTTTTGACACATTTTGTTACGAAAAATCAGAAATCAGAAATATTTGTTAATTTTTAAGTTTAGTAGTTTTTGTGTTTGTTGTAGTTTTTTGTTTGTTTTTTGTCTGAGACCTTCAATAATATGTTACAGGTAACCTTTAGGATTTAGTTTTAGGTAAGGTTAACATCGCTCGTACCTACTACCGAATATAGTTTCTGTACTTACTTTTTGTCCCATTTTGTTAAAAATATTAATAGACTTGCTGTGTCCCGCGGTTTTATCCGCTATCCTACAGGAATAGTTTTTTTTGTAGGTAAAAAATAGCATGTTTGTTAATCGAGAGTAGGTACAAGCTACCTCCATACCAATTTTCATCTAAATCCGTTTAGCCATGTTTTAATTCTTATGTATCGTATCGGTCAAAAAGCTTACGATACGATGCAATGGGAAAGCCACTCAATTTTTTTTTCGGTCTGTACTTTTTTATTTCTTCTTCGTTCTTACTGTTAAAAAGAAATTTCTTGATGTTAAATCGTAATTCAAAAAAGATTTTCGATCTTGTAATATTTCCATATTTTATTTAGGTCGCAAACACTTCGCAATATTGTTAAGAGCAAATTGTATCATGTTGATTTATGTACTACCTAAACGCATAGGTACTTTATAACATACTACATTTTCAGAAAATGCTCGAGTTTGCGTAATATTTCATGTTTATGAATTCGTTTGTTCCGCTGAGATTTTTAAAAGTAAAATGATGGAATTAGGGTCAGCGCACAAGATGCACATATAATCGACTTAGGTACTATTTTTTTTTTTCAAATTCACTATTATTTACTTTTCACCGTAACGTAATTAGTTTTAGTAACCGTTTTAGTTATAAGTGAACAAACGATAAAAATAATTTTCTTAGTAGCTTTTTCTCTCTCGTTCTAACGCAGGCTTAATGTATATCCTATCTCACTCACGCTTGCAGAATTTGTCTGCCCCAGCCAATAACTTCATCATCTGTGGTGGCTCTTACAGCCCCAACACATGAGTTGCGGTGACAGCGTACCATAATAAATAATAGTTAAAAAAAAACTAAAAAAACACGCTTTTTATAAAAAACCGAACTAAAAAAATAGAAAATAAAATTTTATAAAATTAAGAATAGGGTTGAAAATTTCAATAAATATAAATTAATAATAGTGTAAATAAATGAATATATGTTTTTTATTTTTAAAAAGCGTGGTGTGCATGGGTCAATAGATATTATATATTTTGTAGATACATTTTGTATTGACAGACATGAGTAGAGTGATTAGCATTTTGATAATATCTTAGAAAGCACCCCACGCTTTTAAAAAAATAAAATACATATATTTATTTATTTACACTATTATTAATTTATATTTATTGAAATTTTCAACCCTATTCTTAATTTTATAAAATTTTATTTTCTATTTTTTTAGTTCGGTTTTTTATAAAAAGCGTGTTTTTTTAGTTTTTTTTTAACTATTATTTATTTTTCGCTTTTTAGTTCGATTTGCTAACTATTAACCATCCTTAATATGTACAAATGTGTTGGTGTTATCCGATTTTGGCCGTCTGCTCAAGCAAATTAAAAATAAAATTGATGCGTAACAAAAAATATTGAGCAAAAAGATTTGTAGCCGCGTGGTTTCGATCCTCAGACCTCATAAAATAAAATTGATGCGTAACAAAAAATATTGAGCAAAAAGATTTCTAGCGCGTGGTTTCGATCCAGGGACCTCTGGGTTATGAGCCCAGCACGCTTCCACTGCGCCACTCTGTTCTCTGACACCAAGGACGAAATTACCATTTGTAAATTAAACGGTATTAAAAGTTAAAGAAACTTTATAGAAAAAAGCGTGTTAAAAAAATTAATAGTTAAAAAAACTAAAAAACACGATTTGTTTAGTGTATTGTCATCGGTCCTCGATATATCTACAAAGTTTGAAAGAAATCTGACCGTTTAAAGTGGGTCAAAAACGCGCTCAAAGGAGTCGGTTACATACAAACAAACATACAAACATACAAACATACAAACATACAAACATACAAACATACAAACATACAAACATACAGGTGAAGCTAATAAAAGCGTGTTAAAAACATTGCAATATCACGTTACGTACTAACAACAGATTTTCATGACACGAACGAATAATGACTGTACTGTTTTTCGAAATGTGTGAACTGAAAATATTGAGCTTAATTTTAATATTTCAATTGGTATATTAGGTGGCCACATAAATATTTATCGTGAATTACTTGTTTGGAAAATATAAAAAACAAGAAATTTAGTATAAATTGGGGTTAAAAAATACCAACACTCACATACGTTCATATCTCTTTTTTTTTATAGAATAAATGTCTCAGAAAAAAAATGTTAGCAACACCATCATCACTTTCAGCTCAAACAATGGCTCACTGCTGAGAACAATAACCTTCTTTACTTGGACGCCACTTATCCTGGTCCTATCCGATTGTCGACCAAAAATAAAACGGTTTTTTTAGGACGAGTTGATATTAATTTCAATCGTTGTTTTTTTCAATTCTAAACATTTCAAAGTCAATCAATGATTCTATTTCAACATCCTTCACCTCATAAACAAACTTTCAAATTCCCACAACTTTCCAGCTCCAGCCGCCCCAAAACAACCTCGACCATAAACTTGTTTTTATGAAAACAATCTACGTAATACTAAGTTGCAAATAGTGAGCACTCCATCGTGGAAGGAGCTTCGTGAATAATACATACACTCCGCGATGAAGGCTCCAAACAAAATAGGTAACTGGGATGTAGCGCGCTGCTAGCTATTTATTTTGACTAGCTTTTATTTTACAAGCTTTTACTTCAATAATGGTCTTCACCTCGGGTTTTTAAACAAACGCACTTGACATACAATCTTGGGCTTTTCAAGATCAGAGTGAATTGGTATCATCTAAGACTGCGTGCTTCATCTTCGACCACATCGTCGCTTATTAACAAGCGAGTTGGTGGTTAAACTGTGGTGACCAAACTCGCCACAGCTCGACTCTTTGGTGGCGCGCTGGCCGGTGATAAAAAGTAGATCGCAATCAGATAGTTTTATATTTTCGTTCATGTCAATATTTTGCACAATATGTTTGATAATTGTTAACAAGTGATCTCTTCCAGACATATTATTTCAGTCAGAGTTAATGTTGGGTATAATACACAACACACGATAGGCAAATGGTTATAGCAAGAGAGATGAAAATACTCATCACAGGGATAAAGAAAGGCTGTTAATAATCATGATAATTAAAACTATATACCGTCCATCTAAAATTTTGCTCAAATAGCTAAATCTTAAACATAAAACGAAATCTTAAAAAACATTTTTCACTCTTCCGTTGCTCTGAAAAGCCGTTCAAATTTATACGAGCCATAAAATACTTACAATGCCTGAACGCTGTCAGCAATGTTCCCAAATCTGTCTGTATAAAAACACCGCTTCCATTGCCCCGACATTACCGCAGAAATAAAGTGCAAATACCGGCCTCTGACAGTACAAAATGTAGGCGCAAAAAATTGCGCTCGAGCTACCACTTCTCATTCGCCTCTCGTCTCTCGGCTGCTTTAAATAAAAAGCCATTATATTTATCTCTTCTCACAGTAAAGCTACTGACACACGTGCTTAAAAGTTGCATGCTATTTGTGTGCTTATAAAAGCTTGCTTAAAAGTAGCATGTTTTTAAAAACATGCTTTAACAAATCATTTTAATTTATTTTTTTAAATAAGCTTTTACTGCATTGTCATCGGAGTTACACACGTAGGTATACCGCGAATTTCAGCTCAATCGGACATCGAGCAGTGGTTCAAAATTGAGTTGCAAGATTTCACCCGAACAACCATAGTTACACACATTGCAAGTTAAATAAAAGCTTTTTAAAAGCATGGTCTTCAACATTTGTTGCCTATAATGCATGCATGCATGCTTTTTTCCATAAAACGTTATTTATGTCTTAACTTTTGGAAAAAGAACCTTTGGGAACATTACTTTTCACGTTGGTGTGATCAGGCCCAGAATTCTATCTAAAAATAGTAGACTATTCGATACATAAATGTATGAAGCGCGGGCCTAAATCGAAACTGCATTTGTTTGTATATTTTTGTATCAAATTGGTTCTTGCTGCGTATTTTTCAATAGAATTATTACTACGCAGCAAACCCTCCTGTATTCGCGCCTCTGCTCTGGCAGCAAGCTCAAAAATTAAACGACTGACAATTTCTAAACATAGGTACTAGAAATGAGCATGTTTAAATACATGCTCTTAAGTAGCAGTTGCGAAATAAAAGCTTGCTTTAGTGCTAGTAATAAGCAAGTGTGTCAGTGCCTTAACGGTTTACTTTAGTGCTAGTAATAAGCAAGTGTGTCAGTGCCTTAACGGTTTACTTTAAATCTCTTTGTATGAATTGTTTCGTTGCTTCAGAACCGCATACGTTTTATTACTGAGATAAATGGGCTCTGGGATTTTTATGTCACTTTTGTATACTTAACGAATTTACGTAAGCAATGTTGAATTTCAGCTATAATTTCAAATTATTCATTTAAGACTAAATAATTTTGTAAGAAGCTAGAGATTATAACAAAATGTCCTGAAATAAATAAACGAAATGTTACGTTTAGTTTAGCTATGCTCAATTCTACTATCATAACGTACTAGTTGTATTTATTATAATTGTGAAACTTTTGTGTTGGAATGTTTGGTACTCAACCACGGAAAAACGGAAGTATGACTTTGAATAAAAATTTGGTATGAAGATAGTCTATATCCTAAATTAACACAAACGATAGATGAATTTTAACGGATCTTGCAATATACCTATAGAAGGCTAAACTGTTTCTTAGTGTGTATATAAATGCTGGTATAAAGCTAGACTGCAATTACAGCTATTTCCTACTATCTTGTCAGCTAGCACGAGTGAATACTAACATGCAACTAATATTTTCTTCTTTTTTGTCCTCGTCCCCCTGGCCACTAGCGTGAATTTTTATTTTTATTTTGGTGATCCTCTTTCAATGTCTACCAAACATTTTAGGTGACTCTACTTTTTTGTTATGATTAATTACGGCCTTGCTTTGTTTTGTTGTTAACATTTTTTTCTGGAACACTCCTAATAATGTTTTGCGTAAAAGCAATATTTGCTTGTTAGGTTAGGTTTGAATTTTTAGTTTCTCTAGAAATGTTGCAAATTACTCTAACTTATTGTCATAATGACGTTGGAGAGAATTAGGTATATTTGCAATTACTTTTAGTTTAGAAATAAGTAGATAACTTTAAAACAAAAGATAAATATAGTTTTATTAATAGGTAGTTTAAGTGACGTCCTTAGAGGACTTATAGCGACGTCATTGAAAATGCTCAAAGCGTCAAATACAAATATGTAAGCAAATTACAAAATCTTTCGATACTTAATCTTACATCTTTTAGCTTATAACAATGGGGAGTAGCTGGTTGGTTGAGTTTTCTTTTTATTGTGAACAAAAACTGACTCGCCAACCTAAAGTATAATATTTTATTAATATAGTATAAAGACCAAAAAAATCTCTTTATTGACGTTCCTAATAAAGAAACTCACAGACATTGAACGTGTCTCAAACATTAGAGTCCTTATTCTTGTACCATCCGATAAAATATCGTATGCTGTAAATATATATTTATCACTCTCACTTTATCTGCCAAATTCGAATCTTTGCATTTACTTACGGTAAGTTAATTTATAGAGACCGTTTTGAAATCTAATAGAATAGTTTAGTAAAACAATTTACCAAACAGTCGGGATTGTACACTATTGCCTACTACCCAACATATTTAGAGCTTACCGCTTAGCCTATAAGAACCGACAGACATATGATAGTGCCTACTACACAAAAAATAATAGTAAATAGTTTTTTTTATTAAAAACTACATTAACTTAAATTAAACGAACGTAAGTCTAATGACACATTAAATAGACTCCGGCTGTTTTATTTATTGGAAACTTCAGTCGCAAAAGATGCCTATATAGGGTTATACGGAAAAGGTCCGAAAAGCCGAAAAGGGCTCATAATAATGAACAAATTTTACTATATAACCAAACCAGAATTCGCGAAAGAAAATCAGCTGTTCCATAGTAAGTATATGAAATATTTTTTTACCAAAATTACGCATAGCACGAGAATAAGGCCCCTAATCTCTTCAGAATATTCTTCAAATAAGAGACCAAAATCTTAAATAAAATTAATGAAATACGTCTCCGAGAAGTCTATTGGGATTATAGCCATTATAAGTAGGTATAATAATCACGTAATTTCTATTCAATTGTAAATGAAAAAGAAATTACTACGAGAGGAACTAAATTAGTTTAGAAGCCGCAATTTGGTTTAGATTCAATGTGAATTGTAAAACTAATTTCTCTATTCATTTGAGTTTCAAACGTTGATAGAATTTCTATTCAATTTAAGCGAGATTATTTCACTTCACACCAGTTTTACATTGGAAAGTATTACTGTGTATTTGTTACCTTTTTACAACCAACAAACCAAACCAATCTTAGTTAAAGGCAAATAAACTTATACAGGGTTATACAGAAAGGGTATGCTAAGTGAAAAAGGGCTCATAGTACTCATCATTTTGAACAAGTTTTGCTATAGGGTAGTTTTTTTTGGCTTCACCTGGATCTAAGGCGGCTATATCAGCCTCTCTACTTGATCTGAGTCTGTCATAAAATGGAACTGAAATAAGTGTTTTAGATTACAAAATAAGTTCGGTAACCTTAGGACGTAATGTTGTATGGATGTGTCGTTTATGGATCGGAAACTATGAGTTAAGAGTAAGATTCTTCACGACGCTCTGTCTTTTATGATCTCTATCGTAATAAAAACTGATATTTTTATCCATAGTTATATAATGACGAGATAACGTTTGTATGTATTTATGTAGACTGTAGAGGGTAGTTTCCGAAACTACTCGTCTTATTGACCGAGCGAGCGAAGCGTCTTTGTAACGACTGGCCAAAATTTGCATTCATCAGTCCGGATGTTAGCGCATATAAGCGACTCTGGCGGTATTGTATCACACAGACCAACGGTGACGGACCAGCATGAAGATCGCGGTGAGTACCCACATTACCTACCTACAAGGTGGCTTTTATAGCTCCTAAGATAATTTAAAATAATTAATTTAATAAGCAACTGAATTTTGAACCACTTCCCGATGTTCGATTGAGCTGTTTGGTAATTATAATTAAGTATATGTAGCTGTGTAACTCCGACGACAATGCAACCAAAGCTTGTTTAAAAAACGTTTTATTATCAGTTTACTCATTCAATGAACAACTACATTATTGTTCCAGATATTATTAGCACTCCCACACCCACACTCTCCGCAGAGTGACTTAAAGCCAGACATAGAGCAGGCAAATAGTGAGGAGAATCCCAGCAACAAACCCCGCACGAAGCCCTACGTCACGTACCCAGACCCTGTCACCTTGCTCTGCGACTCCAGGTTCAAAACTCTCTCGTGCTGGTTTCATCCGGCGCCCATTTATCATGATGACGATTAGCTCTATAATATTCTGTTTCATTTCGTAAAATGGTAAAACAATTTGCTGAACGATATCCAATTTGACAGAAAATCACACAATTTCATATAATAAATTTCCAGTATGAACCAGTTTCTGGTTTACGAAATACACCTCAGCTGGCTGTACTGTACCCTGCGGTTCGAGATAGATAGATAGATAAACTCTTTTTTGTTCACCCCAGTGAACAATTGCAAACAAAGGGATAGTAACACTTAAAACTATTGTAATTTGAATTAGATTAGATTGCGGGTTGCGAATGTGAGCACCGCGACAACAACAAAAAAAATATGTAAATTACTAAATCCTGAATAAATAAATAAAAAGTGAGCGTTGATGAAAATCGGTGATGGTGCCTATGCGCATTAACACATATCAATTTCAAATTTTATTAAAATCGGTTCAGTAGTTACAGAGATACGTGGCTACAGACATTCACAAACACAAACTTTCATATTTATAATATTAGTAGCAAGTAGGATAATAATATTATCAATAATCATATTACAATTCAACCAAAGCGGCCATTTTAGACTCACTGAACCAAAACCAATGCCATTTAAGTTGTAAAAATTTGTAAATGTTAATAAATTCAATTGTAATAGTAAAACTCACGGACCGTGGAGTCTGTGGTGTTTAATAAACTTACTAAAAAAAAAAACCAATGCCATTCAAACGCCACCCACAATGCCCAGGTACAACCAAGAAGTAAAGCGCCGCACAAACGCTAGTCTCGAAAGTCCTGCAATAAACCGGGATATAAAACTGCGATCGGCTGTACGAGTATCTCTACTATCGTAACTCCGTAACTACATTGTTAACGTCTTTAACTGTTCCATACAAATTGTAGCACAATTATACAATATACAGGGTGGAAACAGTATTAGATAAAAAAAATACATTGAAGCCACAGAAACGCTCTTAGAAGTCACTAAATGATTCTTCTAAAAACTTTTCTTACCCAAAGATTTTATTTGTTATTAAATTGGCAGATTCTAATAAAATATAATGAAGGACTTATATACTTACAGGGTTATAAAGAAAGGGTATGCTATGCCGAAAAGGGCTCAAACTACTCATCATTATGAACTTCCATTATGCGACCGACCCGGAATTCGCGAATAAAAAGCTGTTACAATTCATACATTACATACATTTTGTCGAGTGTCACTGACATTTGCCTATGAAATCGCTGATTTTTTTTCGCGATATCAGGGCTGGTCTGATATTAAAAGTCATTCATAATGATGAGTACTATGAGTCCTTTTCAACCTTTTCCCCTTTTCTTATGGCGCGAGATTAAATAAAGAATACGTAACCTTTACCCTTACTGTCTAATACACTTTCCATTCTGTATATCATCCTCTAGAGAGGCAATAATAGAAAGATGCTCTGATTCCTGAGCCTTGCAGAACTAGTAGGTAGTTAAAATAATCTTTTTCCTCTTTATTCTTTGAAAAGTACAAAGAATCGTCGTAATTGAGTAGATATTTTATTGCAAGAGAACTCTTTTACTTGAAGATGTTCTTTAAAATAGCAAGTTCAATTTTTAGTTCATCTTCAAAAGTAAAATTAATGGTTATTTTAAAACTTGCATTTTTAATATCTATATATATTTTTTAAATTAATATGTTTACAAACTACTCCGTGATTTATCTACCTCTAGTTTATTTTCCCCTCGGTTCTATGATTTCGCATTTACAATTCTCGAAGGGAAAAATAACGCTAAAAAATATTTTTTAAAGTCAGGATAGTTCAGGATTAAGCTTCACTAAGTCTTATGTTCTAGTGACTGTCTCGCCTCAGTTTATAGAAACCGAGTAACCGTTCGAAGGCACTGTCTCGCCACTGTACTCGATACGTGTATTCAACCCACTATTTACCTAAAGATAAAACACAGATGTGCTGATATATTGCACTGATCCTAAATTATTATTTTTATTTAATGCGTAATTAACACCTGCACAATATCACAAAACATTTTTGTCTTAAACTATCTTTGAGAACCACTGGATTGGGCGAAAACGGTAGGATTTAGAAACGTTACGTGTAAGCTATGTCGTGCGTGCGATGAATCTCTACGTAAAGATAAAGCTTCTAACAAGAATTATGCCTGTTATACAAATATACGTATTCATCGTTCTACACAGGGATGTAGGTAGGATTTATCTGAGGGGTGAAGTAATTATTGCCTTGAATAATTAATATGCCATTTTGCACATGGTTTTTACTCGTAATCAGTAATCCGGATGAATTTTGAAGGATCATTTTCACTTAAAAATATATACAAGGTTATAAAGAAAACGGGATCAACCCGGAATTCGTGAAAAAATCAGCTGTTTAATAGAAAAATGTCAATGACATTAGACAAAGTATGTGGAACAGCAGCTTTCTTTTCTCGTTTTTTTTTTATTCTGTTATAGGCTTGCGTTTGACCGCCATCTCGCCTGATGGTAAGCAATGATGCGGTCTACGATGGAGCACGCCGGCGTCTGAGATTTCCGAGTTTGTCCTGTAGTAAAAGTTGTTCATAATGACATGATGATTATTAACCCTTTTCGGCTTATCCATACCCTTTGCTTATAACCCTGTATATATTAAAGTCAAAATACTTTATTTCTTAGAAGTACCATTGGTACCTCATTATTACACTAATACTTAGCATTTTTTTATCCATTACTGTAGGTTTTTTGCTCCTTTTCGTTCACAGTGCGGTACCCCACTAGAGCCCCACCTTAGTCCGTCAGACATCCCACATAACACTATTTGTCGTTGGTAAGTGGGTGCGTTGTTTGATAGATGGTCGGATGTTGTTTTAGGGAATGGTTTCTGGAATCTTTTTATCGTTATGTTGTATAACACGAGCTTTAAAGGGTTTACAGATGAGTATTTGATTCTGACAGAGTCAATGCCTTACTTATAAAGACTCTACTTAAAATCTTTGTAAGACATTTCACGTCAGCGAGAAGTTTTCAGAGCTATTTAAATAGTGACTAACATAAGCAAAAAAAAAAATCAGCTGTATAATGTAAACAGCTGATTTTTTTTTTTGCTTAGTTGCCGAGTGTCATTGATACTTTTCTATGTCATTGATATTTTGTCATTGAATTCCGGTTTGACTCTGTAGTAGAAGTTGTTCATAACGATGAGTACTATAAGCCTTTTTCCCCTTAGCATACCCTTTCCTTATAACCCCGTATACGAGTACACCTAACAATAGAACCCTCTAAGCAACAGAGTAAAATAAAAACTCCAAACAAAAGATCTTTAAAATATTTCTTTCCAGCTCTTCCAGTTTCCAGTTTCCAGTTATAAATAAACCTCAAGGCTGTTAAACCAGAAGCAAACATTTTATTTAAAACCCGAACCTTTTCCCTAATAACCTAATGTCAATGACACCGAGCGGTCGATCTCGTTCATTTTTCTAGCCCAAATTAGTAACTCGATATACACTCAAGGCTTCGGTAACCTTATAGGTGCCATTTAAATGGTAATTTACCCAACACTGGGCCGGATAATTAGTTGCAGTAGCTTAGCTCATATTTAAAAAAATACAGATTTTGTACTCTCACTCAAAAAATACAATGTGAATCGGTTTGGTGTAGGCAAGCGTACTCCATCGTAGTAAGCATCATTGCTTACCATTAGGCGAGATAGCGGTCAAACGCAAGTCTATCATAAAAAAAAAATACAAAATTAACTATAGTGCAAGCTCTGACACTTTCATTAAATGGATAAATATATGAGTGAAATAAATTACCTCAATTTTTAAAAGCTTTAGAATGAACAATGTAATAAAATGTTCATTACGATCCGATGTTCAACAGCCAATATTTATAGCTAACTTTTCTTTGTTTTCGTACTATTAAAATAAATTCTAATTAATTTTTCTTCGTAAACAATGTTGTTTAATGCTAATAAACCACACAACAGATTTCACTCCATATCATCGAACTCGTTCCGTTCATTCATCCCTAAAATAACTGTCAAATTACGACCTTCTGTTCATTCCTTTCAAACGTCAATGTCATAAAATTGCGTGAAATCGCCTCCGTGTGCGTGCCCCATTTCAGGCTTGTCGAAACCTACTCACTTTCATTACAGACCACTTCAGAAATATCAGGTAAAATCCCGGAGATTAATGCGGGACAACGGCGCGGGATTTAAAGGGATCCCGCACTGATTGCCCGTTCGCGGGACCGCAATCTCTGATTAGGTGAGAGGAGCTCCAGACCGAGGATCGGAAGTCGGGCATTAAGTGTAGGCACAATGACGGCTGTTCATAATACCTGGGTCGCAGAATAATAACCCACCTCCAGGTATCTGATTCGAGAAGTCGTTTCAAGGCTTTGAGTTTGATTTGTTTTGGGCTGGACTTCGGTTGTGCATTTATTTCGGTCGCTGGTTGTTCGAGTTTGAATAATTGTAGAACCCTTTCGGTTAAATTATGATCCTATCTTTGACTCACGTTTCAACCGTCGAGTTGATATAATACTATTGTATTGGTATCTTATTGTACTCGTATTAATTGTTGTAAAAAGTCATGAAACGAAAGATGTAAGGTGCGATATAAAGTATTTTACACCGAGGGATGCGACGGTCTCAGAGTGTAGAACAAATCTGCGATCATATGTTTGTTTGTATTGTTTTTTGTTTGATTAATCCACGAGGGATTATGAAGACACAAGGGTTGCCAGGTAGGTCTTAATTCGCCGTGAACTACTAATAAATAATTACAACTTACAATTTACAACATATATATATCCTTTTTAGATTTCCAAATGAAACCAAAACTGAAAAGTAGGTACAGTTACAGTGTGCTCGGTTCCCTTTGACCTTTTATTCGGAATCCTTAAACCATAACACTATTTTGTACCCGAAGAATGACCGGCCGAGATTATCGGCGATCTTCAAAGCAATCACAGCGGAAACAAGATAGTTGCGGCCGAGAATACTTCTGTATCGGTTATCTGGGTGTATCGGTAAATAAAAGCGATTGTCAGCTAGATATGATCGTGTTACTGGTTATTGAATCAGGCGAGCGCTAGTGCTTGCTTGAAGGTTTGATACAGCGCGAGATATTATTTGTATATCTACAAAGAAAGATCTTCTGCGGTGTGACAATGACAATCCTTGTACAATGTAAAGAGACGCGCAGGTACATTATTTTTAGTTGTAACCATCGAAAGGTGTTATCTCTAAAACATGCTGTAAAAAATGGTAATTGATGGAGAAATCTTTGAATAGACATAAAGAGAAAAAAAACGAATACATACAGTTAATAATAAAAGCGTGTTAAAAATAGATCTTCCTTTTCTCTTTTTTTGGAATCAGTTGAATAGAGTAAACCTGTGTAGATTTCAAATTAAAATTAGCGGTTTCCCGGAAACTTGTCAAGTTTAGAAAACGGTAGTACAGCATGTTCCGCTGCGCCGCCTGTAGTGTCACGATCGCGAATACTGTGGAGACAACTTTGATAAGAGAACGAGAACAGCTACTCGCCGATGTCAATGATTTTTCAATAGTTTCAAGCATTGAAAAAAGAAATCACTACTTTTAATAGTAGATAGTGGTAGTTTAAAGGTTGTTTACTTATGGCTTAAAAAGTAACTTTAAACAAGGTTTATCGGAAAGGTGTATTAACACTTCTACGCGTCAAAGTGAACAACTTTTAGAACAAAAGTTTGCTAAATTTAAGAAAGAAAATATTAAATCTCCATTTAAAATTGATCACGTGACTAAATATTTTGTATAGAGACTAGATTTTTTTTCTTTCTTTTATGTAGCAAACTTGTGTTCACTTTCACGTGTAAGAACACCCTTTAATATTACTACACCTTTCCCTTACACCTTTTATAGGCTGAGTGGCTAGCCATAACAATGTTTAGGCCGTCTAAAGGCTTCTGGTAAGCATGACAGCTATTGTTATAGGACAAACAACCGGGTCAACAACTTTACCGAGTACAGAAACGTTTATTCACGACAACACACGGGCACGTTACACATACGAGTATATTGATACATTACTTACAACTAAACAAAAGAAAACATAGATTCAAAACAAGAACATTATTTTTACAAAACAAAAAACAAAAATCGACTTCAAAAGACCGACTATTGAGTTATTCATATATTTGTCGCGCACGTACTTAATGCAAATTTAAGACTTATATGGTTTTCTCATGGATACCATTATCAGAACTGGACTAAATTGGAATGGGACCAAATGGGAAGCGTCAGCTTTCTAATAAAAAAAGAATCATCAAAATCGATTCACCCAGTCAAAAGTTATGAGGTAACAAACATAAAAAAAAAAACATACAGTCGAATTGATAACCTCCTCCTTTTTTGAAGTCAGTTAAAAAGAAGATCGTATCTAAACTTAATATGGTAAAGAGGAAGGATTTGTATTTTTGAATGTTCGTAACGTATAAACTCTAAACAACTAAACCGATTTTTTAAATTCTTTCATCAATATAAAGCTACATCGTTAGTGAGAAACATAGATTATATTTCATACCCGTGCAGAGGGCAATTCGCTAGTATTAAATAAATAAATAATGTTGGCACGAAACCGACCCCAACTTAGCATTGCTGGTTGTATCCAACCAGCGCTGGTTTCTGTTTTCTGTTTACAACCTAACACTTTCGTAGTAAAATTAGATTATAGAGTCGTGGTCACCTCGGTGTCATCCCCACGACCTCAAGTCCTATAATACAACTCTGCTGTCACAGGATCTCGTTTAATTTCCTCTCGTACATGTCTGTAGTATAATTACGTGGAAGCCTTTACGATGGTGTTTTTGCAAGCGTTCATTAGTTGCGGCTTATTAGAAGGGTGGAATTCCTAAATAAACAGCCGGCGGTATCGTCGGCTCTTTTGTTGTGAAACTTTGACTTCATGGGACTACATTATTTATGAGGAGGTCAAAAAATGTTCTTAAATTAGATGTTTTCAATCGGTGAAATGGCGAAAATATCGATGAACATACACAAAAAAAAAAAAACATTCGGACTAACATAGAACCTCCTCCTTTGAACGATAAAATATCGTTTGAGACAAACACTGAAGCCTCACTGAAGATTCTTTATGAAGTATCACACGATTCTATAAGAAAATCGATGTCCTACAAAGATTACATCAGAGCACCCACATCAAAGGGCTGGATCTCCCTCTCCGCCCCATTAGCTTGCTATGACCATAGTTCGTTAAAAACCAGTAAGATAACTTTATATTTGAAAGTAAATCATGAAGCATCGTCGACGACTAAGCATAATTACTATAAAATTTCCGACTTTGAAACGGCTGAATCGATTTGATAAAACATGTCTAAGAACCAGCTTTCAAATAAAAAAAACGGAACCAAATCGGTTCACCCATTTAAGAGTAACGGCGCCATAGACAGACACACAAAGCGCTCAAACTTATAACTCCCCCTATGTTTTTGTCGAGTGTTGAATTTTTACAAAACAAAAAACAAAAACCGACTTCAAAAGACCGACTATTGAGTTATTCATCTATTTGTCGCGCACGTACTTAATGCAAATTTAAGACTTATATGATTTCTCATGGATACCATTATCAGAACTGGACTAAATTGGAATGAGACCAAATGGGAAGCGTCAGCTTTCTAATAAAAAAAGAATCATCAAAATCGATTCACCCAGTCAAAAGTTATGAGGTAACAGACATACAAAAAAAAAAAAACATACAGTCGAATTGATAACCTCCTCCTTTTTTGAAGTCGGTTAAACAATAATAATATTCTAATATTCTTAACATAAGACTAAGTAACTATTACCTAATCTGTGCCGTAAGTAAGTTTGTATAGGTCGTGCCCTGGTGTCAGAATTTTTAGACAGCCCCGAAAAGGTTTGACATGGCTTTGCGGTTGTTGTGTTAAGGCAAACAACCGGGGGTTGTTATGGGACAAACAACCGGGACCTACAATTTAAGGCGTTATCTAAACCGCAGTAGCGGTCATATACCGACCGCATCCTATCGTAATACAGGGTTATTCATAAAGGGTATGCTAAGCCGAAAAGGGCTCATAGTACTCATCATTACGAACAACTTTTACTATGGGACCAACCCAGAATTCGCGAAAAAAAAATCAGCTGTTCCATACACTTTGTGTAGTGTCATTGACATTTTTGTATGGAACAGCTGATATTTTTTTTGCGAATTCTGGGTTGGTCCCATAGTAAAAGTTGTTCGTAATGATGAGAACTTTACTATTAGCCTTTTTCGGCTTAGCATCAGTCCCCCCCGAATGGGTTTCCCGCCTTTCCGTGGCGGGGGGGATAAGTAGCCGTGGCACTGAGCCCGGTGAAACGAAGAGGAACCCAAGGTGGGGCCTTCCGCGTGTCCCTCTGGCAGCAGAGGGCTGATTAGCAGAGGGCACAGCGGATGAGCCGGGGTCTGAGCGATGGCTCGGACCACCAGGGGGGTTTTCCTTGTGCTCCTCGCCGCGTGTGGGTCGCGGTCGGGAGTGCAAGGAAAGGAGGAGGGTCTGAGTGTGGTAGACGCCGGGGGATGCGGCGCTCCACACTTGGACGGTGGCATTGCTGCCACCGGTGACGAGTGTGGTGGACGCTGGAGGAAACGGCGCTCCACGCTCGGGCGGTGACAGCGGTGCCACCAGGAGGGTTTTCCTTGTGCTCCTCGCCGCGTGTGGGTCGCGGTCGGGAGTGCAAGGGAAAGAGGAGGGTTCCTTTTGCACCTCGCCGCGTGAGGTTTGCGTCCGGGTGTGAAAGGAACGTGGGCTTAAGGCGGGGTGGGTGGTGCTAACCACACTGCCCACCACGTGCGAGCGAGCGGGGCTGGGGAGCGAGAGGGCGGTTCGCCCGTCTCCTTGCTCCTCGGCAGTGGGGTTGCCGGTAGAGTCGGGGGACTCTCCCGGCCTGCACGACCCCAAACTGTCTGGGGGTTGATCCTGGGGAACAGGGTCACCCCGCCATGGGTGCAGGGGGCCCTAATCGGGCCCGTCGCCGGGGCAAGGTGGTCAATGCTAACGCGACACCACCTTGCCCTACCAGGCGGACGATGAATTCCCCAGTGGTTTTAGTGGGTATGCCGCCACTAGGGCGGAAACTCCCACATAACCACCCTGCCTCCCCCGGGGCGGGCGTGGTATCCATAAAGGATTTCCACTGGGTAAACAAAAAAAAAAAAAAAAAGCAATTTAGCATACTCTTTATGAATAACCCTATATAGTATCTACCTCCTAGTTACATTATAGCTGGAATATAAAGGTTGGAATATATAGGCTATACTTTTTACGAATCTAATTTTAAACAATTTTTTTTTTTCAAAATTGTGATCTAACAACGCCTTAAATTGTCACCGCAATTGCACATGTACCAACTACAGCCCAATCGGGAAATAATTCAAAATTAGTATGAAAATTAAGTGGTTTTTAACATTTTGTTATATAATAATTAATATGGGACTACTTTTTTGGTATTTTTGTATTAATTGCAACAAAATGTCTTCTCTTAGTTTTCAACTCTTTTGTAATGTCACTTAAAAAAAAAAAAATTTGAACAAACGCTTGGAAAAGGACTGTGTTTTCAACTCTTCTCTATTGTCACTATAACGAATGAAATCACTTAAACAAGCGCTTGGAAAAAGACTCGAGGTAAGTCGATATGATTGATTACTGATGGCACACTGGTAAACCGATTAACAGCTGCGGCCAAGATCACAAGCCGAGTGGAAAATCGACATCCAGCGAACAATTAGCGATTGTTCGAGTAATGTCTCTGCGGCAGCTATTGGACGTGAATCGACGGCTTCTATTTGTTTACGTGTCACGAAATTAAGCGAAGTAGCCCTGGAGGGGGCAAAATGGGGATTAATTTGGATTAACGCTGGTTTTGACGTCCGTTGATTGGTTTACCATGGTCTGTGGTAATGCTTAACATGTGCCTCCTGATTGAGTTTAACTCGATGTTTGATAACAAGCAAGTAAATAAATAAACGTTTTACACTCATAGCTCACTAGGATACCCTGTGCAGCGGATGCCATGGAACACACACAAAGACGAGGACAACTAACACCCAGACCCAGAACAGGTATTTATATATCATTCAAACATCTGCCCGGCTGGGAATTGAACCAGGGATCTCTGGCCTATAAGTGGAAAAAAACTGATAAAATCTTCAAATGGTTGAACATTATTAAATAGCATTGTTATTATTTTTAAGTTGTGGACTACTGTCTCATAAACAGATTTTGAATTTGAATTATCTTGTATCATAGTTAAGAACTTTCTCGATCAAGTCTCATGTTAAAGAAAACACCGCATTAACATCTCAGATAAACCTAGAGATAAAGATGGAGCACTATGTTTGCTTTGGGTGAAGCCAAGAACTCCTCTACTCTTGCGTGTACGTACAAAATCTCTACAGTGCCATGAGTAAGGGAGTATTGATATGTCAACGTGTGCGTCTTTTGTATGTATACCTACGTATATCTGAGACCAACATCGGTCCATTCATTTGGAAGGTACGATGCCACAGACAAACAAACACACGTTATATTCTGATAAAACCCTTCTTTTTGCGACGGATGTTATAATAATAATAATAATCATTTATTTCAGACCAGGTCCACAGTCATATCAGTTCCAACAAATACAAAATAAAAATTAAAACATTAAAAAATTAAAAGCGAATTATTTGGATTGGTACATGTCAATTCTATAATTAAGGAAATAAAATCAAATGTCAAAGAATAAAATAAAACAATAAAATAAAATAAAATAAGAATAACAATAAAATAAAATAAATTATAAAAGGTTTCTGTTTTCTTTCATCCAATTCCGTCTAGCTATCAGTGCGAACTAACAATCATGCAGACAAACTTTCGCATATTTAATCTTAATGTGATTAGTGAGATGTACGAGTAACAACCTGCGGCAGTTTCACAGTAACATTTCAAGATCCTAAAACAGAGAACAGCAAAAGTAAAGCAGAATACACAACGGAGGGCCACAACTCGGAAGAGTTCGTTAGAGGTTACCGGTGAGAACTCGAGTTGTAGTGCCATCGTGTAGGTACTTGCACGCACCCTTATATCGGTTCTCTAGTTTATTTTATAATTTCATGTAACTTTGTAGTTTTTAATACTAGCAGCGTCCTGCGGTTTCACTACCGTACGATAATAAAAAACGGGGTTAATGAAAACTATTAATTATTTGAGAACCAAAATTTGAAGTCAGAGACAATTTCGGAGCTATCATTTTAAATCTATACTTAGTTTATTTCTTAAAAATAGATAAAACCCGAATTCTATAATGAATAATAATTGGTTCTTTAAATTATCTCAGTGCTTCTGCACTAAACTTAAAACATCACAAAGACGTCATAATATAAAGCTGAATACACACAGCGCAGACACTTCCCTTGTCCTCGAGAACACAGTTCATTAGGGATAAGGTGACGACTCGTGAGTCTCGGCCCTTACGTCTAGAGTCATCGTAGACTCGCCCTTACAGCGCGACCAACTTATCTACACAGTTCAAATACGGAGCCACTATCGCAGCGTCCAAACGAAACTGAGAGGTTTGCGTAGAAAATTTTAGTTCCTCCATTTCGTCAACTGTAGTAATAAGTTTGTCGTTCTTCACAGTGTGGCTTTGACGGCTACTTGTGATAGGAAAATAAGCTGAGTCATCATGTTTTTCTGCAACTTGGAGGATCTACACATAAATGGTGCGGTTGGGTTGTAAAATAGGTTCGGAACGTGAAATACGAAAATGAAACGGTTGAGAGGAAGTCGAGTGGAAAGGATATTTGTGATTGTCTGAAGTGTTTTTCAAAAAGTTTGGTAAGAAAATATTTGACTTTTAGGGTTGGTAAAACCTTAAAAGTCAAATGGCTTTTATAGCCTTTTAGCATTGAGAGATCAAGATAAAATGGACGCGATCACGCAGTGGCGATGAGCTTGTTCACCCCAAAAAAGCAACTCCATATTTTCGAGTACGTAATTACAACATGGGGAACTTCAAAGGGGCTGTTAATAGAGTCTTAAATGGTTAGCAACGTATCCGTGATGCCTTCAGCATTAAAGGTATCCAGGCGACGGTGATTCCTTACCATCAGGCGACCCGTTTTCTTGTTTGCTACCTATGCATAAGTTTTTTAATAATAAATAAATAACGTTTCACACTCATAGCTCCCCACTAGAATACCCTGTGTCGGGAATGTACATACACAAAGACAAGGACAACTAACACCCAGACCCAGAACAGATATTTTAAATTCATCATTCAAACATCTACACGGCCGAGAATCGAACCCGGGACCTCTGGCTTATAAGGCGGATATACCACCGCTGAGCCAAACAGGTCGTCAATGCCATAGCTATGCAAGTTTTTTGAAATTGCTCGCTTTATACCATAGCCAATAAAAAAGCGGGCAATCCAAAAAAACATGCCGATCCAGTCGCCAGTTCATAAATCGAATGAAAGTCATTGCATACGAAGGCTCGGGCGGGTGTTGCCAAGCTACGCCAATTTATTGCCCTTTCTATTGAAATGTGACGGCAGAAGGGCAGAATGGGCGATACGGGGAGATTACGACGTATTGGACGGGAAGCTTTGTACAACAGTCAGCAAAATGTAGCTATAAAGTATCGTTTGGCAGGAAGAGTTCGATGCGATTCAATTCGTTTGGTTTATTAGACTATAGAGTGTTTCTATGATAAGCTTGCGTTTGACCGCCATCTCGTCTGATGGTAAGTAATCACATGATATTTACAACACTTGGTAACATCAAATAGATACCTATGAAGTTAGCTTGGTTTTGAAACATTAGCCATTAGCTACTCGAGGTAGTCGACTCAATGATACGTGAGTATTTCCGTGTTAATTATAACAAAATAATATAATGATACCTACTGCATTAGGTCTAGTCATATTATAGAATAATCTAAGTGTAGTTTTTGTAAGAAAGCTATAAAATCGTAGCTATACTGAAAAATAGAGACCCGCGGCCCACCTACCTGCTTGATGAAGATACCTGGTAATGCAAACGTCTAAATTAAAAATGTTTTCTTCAGAAAAATTGTGTACCTATTACTGTTATAACTTCTTCTACTGTTATGACTTATAACTGTCTTCCAAACTGGGTGTGGCGAACCCGTATCTTGGAAACGTGTAAAGTGTTCTTTATACATAATATATTTTTTTAATAAAATTGTACCTATTTTATTGAAAGGTTTAACAATCTATTTAGGAACAGAAGCAGTAAAACACAAAAGTAAACAAGATCTCTCGAAGCACTCTGTTTTTATTCCTCAGAAGGTACCCAATCAAAGATTTTTCCCGGAAATTGGACATCGTTCAGTACTCGCGCCGTAAAGGAACCAACATAGATTTATTCCCCGGCCATTGAAATAAAATAATGGTGCCCGGACAATAGGACATACGAATGTAGAACACGATTAGGCTGAGCGTATGCTGCGACACAGGTGACGCAGCACAGCACAAGGTAAGCGAGACAGATATATGTCTCAGAGTAGGACAGCCAAGTCTGCCCCGCACATGCCTACACCGCAGTACGCAGCTCTCAGTACGTTCATGCATTACACAATCTGCTCTGCCCTGCACTGCGTGGACCTGCGTCACTTGCGTCCCAGCACACGCTTAGCTTTATGTTGGTTCTACCTCAAGTACCCATACCTACTTTAAAACTTGATATATTGGCAAATAACGGACGATATTGGATTTTTAGTTGAAGTAGTTTGAGCTTGTTGAACCCTATTTTTGGTTTCAATAGACATTCTATCTATATATACCTACTTACTATTTGCAGTGTGTCATTTTGACTGGACAACCCGTGACCTAACATCACAATAGTGGCGGTCATAACTCATAACTGATCAGAAAATCAATTTTTTTTTTCTAATAAAAGTTTCATGGTTTGTGAGATAGGCTATTTTAGAACTCAAAGGAAAATGAAATGGAGGCTAAACACATAGGCGATCTTATCCCGATAAACTTAAGTTATTGTCGAGCAAAACCAAGTAACGTAGCTAGATGGCAATAAATTCTTACCTCTCACCCAAAGGTTATATCTACCTCTAGAAGAGATCGCTTTTAGAGATAAAACCATTGCATTTCTCTCATGTTTTACTGAGTATGTACTTTCCTTTTTGTAACATACCTATTTGTTTAATAAAGCATTATTGTATTGTATTTTACCTTTATTTGCTTACCTAATAAGACCCTACCTCTGCTTATTCAGGAATCCTCTACAATAATAAGTAAATAACATACCTTTTATTCGAATTGTCCACGTATTCCGGGAAGGAACCAGTTCCCGAGAACCCGTCACGGCCAAACGAGCGCTTTGTCACGCAGACTGTGACACGTGGCGTGCAAATTGACACGTTATCGTCTTGTTTATCTAGAGCGTAATGCGACGTGAATGAGACTAGCATAATAATGAAGGTATCGCAGAGGCAGGGGTAAGGTAGGATCAGAATTGGTATCTTCTAAGTCTGAGTACTTTATCTTCCTTCATTCAGCGGTTTAGCTTAATGGTGTCAAATCTTAGCTCAGTGGTAGCACAGCTGCCTTAGGAGCAAGAGGTCCCGGGTTCGATTCCCGGCCGAGCAGATGTTTGAATGATGAATTTAAATGTCTGCTCTGGTTCCGGGTTAATTTGTTTTTGTCTTTGTGTGTTTTCAATGGCATCCCCAGGGCATTCTAGTGGGATGCTATGAGTTTGAAACGTTATTAAAATTTATTTATCCTTCACTACATCTTGACATCTTCGCTTACCAACAAGCGAGTTGGTGGTCAAACGGGGACTTATTTGCGATAAAAAAACACACTAGAATTAGAAGGGTATCTTAAAGTCACGCCACTGTTACTCTAGTTATAAATGGCAATGTCGGTCACGTTCGGTACGTGACCGACATAATCTAAAGTGCTCGAGTATAACGCCTGCACTAGGTTTTCTTTTGTAGGAGATGTCATAGAACACAGATACTAACATAATAAATGTTGAAAACTTGTGATTGGTCCAACTAAGCTTAACTTTTCCAAGGAATGCAAGAAAATACCAACATAGCCACTCTATGGAAACTAACGTGGTTTTCACACATTTTTGTTATAATTAAACACGGGAATACTCACGTAAAAATTAAGTCGCCAAACGAGACGCAACCGCGAGCGCGTCACGTTTGTAAACTCGCCTGATGAAGGTCACTGAATGTGACCGGAACTAGTCGGAGTAGACGACTTAATTTTTACGTGAGTATTCCCGTGTTTAATTATAACAAAAATAGCCACACTACAATAATATTTTAATTTCGTATTTCAAATATCTGCTCGATCGGGAATTGAACCTTGGACATCCGACGCAGGAGGCATCGATACTAATCCCACAATAAAAATAAGCCTCTTTAGTCCTAAAACATAAACTTGTATAATTTTTCTTTCAAGTAAATATTCTCTATCGTTCCGAGCTTTAATAACATAATAAATAATTTTAAATAACATTTCTTTCGATATACGTGTTGGGAAACCAAAACTTTAACCATAATAGAAAAGCCCAGGTCTACTAACACAAACTTTTGCGAGCAACTTAACTGTTCCATTGAATAAAGAAAACTTTTCGAAGAAAAACCTCTACGAACGCTTGTAAGTCATCTGTTACGTATTAAAGCTCAGAGCCTTAGCAGATTCGAGAACTTTATTCAGAAAAATGTACAATAAAGCTTTTAGAACTTTTAATACAATTTATATTTCAGTTGAGTAATTTTTAAATGAGTGTTTTCATTTTGTGCATATTGATGCGTTTGTATAATTTATATGCGCTATAAGCGAGCTATGCTACGAGCGTTACAACAGCTCTGCTACGAGTGCTACAGCTTTACTACAAGATCTTTAGCTACTCCACGAGTACTACAGCTTTACTACAAGATCTGTAGCCACACCACGAGTGCTACAGCTTTACTACAAGATCTGTAGCTACGCCACGAGTGCTACAGCTTTACTACAAGATCTGTAGCTACACCACGAGTGCTACAGCTTTACTACAAGATCTGTAGCTACGCCACGAGTGCTACAGCTTTACTACAAGATCTGTAGCTACGCCACGATTGCTACAGCTATACTACAAGATCTGTAGCTACACCACGAGTGCTACAGCTATACTACAAGATCTGTAGCTATACCACGAGTGCTACAGCTTTACTACAAGATCTGTAGCTACGCCACGAGTGCTACAGCTTTACTACAATATCTGTAGCTACACCACGAGTGCTACAGCTTTACTACAAGATCTGTAGCTACACCACGAGTGCTACAGCTTTACTACAAGATCTGTAGCTACGCCACGAGTGCTACAGCTATACTACAATATCTGTAGCTATTTCATGAGTACTACAGCTACATAGGTATATCTAACTACAGGAGCTATAGCTACGCTACAGCTGCTACGCCACGACTGAATTTCATGAACGTGCGTGTTGTCAGTTGAGAGAGATCAATTCAAAGAGCTGTTTGAGTTTTTAGTCGCGCAGTTCGTGATTTTAATCATAGCTATTTGAATTGCGCTGTGCTTACTGGAAACATGTGGTTATGCAATCTCGTTTGTTTTGAAATTTTGACAAACACGGCAAAGAGAGCCAGAGACCAATAAAAAACTAACTCTGTACTGAGTGCTCCAGGAATTTATGCTGAAATGGGTTCTGTTCGACCTGCGTTTTATTGTTTTCTGGGTTTTTCGATTCTAATCTATACTAATATTATAAAGAAGTAAAGTTTGTGTGTTTGTATATTTGTTAAATTGTAAGGGGTAATCTCGGGATCTACTGAACCGATTTTAAAAATTCTTTCACCAATAGAAAGCCACATTATTGCTGAGTGTCATAGGTTATATAAAAAACCGAAAAATAAAAATGCTTTTACGTGGTAGTCCGTTTTGCAAAGTGAATCGGAGAAAAAACGGTCCGGACGGCGCGCGATGGCTTCGGGTTTAATTAACATTATGCCCAACGAAGTGGGCACGGGTCAGCTAGTAAATTATAAGAATACTCGCAGACAATATTCATACTTTCTTTTACCCTATATTTATCTTTTGTATTTGTTATCAGTCAAATTATTCATTATAATTCTAATTATTCACTTTTTTTTAACCAGTTTTGTCGCCAAATATAGGGTTATACATAAACGGTATGAGAAGCCGAAATGTGCTCATAGTACTCATCATTATGAACAACTTTTACTATGGGACCAATCCGAAATTCACGAAAAAAAATTCAGCTGTTCCATACATTTTGTCGAGTGTCATTGACATTTTTCTATGGAACAGTTGATATTGTTTCGCGAATTTCAGGTTGGTTCCATAGTAAAAGTTGTTTATAATGATGAGTACTTTGAGCCCTTTTCGGCTTAGCATACCCTTTATGAATAACCCTGTATAATGAAAGTAAAGACCGGGCGTTAGACGAACTAATATCAAAAAACCCATCTGCCGCCGACACGTTAACAATACCGCTTTAGACCAAACTACTTCATCTATGCGGAGCAAATCTTCTAAGAGGAACTTTTTCTAAGTCGGCGAAGAGTAAATGAGTGGCATTGATGCATTTTCAATTTTCCGGAGCGGTTTTCCAAACTTGCAATGCAGTGTGATTTGTCGGAATATGTATTATATATACTTTATTAGAAAATTTACTTGTGACTAGGATAGTAAAATAGATTTATCCAACGTTGGTTTTGAAATAAAGTTTTTGACTTATAAATTCAGTTTTTAGTGAAACATGAATATAGAATGAAATGAAAAATCTACAGGATTTACAGTATCATTTCATACGAAAGTTTCTTTAAAAGTAATATCCATCGAATTAACAGTTTTAGAAGTTGTATTCCGTTTCTGATCTGTTGCCGTGTCTTCTACGTACTATGGCGCGATATGCCAAAACGATACCGCGTCGCTCCCACGCATGCCGTGTCACTCAGAATACGCTTATTGAAATATACTCGTACTAGCGGCCCGTCCCGGCTTCGCACGGGTACACTTTGGGATAAACGTAGAGTAAATTGAAATCGGTCCAGTCGTTCACGCGTGATGGCGTGACCAAAGGTGTTGAGAATAATTATAGGAACTCGTTGTTATAACCTCTATTCTCATGCTATTGCGTAACTATAGCAACCGTAGTTTGTTGATGCTAATTTGTCAATTTATAGTAAAAATTATCAGTCTGTTTTGATAGATATGATTGAATTTGAACTTTGTACAGAGGTAATAAAGTGCAAATTGACTCTTGGACGTTAGGAACATACCTACATTGCTTAAACAACAGTGAGTGCTTGCAATTCAATATGAACTTTATACAATAGCAATAAAGCTCGTTTTAGTTAGAAAACGTTTGTATGGGAAAAATAAAAGGGCTGTTTTTAGGGTTTTTCAATATTTCTGAGAGATTTTCTTAATATTTTTTTCCGTAAGAACCTTCTCCTAATAATAACAAATACAACAAAAAAAGAATTAGTGAAATCGGTCCAGCCATTCACGCGTGAGGCCGTGACCAAGGAAAACGGGTTTCATTTTTATATATATATAGATATTATGTACCTAAATAAATAGGCACTCTGTAAATGATTGGTATCGTATACCAAGCGTTTCAATACCGAGTCATTGTTGCACCGAATAATTTGTGTTGTTTCCATCGTTATTAATCAATAAATAACGTTGCCATATGACTAAATGCCACACCAAAAACATCAAACATTTTGTTATATTCGTAATTAATACGGGAATATTCACGTCAAATGAAGACGTTTATATTACGATTCGTTTTGATCACATACGAAATGTTTCAAAACCATGTCAGTTTCCATAACAAAATCCATCCAGTATGTACTCGTAGATGCTGCGGTGCTGCTGCGTCGACAAATAAACAAACTATAAAGCCAAATCATAGTAAGTAAATGCCGCGCCGCCGTGCATAAACCACGGACCCTATTCGTGCTCGAGATTAACTCCGTCACTCTCACTCTCGTGATATTTCTATTGAGAGAGACAGTGACCGAGATAATATCTCACTCGCCAGAATAAGGCCCAGTAAAGGGCCAGCCCCGCTTCCAGTCACAGCCCTCGGCTGTACCCCAATTAAATCAATGCAATTAATCACGACTCTTCTCGGCGACACGACTTGATTAATGGAGGTATTCAATTGGAAATCTGTTTTTTTAATGGAATGAGAAATTACTTTTCATATTGAATTCAGTTCGATGTTTCTCCTTTTTGAAATATTGCTCGTAATGTTTTCAGTTTTATCATTTCTTGTTGGATTTTACAATGAATCCTTATTGAAGTCAATTTCTGCTTGATTAAAATTGAATGAATATAATTGAAAATATAATTTAATTAAAAACATCATACTTACAATCATTAACCGTATCGAAAGCTCTCACTCAAAAGCACGCGTTTTATTATTTATTCACATTGAAGTTAATTTAGTACCATTTAATTATTTGCATAAATCATGCTAACTCACCGCTCGAATGCTACTTACATTAATGCTACTTTCATATTCCACTGGCGAATCAATATGTGATATATTAATGGAACTGTCTAATGGTAGGTATTACGGTAATTATGAGGGCACATTAACAAAAATTAGTGTCGCTCTGTCACTACAAAAACATGGTTTTCAGTTATACGCGATGTTTTTATCCACATTAAGCAATGTATTGAATAAGGCCTTACTTCAAGGAAAATCATCTTCAATTGACAAAATTAAAAAAAAAATGGATTTACATACACAAAAAATACATTTGAAAACTGTTACATTAAGCTGTCGACTGGTTCAAACCCTTTGATGCGTGCTAGCTCACCGACAGAGCCGCGATAAGCATCGTGTTCAACCGAATGCATCGTAATTTGACAAACCGCTCCGCACACGTTCACTATAACGCAAACATTTGCAATAATGGGCCGAAGTTTGAAGGCATTATATATGACAGATCTTATTTTTCTAAAAGCATTATGTCCTTGTCTAATAGGTGGCAATGAAAAAGAGATATATTTTTAATAAGTTCAGGTCGTCAAATAAACTCTTTTTAAAATACGGTTGAAAAATGGCTTGTTGAGCAATCATTCTATGGAGTAGATGAGTTTCTGCCTAGAGTATAAGCTTATTATGTTTTATGTTACCGTTCCGAATTCATTATTTATTATTTTATTTTAATTTTCCGAATGTAATTTTTTTTTTTTTGGAATTGAATTGACATGTGCTTTTTTAGTACGAAAATAAAACTAAACTAAAGCCCAATGTGACCGTAGCATTATAAATCCACTGATGCATCAAATGACATAGGGCTGGCAGCCCTATGTCAGTTGATCAAAGCAGCCGAGTGACACGTTAGCAACGCATCGACTGCTAATGTTAATGATCGCAGCGGCATGTCATCGCTGTGGGGACTGCTGTGACCAGTATTTTGACAATCGTAGGATAGTTATACTGTGATTTGAGGAAAGGGTTTGTTAAGCCGTAAAGGGGTCATAGAACTCATCATTATGAACAGTTTTCAACATGGGGCCTGAACGCAAAAGCTGTTCTCAGGTCAGTGTCACCCAGAATTAGAATTAAAATAAAAATTCCATACATTTTGTTCGGTGTCATTTACATTTTTTACAATGAAAAAGCTGATTTGTGTCGTCTTAAGAAAAATACAAATTATAATGAAACTCAGTAATGAAAGCGAAAATGTTTTGTAAATTAATAACAGGGTTGCCGACTAACCGTCAGTAAGTGGTCACCGCGCTGGGATCCATCGACGACGGCCGCAAATGTCAAGCTACAGGGGCAGCCTTGCGGTGGTAGGGCTTCCACACTGACGGCACAAATTCTTTATATTGCGGTTTATAGATTGACTAGCTTTTGCTTGTGACTTTGCCTGTATAGCCAGCTAGTGTACCTACAGTAAAGATTATAATATGATAACTCGCGGCTTTTTTAAATTTAGTCATTACCTATTTCACCCTCTTAAAGGTTAAATATCATAAATTTTCATCTTAGTGTATCATCATTTGCATCGCGTATAAAAATATGCCCGCCTTCCTTTTATGTTTCTAGGACCAGTGGGTTTAGGTTGTGGATGATATGTCAGTCAGGTAATAGATAAAAGAAATTAAGGGTTCCTTCCCGAAGGAGGTTCAGGACCCTAAAAAGACCACTTCTCTATTTTGGCCTCCGACACATGTGTCAAAAAAAATACTACGTCAAAGTGTAAAAGCGACAAATTAGTGTCGGAAATTGCGTGTAAAAGCGACAATTTAAAACGAAGTGCCAAGCTCTGTGAAAATCATTTGTGAAATGCTTTGACTAGTCATTCAAAGAGAAATGTGGCATTGTCCAGTCACTAAAACAAGCGACATGCATCAATATTTGACTCAAATGCGCCGCTCGGAAACTGTCAACGACCACAAATGCTAGCGCGATCTCGGCGCTACGTTGTACAAATGCTGTCTCCACAAGTTGTGATTTTTAGAGGCAGTTATCAACTTTTTTAGTTGTCAGTTTTTCAACTGTTTATAACATTGTTTGGCTTGCTTTTGTAATGAAGGGTGAAGTTTTAATTTTAAAAGATTGTAATTATGATAGTATTTTTTTTAGCCGTTTTTTTTTAACCAATACTGTCACTGCTATGCAAAAGTTTCTACTTTTTCTGTTTTTGGGCCAGCACGGTCGAATCTCTTTCACTCTCAAGCTAGTTTAGATTTGTTTATTTCTGCTTAAATATATTATATTCTAAGTAACTAATAATTGTGTTTAAAATAAATCCTGCTCAGAAGTGTAAGCAAAAGCAGTAAAACCTTTTCCATGGATCATAAATATGGTTACCCTATAACTGTTCAACCTGGCTGAAATCGAGGCACAATTACTGAACTCTGCAGTTTGAAATCGTGACAGTGAAGTGGCAATATTGCCAGTACCTGTACCTAGGTACTCGTACTAGGCAACTAGGTACAACCACTGTATTGCTTGCATTATTGATGTTTGCGCGAAATACCACTCGATCAAGTTTATCGGAGCTGACCTTATGAGTTGATTAATGTAACGAGTACAGTGACGAGACAGTGTCCTCGGCAAAATACTTGGTTTGTATAAACAGTTTGACGAGGCGAGTCAGCCACTACAACCATGGTTTGTTTGCTCGGCCGAGTGTGCCCATTTACTGTCTCGCCACTGTACTCGTTACGTGTAATCAACCCATTATTCTCAGTTTTACATGACAAAACACAAACCGTGTAGACTTTTAAAAAAAGAATCAGATAACAATGTCTACAACATTTTAAACTTTTATTTTAAACTCAAAACGACCCTATTACCCTTTACAAATCAAATAGCTGGAGGTGGCCCTCGGTCCTTACAACTCCGGCCCACCAAGTAGCCAGTTTATAAAGACAGTTTAATTAAGATAAGAGGAAACAACGGCCTAATTGGCGCCAGCAAGCTCCCTGCGACCTGTCGACGCAGATTTGAAAAGAAGAGATACATTGATCTATTTCTTTAGCTAAAAACAGAAGGAGAAAATTTCTAGGTGAGCGTAGTAAGAGCGTTGCTGTTATCGGTGGAGTAAGTAATTGGCGACAGCAAGCCGACTTGCGTCCTATCGTTGCAGATTCAAAAAGAAAATAATAATAAATTGATCTATTTATTTGACCAAAAAACAGAACGAAGAAAATCTCTAGGTGATACTCGTAAGTAATAGCCGTAGAACAACCATGTAACCTTGAAGAGTCAAAATGAACTTACTACTCGTTGCTAGCGCCATACTTGTGGAGAACAGAGTTCTCACTTCTCAGATTATTAAGACTTGCTCGTCGCTACAAAAATGGCTTCTGTTATTATCTGAGGAACTAGCTTAGAAATTTGTACTTTTTAATTAAGTACTCTGTTTCTCTATAGTCTGTGATATGATAATATTATAATCAAGCCCGGAATGAAAACCAGGTAACTTTTTGTGGGTTTTCAAATTGCTAAGGCAAATATACGAGTATACGAGTCTATAATATTAACTAATTTTATAAAACAAGAGAAAATTATGAAACTCTAAACAGAAATGCAACAAGGGTCAAATTGCCTCAGACATATTTAAACTTAAGGCCTTTTGAAAAACGTCAAAGGAATTATAACTGAAGCCGCTTGCAAAAGCGATTCATCATAGAAACCCTAAAAACTAAATTCCAGTTCATACTCCTATTACTGGAATCACCCCATTTCTTATAAAGTTGCGGACACAGCCTTTGAAAGTTTACGCCCTCATTTTTCCGAGCTATTAAGGCTTCGGAAGCCTCATTAGGGCCATCTGTCAAATCTCATCCAGGAATGGCATCGGTTCATCGTAGCGGCAGTATGGATAGTTGGAACCACAGTTGCGACTGAAGTTATCGCGAGTGAGCTCAGAACACGAATGAACGAATTTCATCATTCATCGTTCATGAACTGAACAAGTGAGTTGAAAGAATGAGTGTCCTTGTCTTGTCACGTCTACTTCCCAAACAAACATTCAAATCAATTGAGCTGTTACTTTGAATTGTTCCTTCTTTTCTTCACACCATTATACATACACTCTCTAACAAACTTTTGGATAATATTGTGATGTGATAGTGTGATTTTGATTGCCTACTCAGGCACTCTCAAAATCGAGCACTGACAACAGCGACATACGTCGGGGAGGGAACAGTGATGCATGCCGAAGAGGTGGCAACAGAGTGTCGAAACGCTGCCAAAGTTACTACAGCGACGTGTGTGGACATGGCAACCGCAACGCATGCGGACATAGCAACAGAGAAGCATGCGGACATGGCAACAGAGAAGCATGCGGACATGGCAACAGTGACGCGCGCCGGCGAAGTGGGATGATTATGCGCGCTGAGGACATGTTTCTATGGGTTATTCCATCCGCATCTATGAGGAATTGCAAACTTTTTGATCTTTTTTTTTTAAATAATTTAAAAAATCCCCATTATTAGCGTCTCCTATTGATCGTATAGATACCGCGTCTCACCACCCTTACTGGTTATATCCCCAAACTGGTATCAGTTTACAAGCAGTGTACAAGTTTTATATTTCTACCGTTTTTATAAGTCTGCGGGAGGGTTCAATGGCAGGCATTAATCATCTAAAGCTGGGTGAACGATTCGTGGGTTTGTTTTGAAACTCTTAGACAGGCATCATATTTCTCTTAATTTTAATAACTAAGTAAGCTCATTTATTCGTAACTTGCTGACCCGATAGACGTTGTCCTTTCTTAATCTTAAATGTAATGTTCCGCTCAATTTCCGTATTTTTTTCTTTCATAAGAACCTTCTCGTGACAATAATTAACACAAAAAAAAGAATTATCGAAATTGTTCCATCCGTACACGGGTGATACGATGTCCAAGGGAAATAGAAATTCATTTATAAATAAATCGATTTCAAATTAATAACATAGATGAAAGAGAATTGGGATAATCTTATCTTATCTATATAACTTCATCATAGCTGGGCGAATAATTTCCGGAAAATTAAGCCAACTTGTATTTTTCAAATTTCAATAATATTCCTAAACGAACTTTTCTATACGCGATTTATTTTCCCGCGTCAAAATAACACGAGTTAAAAAACGAGAGCACATATTAAATTAAGGATTGACATTCAACATCGGAATCAGTTTGTTTTCGAATTGTTATGTTGAAAATTAAATTGTCTGAGCCTGGAACAGACAAGGCCAAACGTTGTTACATTCAATATACTCGTGAAAGCTTTCCTTCCTTTCAATTTCAATTTTAAACTTTTGCAATTGTAATTGGCTTTATTTAATGTTTCGCAGACAATAACGGGGCTATAGCTACGGGAACATGGGGTAAATAAACAAAATTATTGACGTACTTGTAGCATATAAAACCTTTTTTATGTGAACCTGGTACCTATTATTAACACTTAGAATGCAGATTTGTTTTCTCCCTCTGTCTCCCAATTTATTTCCCTTTCTCCCTTTCTCTTAACAGATAATCATGCTTTATATCATAGACGTATACGTTATATTAATTGGGTATAAGCTCCTCCGCCCTGTTTTACCCGCGGTGATGAAAAACTGTAACGGTAACGACGAAAAAATCAACTTATTTTAAGGGTTATGATCAATTTTGTCTGTAATTTCTGATGTGAACAATAAAGAGTTTTTCCATCTATTTTATGTCCTTTTCTGTATCTCTGATCATGTGTACCTACTGCAAATTTTTATGATGATCGGTTAATAGAAACAAACTCACTTTCATCAATTAAGATTCAATCGCTTGTAACAATCATTTAACTAAACTAAGCACGGTGCAGTGCCATGCAGAATATATAGTTTAAAACTAAATGTAGCACTGCAATTAGTACGGGCAGGTGTGATTTTTAACATCAGGTTAGCGTTTTGCTTGTCTTTTTATTCCGTTCTATAAAAAAAAAGTGAAAAAGAGTGTTTCACATACAAAACTTCCAGTCCATGAACAATAAACTAATCCTTACTCCAACCGTACCGTATTCACTCGCCAATACCTCAATCCCATCTCGATATTCTCCCTCCCTACCCCCGTCACTTCTAAACGCAGCCGCAGCGATCAATTTATCATTCGCATTCACCCGACCATAGATATACATATATTAGGTACTTAAAGATGAAACCAAAGTGTAACCGCACATGCGACAGCATATTTTTGAAATGATGCCAGGATAGAAATGCATCCCCCATTGTAGGGGGAAAAAAATCATAAAATATTCCTAATCTTTATACTTCAAAAAATAAAACATTGTTATACAGGGTTATAAGGAAAGGACATACTAGCCGCAAATCGCTCATAGTAAGAAAAGGTCTAATAATAGGAAAAAACTATACTAGCATACTAATCTACTCATAATTATGAACATCTTTCATTAAAAAGCCAATCTTGCGATCGCGAAAATAATGTACCTAATCATACTTCATAGTTTTGGGTCAGCAGGAAATATGAAATAGTCCAATAAATTAATTATTTATTAATTTATTCGGTACAATCCTCTAGGCAAGCAGCATCAAATCGTAGAAGGCTCACGTAGTAACTATTATAATATTCCTAATCTGTGGTTTGCCCACCTTGGCACGGTTACAGCAACGGGGACAAAAAATTAAATGTCTGTCTCTCTTTTTCAACCGTGTTTGGCACTTGCCATCTTGCTCTTTTTTACAAAGTAGCAGTTATGGTTCTATCTGTTTAATCCGAGCACCCGACGCATATCTCTCATTCATTCATCATTCGTTCGCTTTGAAGCATTGCGTATGTTCGTTCACTTGTCAGTTTTGACGTTGCGCTTTTTCAAGTAAAATTATCATAAAATGTTGGGTTTCAAATGTAACGTTGTTGGTTATAATAAAATATAAGTTTTGACGTCTCAGTTATAAAATTTTGGGTTTGATACAATGTCGGTGTTAGTTTCGAGTTTTGACAGAATAATTATTAATTTAGAGCTAAATACGTCATTTGAAACTTATTTGACCCATTAATTTATTGAGCATACTGTTATTATTTATTGGCCTAAGTTTATTGAGTTCGATACCTAATTCTGTTATAAGTAAGAGACTTATTTAAGTAGATTTACATGTTTATAGATAGGTACGTAAAGCAGGTTCTTCATAATTACGAACACTATGAGCTCTTTTCGGTTTAGCATGCCCTTTCATTACAACAATATGTACGTCACGACTACACATCTCAAAAAAGTTAATATCAAAGACATCTTAAGAACCGCGTTGCGATCACTTTTCCTAAAATATCGCCTTTTCCGCGTTCAGTGAAGACATTTCTAGGACTCTTCAAGTGAGACAAATAGCCAGATTTGTAGCAGCTGTTAGGGTTGACAGCGAGCGGTTTGCTGCGGCGATGTCAGTCATCAGTCATGCTTGAGCTCGAGCTCCGTTTGTCAAACCGAATTCTTTGCAACGGTTGGCTTTAGAAAATTATTGATCTTAAAAGAAACTTATAGCTCTCACTTCAAAATCCTTAGGGCTTATTACGAAGTGAGGCTTTAGGCGTCGCGACGTGAGCGTATGAACAGCATAGTAAAGTCAACTCTACTCGGTTGACCGTAGGTTCAAAATTGTATCGCAATTAATAGCGTTCATACGACTGAGTAATTTCTTAAAAACAATTTTTTTACTAACATTGTCATGTATTAAAAATTATAAAAAAGCTATTAAGTTAAAAAAACATTCGTATTTATTATGTTATCTTACTTCTCCGTCTTTGTAACGTGAAAAAACGTGAATGTTTTTAGAAACGCTTATCGAGAAATCTTGAATGTGCACCTTAACCAGGATAAATGGTGACAAAGTGTAACCAGAAAAACGAATTCAACTTTTATCAGCACTGTTATAAATCAGGCTCGCAAATCTCTATTGATGTTCAATTAAGATACCTCCAGCTATTCCTGGCATGAAAGAGGGAAGGATATCCTCTTAATAAAGTTATGGAGAACGGGCCTCAGTTTAGCGGCTTATGGACTCTATTGAATACGGATCTTTTGTAAGAAAAGATCATCTGTGTAAGATCTACTTAAGCATATTACAGTTTCCGTAAAAGCTATGCAGGGTTATAAGCTTGGGGTATACCGACCGAAAACACTACTTACAATAAATTATGAAAAACTTTTACTATTGGGCCCATTCTAAAAAAGAGAGAAAAGACACCTGTTTATACATTACTTGAGTGTCAATTTATATTGTTTTATGGAACAGTTGCTTTTTTTGCGAATTCAGGATTGATCCTTGTTAAAAAATGTTAAGAATGTAATAGTTGATTTTTTAATAATCATGCTTATAATGCTTATGCATTATATGATTTTTCGGCATAGTATACACTTAGCTTATAGCCCTGTATAGGTTTCAGGTGTAGGTACTTATACGTGTTTACAACTGAGTAATCCGTTCGTTCGTTCGTTCATAATCCTAAACAACTTTTACTATGGAGCCCAACGAGACCATCCTAAAAAAGAGAGAAAAGTCAGCGGTTCCATACATTTCACTGAGTAGCATTTCGTTTTCTATGGAACAGTTCGTAACACAATTTTAGGGAGGTTTTAATCAGTATGATTTCGTTATTCTTCTAATTTGTGACTTTTTAATTAGTCTGACCCGGGATCATAAGGTTCATGGACGAGCTTAACTGTTTGTTTTTCATGTTAAACAAACGATCTCATAATCTTTAAGTCATGTCAAAGGCCAGCCGGACTAAAACCTACGACTCGGACCATTCACTCATTCACTCATTCACTCTCTTAATCACCTATAACACAGTTTTGTTACTACTTCAGGTGTCAGCCAGTTTTAAATATACATAATCATGTTATACTATTTTCAATAAGACAACAAATTGTGTCATTTAATATTAAGCTATTGCATAGCTTCTATTGCGGGCCTTGAGCGTGGAGACCGAATCCAGAAATTCCGTAACGAAAATAATCTAACACTTTTTAGTGATACTTTTTAGTTTTGTTGCCATCTATCGATGAATAGGAGAACTTTTAATGACTTTTTGAAATATCACACTTGTCTCTTTAGTTCAGCAACCTCTAGGTGTCGAGTGTACTCGTAAGGTTTCGATAAATAATTATAATTGCATAAGTTGATAAAAAATGCTATGCAATAGCTTTACCGCGGCCGTCCCCGAGTGCCACACGTCTTTTTTTATATTTTATTTTATTATTTCTGGTCAATAAATGATTTATTATTTTAATATTCATTCACTCACTCACTCACCCTATACAAAACTCATTCTCCGATTCTTTTCGACAGCAGCTGACTTAAATCTGTTCTAAGCCGACCGCATCCGAGTAAGTACATTAGAGTTGTTCCGACCCTTTTAGAGATACATCAGACGAGCGGCCGAGGTCAGGTTTCAAACAGAACACGCTTCACAACGGGCTGTTCGAATATTTGGACAAGAAATGGCACAATTTCTGACTAGATCGGACTGCCTAATATTCAAATATCCATATTTTTTTAAGACCGCCTTTTGTGATTTTCTCTTTTGTATTATAATATGTTTGTGATTTCCTTTTTGCGGTGTCAATATAGAGTTATTGTATTATAGGTAACCTACTGATATTATAAATAAGATTTCTCAAAAAAGATTGCCAAAAATATGCTTTTATTTCAGTGGCATTGGAGTTGCACACGTAAACCAAATATTTTCAAAAACAAGCATTTATTCCAGTGTCTTAAGAGTTATATAGATATACCAACTTTCAGCGTAATCTGACATCGGGAAGTGGTTTAAAATTCAGTTGCAAAATTTGACTCACACTGACAGACTTAATTCCTACCAAGTACCACGGCAAGCGTACAGAAAGTTTGTAAAAATGCTAAATTTTTACGTCCTAACTTAATGCTCAAACAATCAATTTGCTTAACAAACCAAATAGGTTTATAAGGGCAACCTTGAGACCTAGAAGGACCTAGGAAAATAAGTTCTAAACAACTTCAATGTTTGAAGTTTCCTTATTCCCAACCCGCATACCACTCCGATACCTTAGAAAAACCTAAAGTAAAAGATAGAGCACAGCGTTAACGGGTGAAGCCAATAACTCCTCTACTTTCACGTGTACGTACAGCTCTTCAGGTATCGATATGTCAACGTTTGCGTCTCGTGTACGCGTGAAAGAAGAGTTCTTGGCTTCACCCAAATCTAACGCAGTGCTCCATCTTTCTCTAAATTTATCTAAGTCTGGCACAATAAACACAGGTTCCAAGTCTGCCGGCGCAATCCAAAGTGAGGCAGGAAGGTAACATGAGGTGGAAACAGACCTCGCACGCGCAAATCGATATCAGAAATAAGACCCATGTGACGTCACCCGCATGAGTCGAAAGTTTTCGGGATTTTTTCTGACAGCGACTATACGGGGTTATAAAGAAAAGGTATGCCAAGCCGAAAAAGACTCGGTCATTATAAATAACTTTGAACATGGGGCCAACCCTAAAATGGCGAAAAAAACCGCTGTTCGATAGGCCTACATTTTGTCCAGTGTCCAGGTCGATTTCAGGGTTGGTCCCATAAAAGTGGTTTAAAATTATGAGTACTATAAGTCCCTCTCGGCTTAGCCCTCTCCTTAAAACCCTGTATCATGAAAGAAAACGTTTTCGTTTTTGCATTATACAGTTAGTAATCATAGTAAACTCTAAGTAGGTGCTTTAGAAAATTACTCTCGAAAATATAATCTAAAAACTTTTCTCAAACCTACCAAAATAAGTACTTAACTTTCCCTCGAAAAATACCAAAAATTTCAATATCAAACAAACACGTTTCCAAGTTTTAATCGGCTTTGTAAAGTATCACGAGCAAAGCGAGGGATTAAATTCGTTGAATTGTCACAATACAAGGTACAAAAATAATAATTGCAAAGTACTTACGACCTTCTAACTTTGACGGATCGTACTCCTGTGGTCCTTTTAATTGTGTGATTTATTACATTTAATTTTTCGAATATAAAGAAAGGATATGCTAAGCTGAAAAGAGCTCATAGTACTCATCATTATGAACAACTTTTACTATCAGACCAATACTCGTACGAAACGCTTTGATTCCACCTTTATTGTGCGAACGGTGTGGAACGCTTTGTCCGAGTGGGTGTTTCCCGATAGATATAATCTAGGTGTCTTCAAGTCGCGAGTGAATCGGTTTCTTCTAGGCAAGCATGCTCCATCGTAGACCGTATCGTTGCTTACCATCAGGCAAGATGACGGTCAAATGCAAGCCTATTACTGAATAAAAAAAAAAAAAAAATACTGTAATCGAGAACAAAAATCAGCTCCATAGAAAAATGTCAATGATACTCGACAAAATGAACAGCTGATTTTGTTTGCTGCAGTAATTAAAAACCGCATCCAAATCGGTTCACCCGTTTAAGAGATACCTACAATCCCACGGACAGACACATAAACATAGCGTCCAAACTTATAACAAAGTATAAGTGTATTATATAAAACAGGGGTCTTTTTGCATCGGGGGTTAAAAAGCCTAATTTCGGCGGCTGAAAGTCAAAAAGAGAATGATACCAGTTTTCGGTGACCTTTACAACTCTTGGAACGGCTTCGAACCCCATAAAATCCCCCTAAAATAAAATCCGCGATAAAAATCCCAATGTTTCTCTTCTCGCGACGCGACGCGACGTAATTTATAATGAGATTTAACTTGCCAGGGTTGAAGGGCGTGTTATCAACAACCGCTTTAAGTTAAACGGTCGATTAAAAGTCCACTAATTACCGGCGTTTTTGCGCGGAGTTTTGCTTTCTTTTTCGGAATTTAAAAATTGCTTAATTGAGTCGCTCTGTGGCGGACGATTTAGTCTTAAGTCTTTTTCTTACGGAAAGGGGAAATTAACTATGTTCACAACAATCATTTTGAGGTGGTTGCAACATTATGTATTTTTTTTAAAGGTTGTTATTGTTTTTTAACCGACTTCAAAAAAGGAGGAGGTTATCAATTCGTCTGTATGTTTTTTTTTTATTTTATTTTATTTATTTTTTTTTATGTTTGTTACCTCATAACTTTTGACTGGGTGAATCAATTTTGATGATTCTTTTTTTATTAGAAAGCTGACGCTTCCCATTTGGTCCCATTTCAATTTAGTCCAGTTCTGATAATGGTATCCATGAGAAAACCATATAAGTCTTAAATTTGCATTAAGTACGTGCGCGACAAATAGATGAATAACTCAATAGTCGGTCTTTTGAAGTCGGTTTTTGTTTTTTGTTTTGTAAAAATAATGTTCTTGTTTAGCGATTCTTTAGCTTCTTTGTCCTGAAAATTAAAGTATCATTGAAGTTGATATCAAATGATATAGACTGATTGGATAGTATACTTCTTTCGTTGTTGTGTTATTTTTTGATGTTAAAAATACAAAGTATGAGAAGTTATCATACTTTATATAAAACTTGTACTTCGTGTTTGTAAAGTTTACATTTTGTTGAAAAGCAAATTTCGAGAACAATCATCATTTAAAAGTCATGATAGCAGTCTAGTTACTTTATAAATGTTATCCTTTATAATCATTTATCATATTCTTTTAAATGCAAATGTTTGTCTGTTTTTTTTTTTTTACTTTTTACACTGAAACGGCTGGGTGCAATTTGATGAAATTAGGTATTGAAATAGCTTACTCTGTGTGTTAAATACGTGTTATTTTAGTAGTTTACAATATGTATTAAGTACCTATCTATAAGCATACAATTTTGAATTATCGTTTTTCACCAACGCAACGCGTAGATAAATCCGCAGCGTGCTAGCTTATAATAAAACTAACCAAAACCCCACTAAATTAATTCACTTATCATATCGAATCAATTCATGGTAAAACTACTCCTTTCTAATTTATTAGTTTTACAAAGTAACTCGTTACGGACTGACTGGGAGTAGCCCTTATTCGGTTTAGGAAAGTAGGTGCAATACATAAGCGTATGTGGACCTCATTTATATTTTAGTCGTATTTCGTGGGTCAGATAACATTAAACGTAAACGTTAAAATAAAGGTCCCGTTTGTTTGTCCTATAAAATCAATCATTTAGTCGTGCAGACTTTAGCACAACTAAATTTTATAAGAAAAGTTTTTATATACCTAATGATTTTGTTTTTTATTTTACACTTATAATATTTATATCTATCCCATTCCTAATACCATACATCACATATAGAGTTGCACGAACAGCCCTGGTGTCAGAATTTGTCGACACAAAATAAAAATAAAACTTTTCACACTCATAGCTCTATGATACCCTGTGTCGGATGCCATGGAACACACAAACACAAGGACAACTAACATCTAGACCCAGAACAGATATTTAAATTCATCATTTAAACATCTGCCTGGCGAGTAATCGAACCTAGGACCTTAGAAGGCGGATTTACTAAGGCTGAACCAAGCAGTTTGTACACCCGCGCTCGTCACTTGCACCCACACAGTAAGTATATAAAACTTCGACCTGAAGTACTCATCCCTAATTGAGTATCACGTATTTTCCCGTATATTTGGAGTTTGACTAGTCGGAACAACTATAGGAGCTGTTGATAGAACTACCGACGTACTTACTGGACTACTGTGGAACTTGCTTTAGGGTGAGACGGACCGAGTTTTGTAGCTAAAAATAAACGTAAACTAAACTCAATAAATACACACTTTTGCACACCACTTAAGGAGGTAGTTTGTACGGCACTATGTTTAATTTTTAACCGACTTCAAAAAAGGAGGAGGTTATCAATTCGACTGTATGTTTTTTTTAATGTTTGTTACCTCATAACTTTTGACTGGGTGAATCGATTTTGATGATTCTTTTTTTATTAGGAAGCTGACGCTTCCCATTTGGTCCCATTTCAATTTAGTCCAGTTCTAATAATGGTATCCATGAGAAAACCATATAAGTCTTAAATTTGCATTAAGTACGTGCGCGACAAATATACTCGTATGAATAACTCAATAGTGGGTTTTTGTTTTTTGTAAAAATAATTATATGAGATCTATTTTCACCTACATTCTGCAAATAAAATCCTGAATCTTCAATCTTAAAGTTATACGCGTACAGTTTTACTCTCCTCATGCATCAACGGTATCATTCATATGCAAACATTTAATCCTCCCTACTGCTGGATACAAGGGTGATTAGGCCATATACCTCCACTGAATGCTGGAACTCACATACGCCATTGAATTTCTTCTCCGGACGTGGGCAGGTTTCTTCACCGAAAAGCCAGTGGTATGTAAATTTGTAAATAAATCCCAAAGTACTCATTGGTACGAGTCGGAGTTTGAACCCGCCAACTCAAGAATGCGAAGCGGCTGTTCTCCCACTGAACTACCACGGCTTCAACGGTAACGGTATAAACGGTATACAATACAATAACTCTTTATTTATACCATAAAAAGGAAATTACAAACATATGATAGTAAAATACATGAGAGATAGGTACAAAGGTCTCGTCGCTTAGAAGGATCTTTTCCAGACAACCTTTAGATTAGAGATAAAACATAGCATATAGGATCATCCGTAACTCCTAGTTTGTATAAATGACTACAAATTTAAGTTGCAAGGACTGGTTATGATTCCTACTTAACTAGAAGGCGTAAGTGCCGTTGCAACTTTAATAGATTGGATTGGTGATTTTTCTGTTAAGGGTCGGGAAAGTGACCATAGGAACTATTTTTATTTATTCAGGATCTTCTTACAAAGAGAAAAATAGAAATGTTGTTATTCTATTGAAATTGTTTCCGATTTCATTTCTTACAGTCACGGATGCAATCTAAATGGATCTATGCCAGCAATTTACTTTTCAAAGTGCTGTGTTTGTTGTCTAAGAGGTTGTTTGGTGTTTGAAAGCTTTTGTGTATTTTGTTATTGTAACTAACGTTATTATTTTACGTTGGATAAAACTACTACAACGATAAAAAATATCGAAAATTCGATGTTTCATATTCGTACTTTGATTTTTGGACGAAAAATTAAACAAATTAAATTAATTCTCGAATTGCAAAAAATAGGCACTGTCCGAATTCTCCTACATGAATTGCTTTTCATTTTCTATTTATAAGTAAAGTTTGAGTTATTAAAAGTATTACTTATTAATTAATTAAATACAAGTGAAAGTGTGACAGTTAAGAAACATTTTTCCTTATTGTTCCACCAGTGTGGTTTGCCTGCAGAAAATTACGTTTTATACGAAAAGCATTTATTGAAAAATCAAATTCGCTTTTTCTCAGCTATGTTTAACAATCTAGATCACATTATGGAAGTAAGTAACCTCTTGATCATACATAATTCACACGTCAGGTAGATCAGAATAACAACGTACGTTTGTGTTGTATAACCCAACACAATTCATCAATTTCGTCGAAATATCGCTACGTTATTGTACACACCGCCTAACAATTATCTACTCGCTCTCCGTTGTTTACAATGGTTACAGCATTATAAATAACCCCGAACAATTTCCATCGCCGATAAAGTTTACCGTTTACCAAATTTGATAAACTGGTTGATAAACTGGTGGATAAACTTGTTGACAGCCCGCTCCGGGCGTGAGCGGATAAATATGATTAGATATCGTAAGTTTGACGGCGATCACAACTTGCTAAGAATGCCTTTATGAGATCTTGGCTGATATACGGGATATTGAATAAGGAATTCACGGGTTCGAGAAAAATGTAGCCTGAGAAGAAGGCAAGTAACGGGAATCTGGAAGCCTATTATTGGTCGCTCGAGATTATCTCCGTCACTCTCACTCTCATGATATTTCTAATGAGAGCGACAGTGACCGATATAATATCTCACTCGTAAGAATAGGGTCCTTGAGGTCTTACAGGCTTAACTACAACTTTTCACAGCATTGTTATTTAAATTTTTTCATTGAATCTGTCTCGATTCAAACTGGAACGTTAGCAAAAGCATTGTGTAGGTAATTTAAATGAGAATGCCATAATAATAGTTGGCGTAACGAGAATTTTACTGAGTTGAGTTTTAAAATCATATTGAGCAGTTGAATTGTTCGGTAACAGGCGAATAACCAAAGAGTATGGCTGCATTTATTTGGGTATATTTTAATTATTCAATCAATAGATAGAACGGTTGCGAAGACAGCCGAGATAAATGGTCGATATTACGCTTGACTGAATAAAGTTACAATGGCAGCCGAATTGCGTCAAAGAAAATACGTCTAAAAAACCAATCGTTAAAATTGTCAACTAAATAATTATAATAAAATTAACTTGTTAGAACATTTGCGAAACGAAATTTCACGGGTATGAAATCATCGTCTGATTTGAGATTTGGTACCGATTTGGTGATTTGCTCAAAAAGCCGAGGTCGGACTAACCGAACGTTTCTATCTCGCTCTATCTGCTACGTTTACCACGGTATAGGCTGAGATAGAAAGAAACGTTCCTCGCAAAGCTCATTGATATTTTAAACTATGGTTTTCGGATTATCGCTGGAATTGTCTGAACAATGCAAACTTAAACTGTATAGACATTTATTTAGGCGGAGATAAGCGGTTGCAATCTCTTTCGCACATTAAAGATATTAAATCACTAACCGTGAGTAAACAAAATATAAATACTTCGAAAAGTATTGTAAGCAAAACTAAACCTTATGTCATGACGAAAGCTTTTGCAAAATCTTGTTCTGTTTACTTAAATAGTTATTCAGAAGTTAATTTGATAATCTATTCAAATTAGCAACAACCCTAAACGGGATAGTTTCTCCAGTTGTTGAACTAAGCCGAAACTATCCAAGTTCAGGTAACAAACGTATTTTACAGGTGTTGGAATTTGTCTCGGATTAAATATGGTGCTAATGTTGATCCAGTAGTTTAGTTAAAGGTCAAACTTAAGCTCGAACTTCACTGGATGGTAGTTTTCTTAGCACCTATACAGGGTTATTCATAAAGGGTATGCTAAGCCGAAAAGGGCTCATAGTACTCGTCATTATGAACAACTTTTACTATGGGACCAGACTCGAAATTCGCGAAAAAAAATCAGCTGTTCTATACATTTTGTCGAGTGTCATTGACATTTTTCGGCTTAGCATACCCTTTATGAATAACCCTATAGAGCTAGCGGGTTTCAAGGTTTTCCAAGAACAAAGGGCAAACTAGCTGCGTCCCTCGGTTTTACTCGCATAAAAAGTAGCCTATGGTTTTTTAAGCTAAGGTATCAAGCTAGAAACTTGATAGCTTGATACCTTAGCTGATACCTTAGCTTGATAGCTAGCTTGTAGAAAAAAAAGCCCTATCTTATTAAACTACCTTGATTGAGACGCTAGCTTAATAAACTAGCAACGAAGCTAGATCTGTGTATGTAAATTTGAAAACTAAAAAACACGCATTGTCATCGGTCTTAGACAGGTGTGCAAAGTTTAAATTAAATCAGATCGTTCAAAGTAGGGCAAAATCGAGCTCAAAGGAATCGGTACTATCTAATCGTTTGCTAGCTTACCAACACTAGTTTGCAATTCTACCTTAAAAACTAGCCTCGTGCATCTCTGTCATTAAACTCATTCATCAACAGCTCAGCAGTTACCGCAACGTTTTTAGCAACAATGCGGAGCGCTTGAAACGCGCTGTCAAAAAAATCTGTATGAAATCACTCCAAAACGATATTTTTGTTTTGAAACTGAGCGGTCAGACAACACGACCATCTCCAAGTGCTACTCAAACTCAAGCTCAAGAATCTACGTTTCTGATTCGTACAGCCCAGGAGTGGAACAGACTGCCGTTTTCCTTGATTCCTGAGAGATACAACCTTGAGCTTTCCAAGGCCAGAGTGAATACGTATCTTCTAAGTCTGCGTGCTCTATCTTCGACCACATCGTCACTTACCATCAGGCGGGTTTATGGTCAAATGCGTACTTATTTATGTTAAAAAAAATGTACCTACCTGCTAGTGCAAGCTCAGCCTTAGCTTTGTATCACAGCTTAAATACCTCATAACGCTTATTAAACATAATAGCCAAGTAACCTAGATTGAATCGTAGATCGATAGAGGGCACTTAGTTAATTGTGGGAATATTAATAATAAATGAACGTGAGTCAAGTTTCGGACAGTTTTCATGTTCTTCACTTGAAAACTGACAGTAAGTGATTTTCACTACACTAAATCTGCTCAAACCATGTTCAAACTCTGTTCCTCTGATCGAGTTGTCGATTTCGTTCAGAAAAAAAAGCTGTTTAACTGACTGCATTGAAATTTAAGCCCTATGTCGTAACACTTAACTATCTACATTAGAATTTCTTGCAGATGACAATTTTCGTATGCACGTCGTATCTACGGTCAATGGAAATGCTGCTCCAAAAGCCACCAAATAAAGACCATATTTCATGGGTTCATTCAGACTGTGAGAACTGAGAACTTCAGAGAACTGTGTTCTGGATGTAAATCAAAAACCATCATGTAACTTTGTTCTGACATTTTAGTTACTATTCAACTTCATACTCAGTAATTAGTAAGCGGTGGATAGGCTGGGATACGAAAGGTCCTAAGAATAGCTGACCCATCCGTACGAAACTAGCACTTAAGCACCCGATCTCACGTCGAAAGTTTAACGAAGATCGATGGAACATTGACGGGCCGCTCGTCACCCGACCCTGGAAACACCCTAGAATAGAAACCCTTACAGAGAAACAGCTTTTTTTGAGTATGAATAATAATCGCGGGGTGCGACAAAATAGTGCTGATTGTAATCAAATATTTGAACAAAGAAAGTGAAGTTTAGAATACTGTGAAAGAAACGCAAACCTAGGCAGCCTATGCTGTTGTAGGTCCTAACTTGTGACGCCTGTATCCATTTGTTTTGGTCCACCACAAATTAATAAATGTCGAGGATAGAGCGAATCGGAGGAGAAAAGTAAAGCCTAACCACCATACGGGATATATAGCTAGAAAGAGAGTTCATGCTGAACTGCCATGAGGTGGAGAAGATATCTCTGAGGACACTGATCTGTCAAAGCCTACACCAGAGATTTGAGAAACAATTATGAACATTTTTCTATCTCTCAAAACTCAATACTCAATACTCAATACTTTATTGCAAAACATTATGGTTTTGTATGTAGGTCTTAAATAACATATATGTTTAAAAGTCACACATAATGACCCTGATAGGGTATAAGCAATGTTGTGCGGAGCGGGTTCATTTCATAATAGCTTCGTCAGAAAAAAAATCCTCTAGTTCATAATAAGATTTGTTTAATAGAATTTCCTTTAGAGTTTTTACGAATTTAGAATTGTCTTCTATGTCTTTCAATTTTGTGGGAAGTTTATTATATATTTTAACGGCCATAGGGTTAGGGCCCGAGCTGTGCATAGCTAGCCTAGAGGTAGGTAGAATTAGTTTGTGTTTATAGTCAGGTCTTATTAGATAGGTACGCTTGTCAGTCAGTTTTATGAAAAATTGTGGGTATTTTCTTACGAACTTACATGTTTCTAAAATGTACAGAGATATAATTGTCAGGATTTTAAATTGTATGAAGTAGGGTCTATGGAAGTTTAATATGTCAATGTTTGGGAGTTTTATACCGGCGAGAATACGTACGCACTTTTTTTGGGCTACAAAAAGTGTTTTGGCGTCAACACTGTTTCCCCAAAGTATGATGCCATAGCTTAGCCACGAGAATGCATATGCGTAGTAGGCAGCTAAAGCCGTATCCAAGTCCGTTGCTCGCCGGAGTTCCCTGAGTGCGTATGTGAAACTAGACAGTTTACTTTTTATTTTATTAATATGGTTTTTCCAATTTACATGGGTATCGAGGTCTATGCCTAATAATGTAGCTACGTCAACACATTCTAATTTATTATTATTATAGGAAAAATTAATGTCAAGGGGAGCTTTTTGGTGGGGTCTAAATTGTATTATAGCAGTCTTTGAAAGATTTAGGTCAAGGTTGTGGTCGGTCATCCAATTTGTTATGTTGTCAAAAATGTCAGTCAGTTTTTCATTTAAATTTAAATTATTTTTACAAGAAGTCAAGACAGAGATATCGTCCGCGAAAAGTACACAGGATTCGTTAATTACTTTGGGGAGGTTATTAATATACATCAAAAATAGGATGCATCCAACGACACTTCCTTGAGGAATAGAGTGGTTCATTTGTATTGGAATGGATCTAGTTATATTTATCATACCAGTGGTAGGGTCAAAATTTTCAATTTCCACGAACTGTTCTCGATTATCTAGGTATGAGCAAAACCAATTGTGAGTTACGCCGCGTATGCCTAAACTATATAGTATGTGTAACAGTAAGTCATATTGAACTTTATCATACGCTTTTGTCATATCTAACAGGATACCAATTGCATATTCTTTATTATTTATTGTATTCAAAATTTCGTGGATTACTTTATACACAGCCAAAATTGTCGAGCGATTCTTACGAAAGCCGTTTTGTGAATCATCAAAAATTCATCAAAAATTAAAATTATCACTACGCAGTTAAAAGCTTTGTTCTGAGTTGTCTAGAGCTATGGCCCTATTCTGGCGAGTGATATATCTCGGTCACTGTCGCTTTCATTAAACATATCATGACAGTAAAAGTGACCGAGATATCCTTAAGTGCCCCAGTATAGAGTCCCAAGACTGCCAGGATTATCTCTCTGCAAGTGTTTTCCTCCGTGCAAGGAGTGTCAAGTGACTGCGCGGACATCATTTATACACCAGATGGAGACACGGTCAGGATGAATGGGCAGCATCACCATTTATCTGCATGCATCAGGATCCGAGAACATTGTGTTACGGTTAGGACATTTTTCAACGGTCGGTTTGCTGAAAGAGATTTGCAAGGTGCTAGCTCGTTCTTTATCTAGATGAAAATATGATGTGCACTTTTAAAAAATATTAAAAAATTTAATGGCGGTCCTTATTATTATTTTTTTACTTATGTAAAAAACTGTGTCAAGTAAGAATTTTATTTTTCAGTTTTTTTCATACAGAATTTCTGAGCAGAAAATGTTATTTAAAACTTTTTTTACTTGTTACGCGTTCATTTACTTACACATCGTGATTTTTTTCAGTTATTTTTCAACTTTTTTCGTCATGAAATTTTGCATACATGTTGTCTGAGGTACATAGAAAGAAACAGGCTTCTTTTCATCACCATAACCGCGCAGGTTAAACCGAAGAGCAGTTAGTAGAGTATAAAGAAATCGATGTATAGAGCGTATGTTAATGTGTGTGTAATAGGGGGTCGCACTTTTTATTAAGTAAGTAATTTTTGCTTATTTTTTTGTAATAAACAGTTTTGTTATTTTGATTAGCCTGGGTGATGTACTTGCTTATCGAGAAAGCGCTCCAAATAAAAAAAAATATTCAAAACTAATTAGGTATCTATTGAATAACAACTATCTTAACATTTTTTAAACCAACCACTCAAAAACATACCTTCTCCGAACTTGTTAGTTCCCTCATTAAACTCCCAGTTTGAACTGTTTTCAAGCCGGCAAGTTTCCGAAGTAGCGAGTAACTGGAACACCTCCCGGGACCATCTGCCTCTTGCGGCTAATAAATCAAAACTTGGCGCTTCATCGGAACGGGCGATCTGTGACAGCTGTTAAGATTGTACCTACAATTAACCTAGCGTTACAGCTATCTATTGGAGGTGATTTGAGATCTTCGGAATTATTTTGGAAAATTTATTGAATCAGGCGTTACTTTGTCTTCAAATAACTGTTTTCAAATGTATTTCTAGTGTATATCCGCCTTCAAATGGCGAAGAATTATTGTAGGAGCTGATATTGCGAGTGTTGTCATATGTGTGTTGTTAATGCCTATGTTTTAGGTAGACATGCTTCTTTGTCGCTTACTAACACGCGAGCAAATGCGGACGTACTCGTAAGCGCGATAAAACAAGAATGGAATATTGACTCGCCCAATAATGGGAATAGGACTAAGACTATTACAGAAATAGTATGTAGCCCAAATATGGATTATGATGTCAACAAAGGTCCACCTGCGCAAAGCGAAATGATGGAACAATGCATACCGTTACGTCCAACCAATTTTTTAGACCACAATCAAGTGATCATACTATCTCCATAGCTCACCAAAACATTCAAGGAGGCATGAAGGACAAGGAACTGGAAATTGGCCTATTTCTGGAAAAGTACGATATTGATGTATTGTGTATTACCGAGACATTTCTAAAAGAACATCAGGTGTTAATGAACTTCGAGAATTTCCAGATAGTTAGTAGTTTCTGCAGAAAGCTTGCAACTCATGGCGGCTCTTTGATAGTAGTAAAAAAATCTCTAAAAGTCAAACAAAGAAAGGACATTGAACGTCTGTCGTCCGAACGTCATGCTGAAATATCCTGCGTAGAATTAGATAAATACATAATAGTAAGCTTATATAGACCACCTTCTAGTAATTATAATATTTTTGAGTCTGTAACCGATGAAGTATTAAGTAAAGTTTGCAACAAAACAAAACAAGTTATAGTACTTGGTGACTTTAACATAAATCTGCTGAAGGATTCAAATAGTAGAGATAATTTACTTGCCCTGTTTCAAAGTTACAATTTATTTCCTCAATTTAACGAGCCCACGCGTATTACTAATACAACTGCCACTTGTATTGACAATGTTTTCTGTGAACACAAGGTATTATACAAATCTATCTTTAAATGCCTCACTTCGGATCATACTGGTCAATTTATTACTGTCCCGCTAAATAGACGTAACCCTAAAATACAAATTCGTAAAAGGCATATTACCACAGAAAAAATTAATCAGTTTCAAAATAATATAGAACATGACTTTTTATCTGAATTACAAATTAGCAATAATCCAAATGAATCTTACAATAATTTATTCCAAATTCTAATACGAAACTTCAATTCCACATTCCCCATTATTTGCAAAAAACTTGACGTAAAATTAGTCTTCAATCAATGGGCAACTCCAGGTATAAGAATTAGTCGAGATAAAATGTATGAACTTTACAATCAAAAGTCAGGGAGTAATGATAACCGTTTGATAAATTATGTTCGCAAATACAGTAAAACTTTTAAAAAGATATGCAAATATGCAAAAACCTTGTATATACTTAACAAAATAAAGCAGTCAAAAAATACCTCAAAAACTGTTTGGTCTATCATAAAAACGGAAACTGCTAAAACCAAATGTCGAGAATCGGAATTCAAGCTTAAGAAAAATAATGAAATAATTAGTGATAAAAAAGATATTGCAAATCAATTTTTAGGCTTTTTTGGGGATATACCTTATAAAACCACTGAATCACTGGCAACTAATTGTACGGAAGCTGCTCATTTATTAGTTGAAAATGTTGCTGCCAGCCCAAACCAATTTAAATTCCACGAAGTCTCAAGTGACACTATTATCAAAACATTTAAATCGATCAAAGCAAAAAAATCGGAAGATCTCTGGGGATTGTCAGTCTGTTTCGTTGCTGAAATAATATATAACTTAGCTCCTTATTTAGCCCATATATTTAACTGCAGTGTCGACAGTAATAAGTTCCCCGATCTTATGAAGTGTAGCAAGATTATACCTTTGTTCAAAAGTGGTAGTAAGAAAGACCCTAGTAATTTCAGACCAATATCTATCTTACCATGTCTTAGCAAAATATTTGAAAAAATAATGTTAAATCAGTTAGCTTCATTCTTCTGTATTAATAATTTATTATTTAATAAGCAATTTGGTTTTTCTAAGGGCTGTTCAACTGTGGACGCAGCCTCGAATCTCGTAGAGAGCATCTACGAGGCTTGGGAGTCTCAGCATGATTCTTTAGGTATCTTTTGCGATTTGTCGAAAGCGTTTGATTGTGTGAACCATGAAATTCTATTATGTAAACTTTCACACTATGGTGTGACAGGTGATGCGTTAATGTTGATGAAATCATATCTGTGTAGTAGAACCCAAAATGTTGACATAAATGGGGTTCGATCGGAATCGGCTAACGTTTCAATCGGGGTCCCTCAGGGTTCAATTCTTGGCCCATTCCTCTTTCTAGTCTATATCAATGACCTGCCTTTCTTAGCGCGTAAGCATTGTGAAATTATTTTGTTTGCCGACGATACATCTCTGTTATTTAGAATCAATAGGAAAAACTACGATATATCCAAAATCAATTTGTCGCTTAGTTTAATTAATAGGTGGTTTAGCGTCAATAACTTAATGCTAAATGCCAAGAAAACGAAAGCTATTAAATTCACATTGACTAATAATCCTTCCTTGCCTAGTATAGTTATTGACGGCGATCAACTTACTTTGTCGAAGGATGCTAAGTTTCTTGGCCTTATCGTTGACAGCAAACTTCAATGGGGAGCACATATCAAGGAACTGTCTAACAAATTGAGTTCCGCAGCATTTGCAGTGCGGAAAATAAGAGAACTATCAGACATTAAAACTGCAAGAATTGTTTATTTCAGTTACTTCCACTCTGTTATGTCGTATGGATTATTGCTTTGGGGTAATGCAGCAGACGTAAATAGCATCTTTATTTTACAAAAACGCGCTGTTAGGGCTATTTATAGGCTAGGTTATAGAGAATCTCTTAGACAAGTTTTTGCGCAGGTGAAAATTTTAACGTTACCATGTTTGTATATTTTCTTGAACATTATGTATGTGCGTAAAAATATTCATAAATATCACAAACGAAGTCAATATACTAGCATAACAAGGAACAAGTTTAAACTTGTTCTACCTAAAATTAGATTAGCCAAAACTGGCAACTCTTTTGTAATGAACGGCGTACTATTTTATAACTTGTTGCCTGTTACTCTAGTAAATAAGAAAGACACAGATTTTCAAAGAATTTTAAAAGACTTTTTAATTGAAAAGGCTTACTACAAAATTGAAGACTTCATCTGTGATAAAGTCTCTTTACGTAAATTGTATTTAGACTGTAATAATAATACTTGACTGATTATACCTACTATTGTAGTTATTTTATACATTGATATTTTGACATTGCAATTATTTTATATAATTTTTGACATTCTAATAATATTATTTTCTTTGACATTTAATTTATTGTGTAATAATTATTTTATTCGTAAAAATTGTATTTGACATTCATAAGTGTACATTGATGTACCCATATTTGAATAAATTATTTTGAATTTGAATTTTTGAATAAGAGAACAGAGCTTATATGAGCTCTGAGCTAGATATAATTGTGAAAAATTGATTTTAGCGACTGGGCTGCTTGTCTTTGTCTATTTTTTTGTGTTTGTACTATCGTATTATAATATATGTTTGTTCTACATGTAGGTACACACAAAGAAAGTCAATCCAAATGAAATTCGAAAAACTTTCTGCCGTTTGTTCTCCCTTCCAACGAATTCGGATCAAAAAGCAAAATACAATGTGAGTCGGGTTGAAAATCAGTGTTGCGCGAGAGCCGTCACCGAGCGAGGTACCACGGATATACGGTAAAGTTCGCAGGCTTATAACCCAGACTCAAACAAACTTAGAGACAAAGATGAAGCATTGCGTTAGATTTGGATGAAGCCAAGAACTCGTCTACTTCATACCTACACAAGCTCACTACAGTGCCGCGAATGGGGGATTATTGATTTGTCAATGTTACGTACGCGTTAAAGTAGAAGAGTTCTTGGCTTCACAAAAATCTAACGCAGTGTTCCATCTTTCCGTCTAGGTTTATCTGAGCTCACAGGTGCCTCACAGCTCTTCCAGCCTCACAACTCACAACTCGCGCCTCACAGACTCAGCTTGCGACCACACGTCGTGCAGCGTCTGTCGTCGAGGATTTACGGACGGAAAAGCTTTGGAAGCTTTTTTCTCAATTTTGTTTCGACCAACAGATTTCAAGAATATTCTAGAAACGTAGCAACGAATTGAAAATTATGTAGAGCATGGAAATAAAGCTTTCTCGTTGATATTTGTGCTGTGAAATTTAATTTTAAAATTGTCTTTTTGCGGCTGTGTTGCGCTTTGATGTTTTTTAGTTTTCAACGCAATTATTTATGTGTGATTTTAAAAGAGTTATTGTCCGTTTGTGGTTAACATCCTGTCTCTGAGTCAGTATATTTGATAACTTAACACGTCTACTCTCGATACAGTTTGGCAAACAGCCACGTTCCATCATGAAAATGGAAGCAAGATACACTATTTCCCAAAAAAACAGGAAAATCACGAGTCAGGAAGCAGTAACAGTTCCAATAAGTAATAAATTAATCAGCCGCCACTTTTATTAACATTCGCATAACAGACAGTCACAGCAGGTACACTGCGACCCACATCATCTCTGTCACGCCGACATTAGCCGACCTCCCTGGGGGCAGGACGTACGCATTTCTGCTGAGCTCATATTAGGGTAACGCTATCAAAGTAAAGAACCACCAACTTATTTATCGAGGCGGCCAAAAACGGAACTAAAATTGCCCAAACAAGTTGATTCATTTCGTTTGGATAACATGATAGAGGCTCCTCGGCACGTGTTTTAGATAAGTTGGTCGCTCAGCAACACTATTTATGTTTGGAGTGTGTGGCGGCATTCCAATTATCAAGTTGGAAATAGACTAGTGCCGCCGTTTGCGCGGTTTGATACGATGGAATGCAAACTGGAACGAGCTTATCAGCGGATCTGTTCAAAGCTTCGTAATCAGTCTGTTTATTCGGTAATATAAATGTTTCCGGTTGGAAATTACCTCTTGTTTTATAATTATATCCAATTATGTAAATTACTACTCGTAGCTGCGCTCGTAGCGTCACTCGCTATACTATAGGATTTCTTTTAAGGTCTCCGGGATAAAAAGTAGCCTAAATAAAAAGCAACCTTTATTATAAGTAAAGCTTATTTATGGAATCTACATACATAATTTGTATAGGTATTACCATATATATTCTTTATGTCTTTTAAAAGGACATGAGCTAATTTTTGAAGCAAAACATATTATTTCTGTAATATCTATAAAATTACCGTATACATTGTGATGTTTAACGAAGAGTCAATCAATTTGTTGCCCACAGGCACAAAGTCCCGCACACCAGTCTCGCACAGAATCTAGGGCAACGCAATAGTTTGGCTTTTCCACCGAAATGGAACATTCGAACAATAGATAATAATTACTTCCTGCTATATAATGCCTACAATTCTGGCAATAGGAAGTCGTTGAATATTCTATTATTACTAAAGCTGTACTGCGATATAGAAACTGTAATTAAAACTTTGTTACGTATATGGAATAGTGAAATCGTGTGGCCTTTCGTGTGATTTTTTTGAAAGTAATTGGCCGTGATAAACGGTAACTAAGATACTCTATACAATACATATATATATATATATATATATAGTGAAGGCCTCCTCCAAAGATGCCCATTTGTCTCTACACTAACAGTAAATAGATACATAATATAGTATATAAACAAAATAAGTAGGTATTAATTTTAATTTGTTAAGCGTTTAAAGATAAGTTAATGTAAAATTATATGTAAAATTAATTTGTAGGAAAAAAAAGGCTTTTTTATTTTATTTTATTTTATTTATTTATTTTATATAATTATATATAGTAGCCAATATCATATCATATAGTTTATAATATCAGCTACCATCTTTTGGTATCCATTTTGTTCTAGAAAATGAAGTAAAAAAACCGTTTTGGTATTTTATTGTATTATTTGCTATATACAAGGCGTAACAGCGAGGTGTAGTAATATTTAAGGGTGTTCTTCTGCACGTCATAGTAAACTTATTTTAGAATAAAAGTTTGCAAAATTCGAGAAAAAATATCGAGTCTATTTTACAAAAGATTTAGTCACGTGATAATTGTTATATGGAGCTCCGATTTTTTTTTCTCGTATTTAGCAAACTTGTGTTCTAGAAGTTGTTCACTTTGACGTGTAAAAGAACACCCTTAAGTATTACTACACCTCTCCGTTACACTTTGTATTAAAAAAATGCTTTATGGAAACATATTTAACTTTATCCAAACTCATAGCATATATTCATTACTTGTAGCACAAACTCTTAACTTACCTCGGGGAGAAAGTGCGAAAGACTTGTATTTACTAACTCAGGCAATGGTTTACGAGGTTACTTTTATGAGTTGTTGGCCAAACGATTGTGAACGATTTATTGCGGTGTTAACCAAATAGCTGAATGGGTCCCGGTGATAGCTTAAGCCTTTTTTTTTAAATACTTTGGCATAGCACTAGTAAAAGAGTTAATAAGATATTTATCCTATACTAATTAATCATTTTCACTTCAACTTCTTTTATTCCTCTTGTATTGTAAACTAGCTGCGCCCCGCGGTTTCACCCGCTGTCCTGCAAGAATAGCGGAAAGCCGTTCAATTTTCTGGGGTAAAAAGTAATCTACATATTACCTAGGGCTTAAGCTACCTCTATACCAAATTTCGTCAAAATCTGTTTAGCTGTTAAATTGTTAAATCAAATTGTCATCCATACGTCCATTACATAGCTGTCATTTGCGCAAAGAGTATAATAAGTCGTTTTGTTATTCCAAGTCTGATTCTTTTTTGTTATACCTCGTTTTATAGTGACTGATGTTTTATGTCAATTCACACTTGAATGCTATCGAATTTATTTAATAGAAATAAATATGTAGTATAATTAGGAATAAATAGTATAATAGGAATAAATAGTATCCTATGTGCGTTTCCTGGCTCTAAGCTACCTCCTCACCAATTTTCAGCCATATCGGTAAAGCCGTTCTTGAGTTATAAGTAGTGTAACACGAACACGACTTTCTTTTATATATATAGATATGTGCAAAATCTTTCTAAAAAGTTTGTTAAAATCTTGGACGTTATTTTTTAAATGTTTAATTATTTTGTAAAACTGATGTGCTGAAAATGATTTACATTTTGTTTGTTATACAAATTGTTTTACATTTTTAGTGTTAAACTTTTTCCAAAATAGTTAGGTATTACATTCGATTATTATATTGAAAATCTCAAAAATCTCGTCCAAGTTTTTCACAAACTTTTCTGATTTGTACGCTCTCACGTTCAAGATAAAAATACAAAATAAAAATGCTTACGACTGAATCATTTCAAAGCACCCATTACGTTTGGAAAGCAGTCAAGTGGGAAGGGTGGGTACTAGACTGCGGGGGCCCACTCATCTCTATAATATGAATATTCGGGTTTACGCAACGTTCTGAAGTAGTTATAAAAAAAGTTTTTTTGCGTTGTCATCGGAGTTACACAAGTAAGTATACCAAGTTTCAGCTCAATCAGACATCGGAAAGTGGTACAAAATTCAAGTCAAAATCAATAAAAATTAGTAGAGAAGGATTTTTTACAAGCTTTAAAAAGGTATTATCAAAAAAATTAAAAGAAAAAATATACTTATGGTAAGACATCACCTGCCTACCCTTATCCCACCTACGTGGGGTCGGTACAGTATGTACACTTCTTCCATTCATCTCTATCATTCGTCATATCTGAATACACTCCCTTCTTTTTCATATCATCTATCACACAGTTCATCCATACTTTCATTGGTCGTCCTCTACAGCTAAACCCATTCACACCTATGGTAAGACAGAAAAAAAAAAGTATTTGCTCAAGAAATGGCTGTGTCAAAAGGCAAGACGCAATTCTCAATAACTCGAAAGATTCCGAAGCTCCAGCTGGCCCAGCTACCACGCTATCACTACAGTTTCACCTTTTTAAACATTCAGCGACGTTTCTCGCTATCACCTCGTCGAGTGTGGCTCAAGTTTGTTATTAAAAATTCAATATAAAAGTTGGATTGCGTTCAGTCGCTCGGTGTCAGGTGGCGTTCGAGTTTCGTGTTTTGAAATGAGGATTGACGGCTGGACTATTCTGGCGAGTGAGGCATTATATCTGTCACTGTTGCTCTCGTTAGAAATATCATAGCAGTGACAGTGACGGACATAATCTCGAGGGCAAAAGAATAAGGTCCCTGAAATGTAAAGTTTCGGATTGATTTGGTCTTTGTGTAATATTATAGCTACCGGTTTAACTTTTAATGGAGCTTAAACGCTTGTTTGTAAAGACACGGATAAACATGATTAGATTTAATTTGAATCATTATATAATATAATAGAATAAGTTCGTTGGTTTCAATAGCGAGGTTATTAAAAGCGAATGACTTACCTTAATTTTAGAGCGTCTTTTTGTGTATTACGAAAATCTTATCATTAACTAGGCTGTTGTGAAGTTGGTTTGGCTGCCCTTAATCGTCCACTGTAAGTTTCGTGATAAACGCCCTAATCTTAATATGTATAAATTACGTGTCACGTTGTTTGTCCGCTATAGGCTCCTAAACTATTTAACCGATTTCAATCAAATTTGCACACCGGGTGCAGTTCTATCTAACTTAGGAGATAGAATAGCTCACATCTCAATTTATAGTAAAAAAACATGAAAATAAGAAAATTTAAAAATACTTAAACCTTATAGCGCTTTGGACAATGTAAACTTTTTTAATGTAACTTTTGACATTTGACATTTGACATAGAATTGACGCAACGGCTTTTTTTACCAATTCGAATTAAATAGTCATCGTTAAGACAGGACAACGTCTGTCGAGTCAGCTAGTAATTAATAAAAAGAGAGCGTGTACAAGTACATCACTACAACCACCATCGCATCGGCCGATTCGTGTTTGATTAGATCGGCCGACGACGCCCGAGCATACTGGTACTTCGGTCAAAAACGGATTAGGTATTCGAGTAGTTAGCGCAACACCAGCTCTCAATATTTCTTACGAAGTCTTATTTTTTAAAGCTTTTATTTAACATGCAATGTATGTAACTATGTTTGTTCGGGTGGAATCTCGCAGCTCAATTTTGAACCACTTCCCAATGTCCGGTTGAGCTGAAATAACTCCAATGACAATACAATTAAAGCTTAATTAAAAATATTTTAAAAACGAACTTATTTAGCTTATACTTTATTAGATTTTTGAGACAGATAATTTCCCAAGAATGATTTCTATGTGCCTTTAGGCAAAAAATCTAGTGAATAAAGTTGCATGGCAACTAATATCTAATCCACGACCTACAAGTACATACCTACCTCGTATTTACTTAGGTAGCTCTTGAAGTTGCGTCGATGTTCGTTCAAGATTGTATATTTGCGTCCCTAGAGTCGTAATCGACGAGGTTTTGCGTCTATACAATTCAGGCTTTCTATTTGTCAAGATATTGCTGCGTAGATCACAGAGGTATCAGGGGAGATGTATTAAAAATATGGGCCTATATTATCAGTTAAGGCGAAAACTAGAAAATTAGAAAATAAATAAGTAAGTTTTAAAAAGTATTTTTATTAACAATCTTTTACTGCATTGTCATCGCAGTTACATATATATGTAGAGGTACGAGTATACCAAACTTCGGCTCAATCGGAAATCGGGAAATAGTTCAAAATAGAGTTGCAAGATTCCACCTGAACAAACATAATAGTTATATACATTGTAAACTTATAAAAGCTTTTAATAAGGTTCTTTTAAATGTCTGAAACGATTTCGGAGAAAATTTTATTTCCTTTTCATATTAACTCTTGTTAAACATTGAAAGACCCAAATTAAAAGGTACCCTAAATATTGAACCACCAATATTTGCTTTCTCATCGAGTAAGCTAAGTAGGTCCTTAGTTATTCTTAGGGTACCTCATGTATTCTGTAATTAGTGTCGGAGTTTTAGGCTACCTTAAGAAACAACTAGAAACCCTAAGAATACACTACTGGGACCCACTGAAAATTACTAACTTTCCGTTATAATAATTGTACATAATTATCTTGTACGTCAGAAAATAAAAATATTATTTCGTTTGTTTCCATTTGTTTTTTACAATTTTGTTTGCTTCAGTTTTGTTAAAATTAGACTACGTAAAACCCCAAGAAAATCATGTTAGTTGTTTTAATAAAAAGCACAGGTTTTACAGTCATATTGCAATAAAATAAAAGTATATTTTATCGCTTCACGAATGCAAAAATGCAGAGAATGCGAAAGCGGTTAATGCTAATGTGGAATGAACCGTCCTTTTATCTTGGAGCCCCAAGAGGGCGTATGTGACGATAAAAAATGATGTTTTATGCATGTTTTATGTGATATTTTGAAGGTATCTGAAAGTTGTTAAATGTTACGGTAAAACTTTCAGTAGCATAACAGCAATAATCGTTTGATGCCTGTTTGTTTTATGTTTATATATTTTCGCACGGGTAAAATGTAAAACTAAATTTAATGTTATGACTCGTTGTTTTACGCTCACGATAAGTATTGCGGATCGAAAATAACAAATGAGGAGAAATCTATTATGTTCGTGTCACCAAATTTAACTCAAATGAAAGTTGGGAATTGTTATTCATATATGAAAGCTTTGATTGTTTACTCTAGTATAAAACGTGGCTAACATTCTAATACCTGAATAAAAAATAAAAACTTCTGTATTTTTGTCATCTTAACAATCCCGAATAGCGGAAAATACAGTGTAACCACAATGAGATTTTCCACAATCAAAGTTATAATGGTCTCTTCGCTCGAACAAATGACCGCGATGTATTTAAATGAAGCGCTGGATAAAGTTGATTTACGTTTGAATGGAACCGTTCCGAAGAATGATGTCGCCTCATTAAGCATTGCCGCAAACCGCTTATCGTAATTAAGCTGTTTCGAAAGCTTTATTTAGCTCGATTTCTTTGCTATCGGCCTGATTAAAATCTTGTCGATTTTTTTTTATCCTCTGCAATCAATTATCTCGAATGCTTTAGCTATATTATCTGAATCAAAAATGCTGTGAGAGGCAGGAGTTTCGTTTCGTTAGTCTCGGAAAAACTCGAAAACTCTACTAATTGAATTTTACTTTTATTTTAGAGCGTTTCAATACTACTGTGCAAGTATGGAACTTTGTCGATCGACCAAATCGTTCTAATTGTACAATTTTGTTTGGACCATAGAAAAAAAATGAAATTTTCATTATATAGTCGAGCTCAAAAGTTAATGTCTATCGATAAAGTTTCACGCTTGTATCTACTGCTGGTGTACTTATGAAAAAAAAAAAACAGAAGTTTAGGTGGTACGGAGTTCATAGATTATATATCTACTCATCATTATGAACAACTTATACTATGAGACCAACCCTGAAATCGAGAAAAAAAATTAGCTGTTCCATAGATAAATGTCAATAACACGCGAGAAATTTTACATGGAACGGATTATTTTTTCTTCTGTATGCTATTATGAAGGCGGATATCAATAATCATTAATAATAGTACAGTAGGTTAGGTACCAATAAGCAGTAGGCATAGCAATAAATAGTAGGTAAGTACTTCATGCTTGCCAAATCCCGGTTTAGCGATGGTCCACCGCCAACCTTTGAATACCCGCTACCCGCCCTGTATGATTCCAAAAAGGTTAAAATGAAAGCCGAGGAAACAATTGAAACAGTGCCAATATTGTGGCGCCCCGTTATATTGAGCTTTTATACCGAAATCGCGATTGAAAATGTATTCACGTAAAAATGTAGGTTCGTTTGCGGGAAAATATGGTGATTGCAAAAGGTTAAGGCACGGAAGTACTAGTTAGGGTTAAGTTGTTTATTGGTAACTTCTTTATAGCTTGCGGCTACATAAAAGGGGTAGAAAGAGATAAAAGAAGGTATGTAGGTATCACGTCTTCGTTATATGTTAAGTTACACAACCGTGACGCCTCCAGTGTTACAGGTATCCATAGGCGACGGTGATGGCTTACCACCAGACGTCTCGGTAGCTTGCTTGCCACCAAGGCATAACAAAACATCAAACGTATCGACGTCGACATCAGCTTGGCAACGAACATTTCTATGTGCCGAGTTGGTTCTCTTTTGCGCTAATAGGCTTTGATGGCGCTGTTGGTGTATTTCAGATTGGGCAATGATTAGGTGGTGACATTGTTGTCATGGAGAAACATCTTGCTGTAACTAAACCCGTAGGGCACTACTTTTTCAATAAATAAAAGTAAACAAATTTAAAAGTTCACAAATCAGTGACCCTTCACCCCTTCAGCCCGATGGGTCGATGATATCAGACGCCTCACGTCATGTGTGGACGAGATTGACCCGCGACAGGGAAAAATGGCACAATGGAGAAGAGATCTATACCCAACAGTGGGTCGATACAATCTGACGATGATGGTGATAAATCAGTACCAACTATACATTCAACCTTTTGCATCCATGCAAGTACTTGACAAAAAAAACCATTACATATTTCATTTCACTCCTTCCTGATAATTTTAAACCTTTAGGCGTCGTCTTACGAGTTTTATTACCAACTCGTATACGCCTAATTCTATGATACACGCTCCGTAACGATGGTTATATGGTCCCCATGTTAGCACACGCTCAATGTACGAGTATAAAAAGACCGATCAGGAAATCAGGGTAGACTTCGACTTTTTGCTGGCACTTTCCAATCGAGATCGTTAATCTGAGAGTGTAATAACAATTGCAGTGTCATCGAGATTTAGAATAACTATTTTATAGCGTAGTTTAACTAACAGTGCGAGTAGTGTGTTTTGTATATCATAGACCATAGACAATTTTGGTGATGTTGTCGAGTGCATATGTCAGTTTGTCGATCGACAAAGTTCCATACTCGGACTGTAGGTATTTAAAACCGATCACCGAAGTTAGCAACGGACGAAACGGTCAGTCTTCGGATGGGTGACCGCGGCATTTACAACTGAGGGCCACCGTGGATCTTATGACACGTTAAAGTGTAGGTCCCGGTTGCTTGTCCTTTAACAACAACCGCAAGCCATGTCAAAAGCCTTCAGGCGGCCTAAAAACTCTGACACCAGGGCTGGCCACTCGACCTATACAAACTTATTTACTCACCCGACTATAGCGAAGCAAAAGGAAAGGTTAGTTTTATAACGAATAAATCTGCGTTTGAAAACCAACTCGCTTGTCGATAAGCGGCGATGTCGAAGACTTAAAAGATGCCTCTTCACTCTAACCTTGAAATGCCCAAGATTATATCTCTCAGGAAAGAAGAACCCGGAAGTTTGCTCCATTCCCTGGCTGTACGTATCAGAAACGTAGATTCAAAACGTACGTATCGTAGTTGTCCGTCCTGAACTGTGACCGCGTCGCCTCCATATCTTTACTACACTTTGTCTAATTTGCTAATACTCGAACGTTCTTTAAGATGTTTCTACAATTTTTTTTAAATTTTTTTTTATCTTACAGTTCCTATTAGGTTATTTTCCTAGACTGATAAATTCACTAGCTTTTTATAGTAAAAACTTTCTTTAGTTTTAGTGCGCGTAATACATTAACTAATTTTACGACTAGTCCTACAGACTATTTATATAAACTCTACATAGACCCGGAAAATTTAAGTTTTCTGCAGAATAAGGTCCTAAAAAGTTTCACTTAGTTTAAGGCTAAGTTCGAATGTACATACCTTTACAACTAGGGAATATTCTGGGCCGTTCGAGATTATCTCGGTCACTCTCACTGTTATGACCGTAATGATAATATCTCATCCGTCAGAATAGAGGCACTGACCTTACTTACTTGAATACAATGACAAACAATTCTAGCAGCAAGCGGGTACTTAACTGCTATACGGGGTTATGAGGGTGCATGCTATCTTAGACAAGTATGTCTTAATTTAGGTTATAAACTACCTATCTGCCAAATTTGATCCAAATCCATTCAGCCGTTGTTGTGAAATTGAGTAAATAAACATTGGTAGGACATCTATAAACACACATTTTTTTTTTTATTCTGGATTGAGACTACACGTAACGAGTACAGTGACAAGACAGTGTCCTCGTCCGAGTACTCACTTTATATAAACAGTTTGATGAAGCGAGACAGTCGCTAGGACCATGGTTTGTTTGCTCGGCCGAGTATGCTCGTATACTTTCTCGCCTCTGTAATCGTTACGTGTAATCAACCTATAAGATAGTAGGACTGTACTATCGTACTACAGATAACAAAATATGACATCTAAGCAGCAGACCTGCGCCTTTAAAAAGTAACATAAAACCGAATAAAACGTTATAATTTATTATCAACAAAACGATTATTACCTTATTCGTTTTACTTTATCTCCCAACTCAATAATTAATGAAATCTACCTAAAAACAAGTCTCGAGCGCACCCGGCTAACAGTAAGTAATCTAATTTTCGAGTCAGACAGAGTTTACAGCCTCCTGAGCCTTCTACTGCTACAGATCAAGATTTATGACCTCAGATAAACTCAAAGAGGAAGATGGAGCACTGCGTTAGATTTAAGTAAAGCCAAAAGCCTTCTTTCTTCCCTGAGAGATATAATCTTGGACTTTTCAAGGTCAGAGTAAATAAGTATCTTCTGAATCTGCTTGCTTCATCCTCGACCACATCGTCGCTTACCAATAGGAGAGTTGGTGGTTGAATGGAAATTTATTCCTGTTAAAAAAAACGCTCGCCTCATGTCAACGTGAAGTGACGTTTCCATAACAGATCTGCGCCACCCAGAATTTTGAACTCTTAAAATTGAAGACCATGCGTGGCACAGCACTGCGCTCGTCGCCTTGAGATATTTAGTATGTTTAATTTCCTATTGGCCCTGAAATTGAACTTTTCTACTTTCGCGCGTAAACAAGACTCACACTCCCCTGCTCGCGATATTGTAGTTGTTTTCGCGTGAAAGTTGAGTTTGCACCATCTTTGTCTCAAGGTTTATCTGGGAGTGTGACCTATAAATTATATCTCTTCAAGAGACGTGAGTAGGCGCTGAGAATGTTTTGAACTCTATCGAGTCTGAGCCTTTTGTGTGGTAGTCGTAAAATACTTCAAAACTATTCCAATAATATGAAATCAGATATTTAAGCTTTTTTGTCCATTTCTAGAATAAACCTCTTAATATCACCGAGCGTAAAAATTTAAGCAAACGAACGACAGGATGGACAATGTTATCACTCTCTTTTTGACTAGATCTCTCATCTCTAATTTCAATATTTTAAGCTAAGCGTCTCCGAAAATACTTTTACATATTAAAACTTTGCATTCAAGATGGAATTACATTATAAAATTCAAATGAAAACATATAAAAACAAAAAGGTACTGTACGAGTAGTTTATGTAAACTCTACTTACCAGTAATTAAGCTCAGTCATCAATCATCAACCTGCATTGTAAAGCTCGATGATTGACAATATTTCGACAGCCTTTATTACAAGCTTGCAATGTTGAACCACTGCCCGATGTCCGATTGAGCCGTGTGTCACTTCAATGACAATACAATAAAAGCTTGTTTTGTAAATAAATGTTTAAGTTAAGTTATTTTATTTAGCCACACAAATAAATGGATAAAATCACGATCACGATCACCAATCACGCCAAAAACGAATCACGAAATAGATTCGTCATACACACACCTATATACTAAGATTCCAGAAATCACGAAGAATGGAACCTCGGTCTGGTAATGAAAGGGTCATAAATTATGATGAACGACGCCACATCAGTTATTCGGTCAGCTTTTTGCGATCGCAGCGCCGATCTGCGATATTTTATATCATGGACGTAGATGATGCCGTGTCAGTGATGTATTACATGATTTGATGTGGATATTGCATTGGTAATGTGGATTTTGCTGCATGGTAGGTTTAAGTGTTGAAACCCAATTTCCTATCCTACTAATACTATCCTACTTATCTATCTATACCGGACCGATTTCACTAATTCTTTTTTTGTTGTATTTGTTATTATTAGGAGAAGGTTCTTACGAAAGAAAAAATTGAGGAAGTTGAGCGGAACATAAAAAAAAATTAAGACAATTCGAGTACAATACTCATAGTTAAGACAGGACAACGTGTGTCGGGTCAGCTAGTAATATTATAAATACGAAAGTTTGTATCATCATCAGATGCCATCTTCTTATTAAGTTTGGAGGTCAGTAGGCTAAACTTCTTGCGATCCCATGCTGTGCTTTTTAAATGCTGATAACTCAGTCTGGTCCACTTCTTAATTAAAGTTTGTATGTTTGTTATTAAATCAGGGAAAAATGGCTGAACGGATTCCAATAAAATTTGATAGGAAAATAGCTTGTACCCTGGATTACTATATAGGCTACTTTTTATGCTGGAAAATGCGGGTGAAACAGTAAGGCGCAGCTAGTAATATTATAAATTTGAAAGGTTGTCTGTTTATATGTTTGTTACTCAATATCGCAAAAACGGCCAAAGGCATTGAATTAAATTCTGAATGAAATTTGAGACCGAGAATTTGAGTAGCTTTAGCCCTGGATTAACACGTAGGCTCCTTCATGTCTCGGAAAATTATCAGTTCCTGCAAAGATAGCTGATCAAACCGAGGGGTGCAGCGATGCGTGACAATGAAAATTGAATCAGTTTCAACTAAAATATATAATTTCAAGCCAATCCTTTATTCAAAATTAAGCCATTTTATCCGTTTCACGTTCTAAATTGCAGTCCGACTATTTAATCTCCCAATTATCAGCAATCCAGAAGTGGGTCGCCACTCGCCACGCGCTAGACTCCAAAATTGCACGGCCGACCGTAATGCCTACCCAGTTGCAATGAACAGTCTGCAATAGCTTCCAATCGCATCGAGTAGGTATTACTTGGCGCCGTACTTCGGGAAGATTTATAACCATGTATCATGCGATATCTTTGCCAGCGGTTGCTTTCTGATAGATTTTTATGGGAAAGTGGGAGAAACTGTAATATCATTTGGAAAGTTCTTGAAATTCCATATTAGCAAAAAGTTTTGTGAACTTGGCAACCCAAGAATTTTAGTAAATGACAAAACCTATTTTTAACTTAAGCTCTAACCTAACTCGGAAGGTATAAGGGAGTTTCATTTACCAATGAGCGTTGTTCGATTGAGACATTTTATTTGTTCGAGAACAAAAATCCGATATCAGGAAACTTCCGATAACTAAGACTCCACTGCTGATACTAGGACTACACAGGGTTATACAGAAAGGGTATGCTAAGCCGAAAAGGGCTCATAGTACTCATCATAATGAACAACTTTTACTATGGGACCAGCTGGACAAAAAAACAGCTGTTCCATACATTTTGTCGAGTGTCGTACTCATTTATGTATGGAACAGCTGACTTTTTATCGCGAATTATAGTAAAAGTGGTTCATGACGATATGTACTGTGAGCTCTTTTCGGCTAATAATACCTTTTCTGATAAACCTGTATAGTGAATAAGTTGATTCACAACACGCAAACAAACAGTATTTAGGTGTCGTAATAATAATATAATAATTAAAACAGCCCTGCAGAATTATTTCATTGTTAATAATTTGTCAATTCCTGACCAAGAAATTGAATTTGTACTACACGTTCTATAGAAGAATCTCCGACTATACTACCAGCCGACTCTGTTCCACAGATTTAATGTAAACAGACAATGTCATACTACGTGGTAATACTGAAGTGTCAGTTGCAAGGGACTGTAAAAAAAGTAATTGTAAAATTATAATAAAAAAATATTGATCATTTTTTTTTTCGGTAACAATTTTTTTTAAATCAGAATTTTAATTTAACTTAATACAAAATTCACGTTTAAGTTTATTTGAAAATTATCATGAAAATTCAAAAGACATGTTTCATTATATCAAATCGTATCTAATCGATTTGCTTGTTACCGGGTCGATTTTTGCCGTGACGTAGAAATTGACTCGACGTAAGTTCAAACAAAATCTCATCTCATAAATGATAAAATTTGGCAAGAACTCCCCTTCTTGCCAAATTATATTATTTACTTTATCTAAATTAGAATCTTTGCAATTACTTACAATAAAGAGAGATAATTCAAACCACGATTAAAACCCATCCCGCGTCGTCCATGCAATATTAACCCCGCTGTCTGCGGCTCCGATTCATATTCCGTCCTCGCACTTCAACTCTCGTATTGCATCTAATGACTTTATTTATTCAGATAAAACAACCCTGATTTTATTTTTCACTGGAGCTCAACTAAATAGCAATCTCTGGTTTCTCTTTATTCAAATCTGGAACGTGATTTGTGAACTGATGCTAGACAGGATTTGCAGCGTTGTGGCATGCAATAGAGCATGTAGTTGGAATTAACTCGGCAACACCGTGGCATGCTTCTTGGAAATGTGCAAGCAAAGATCTCTAGCTGCATTTGAATAAGGTTTAATTACCTTTACGTTTTTTGAAGCTGCATTTCTTTCGCGTCTGTTCTTTAATTATATACATCAGCACGTACAGATATAGTTTGATTTTATGCTCTTGTACTTTAATATAAATAATAAAAGAAATTGCGGTTTCGGTAACTGATCGAATTTATTTACTTTTGATTAAGTTGCATGCCAGAATACTGCACAAGATGTTATCTCATTATTTAAACAGATATCTGTTTATTGCTCATACACGAATTTTTTTTAAAAATGGACAGTCAGGTAATAAAATAATGCTGCTACGATATCGACGTCTTGTCAAGCTTCTTTATTTTCACTTCATTATGTCAAAGCATGCAACACATCCGCATCGTGCCTTAATATGGCATGCTATAGGACGAGAAACTCCAACGAAAAGTAGGATTTATTTACTCAAATTCTTACGAAACGAATACGAAAATTCATTGAATATTTACCAACTGTCCATCCGATTTTGCCTTGACCGGTCGCAGGTGTCAACGGGTTTCTAATATGGCGTCGCCTGCCTCTGGGATCGATCTCTACAGCAATCACGTTTCGCAGCCATCTACGTGTGCTACGGTATTTCGTAGATGTGCTACGAGAGTTCGTAGATGTGCTACGAAAATTTATGTTTTCGTAGCAAAATTTATCACACGTGACAGAAGGGGCGGTATTAATAAAACAATTATTTAACTTTTTCAGCGTCTATTCGATACAATAGTATAGGGCGGACTACCTGTCTAACATCATTCTTTGTTTATCTTAACTAATTTATAGTAACAATCTAGTATTCTGTGGCGCAGGGCACCATTCATAGTTACTATTACGTATTCTGTGGCACAAGGCGCTGTCACGGCCTTCCTGCCCAGGCTTCGCTCTCGAAGCCTCTCATCTTAGTTTACCTGTAATTGAAAAAGTATTATAGGAAAAGCTTTAATAACACATTATTTTTATGGCCTGTGTCTTGCACTACCATTTATTATTTTGTATTTTTTTTTTGTTTTTGATTACTCAAAAGTAACCCTTGGCACTGTCTCAGCCCCCTTACCGAAGTAAGTGACCTAAGTACCTTGGCACTGTCTCAGCCCCCTTACCGAAGTAAGTGGCCTAAGTACCCTTTTTTTATGATTACTCAATAGTAATCCTTGGCACTGTCTCAGCCCCCTTATGGTGGCCTAAGTACCTTGGCACTGTCTCAGCCCCCTTATGGTGGCCTAAGTACCTTTTCTTTTTATGATTACTCAATAGTAATCCTTGGCACTGTCTCAGCCCCCTTATGGTGGCCTAAGTACCTTTTTGCGATCCCAGCGCACTCCAAAGAGTCGCTTACGCCATTTCGATTATTTATTTTTTTGTCTGCGATCCCAGCGCGCTCTATGAGCCGCTTACGCAATTTTAATATTATTATACTTACACAGCAGCTCTCATAGCTTTTAATATACTACCAGATATTACATCTTTCACGCTGTCACGGCTCTTTCCGGAGCCTCTCGATTTTCAATCTCTTTGCGTCTTTCGTTACTATTTGGTAAGTTTTCTTTTCTGTATTTTTAATTTTATGTCTGTCTCACAGTAAACATTTTTCAATTGTTCAAGGTTCATTATATCGCGGCTTTAGTTTACCCATTCTAGTTCGCTACTCGTGAATGTAAACAATATCGCCTTCTTTGAGTACGTCATGTACTTCGTCACGTTTTATCAAATCTTCGTTTCATTTCAGTACGTTATTTCTTCAACGGTACATCGTAATTGATATTCATCAACATTACAATCCTCCGAATCCTCTTTTCTATGTTTTGTGTTTGTTGTGTGTTCTATATGTTTCTGTTTTCTATGTGTGTATTTTCTCTGTTGTATGTTGTGTTTTCTGTGTTTTGTGTTTTGTTCTGTTTACTCTCCATCGTAATTTTGCCTGGAAGAGATCGCTCTTAGCGATAAGGCCACTAGTTGTTGCACTAGTTTCAAGTGTTCTTTTCCTTTTATTGTAATTTCTCAGATCGTATTCCCATCAGTGATTGCATTGGGGTACAGCTTGTACTTTTGAACAGTGGCATTAAGGGTCAATATTAGTTTTCAAATAACGCTCGTCCATTCTGACTATTTCTGACCCACGATTAACTTCACAAGCTAATTGGTTTAGTACTGTAGCTACGTATCATTCGGCTTGCACATTCGCTTTGCTTGCTCCACTTGCAAAATAATAAACATCAATGTTCATTTTTTTTAAACTCTTTTGTTTTTCAGAAAAGTTTGTTCCTTTTTCGATTATTTGCTGTTCCAAAAGGTCTTGTACAGTCAACATGTACTGTTTGAAATAGAATCGGCAGCTTTTCTATTAGATGTAATAATCCTTATTTTTAGGCCCATTAGGTCATTTAATTTTTATAAAAACTTCTATGTCCGGGAAAGTCAACATTTTGTTTTATCGATTTTAGGGTTTTGTCCACTCCAATTTGACATTGCTCATCGTTGAAAATTCTAATCAGATTAAATGGTTCTGGTGGTTTTGTTTTCTTCAAATTCTCTCATCAAGATTCCATTTTTTTTTTCTTTCCGGATTTTCTTGAACTCGTCTCTATAAATTTACTACTTTTTGATCTGTCTTAGTGTAGCTTCCAAACAAGTGACATCATCATTTAATTTCTTTTACTTTTTTTTTTTCATTTCATTTCGCGATAGATTTCTTCTCAGAAAATCCACCTGTTTTATGCTGCTTCCTTTCCGGTATTTATTGCAATTGTCTCTAGCTCATAAAGCTGTTTTATTTCGATTATTCAAGTGACGATTTCTCGCTGAAATAAGACACGATACGGAGATCTTCATTGTGTCTTTGGAATAATATAGCTTCATATCTTTGACAACTAGCATCGGTTTCGTGGAATTTTTTTAACGCTTCTATTTTAGCACTTCCAGGTTGAATGCCTTCTTTTGAAACTATTCTTCCCAAACATTCAATTTGTAGTTGAAAGTGTAATCTGCCTGATTTAGAGTTTCCTAAACGGTATCAAACTTCTTTTTTTTCCTTAATTCTCGTCCAATATCGGTTATTCAAAAGTTTCGTCACTGAACTTTTTCTCTTTCAATTGCCGACATCCGATAATTGTTGGAAACATAAGTTCGTTTGTTGTAGTCCGAATAAGCATAACGGCGGTTTTAGTTTCACATATGTTATTGTTAGTGGGAATAAGACTGGAATAGTTGTTTAATAATTCCCGAAACTTTGGTTGAGTGTTATGCTTGAGTCACAATCACGATACTATTTATCAAGTGGTCTATTATTATAAACAATATCTTGTTCTTGGGCTTGGGACTAATAATCGTCTTCTAAGTATTTTACCGTCCTAGGTAGTTAAAAACAAAACATCGTTGTTCTCTAATGCGTCTCGGCATTTCTGTTACTCGCACAATTAAAAAAATTGTTTCCAAAGCCATCATATTCATCGTTCATTTTCTTATTTGAAGTTAGTATCTCATTAGAAAGTCCACAAAAATGTATTTCGGTATGCTGCTGGTGGTGAGCGGTTTGATGCAGACGGTATAGACAATGTATCCATTTCAGTGTCACTACCTGTAGGTTTAGTGAAGTCCGTAGAAATGGGAATGTAATGGGATAGTTTCTGATATAACCCCGTTATTGTTTCTGCACCACTTGCAATAGATTTAGCATGAGGATCAGTTATACCTCCTGTTATTAATTCCAAAATTTTACTTTCACGAAATTGTATTCTTAATTGCTTCAGCATTCTGTGCTTCTTTGCTGCATAGACTGATACAGTCGAATACTGGTCGCTAGTCATGTTTGCAGCTACTTTCAAATCTCTGTGTAAATCTCGACATTTGGGAAATGTAGTTGTAAGATCTTCTTTTAAAGCAGGCCAAGTTCTCACCAACGGTGTCCATTCTTTATACAATTCTCGTGCGGGACCAGCTAAAAACGGCACACATCTTGCGATGGTCTCTACGTCGTCCCATTTATGTTTCAAGGCCAAACTATCAACTTGGGTGGTCCACTCTTGAGCCTCAATTGAACCAACACTCGGGTCAAAGGTAGGCAAAGCTATAGCTTTACTGGTACTGGCATATTCACTAAATGTCCCAAATGTTTCAACAAAAGATTCCGGCACTTCACTCACTTCACTGTTTTGTCTCTTATTTTTGTTTATCACTTTTTTATTGTTCATTGTGGGTTGAGTTTTTTTTTTTTTCACTTTTTTATTGTTCATTGTGGAGGGTTTTTTTTTTACTTTTTTTTTTTTTTTTTTTTTACTTTATTATTGTTCGTTGTGGGGTAAGTTTTCCAATCCCACTTCTGATGACAGAAGGGGCGGTATTAATAAAACAATTATTTAACTTTTTCAGCGTCTATTCGATACAATAGTATAGGGCGGACTACCTGTCTAACATCATTCTTTGTTTATCTTAACTAATTTATAGTAACAATCTAGTATTCTGTGGCGCAGGGCACCATTCATAGTTACTATTACGTATTCTGTGGCACAAGGCGCTGTCACACGTGTTACTTACTCTAAAAGCTGAGTCAAAATCTTTAACATTTTTGAAGAAAATCTCTACAAGAATTCGTGTTTATGGTTAGTCTAGACTCACAAACTTTCGCTGTTATTGAATTGATTTCTTGTTTTTTTATTATCTATTACATCTTTAATCAGTAAAAAACATTGAGTTAATTAGGACTGCATATAGCGCCACATTTAATTAATTTAATTATTTATCCGACAATAGACTTTTGCGTTTGACCGCCATCTCGCCTGATGGTAAGCAATGATGCGATCTACAATAAAGCACGCTCACCTCACCAATTCACTCGTGACTTGAAGACACCTAGATTATATCTATCGAGAAATACCCACTCGGGCAAAGCATTCCACACTCTAGCAATGTCGCCATGTTCTATTTCAATCGAGCTACTTCCTCAAATTCAGTCAGTCCGTCGCTACACGCTTGCTGTGTGGGTCGTGTTTTGTAAAAATACGACACTCAAAATCACATGTCACTTTCCGCTGCATAATTTATACCGGATGACCCATTTACCGTAAAAAAAACCATCCATATATTTTTTTTAACCGAATTAAAAAAAGAGAAGATTCTCAATTCGATTATTTGTTGCTTTGTCTATGGTAGAAATTTTAATTGTAAATAATATAGGTTTCACGAATAAATTAAAATGTATGTCGGACCTAAATATAAAAATTTAATCATTTTACTTAAAAATATTTCGATATGAAAGAAACAAAATAGCATTGAACTAAAAAGAGGGCTAAAAATATAATTTCCTAAGCTTCGATGGAAGAGCTTCCCAAAATATTAATTTGGCTATTTTATCGGGACCGCGATTGAAGCAATCAGTGCCTTTTGAATGGCGGATCATTTTAGAGCAGCCAGCCAATATCACGAAACGGAAATCGCGAAAAAAACTCAGCTGCTCTATACATTTTATTGAGAGTCATTGACATTTTTCTATAAAACAGGTGGTTTTCTTCGCGATTTCAGGGTTGGTCCCCTAGTAAAAGTTGTTTGTAATAATGAGTACTTTTGGCTTATAGTAGTAGGCACATGAATGAGTAATAACTTATATTGTTTGGGGCCGCAGCACAAGCTATATAAAATTATGAATATGTTGAACAAAATAATAAGTACCACTATTGACAAGTATTTATTTATTTATATTTTGTAACTACTGAACCTTTCATTATCCCATTTCTGAGACCCGGACGACCCTCGAAAGGCGATTAGGCTTTTGTATTTCGTAACAAAATATAAATATTTAAACAAACAATATTTAATGCCAAGTTGGCCGTTATAAAGAACAAAAACCAATAAAAGAGCTCTAATTCGGTATGACGACCAAATAACATGGAGCTCCGAGCCCGTTAACAATAAACAAACTTACAGCTCTCTTTATGTTTGTTTGGCCTATACTCATCCAGTGTGGGTAAATAAGTAATCAGTATGGACATTTCGGCTTGCCCTTACTGGCGCGTGGAGCGCATACAGTAAGGTATGTTAGGCTCTTAATCTCTTATGTACACAAAATTCAACACAACAGTTTTTTTAGGTTCTGAATCTCCTTCAGGTAAGAAATTCGAGACTCCGGTGACCAATAAGAAATTTGTAACATCTATAACACAAATATAACACATAATCTTAATAAATAATTAATAAATTTGTAACATCTATAACACAAATAACACATAATCTTTCTAATATCTACTTGTTTTATAAAGAGGTATATAGGTATATAAAGTTTATATATATGTTTGTAGAAGGTAATCTCCGAAACTACTCATACTGGTCTGGTTTAAAAAAATATGTATCCAATGGAAAGCTACACAATTCCTGAATACTATAAGCTACATTTTATAGCCCCAAACCTGCGAAGCCGAGGGCCGAGCAGCACTAGGCACAAAGTCCCAAGTATCAGCTATTAATAAATCACATTATGAAAAATGAAATAAACGACTAAGTAATAGGCAATGAGCTTAGTGCTGTGGACTCCAATAAAAACATCAAAGCGTCAAAGAACCTTAGATAAATAAATAATAGATACACATTTAAGCCTCCTTTTCTACCTCTAAAACGAGGCGCGGCGGCGAGCTCAGACGCATCGATCATTCAGACAAGCCTATCACAAACATACATACACTATACATCTACTATTAGTGTAAGTGGGAAAGTGTGATTTTTGTTCTTCTCGGATATAGCAACAATACGCTTGATTCAGATTCATATATATTTATTGAACAACTGATACATTGTAATCTAATGATGATGATCACCGAATGTGATTGAAACTAGCGTGACCGATTTAATTTTTACGTGAGTATTCCCGTTTTAATTATAACAAAACTAGCTGTGGATAAAAAAAAATAGCCTATGTTACTTTGGGATAATGTAGCATTCGAATGGTGAAAGAATTATTGAAATCGGTCCAGTAGTTTTTGAGTTTATTCCACACAAAAATACAAATCTTTCCTCTTTATAATATTAGTATACCTAGATGTAGCAACAGTAGACCTGGCATGAATGCTGAAAAAACGAATAATAAGTATTCGATAAAAAATGTGTAAATGTGCGCCCCGCGATTTCAAAAGGGGTTAGGAGAACACTTGTTAATCCAGGGTATAATTGAACTGAATTCCGTACAGCCGTTTCAGCTTGCATGAGTTACAAACATACAAAGAAACTTTTACATGTATAATATGCAGGTTTTACTTACGCCCACTGTTCCAATTTCTTTACTATCTATCGAATATCTATCGATTACTCAACCGTGTTAAAAAAACAAGCTAGACCTTAGCAGAGACAAGTACAGTACCTATTTAGATTAAGCATAGTTGTTACTAGGCTGTTAATAGAGCCTTAAAAGGCCAGCAACGTATCCCTGACGCCTCTGGTAATACGCGTATCTATAGGCGATCGCTTATCATTAGGCGGCCTGTTTGCTTGTTTGTCACCTATTTCATAAAAGAAGCTAGTTTTGTTATAATTAACACGGGAATACTCACGAAAAAATTAAGTCGTTGAACCTGATGAAGGTCACCGAATGTGATCGATACTAGTCATAGTAAACGACAGTATTGTGTAAATTATAACAACTATAGTCCAAAAACAACAAAAGGTACAAACAACTATAGGCCACCTTTTCAGCGCGCTATCTTTACCGGTCCTTTGCGACTATCACAGCCTTCCTTTCGCCTCTACAATGTCATCCCACCTGGGACTTAAAGCTCTGTCTGATAACAGATAATATCAAAACCACGTTAGTTCATGTTTGATATTTGATATACCAAAAACTCGTACGAGACGCTTTGATTCCACCTTTATTGTGCGAACCACTAGAGTGTGGGATGCTCTGCCCGTGGGTGTTTCCCGATAGATATAATCTGGGTGTCTTCAAGTCGCGAGTGAATCGGTTTCTAGGCAAGCGTGCTCCATCGTAGACCGCATCGTTGCTAACCATCAGGCGAGAGTGCAGTCAAACGCAAGCCTATTATTAATAAAAAAAAGTTTCCATAGTGAAAGAAGCCGGTGTTCAAAATAGACGCAGATAATTGTAGTCCTGTCAGATTAGTTTAGTGTGCACATGAGAGTACATGCCATTCTCGGCTGTCTACTGTCTAGGTGTACTGCAGAGGTACAGCTAACTCTAATGGACACGTACGTGTTCATTGAATATTACGGCAAAGGCTCCGAGGGGTTTACATTTATTAATGCATGGCCGATTTGTATGTTACTATGTATTTTCAATTTCGTGTTTTATGTGGTTTATTTATTAAAGGATAAGTATTTGTGAATTATTTAATTCTATCTCTATAAAAGTCAATTGCCGTGAGTTAGTTTTGCTAAAACTCAATTTTTTGTTTGTTACATTTTTTTTATTTGGTTTGTTTTTTTGGTCGCCTCACTACAAATGTGGCTAGAAAATAAAAAATTGGTGAAATCGAGGGACGCAATTAATATAGTAAATAGACTTCAAACCAAACCTATTGAGATTTAGTTACATGCCTTAGAAGAATTCTAAATATACGTAGGTAGATTGATGATGATGATTTCACCAACCTTGCTTTGCTTTCATAGTGCTTTGGGAGCATCGATCAAGTATGTATTTGGGAGAAAATGAATCCTCTGTGCAAATATTGACATGTTACCAGTGGGCGGCAAACATTCGAGACATCAAAGGACACGCGTCGGAAGGAAATAAAAATATTAAATTTACTCCGAGCCCTTTGGAAGGTTACCTCATTTATTTGAAGATGCTGAAGTATACTTATACTTCAGCAAATTGTAATATAAGATAAACTGCTTTATTTGGATCAGAGGTTTATGGATTAGTTTATATCGGTTTTAGATACAGTTTTTTTTTTTATGTAATTGAGTGACGAGACTAGCAAATCGCTCGCCTGGTGTTCGCCTGTGTTCGTCTGCTGTGTTACTAGGTACATATCTAAGGAAAGGGTATGCTGTGCCAAAAGGGCTCATAGTACCAACCAGTGTCATTGATAATTTTCTACGGAACAGCAGATTTTTTTCTCGATTTTCAGTTTGGCTCTATAGTAAAAGTAATTCGTAATGATGAGTTTTATGAGCCTTTTTCGACTTAGCATACCCTTTCTTTATAACCTTGTATAACACGTTGACATTTACCGGTGACCGACCATATAACCCCTTGACAGAACCCAACTCCCGCGAAACTAAAACGAATTTAGTAATTTAACAAAGTAATAACTTATACTCAAACCCGTCAGCTTATTTAATCGAAGATTCAAACCAAATTAGTGAGAAAAACTCTGAAATTCCTTTCAAATTAAATTCCACCGATACGGCCGAATTAGGTCAGCGCTGACCTGATTCCATCGAGTCATTATCCAGACAAGTTCAAGGACGACGTCGAATTAGCGCCACCTACTGGAGCAAGTGGAGAGGGCTTAAACAACCTCCCCTGTTCGAAGTGGCCTTCGGATGGGATTGGTTTTTTTATTCTAAGATAGGCTTATTTGACCATCTCGCCTGATGGTAAGCCATGGTGCGGTCTACGATGGAGCATGCTTGAATAGCAGAAACCGATTCACTGGCGACTTGAAGACAATTTAGACACCCAAATTATAGCTGCAGGAAGTTTCCAAAATCATAATAATATTTTTGTAGTTCTGAACCAAAATTCATTGTAGCAAATACAGTTTTAAGGGATGGATATGCAAAGCCGAAAATTGTTATTTTTCTCATCATTAATGAACAATTTTTCCAATGAGTTCGACCCAGAAATCGTAAAAAAATATCAGCTGTTCCGTGCATTTTATCGAGATTCATTGATATTCTTACAGCACAGCCGATTATTTTTTTTTCAATTTCCGGGGTGGTCCCTTTGTAAAAGCTGTTCGGATTTCTCTGAAACTTTTAAAGCTCATACGTAAAATTGTATTGCTGACAAAAACTACTACCGTGGGTCGAACGACACGCCAAATTGTTGGTGACGGTTGTTTGTCGCCATGTCAGAGGCCTTCTGGTGGCCAAAAAAAACTTAGCTTACTTAGTTTATGAGCTTACTTAGTTTGCTGATAAAAAAGTAAAATATTTAGTGGACACTTCTTATTTTGACCAGACTGCCCGCGCTTCCCAGGCTAAATGCTAGTTAACTAATGAAGTATTCGCCATATTAAGTGGTCATTAAGTCTAAACGAGTGCCCCAGCAATAAGTAACAGTTGACATAAATGAACGGTAATGGGCAGAAAAACCGGACCGGTCACCATGCCAAGAGTGGACCTCGTTAGTTAGAACAGCTACCAAATAGCACTTATTTTTAGAGCGGACTGACTTGGTTGTTGTTTGGTGAGAATATGACTACAACGTACTCGTAGCTAGTTCTGATGTTAAGCGACGATGTGGTCGAAGATGAAGCACGCAGACCTAGAAGATACCTTCACAGGTAGGATCCTAGTTGTAGTTACAATATCAAATCAAATATCAAATACATATATTCTAAATGCGGAAGTTTGACTGCGTGTTTGTTACTCCTTCACGCTGAAACGGCTGCACGGATTTAAATGTAATTTGATAAGGAAGTTGCATATGCATTACATTAACTCATAAGCTTTTTACTTTTTATTTCATAAAAAATAACGGTTCTTGTATAAAACCGGGTGAAACCGCGAGATGTAACCGTAGAGATGTATTTATTTAAAGACAAAGTTGAAACCGTCTTAGTATAATCTTACTAACTAAAAAATACAGCATTTTGTAACATATTATATTAGAAAAAGGTAGACGAGCCCCAAACTAAACCCAAGGTCTATAACTTGGTATATAGCACAATGACTATTGAAAAATCTTCGTTACGTATTCAATAGAGAACGTATGAAAAATGGATCAGAGCCGCCAAAATGCTCTCGATCGCTTTTCTTCAATCGTAAAATACTTTGTTATACTGTGTGTTCGTTTTTTGCATTTTATCTTTTGAATTTAGCTTACTAAGTATCTAAGTAGCTTAAATTGGAAAATATACGAGAACTTAAAACAGATGATATTAATATTTTCTCTGGGTCTGGGTGTTAGTTGTCCTTGTCTTTGTGTGTGTTCCATGACATCCCCGGTACAGGATTCATCCTAGTGGGGAGCTACGAGTGTGAAATAGTTATTTGTTATACCTACATGAGTGCAAAGTTGCTTTTTAACCGCGTGTTCAATTTTGATGACCGAGCAAGCGAAGGATTCCAGCGGGTGATTCAAAATTAGAATCCTGAGCGTTAGCGAGGGAATCAAAAGAGCACGAGGTGAAAAATCTTTGCACTCGAGTGCAACACGTAACTTTTCATTCCACCTCAGCGAGGAAAGAGTATTTTTAATCTTCAATATCTGAGTGGAAAAGCTCATTTGCGCATTATTAACAGTTTCAGTCAATTCTGTTGGCGTCAAACAAACTTCCTCGTCGCTATCATTTTAGTTTTTTCACTTGTTTTCAAGTTTCTTGTTTTTAATATAAGGTTTAACAATGACGTGAAAAAATGCCGCGTAAAGAACCGCGTACAAAGCAAATTGAAAAAAGAACACCAAGAAGGTTCCGAGTCTGAGTTTTTAACAAATTAAAAAAAAGTTGTATGATATATTCGGCACCATAGAGGTAGCAGTAAATAGGTTTAATGTTTTTTTTAATTCACAAACTTAGTGCACACTATGTTCTAAATTCAATTTACTTTATCCTCTAGAGAATAAAAACGGCTTTTCCACTCAGATATTGAAGATTAAAAATACTCTTTTCGAGATGGTGGGATGAAAAGTTTATTTATTTATTTATTTACTATTCTTTATTCTGTACTTTACTAAGGCTAGGCTTATGCCTATAGATGCTATGGGTTCGCAATAGTTGTCCAGAAAAAATAAATTTAACACCAATGGGCTGATTACAGGTAACGAGTACAGTGGCGAGACAGTGCCCTCGACCGAGTACCTACTCGGTGGAGTTCCATTGCATCGCTGATACAGGGAAACCTAGTGGAGAGCTGTGAGCGTGAAACGTTATTTATTTATTTACTTATCACGGCAACTTGTTTCACTTGCACTTCACTTGCACTTCACTTGCACTTCACTTGCACTTCACTTGCACTTCACTTGCACTTCACTTAGCACTTTATAACAATTTTCACACCGCTTTAGTTTACGCAGCAATCTTGCAGTGTTACAGTTCCAGAAAATCCAAGGGCCATTCATTAACTACGTAAAGAGAGGATAAAAAAGATCTAGGTATATGCCCTTACTTTGGACAGGACAGGGGTAAAACCCATTTTTGCGTATATTTTATGAATTGAAAATATTAGAAATCTAAAAAAAAAAACAAGATATTATTTAAAAAAACGAGATAATATAATCTTACCTAAAAAGAAGGTGGAGGGAGGCTCGAAAAATCTTATGTATGTAAGGATACGTAAGATGGGGGCAGAAGGGGGTCACAATCGCCAAAATCATCCTTACGTAATGAATGAATGGCCCCTGACCAGCCGAGATTGCTCTGCCAGCCGTTAGTGCAACCGCAAATTTAGTAATTCCAGCCACTCTGCGGTCCTGGCCAACGTTAGCTGTAGGTAGCTTGTTGTGCGGAATTTGTTTTTGTTCCAGAATTCACTTTAAGTTTCTAATGAGTATTGCTTTTAAGCCTTCTACGTATTTCAGCATATAGCTTTTAAAAACTTTTATTTAACTTACTATGTATGTATGTAATTCTGTAACTGTGCATCTAACTATGTAACTATGTTTGTTCGGGTGGAATCTTGCAAATCAATTTTGAACTACTTCCCGATGTCTGATTGAGCTGAAATTTGGTAAACATGAGTAACTCCGATGACAATGCAATAAAAGCTTGTTCTGAAAATGTTATTTAAATTAAATTATTTGATATGCCTGTTACGAGTAGGGTTGTCATTTCCGAATCGAGAAATGCATAGATTTTGAACAAATCAAAAACGTCGCCGTGTTCGGTCTAGACGGCACAGATCACTAGTCAAAGGGTCGCGAGTGCTATTGTTTGGAGTTAGACTCTAAATGCACCTTCTTAGATCATAGTGTTCTTGTGGAATATTTTTATTGGTAGAACAATCACCTAGAAATTTTCTAACTGAAAAAAAAATTATAATGGCGTGACTCTGGAGGAGACACATTTTTGCTAACGCCTGAACTTGTAATGCGATCTGCATTATGCAAGGGTCTACAAGTATGTAATAGTGATACAAAGTGTATGGGTATAAAACGCAAGCACTCCCGTGACAATTATAACAAAAATGTGTAGGTGTAGATACTCTATGGTATTAAAAAGTGTTTGACAAGTGTAGTTTTTTTTATCGCGAAAAAACTGCCTTTTGCCACCAACTCGCCTGATGATAAGCGACGATATGGTCAAAGATGAAGCACTCAGAGCTAGAAGATACCTATTCAATCTGACCTTGAAAAGCCCAAGATTGTATCTCTCAAGAAACAAGGAAGCCGGCTGTCGAACCTATACGAATCTGGAACGTATTTCAAAACATTTTGTACAAAACCAAAAAAGACTACGTTGCAAGGGTCGGTGGAAAAGCGTTTTCAGGCGTAGTGATACCGGGTGTGTACTGTAGTAGAGTTATTACAAAGTGTATTTGTATCAGTCGGCATTTAACTACTTTTACCCCAAACCCCAGCTCGCAACAAGACTACAATTAAATATACCACACGATAGAGACTTCCAAGCGAGCACCGCAGAAACAACTTAAAACTAAGTACTTAAATCTCCGAGAGGAACGATGTCCACTTCACAAACTATGTAAAGTGAAGAGTAGAGTTACACTTACAAAGGAGTTTGTGCAGCTTTTTACGAGTTGCTTGATTTCCTTAGTTGGGCACTTTGCTTTGCGACATTTTCATTTGTAGTTTTTTATTAGAAACCGGGAAATTGTGTTAGTGTTTGAACAGAGCTACGGCATAATAAAATGTAAAAGTAATTAAATTTTCAATATAATTATACTTAATTTAATTATTGTATTTAAGTTCATAAAGTTTATATTTTTAATGTGTTATCGTTTAATATCATATACTCATTTATTTATAAGACAACTACTGAATGCAATATTTGTTTTTTTTGTAACATTTAGCAGTTTGTTATTAATAAATAAACTATAATAACCAATAAAACAAAATAAACAATCACGTCATGATTTTCCCACACATTTTTATTAACAGATTCAGATTCAGAAATATTTATTGAACAACTGACATAAACGACGAACATAAACAGCTCCTCTCAGCCAAGCAGATAAAACTTTAAGCCTCGTTTATTTTAATAGAAAACCCACCTGACCATTTTATCAAGCCGACCAGCCCAGCCCTCAAACAACCCGCTACAAAGAAGACTCTCAACTTATTTTCCAAGATCTAAAGTACACAATTTAATTGAACAACCAGGATAATGCCGGAGTAATTAATTCCAGCGCCTTATCTCGGAGCGCGGAGTGTGTCGGCGCTGGATTACACTGCACGCTCAGAACAGCTTAGACCTGCTTAAATAATTATCTTTTTATACAACAAATATATTGCTGAAAAGATGATAAAGTCTGGGCGTGGCTGTGTCGTGGACATGGCCGTGTTTTATGTGAATATTGCCCATTATGTGTATGTAACGGATAATAATATAGGCATGAGTTCTTTGGTCATTTAGCGATCGAGTGGTGTAATTACAGTTTGGATGTAGAAGAAAGATACGTAGGCAACAACAAAGTGTATTCCCCGACAACAGAAATGCCTCTCAGTATGGAAGGAAAAAGTTATACTCATATCAAAAGTTTCGCTGCAAAATCTATTATGACGTTCAACACAAATCTAACCACACCTTGCCCTTCCATACCTGTCAAGCCGTTTCAGCTTAAAGGAGGTTGTACATGTATAGGGAAAACAGAATATAATTCTATGTTTATCTCGGGAAAAGCGTCGAGGTCACGTCACATCTCGTGAATGCGTGAAAAAGAGAAGCGACATATGCTCTTCGTATATTTTGTGAAACCTACGCTTAATGATATTAGATGAATTTCGTATTAGCTTCTTGAAGATATCGAGATTTGAGTACAAAATATCGTCGCGTATATTGGCGTTGTCGCCGTTTAGATAAGTAGCTTATCGGTTTATTCTAGGCAAGCGCTTTATCGTAGACCGCATCGTTGCTTACCATATATTGCTTTATCGTAGACCGCATCGTTGCTTACCATCGGTCAAACGCAAGCTCATCATTGAAAAACAAAAAAAAACTAATCTCTGCAGCTGAAGCATAAACAAACGCATCAAAATAAGCTTAAAAACTTCCACTCTCAATTGCGGAATAAACAAAAACCCCGCAATGATAAGACTTCACATCTTTAAAGTTGTGCCAAGTTCCATGTCCCGCACTCCACGGCCCGCGGCGTCTCTTTGTTTTCTCTCGGGACGTAATTGCATCCTTCGTTTGCTAAGTCAAGTCGCCTAGAGAGCTCTCGTCACCAATGCACTTGGAGCTTTAAAGTAGGAAATAAGCTTAAGGTTTTGAAGGCTCGCCATTAGACGCTCCAGGATGCGCTCAACTATGACTTTATGAGCATGCTGTAGAGCTGGATTTAAAATATTTGGATCTGATAATGTAAGTTTTTTTTTTTTTTTTTTATGTAATTGAGTGACGAGACGAGCAAATCGCTCGCCTGATATTAAACGTCACGTTTGCCCATAACAGGTCTGCGCCACCCAGAATTTTGAACTCGCAGAATTCAAGACCCTGCGTGGCACAGCACTGCGCTCGTCACCCTGAGATATAAGTTGTTTAATCTCCCATTTGCCCTGTAATTTCACTGGAAACAATGCCCTTCCAACCGGAACACAGTAATGTTTGCACATTACTGCTTGGCGGTGGAATAACTGGCAAAGGTGTGGTACTTCCCCAGGCGGGCTCTGCAAAAGAGAGTGGTAGACTACAAAAAGTGAATAAAGTTAAAGGTCGTGAGTAGATGAATGTAGTCTTTCTCTTACCTTTTTATCTTAGTTAGGTGGGGTCGGACCAACATGTACGTTTTCCCATTCGATCATGCCATACGTCATATCTAAAATAAGATAAGATAGATAAGATAATTTTTATTCACCAAAAAATAAAGTACAAACAATGGAAACTTAAAAACTTAAAATAATAACAATAAACTAACTGTATATCAGGTCAAACAATAAAATTTCCATAACTTTGGCTGCGGCCCCACACTAGGCACAAGGCCCGTATTGTGTAACGTATAAAATCACGTTACTCTTATTCGTAGGCGAATAAATATTACGCAATTTTACAATCACACTTTTAAACCTATCACTCTTCACCTAAGCTAACCTTTAGCGATAGAGTAAGAAAGTGAAATCCAGTAAATATTACCTATTCAATTTTACAATGACGATTCGGAAGAAGTCGCACCTAACTTAAGCTAACGTTTAGCGATAGAATAAGAAAATGAAATGTCGAAAGCTTTAAGGACCGTTAGTTTTACATAATCACTTAAATAATATAATCACTAAATCCGTTATTTCATCCGATCAGCTTCGTTTAGTTTGATGGACGTACTTTCAGTCATTGTTTAATTCAAAAGTCCAGCAACAGCAACATCAAACGAGTCGAATAGCTTTAGAGCGAAATAGGTTAATAGCAGCTCCAATTAGCACTAAATAGTTAATACTAAAACCAAAGCTACCCGTCGCTTAGCCCCTGGATAATTGATGAACACACAGGAGAGATTTGCCATTGTGTCTACCCGGAGCGCGGTATACACACAATTATGTTTCTAATACGTCTTGACCCTAGATAAAGCGGCAGCCGTAGTGACAGCGTCGAAAAATCTATGATTTTTTTATAACGTTAAATTTTATTTCACTGATTTCACAAGTAAATCCTAACTAATATTACTAATTAGTAAACTGTTAGTTACTTTACGTTACCCTAAACTATTCAATCAATCATCATGAAATGTTCCATACACGTTGTCAGGACTGCGGAAAAGGTCGTTTGTTTTTGACTTTACTTTCTATCATTATTATCGTTGGCGTTTTTAATAACCACGTGGGTGAAACTTTGGGACTCAAGTAGTGCTATCAAAACGACAAACGCAACACGCAACGTACCTAATACTAAAGCAAACATTTGACAGATTTGTTATTTAAAATTCTGCTAACCAGCAAAAGCCATAAAAATCAAAAGGCATACATGCACATATATATTGGATGCAGCATTCAGAAAAGCTTCCATCTGCAGCAGTTGACAAACATACACACAAACAAAGCTGATGAAAGCACTCGTCATACATAAAGTCTCCACTTATCAAGACGCAACATTTTCCACGAAATAATTATACTCCCATCTGACGAATACCCAGAATCTACCGCTTTACAAGCAATGTTCTTTAAATAGCCTTCAACTTCTCGGAATCGCTTCTCGCTCCAACATCGCCCACAGGAATAAGGCGAGGAAAGTAATAAACGAACACTTTAACCTTTAATTAATTATAGTCACCGCAGTAACTTTTAGACTTAAACCTTTTACCCGTAATTGCTCTGTTGCCGACGTTGAGCCGGCCTGATGAATGTGTAATGTCGTATTAAGATGGGAGACCTGGGGACCTGGGTACCCGGTGACGTTTCGTGGCCTTTTGCTGAGGCCGATTTGGACCCACAACTTTACTTTGAACACAATTTGATATTTTTAGGATTCCGTACCAAAAGGGTAAAACGGGACATTATTACTAATACTCCGCTGTCCGTCGGTCTGTCTGTCTGTCCGTCTGTCACCAGGCTGTATCTCATGAACCGTGATAGTTAGGCAGTTGAAATTTTCGCAGATGATGCATTTCTCTTGCCGCTATAACAACAAATACTAAAAAACAGAATAAAGTAAATGTTTAAGAGGGCTCCCATATTTTTTTCTTCAGTATATCAATGAGCTCACAGCGCTACTACTGACATTTTTCCCCAGAGGCAGCATGTCCACTATCCAGTGTCCACTGAGTCGCAAGAGGCCTCGATTTAAATTCCCGGGATATTTGAATAGTGAATTTAAATGTCTGCTCTGATCTACATAATATATATAGGTGTCGTTGTATTTATATTCAAGTGTTCTACACGGCATCTCTGACAAAAGAATTAGCTTAGAGCTTTATTTTTTATTTTCTATTTCATTCTTTTTATGTTTTCTATCACCACTCATCCTAACCTGTCTCCACCTTATTCTTACTCATATTTACTTGAACTATTTTTATTTTTATCAACACTACACGCACAAAGCACTTGTAAATTGAAAGGTATTGTCAGAAACGCTTTATACACTCGTGAGCTCGTGTCATGAAATATCGCTTTCATGTTCACAAGTCGACTAGACTGATACCTATTGTTGCTAGGAAATATATCGTCAGATTTAATACACCTATTCTTCCGATCAACGAAGCCTTTCCCCTTTGACTAGGTTATTTATCCGAGTCTTTTCCCTTTAATAGCGCTTGTAGTTTTCGATAAGCGATGTCTTACGTATCCCATCTACATTGTAACCTACCTATTTGCATTGTGACAGGATAAATGATTTTGAAAAAAAAAAATCAAAAAAAAATCTTATCAAGCGGTATGCATACGCTTTATGAGTTAATCTATTCTACAAAATGAAATGTCAACTACATGCAAACGACTATCGTGCTTAAAAGTTAGATATTTTTATGCATAACATTGTTAGACAACTTCAAAAGCATACTGTAAGCAGTAAGCACCCTAATAAACAAGGCACCCCGCTCACACCGCAAACAAGCTGCTAGCGTTGCCACCGTCCGTAAGACACCCACAGACGCCCAGCATTGTCTCACAGACAATTAACCCTTACACCGCAACAATAGCGTAACAAAACCGTTTGCATGACGACAGCGATAAAGAAAGGGAAAATGTGTTGCTTAAACATATCAGACAGCCTCCAGATCCCAGCCCAGCCTATTCAGAGACCACGCCGTGTAACAGTAGGGCTCCTACGACACCATCACAACATTTACATCTAAATACCTTTCCTGACAATACAAAAAATATCCGAGAATAAAAAGTATATCAGAAAGCGTTCATGCGGTCTATAATGGAGAACCCTTGTCTAAAAATAGCCGTATCACTAGTGACTTGAAGACGCCCTGATTGTATCTGTGATACGCCCACTCTGGCAGCGCTCCCGTGCTGGTAGTTTCTACAACAACATTGGAAGCAAAATTCAGAGTGAAAGTTAGTGAAAATGGGCACAAAATATGTTTTCATGAAGTAGTAGGCATAGCATTATCGATTTTGATAGGGAGCTTGTATGCATTTTGTTTATCTTAAAGATAACACACACACACCACCGTCAGAAGATTAAACCACACACACACACACACACACACACCAATACAGAGTTATAAGGAAAGAGTATGCTAAGCCGAAAGAGCTCATAGTAGTAGGGCTTATAGTAGTAGTGGTAGGGCTCTTTTGCAGAGCCCGCCTGGGGAAGTACCACACCTTTGCCAGTTATTCCACCGCCAAGCAGTAATGTGCTAACATTACTGTGTTCCGGTTGGAAGGGCATTGTTTCCAGTGAAATTACAGGGCAAATGGGAGATTAAACAACTTATATCTCAGGGTGACGAGCGCAGTGCTGTGCCGCGGGTCTTGAATTCTGCGAGTTCAAAATTCTGGGTGGCGCAGACCTGTTATGGGCAAACGTGACGTTTAACATCAGGCGAGCGATTTGCTCGTCTCGTCACTCAATTACATTAAAAAAAAAAAATATAGGTACTTATCATTATGAACAACTTTTACTATGCGACCAAGCGGTAAATTGCGAAATTAAAATCAGCTGTTCCATACATTTACCAAGTGTCATTGACAGTTTTCTATGGAACAGTTGGTTATTTTTTTGGTGATTTTCGGGATTTCGTACACCCTCATACTCTTAACAAATACTTTATCTTTTCACGATCATCCTTACTGCTATTCTAGACTTTCCCCAACAGAGAGGTACAAACTGCAAGTGTGTCGTCCGTACGCAAGACACCGCAAGTAACCATTGTTCTGCCGCACAATTAACCCTTACACCAACAATAGGTGCCAGAGACAATACCGACCAAACAATAGTATGGTAAGAGTGTTACATTTCAAAGGCTTGGTGCTTGGGTTTTTTTTTAACTAAAGACATGCTTAGTAGTTAATTGACGATACGACTTATTACGAGAACTAATGTGGTATATCTTTTGTTAAAAATACACATGGCTACTTCCTCCGATTTAATTATACATAACAAAATAGAACATGCCAATTTAGCAAGAAATTAATTTAATTCAGACGTACCTTGATAATTTTATTTCTTTTCGTGTTGTGTTTTAATTTTCTCAAATGAAAATATGTTTGTTACACAAATTACACATGTTTTATGAACAAAATGCGAGAATTTAATTATGTACCTTTATTAACTTTAACATTATTACAATGGTTGTCTAAACGGTTCAAACGTCTATTAAATGTCAACGCAAAGAGTACGTTTAGAGCAAACGCTTGTAGTTTACCGAGCTACCCTCATCATTGCAAGCATTATCGCTTACCGCACAGTAATTGTCTATCTGTGTTTAATGTTTGAATCTCTCAACGCAATATATATGCTTGCCATATCTTTATGCCACACTAACACTTGAAAATTACTGTAAAGGATGATTTATGCTAGACCGTGACGGGTGCGAGCTGTGATCTACTACGATTTTTTTTTGCACGACCGAGCCTCGTCCGGGACGCGGCGCCGTAAGGTGCACTATGAACTGCTTCGTAGTACCTGGCTTGTTTAATACGTCAGTTGTACCACTTAAGCGATTTAGCAAGCGCATCCTTCATTTACAGATAGTTTCTACCTATTTTTGCTCTTTCAATTTACTGGATATTTTTAAACGGTATCCTGAATAGGTCCAATGTTTTTCTAAGAATCAGAACAGAACAGTACTCTACATATGTATAATTCGATACAAGCATTTTTATACATTCATGGTTAGTACGTAAGCAATAAATCTCGTACACATTACAATTAATGAACATACTGATATACCTACATTTATTGATTCTAGGACATACCTAGCTGTAAAATTGCTAAAATAAAACAAACTGTGTTTTTATAAATTTACAATTTACATACATACAAAGTTTAAATCACTGCCTTGCCCATGATGCACGCCGCGCCTCGTACGGAGCACGGCTCGCTCCCGCCCCGGTCTAACGTAACTCCTCCTTAAATCTACGTGACGCCTAAGATGTTATAGTGTTGAAACGTTTCTGGAACATTTGGGTAGTTCTTCGTTCGCTAAGCTACTGTATGATGTGTTACAGTTTACAGTCCATTAAGTTTTATAATCTTTCAACGTAGCGTTTCAGTTCTGAGCATTCATACGAGTATTTTCCAGATTAGAATGAAATATGAAAGTAAAAAAGGATGAGCTGAGAGTGTTTAGCATTTTTTCTGTCTCTCGAAGAGCATACTGGTAGAGAATATTAATGGAAAATAGACAAAAAAGAAGGCAATTTATCGTAGTTTGACCTACGATCCGACACAGATACTACTAATGGGTTGATTACACGTAACGAGTACAGTAGCGAGACAGTAAATGAGCACACTCGGCCGAGCAAACAAATCATGGTTCTAGCATCTGTCTCGTCTCGTCAAACTGTTTATACAAACCGAGTACTCGGCCGAGGGCACTGTCTCGCCACTGTACCTACTCGTTACGTGTTGTAATCCCAGGACTACATTGTCATCTGTTACTAACATCATGGATTTTCGAGACCGTAAAGCTTCGCTTCAAGCGTCTTACTTCAGCGTATTCGCGTCTTAGCTGATCCTAAATTTTCATCAAAAAAGCTGCCAATAGCTCTTGAAATATCTCTTTTAAATCCCATTTTTTATCCGAATCACTCGGCCGACTTCAATTCAGGCCTAAAGGGCCCTCAACGCGCAATTAACGTGTCAGGAAGGCGCAAAAGAAAGAGATATAACAGCTTTACTGTATTGTTTAAAGGCCTTATCACAATGGAGGGTTGAGGGCGTGGGTCTAGCGAGGAGATCAGATCGCTAGGTGTAAAAAAAAGTGAATGATATTACTGGTCCAAATGGACAGAAGCCCTATTCTGGAGCGTTCGTGATTATTTTCATCAGTCTCTCGATATAATATACACTCAACTTGGGTAACTTTGACATTCTGGGTAAGATTGACAGTTTTGTGTTTCATGATTTTTGTTTATATTCTTTGTTGTATTGTCAATAGTTCTAAGCTCAATGTTTCGTTTGGTTCAAACTCAATTTTTTACCGTTTTATTAAAAAAATAACTGTTTGTCTATTCCACGTGTTTTTATTTTGCGTAAAGGCTACCCAGAATCTATAAAATGGTTGCTAAAGTTACCCAGAATGTTTAAAATTCAATTAATAAGCGATTTTAGTGAAAACCAAAATTACTGTCAAAGTTACCCAGATAGGGGGGGTAACTTTGACATGCCAAACTTTTGCATTTTTTCAAATAATTTGTATATAATGAGGGTTAGATTATTTTAGAATTCTATTCTGCACGCATCAATACACAAATTTATTTTTTCACATGAATCTATAACTTTTTACTAACATTGTTATAAGCAATAATGTGCCCTGAACCTGTTAAAGTTACCCAAGTTGACTGTATCTCTCTGAGATAATCTCGATAGATCCTCAGAAACCGGTTTCTGTACACACTCTATCGCAAGTAGCAGAGCCAAAGTCTGGTCCCGTTCGTTATTGTTCTACTTTGATCCTCACTTTGCAGAGTAAAAAAAGCTAAAATAGTCAGCTGAGTGATTATAAGGTTCTAGGATAAATTGATCTTGATCTTGATGGAAATCTTGATCAATTGAGGAACATCAAATAAAACACAACGACATTTTGGCGTTTTGCAAACGAGTACTCATTCCGCACAATTGAAAACGCAACCACTAGCGAAAATATCTTTGAGAGAGAACCGCAAAGGAAACTGAAATTCACGTGTAAGTAGAGAAGAAAAAGAGTTTACAACGCGGTAGATATTGCACCGACTCGTAAATCTCACAGTACTTCCTACTCGATGACCGATCGCATCGGATTTCGCTCGCAATCGAGTGTGCGCAGCCCTAAAGAGGGAGGCACGCCATCGCCTGAGGCGAGCAAATTAGGGCTGCCACCGAGGCACACTCAGAAACACTCTGGGCGTGGGCAAATGACAAATAAAATAGCTATCCATTTCCATTGGGGCTGTCATTACCAAATTTGCTATTGTCACGTGCCAACGACAAGATTTTCCGAGAAACTATTAAATTAGGTTAAAGCAATTTCAAGTCAACGAAACCGAAAAGGAATACCAATCGGCTTAAGAAGAAAAGCTTTTATTTTAGGGAAAAATGGTGGTATTTTTTACTTGGAGAATCATCTTATCAAGCTTTTTGCTAGGTAGTGACGATAGCAAAGCAGTAATAAACCAATAATTAAACCGTCCCGGCGCAGCAGTGGTATATTGGCCTTATAAGCCAGTCCCGGGTTCTATTCTCGGCCGGGCAGATGTTTGAATGATGAATTTAAATATCTGTTCTGGTTCTGGGTGTTAGTTGTCTTTGTCTTTGTGTGTGTTCCACGGCATCCCCGACACAAGGTATCCTAGTGGGGAGCTATGAGTGGGAAACGTTGTTTTCGGGATGAAATACAATAAGTAAAACGTAACAACAGTATTGATATCACAAAGGATTGTAGAACGACCAGTTAACAGAGCTCCACTTGTAATACAAACTGGGTTCAACTCAATTGATGACTAACAATAGTAGGGTTTTCTCTTTTGTGTGGATTTATGAATGCAAAATATCATATTACGCTCCGGAAATTGAGGTGAATTTAAAAATACCTCACATGTCAATATTAAATTTATTTTGAATTTGAAATAAAAGCAGATAGAAATACATCACACTAATAATCAATTATTATGAATGCGAAAGTTTGTCTCAATATTTGTTGATCCTTCCCGCTGTAACGGCTGAACAAATTTGGATAAAATTTGGTGAAACCAAATAGCTTGTACTCTGGATTAACACATATTCTACTTTTTATCCAGCAAAATTGAACAGTTCCTGTAGGACAGTATATGAAACCGCAGAACGCCCAAAAATCATCCCTTATTTCGCACGGTCCTTAGTAAGTTAAACACAAAGACCCTGAAAATTTCACGTGTTTCAATTTCCTTCTGAAACTGCAACAGTTAAAGTGCAAGCCCTAATGAGGTCATTATACTGATTGGAACCATTTCACGAGGGCGCCATTCAGCAGCTCGGGGCCGAGGGACACTTCGCAGCAAACAATGTCACTTTCCAAAGCGTTTACTAGGTGTGCGTGGTGGTTTATCTCAAAATATGCTGTTAAAAACACATTAGGCACCCAGTTTTAGTTTTATTTTAGTACCAAAAAAGCACATGTCAAATGACATTTACAAAAAATTAATACTTACGAGTACATACGCAAAAAAAAATTAATAGTAAATTCGAACAATAAAATAAGTTTGTACTCTAGGCAGAAACTCACATGAACATGAGAAACTACATGAAACATTTTGCATTTAGGACCGATTTCACCGTCGAAGTTAAAATATCAGTTTAGCCTTACTCAGTGTAGGCACTGAATCGAGTTCAAAGCTCCAAATCCATTTCAAATCGTAGTTTTTTTTAATTGTTTTGTTTTACAATTACGATCAGTTGAAATCTATGCTCTGCGCTGAATTTTACTAGTCCGAAATCGTAGAGGTTTTTTTTGTATACGAGTAAAAATAACGTTTGCTCATTTTAAACACCTATAGCTCTTTTTTGATTGCTTTTGTATTAAAATTACAATTCTTCATATTTACCTCTATATCAATCATCAAAAGCAACAAAAATTAGGTAATTTCACCTACATTTACTTTGAATTATTTATTTTAATCAAAAAGAAGTTTCAAATAATATGTTGCACGAAGTCTAAACTACAGCGCTCTGGCATGTTTCCAGACCAGGCTTTGATAGCAATTTGTAGACCGCACCGCAGCATTGGCTCCGTGCTGTACAACTGTTGTACAGCTTTGTGTGTCAGGCAGTCGGCTGCTTTGTTTTATATGTAATTTATAGACAATTGCGTCCGCGAACGTAGCAAGAATCTAGAAGGAGTTGCCTTTGAGTTCAGTTCTTAATTAGGGTTCCAGTTTTAGTTCAGTTTTATTTCTTTACATAACAAGAAAATACTTAGTGCAATTTATAGCGTATATTCAAGTCATCATTGCTTACTATCAGGCGAGATGGAGAGCAAACGCAGGCCTATCATTAAATAAAAAAACAATAACTAAACGACACATAATAATTGGTATTTTTTTTCAAAGCTAGGCTAGTTATTTATTGCTGGTAGCATTTACTTTTTTTTTATTATTAAGAAGTGAAGTTATTTTAAATAGGTATATTAGGTATAGAATCTTGGTTTCGCACGTATTATTTCAAGCCAGCCAGAAGTTGTCAGAGCATTTTAAACCGTTACTAACTATAAAGTAAAAACCATTATAACGTACACCTAGTATAGATAGGTACTAGATACTCGAAAGTGGCTTTGGCTAATTGGTTTAAAAATAGATCTTTATGAAGCTTACATCGAATACCAAATCCGCTGTGGGACGTAATCCTGGAAAATATCTCTTTGAGGATTAAATCCCTCTATTTTCACTGTAAAAATATGATGAAAAATTCAATTAAAATGCGAGAGAAATACTGATTTTAGTGAAATTTCTAGATCATTCGAAAAAGGTTTTACCGTTCGCGTGACATTCTCGGAACAATAAAACCTACTACAAAATACGGAGTATTAAAACTACGGAAAAGTTTTAATCATCTGGTCTGTCTTTATTAAGTTTAATATACCCACTACTATTTTTAGAGAATTTAGATCTAGAATTTAAAACCTTTAAACTTGAGCCTATTGTCAAGGTAAATTTGTTTTCAATGGGAATAAATCATCTGTTGACTGTAGGATTACAATCTATTATTAAAGTAAAATTTAATAATAGATTGTAATCCTACATACAGTCCAGCGCAGTGGAAGCGTGCTGGGCCCATAACCTATTATTAAAGTAAAATTTAAGTAAAACGATGTGCTCACATATACAGCTTTATTTGAACAGAACGTACAGACAAAAATTATACCATAGACTAACTTGAACCATAGACTAACTAGACTTAATACGATTTCGATATAAATAATAACACAATCAGTATACTTATTGACAAACGGTAGCCGTCGCGCAAATGGTAGCTAACAACTACTGCCCAACAGTATTCATGTCGCTACGGTACACTATTTTTCCCCAAAAATCTTCCCTGCCGCTTCCTCGTAATCGGGGTAAATCTCGGGGCTTACCCGAGGTGAATAAATTTCCGCCAGGACAGTCTCACACAAACGATCGCTTACATTCACTTAGGTAAGGCGGCTAAGAGCCCCGCCACACTTTTTTAGCATGTCAGCACGTCACAGAAGATCCTTTTTCTTCTGCTTATTTTCTTACCTTCAAACTTGAACCTTTTTAAAAACAGGGCTAAAAGAAAAAAAACGTTTCGCGCTCGTAGCTCCCCACTAGGATAGGTATTCTAAACCGGAAAAGGCTCATAGTACTCATACGAACAACTTGCTATGGGATAAACCCGGAATTCGTGAAAACAAATTAGCTGTTCCATAGAAAAATTTCAATGACACTCGACAAAATTTATGAAGCAGCTGATTTTTTTTGTTCGAATTTCGGATTGGTCCCACGGTATACCTAAGTTGTTTATAATGATGAGTACTGTGACCCTTTTTCGGCTTAGCAAACCCTTTCGTTATAACCCTGTATTGTAATATATATACCTACCTAAATTTCACAAAACAAAACAGATACAAAATCGAGTATGTTTACAAAACCATTCTTTGTATGACGGCCATTCAAACGAGGTACAAACAAAACTGAAAATACTCATATTCCATGAAGGAAATCCCCAACACATTTCATTTCATTGTCCAACTTCCCAGCCCACATAAAGCGATAAATTCTCTTCTTTATTAGACTGAATTATAAAGGTTGTTGTTCGGTCTGGACCACTGTTTCCCAAACTATGAATCGAGTCGGTATTTGGTGAGCCATGATTCGGTTTTCTTAATTTAACAGTCCTTCAGTTCACATATTTACGATGCGTACTAATACACAAAGTTTCAATATGTAAAAAAAAAAATGTTACAGAAATAAATGTTACAGCAGCAATAAAAAATGCTGCTTTTTCATGTGAGGCTCTGATGAGTCCCGAATTTAGCAAATTTCTTTTGTATGAGTCTCGGTACATTTAACTTTGGGAACCAGTGGTTTAGACTCTTCCTCTCCAAGAATAACTTCTAATTGCCTTCATAAATAGTTTAAGTAATTTACCTCGGGTTCAAAGGAGCGTCTCTGCGAGGCCTTACCTGAAAAGAATTTAATTTTCTGTTAATTTAAGAAAGATAAATAAACGCTAATTTACTAACTTATGGTGTTTACTTGGAAATAGGGAAATTTACTTTGTTAGTGGCTCTATGTAGTACAAGCTCGTTGTATAGAAATGTATTTTCTTATGTCGAGATAAATAAGTGGGTTGGTTGTATGACTTTTCAATCCCCCCAAAGTGTATGTCTATCTGTACGAGTACTGTAGCATCATAGGTCCCAAACGGCTAAACCGTTTGTGATTGAGTTTTATTTTTTGAAAGTTTTTAATATTGTTATTCGGACTTATTCGCGATAAAAAAAATTGACATGATGGAGCGAGAGTGTGCTCAGCTAATATTCTAAAAATTTAAATCTGTTCAACTGCTCTTTTTTTTTTTAATTTTGGTTTATTTTTTTTTTTAGATTTTGATAGGTGCCTTACAAATGTTAAATGATTTTTTATTGTGATATCATAATTTAACTTGCCTGGTGAATTAGTACCATTTTTTATTCCATCTGATTTGACCCACAAAAGTGAAACTTAAAATACTTATTAATGACTTTAGAACATAAAATCAGTTAAATTTATATCAATCAATACCAAATAATTTATTTAATTCATAATGAATTATCAGTTTGAATTGTTTCAAAATATTTAAAAAAGTATACTTAGTTTCGAAAAAAACTACAAATGGTGCTGCTAAAATGAATCATTGATATGTCTAAAGGGGCGTCTAAACGGGCCATATTTTACGACAATTTGTGGCTGCAATACTGTAGCCGGCAACATTGCTAGCAATACCAGCCACACTATGCAATATTTTAAGGATGGCCCGGCATTATATCCACATATGTTTTGGTATGTCAAAATGTTTTTATGAAATCATGGGTTCTGAATCAAAGGCCATTACTATTGCAGCCATATTGCAACATGTTGCCTGCAATTGATTGCTCAGCCATAAAATGCACTAAAATGTTTTTTTGATGGCTGGGCAATATTTGCCAATAATTGCAGACACAAATTGTCGTAAAATATGGCCCGTTTAGACGCCCCTTTACAGTGTTTATTTCTGTAGCCTACAAAGGGAAAACCTTTTATCCTATTCTAGGACTTATTTTCTAAAGTACTTGCTATTGGACAAGTCTTTCTAGCAAATGTTGATTTGAAAGACGTTGTCCATCGAGAAAAGTGACGGTACACTGAAAATACTTATTTGTCTATTTCATTTGACTTCTGTTTTATCAGAATTAGATCGTATTCCAAGTGCGGAGTGAAAAAGAAAACTGGGGCTTTATGTCTATGGTCTTAACCTAACCTAAAAATAGATACTCATCTACTTAGATAGGCCTCAATGTATGAGCCTGGTGTCGTCTCGCTCGCGCCAACTAACTCGCGCCATACGAGCGAGTGAGATGTCACACGGTTACCATTGCCACCACAGTGACTCAATAAGGCCCCGGGTTCTAAGTTGATGAAAGTATATTTAGATTTAATGAAACTAATCCCTTTTTTCATACTCTTCTTTGGACTTGTTTATCGCGTAAATACCAAAGGTATGTATGTTCGAAAACTTTTATTTATTTTCTTATTTTTTGTTTTACCTGATATCCAGGAATCAGTAATTCTGATTTCCTCTTATTTGATTTTATTTATTTTTGTATTTAGTCTACTTATTTGTCTACAAAATAACTTCTTAGAATTTGATATCTAAACGAGAAGTAAGGCTTTATATAACAAAGGTTATGTCTCAGCAAGGCATCCGTAAAAGACTTTCTTTTAATTTTTACCTCTTCCTGCCAGAAAATTGTTTTCATAACAATATCCGCCAAAACAAAATATTTTTCAATTTATTTTGGCCGTTATTCTGCCGCAAAAACCTCACATTTCCTATGGATTGTCACCCACTTTTTTTTAAATACGATGATTAATAAATAAATTAGTGTAAAATAACGAAGTGTTAATTACAATAATTCCTAAATAATTAACATATTTCTCATTTATTCTTAACCAATCTTGAATAGACAAAATACGTTTCAGTAACCGTTTTTGTTGTTGTTGTCAAACAAACATTTTAACAACAACATAAAAAACAAATAAACACATCATAAAACCGTTCCCGCCAGATCTATCTCTCAAAACTCGTGCCTCCGTCAGAGGCAGTCCCGACTTGTTCCAGTAAATCGATCTTCCAATAAACTAAATACCCAGAAGAGTGTAACAATGGCGAGGATTGCAAAAAGTCCCTGAGAGGTATCCGAGGCCATTGTGGGCCGGCCATTGTGCGGGACAAAGAGCTGATGAAATAGTGGGCTCTATTGGCGGTATCGGACGGTAATTACAACATAATGGGCATTTTATTCGATGCTCGTACGCACAACTCAATTTGTGAGTTAATTTGGTGCTTAATTAATTTTCATAATAGAACATAGGGGTTTAGTTTTGATCGAAGTGATTCAGTCTAGAGGAACGAATTGATTGGTAGATATGTTTGTAGGTTTGACTGATGATAACTTGAGCACAGTTGATCCATTCTTGATGAAAGCTTCCAGGCAAGTAGTTTGTTTCAATGCAATTTCTAAATAGGAATAAGAGCTAAATCAGTCAGAGAGTTGACAAGATATAGGAGCCGCGAGGTTCAGTGAGCCACGAACTATTAGTTCTTATTCGATGATATACGAGTAGGCTTGAGTGACCGCTGTCTTGCTCGGTGAGCAATGACAGCATAATTATAACAAGAACATTATTTTTATTACAAAACAAAAAACAGAAACCGACTTCAAAAGACCGACTATTGAGTTATTCATCTATTTGTCGCGCACGTTCTTAATGCAAATTTAAGACTTATATGGGTTTCTCATGGATACCATTATCAGAACTGGACTGAATTGAAATGGAACCAAATGGGAAGCGTCAGCTTTCTAATAAAAAAAGAATCATCAAAATCGATTCACCCAGTCAAAAGTTATGAGGTAACAAACATAAAAAAAAATAAAAAAAAAATAAAACATACAGACGAATTGATAACCTCCTCCTTTTTTGAAGTCGGTTAAAAAGAGGCCTGGACGCAGTAGTGAGAGAAGGCTGTAGATGATGATGATAAAACTAATTTTAAATCAAAAATATTCTCGATATAACGCGTCTAACCAGTAAATTAGAATTGGACTGTTCCTATTCGACATTTTGTTATTTGACACTAATTTGTTCAAAACGAGTTTCTATGATGTATTACATATATGTTTGTTGTAATGACATGGTTGCTAGCTAGTCTAGACTGGAATAGAAACAAGCTCTAAAATGAATCTGCCAATCACTGAGGTAAACGAAACAACGTCAATAAAAGTCATATAGTAATGAGTTGTAGCGGTCCCAGAGATAACATAAGTAATTACTTAATTAGCGCTATTTGTTTATCGAATGTCGGTCAGCGCGGGCGCATATAAGCGACTCTAGCGATATTTTATCACACAGTCCAACGGTGACGGACCAGCATGAAGATCGCGGTGAGTACCTTAAACTAAATTTAATATACGAACAAGGTAGCTAGGTTTTAGATAATTTTAGGCTAGGGTTTAGTTCGTGAGATAATTTTACTGTAACATACAGGCAGTCGCGACACTAACGCATAGCAATTTTCTTAGCATTTTTATGAACCTATATTCAACTTGCAATGTTTATAAACGTTTGCTCTGATCAAATTTTGCAACTGAATTTCTGAAACTGATTGAGCTGAAAGGTATACATACCTGTGTAACTCCGACGACATTACAATTACGGCTTATTCTAAAAATATTTTTATAATGAGTTTACCTATTTATTAGGCCCAAGTTTGAAGGCTTTTTAAGACAGATCTAAATTTCCTAAAACTATTGGCATCCTTGTCTAATGGCTTGCAATGATGAAGACAGATATATTTTTAGTTAGTTTAGATCTGTCTTAAAATGCCTTCAAACTTGGGCCTATTGAGCAGTTATATTATTGTTCCAGATATTACTAGCACTTTTTGCTGTAGCGTACGCGCTGCCAGCTCAGAGCGATATAAAACCAGACACAGAGCGGACTAACAATGGAGAGAACCCTGCGCAGAGTGACCTAAAACCCAGCATAGAGCGGGAGAATGAGAATCCCAGCTCAAGCCCGAAGCCCCAGAATCCTAGGCTTAGGAGCAAGACCCGCACGAAGCCCTACGTCACGTACCCAGACCCTGTCCCCGTGCCCTGCGCTGACTCCTACCCGGCGCATACCAAGTGCTGGTGGCATCCGGCGCCCATTTATAATGATGACGATTAACTCTAACAAAACTTTGAAATATTATATTATATACCCATTTAAATAGTACATTATTTTATTTACCATACATAGAGCAGGCAAACAGTGAAGAGAACCCTACGCAGAGTGACCTAAAACCAGACACAGCAAATAACGAGAAGAAACTTTGAGCCCGAAGCCCCAGGATTCTAAGGACCAGCCTAGCTTGATCTCGAAGCCCCAAGTTCCTAGGCTTAGAAACAAGCCCTGCACGACGCCCTTCGTCACGGACTTGGACGCATTTTGCGAATTAATGTATGAGATACTTAGCTTTTTTAAACAAAAGAATGGAGTACTTTAGGAATAACTCTTCAGACCCTGTGCACTGCGGTGACTCCTAACCAGTGTATGCCAAGTGCTGGAGGTATTCGGCACCTGCTGTTTATCATGATGACGATAGGTATAATATACCGTATATAATAATATATATATAAATATTGTGAGCATATATTATATGCTCACACATACATTGGATTTAAAAAGTACTTATTTTTCGATTGAACGCTCATAAAAGACCGAAACATGCCTAAATAGCAGTTCATTTAACTACATTTCAGTTTGTAGGCATACGCCAACTCTCATTGTTTACAATGTATCTATATAACCTACTACACATAATTTGATATTGGTCAGCGAGCCACGAACAACACTGTGCCAAAAAATATTTCAATATACAAATATCAGATAGCTTTAATTACTTTATTATTGTAGGAAAGACAAATAAAAGACTCAACTGCGAAAAAGCCTATACCTATAATTGTTATGTATAACATTCAATTTTATAAAAAAAAATTATAATGAATAAATCCGTATTTGACCACCAGCTCGCCTGTTGGTAAGCGACGATGTGGTCGAAGATGACGCACGCCGATTTAGAAGATAGAAGACCTATTCATTCTGACCTTGAAAAGTCCAAGATTATATCTCTCAGGGAACAAGGAAGCCGGAAGTCTTCCATTCCCGGGCTGTACGGATTAGAAACGTGGACTTGAACCGTTTTGTACGTATCCAGGGGAAAACGACAGTGTAAGGATGACATGAGATGGTATTCAAGACGTAAAGATGAGTCTAACGATAAATGTACATAATAAAATAACAATTATATCTGTACCCAGAGGTTCAACCCGCGCGGTTATAATCATGATGAAAAGTTTAGTAGCCTATGTCCTTCTACTGTATCCCTGACAACGACGTTTATGCAAAATTTCATAAGATCGGTTGAGTAGCTAAGTCCTAGTAGCGTGACAAACAAACTCACTTTCGCATTTATAATATTGGTTATAAATTACTAAGGTAATAATCACTGCATTAACTAGCAATCTAAAAGTCTTTATTTTTTTAAAACCCAGATATAACGTAATATAATGACTAAGTACTTAGTTCAAATAAATGTTGATCCTAGACGAAATTCGCTTTAATTCATCTATCTACGAAAACTCGCGAATAACTTTGTTGAATTAAAATATTCAGCACTGGTATAGATAAACACTGTATGAATGAAATCTTTGGTGATTTAATGTTAATTTTATGCTAATTATATTTTATTTGGGTACGCGAGCCTTATGAGGTTTTCGTTCGTATTTTGAACTTCATTTATAAAAGTCTGTTATTTATAATTACCAATAACAAGCTTTACTTGTTTAGCAACTGATATTTGTCTATGACTAGTTGCATGCATGTCTGGGACATCGCTCCTGGTACAACCCGGTCACAATATCTGTGCACCTCGCTGGAATGCGTATAGCCTTATATAGTCGCACTACCGGGTTATACGTATTTATCGCTGTAAAGTATTTATAGGTCTGGCATTTTTTTTAAATTTTATTTTAAACTACCTGCCCACTACGGTTTTACCCGCATTTTTTTTTACTTTTAAACCTTTCCTGAACCTCCACAAATATTTTAAGATCAAAATTAGCGAAATCGGTCTAACCATTCTCGAGTTATAGGCAGCCAAACGAACAGCGATTCCTTTTTATATACAAGAAGAAGAAGAAGATTTAGTTTCTCGATTCCCTGCGGGATCCAAGTGAGGCACAAACGGAATGTCCCAAAGCATCGAGACGGGATATGCCCACATGATCGTTTGCTTTCGAGGTTCCTTTCCTCATCATTACGCGTTTACATTGTCACCTTCTTTCCCGACAATGGGACCAATCAGAACCGCTTACCAACCGACGCAGCGGTCCATCTCCTTTTTACCTATGGCATAAAAACTGCCACAATTATAAATAAAACCGGTAAACATATCTGAACAAATAGCACGCGCCTTCAATACCTACACAATAAGCGAGGTCCGCGGCCTTAATTAAAGCACCGGCCTATATTCCCCACGCCACGTTCCTTGGAATTCCACACTTATCCGATATATATGAGAGATGGTAATTTTCACAGCATTTGTTATGGGCGTTTAGTGTGGAGTGTTGGTGCATAGACAAGAAATATGAAGAGAGAAAATGTGTGATAAGTCACCGTCAAGTACAAGTGGTACTAGTAGTGGTGCCGTAAGCTTATATAATCTGACTTCGGTTACCGTAAGCAATGTAGGATCTTATATCTCAGAGTGACGAGCGCAGTGCTGTACCGCACAGGGCCTTGAATTCTAAAGGTCGATTCACACATACCTATCAGTGAAGCCACAGTTCCGACACAGTACGAATTCAATATTCTTTGTGACGTAGACCTGTCATGGGCAAAAGTGACGTTTAACATCAGGCGAGCGATTTGCTCGTCTCGTCAATTCATAGCATAAACAAGAACATTATTTTTACAAAACAAAAAACAAAAACCGACTTCAAAAGACCGACTATTGAGTTATTCATCTATTTGTCGCGCACGTACTTAATGCAAATTTAAGACTTATATGGTTTTCTCATGGATACCATTATCAGAACTGGACTAAATTGGAGAACGAATTGAACGAACGAACTGAATTGGAGACGAAATGGGACCAAATGGGAAGCGTCAGCTTTCTAATAAAAAAAGAATCATCAAAATCGATTCACCCAGTCAAAAGTTATGAGGTAACAAACATTAAAAAAAAAATTAAAAAAAAACATACAGTCGAATTGATAACCTCCTCCTTTTTTGAAGTCGGTTAAAAATAAACAAAAATTAAGTAGTCTACCAACAAATCAAGTACCCTAATAGCTTACTTTTGAGTTGTTTAAATTATCTGGAGACAAATGTAATTTTTAAATTGAAATGTTTCAACTTGAGGAGAGGTCTATTACTAGTTGTAGGGAGTGTTCCGGTGCACTCACCGAGGCGTATCGACTCGAGAAACTATTGAGATATTAATGTCTTATATTCATACTCGTAGTATTGTGCCTGACCGTAGCGGAGCGGCAGCGGGGTGTATTTACACAAATAAAGAGAGTTCCGTTCACGTTATACTGCTTGCTAAAAAAGCAACCTTGCTTTTGTGTCACGGTTGACCGTAATTTTAAAGTAGGTAATCTAATTTAAGTTACTTAAATTTTTATCGATGATTTCTAAAGATTCAGGATTAATTAATTTAGCTCCTACTTATTTCAATAAAGATTTCACATGTAAAACGGTGTAAGCAGTTCTTGTGTTACGTCTGACCAAGGTACGAGTATAATAAACGTCTGGCTATAGCAGCTATCAATATCTATCTCCGTAAGTCCGTACGTCATTTAAAGGGAACGCACAGTTCATGGCTCTCCGATCGCTCGGCGGATTTTCCCATTTTCCACGTCCCGCGAGATTGCCTCCGACCGACGGCGCGGAAATAGATTATTTGCTATTGATTGAATCGACGGCTAAGTTCTCTGTTGACGTAAACAGTGAGAGTTTACACAGCTCTTCGGAGTTCCTGCTGCCCTGGTACGTTCTGAGCAAACAATGGGACGGAATTATCGGATAACTACTGTTTCTGTTGAGATTACGATCACTTCACTATAATATAGTTACAACACTTTATACTGTCAGAGGATTCCAAATCAAGAAAAGAGACAATTTATGTTTAACCGACTTGAAATAAGGTTTTCGATTCGATTGTATTCGATGTTTTTTCTTGTATGTTAGTTAGCCGAGTACTCGCCAATCATAAATTAATTTCAATGGTATTTAATGGTAATTCTTTTTTTAATTATTTGAACATTTGTAAAGGCGAAGCAACAGTTTACACCACAATACCTAACCGAATACAAAATACTACAAACCAAATATTTTTTTTAATTGCCGAACAGCAAAATCTACTTTTCACGGTCCGTCGCCTTGCTACTAAAATATTCGGCAAACATAGTCATCCTGCCATGCTTGAAGATGTTTCCTTCTTCGACCACATCGTCGCCTACCAAACGTCGAGTTTGAGGTCAAACACGGACTCATTTTCGATAAAAAAATATCAGTAAAAGGTTAGAAAATTATCTCGTTTATGTATTTAATTAATCTAAATTAATCACCAAATAAGTTCAAAACACGCCGTAATCTCTGATCGCGATGAACTTCGATCCAGTTTCGTTTCTGATCTGGTATCTTTAATTAAGCACCGCCATCGTCGGCGCTGGATGAGTAATGGCGAGGACGGTCAGAACTTCTCTAATTTATCGAGAGGACGTGACGCCCGGAAGTAAGCATTCTTGTTCCAGTTAATATACTCGGACTACAGTTAGCCCCAGTACGGAGTGAGTGTGCGATTCATAAAGTTGAAGGGGTCCGAAAAACGACAATATTTTCACCAAATAGCGCTCATGGCGTAGTTGGGCGATCATCCGATAAATGAGTGATCACGGCGATAATGAGTGATACTGATTAGGTATGCACGGACAGTCTTCAGATGGGTGACAACGAGTGGGATTTAGAACTAAGAGTTACGAGGAATGATAGGTCCCGGTTGTTTGTCTTAAAACAATTGCCAAGCCATGTCAAAGACCTGCAGACAGTCTAAAAACTCTGGCTCGATGACAATCGGTATATAGACTTACTGATTTGACGTAGGAACGGAGAAGGTGGGTAGGTTTCATCACCAGTGGTTCTGCCATGAATATTTCCATACATGTGGAGTAAATAGGCACAGAATTAAATATTTAATTTTTGAAGAAACTGCTGTTCTGACTTTTCCGGGAAAAACGGAGGACTTAAATGAGAAAAGAAATCCCCGGAAGCTCGTACACTTTATTTCTCTACATTTTTACGGCCCGGTTCACATCCTGTTTTTGCCGCCCTCACCGCTCGCCGCAACATCGTATGACCAAAACTGTACGCTAGTAAGTATTAGTATCAATTATTTTTTAAATATTCATTACTAGCCGCACCCGGCGGTTTCACCCGCTGTTTTTGTTTTACTTTTAAACCTTCCCTGAACTTCCACAAATAAAAATTTCAAGATCAAAATAAGCGAAATCGGTCCAGCCATTCCCGAGTTTTAGCCAGACAAACGAACAGCGATTCATTTTTGTAAATAAGAAGAAGAAGATTAACATTATAACTTCTTCTAATTGCCTTAAACCTTCCTTAACCTCAACCTTTTTGTTGGTAGCTTCATAACTGTTTTAAACTGAACGGCGCAATCATAAGGCAGTTATACATAACGTCGCGTATGGGGTAGGTAAGTAAGGGACCTAATATGAGTATTTGGGTTAGTAATAAGGGTATATGAGGCATGAAACGCGGATATATGGGAGGACCCTTTGGCTAATTGTTCTTGAGTTTATAATATTCTTGGTAGATTATAGAGAAATGGTACGGTTTGATATTTACTTAGGTTAGATAATGTAGAGTAACATTTGATTGTGATAATTAAATACTTGGATTACAGTTGGTTGGTCTGAAATATCCAACAACCAAACCAAACAGAGTTGATCTAGTTCCCTCTAGCCCTTTCTACTATCGGTCTACCAAGGGCACTAAGAAGCGTCACCGTTTTATGGTTGATATACCAAAAACTCGTACGAAACGCTTTGATTCCACCTTTATTGTGCGAACCGCTAGGGTGTGGAACGCTCTGCCTGAGTGGGTGTTTCCCGATAGATATAATCTAGGTGTCTTCAAGTCGCGAGTAAATCGGTTTCTTCTAGGCAAGCATGCTCCATCGTAGACCGTATCGTTGCTTTCCATCAGGCAAGATGACGGTCAAATGCAAGCCTATTAATCAATAAAAATAAAAAAAAATAAAAAAACAAAACAAACTCTCCCCGACTTGTCAAAAGACGCGCCAAAGCAGAATCACAAATGAGTGAACATGCAACTCGATTACCTGCTCTTCCTTGTTCATTCACTGTTCATTCAACGTTCATTCTCTAATCCGTCAACATTCGGTCACATTCCGCGCAAAAATTGGAGCTGCGTCTACATGGCCTGAATTCATAAAACGTACAGTTCATCAGCACAATGTAAATGGGTTCAGTACATTAACTTTGTTTTGTTGGCAAATATTAGGATGTGGTTCTATAAAACAGTACAATGGGTAATAACTCCGCCGCTTAAAAACATCAAATGTAACGTCACGGCCACTTGAAAAAAAATGTTTTTTTTTTATTACAGATTATTACATCCATATGATTAAAGTAAATTAAATAGACAAAAAAGAAATATATGAACTTAGTTAAATTAAATTAAGTGATGGATGTGTGGTACGTCCGCCACGTCCGTTGCTGACTGGCGTGAGTTGAGGTCGATTTTTTTTGAGACCAAAACTTTTTGACAGCTTCCCCCAGGCTATACCCAGCTTTAGATTTTAACCTTACTCATATCGTTTACGCTGCGTCGCTCGCAGGAATCTTTTATTGTAAATACCTATTACTTTTTTGTATTGCAGAAATTTTTTTACGTAAAAAGTACAGTAAACTAAAAGTTAAGATACTTAATTATTATATTTATAAAAATGATCCCCTATTTTGGAGTCGCTTAAAAACACTCGAATTTTGTTAAACTTCTTTTGTTAACCCATCTAAGATCAAAGTTTGCAAATTGACAAGGAGATTAAATTTTTAACCAGCCGCTTTTGAGCACTTTTCAATAAGTTAAATTTCAACAATGGACTCTTAAATAAATAATCACCACGTCAAATTTTGGTGAACACGGGTCAAAGGGAGAGAGGGTCGGCTGAAACTTTGACAGAAACAAGAGACTCCTCATTTAATTTAATTTCCACTAATTTCCATCTTCCAGCAAAATGGAGGACAAACAATGGCCTAGTTTAAAAAAAAAGTAAAAAGTAACCCGACTATGGAAAAAAAATCAGAGACCTCATTTTTTAGGGTTCCGTACCAAGATGGTAAAAAGAAACCGTAATTTCAGATGTAATAAAAAACAGCCGTCATAATTATGATTTTTCTCGTATAAAATGTAGCCCTGACAAATCTGACATATGTATATCACCCAGATCAAACTGAACACAATAACGAATCGGTTGACGTCTCATTCATCAATATCGGATGAGTACTTTACTTTACAAAACATACGTAAAGGTACGATTCCACCAGTGTGCGGAACTGTGCGGCACAGTGCTGCACAGCGTACGGCACAAATGTTTGCTATGGTCGACTCACTCAAGCGAACAAGAACAAATTGTGCGCGAACATTTTAGCAATGTTTGCGCACAGCTGTGCACTCGTGTGCGCGTACACAGTACAAGTAGTGGACTCGTGTCGACGCGTACGCACTCGTTGTTCGCAAACTCAGTCTTGCTTCCGCTACCAAAGCGAAAACATTTATTTGTGCGCGCACATGTTTTAACAGAGTTAAATATGGATTGGACGAATGATAAAATTAATTCATTTATTCAAGCGATTGAAACTTATCCTCTATTATGGGATTCCAGTCACAATGATTATAAAAATAGAAACAAAAAACACGACGCCACTCAAGAGTTAGCTCAATGTTTCAATTGTGACTCGACTGAGGTAATGAGAAAATGGAAAATTATTTTGGCTACATAATAAAACACAAGCTGCAGCACAAATCACTACGTTTTCTCGCCCGTCCAAATTAACAACTGAAGACAGAACTCTTCTCAGTGAACATGTTCTTGCACAAGTGTGCCACACTGTGCGTTTACAAAAGTTACGCACAGTCTTGCCGGTGGAGCCAGAAGCTAAACTCGATACAAGCTTAGTACGTGCAATGCTGGAGTTATGCACAAAATGTTTGTAAACTAATGTGCTAAACACTATTTTGGTGGAATCGTACCTTTACAAACAGTCAAACTTAAAATAATATATAGGTAGGTACATTGACTGCTAAAAACGTAACCCTTGTGTTACTCAATACCTAATTATTTATTGTAACCATTATGCCAAAATTTATGTGAATAGGTCTTAATCAACATACCGTGGTCGGGTTAACAATGATCACTTTGAATGATCATTGTTTTAGCACAACTTTGAATACCGAGTTTGAATACTGTGCCAAAGTTGGCAAAGTCAACGTGAGCCGAGCACACACTGTGGACGTAATCAAGCGGAGCTAACATTGTTGATTTTTATGAAACTGAATATTTGGTGAACGGAATTGTTTTGACTAGTTTCAGGTGAGGCGGGTTTATTGTTCGGGAAATTGTTTGTACCACATGTAATACAAGTTGGTGTACTTTGTATGAACACTGCTTTACTTATATTAACTTTCGGAAACTTATTTCGCTAAGACTAAGGTTTGTTTAGTTTACCAATTTTATAAGAGCCATTTCTTTCTGTTTTTGAGAAAGATTTTTGGGTGTATTTTTATGAGTAGATACTTTTGCTTGTTTTTTATTTTTATATGTTTCTACTTACAAGCAAAATTGAAAATATACCTATTTAAGCTTCTGATTTGACTTCTTCGAAATGGTTTTTTAGATTTTCTAGAATTTCCATTACGAATAATATACGAGGCTATACAGGGTTATAGGTGTGCTGAACAGAAACACGTAGCTCATAACTATGATCATTTTTACTATGGAATTTACTATTTGCCCTAATTCAGGGTTATATTGCGAATATTTATCAAAATTAAATGTATGTACTGTACTTGTACCTACGCACAATTTTCACATATTTTGTGTATCTACACATATTTTTGCCATTCATACTTTATTGTTTTACATCTTTTTCAATTTTTTTCAAAGTATGGATGAACTGTGTGAAAGATGATATGAAAAAGAAAAGAGTGTATTCAGATATGACGAATGATAGAGATGAATGGAAGAAGTGTACATACTGTACCGACCCTACGTAGGTGGGATAAGGGTCGGCAGATGATGATATTTTTAACTTAAGCTTAGTATATAATAAATAAAAACCCTGTATAAAGTTCGTTGACTCGTCGAAACACATGTGACAACTCTGTTTGTAGACCGGATATTATGCTAATCCAGGGTTGCGGGCCATTTTCACAAAAACAAATATCTTTTTTTCCTCTTACAACTTAATGATGGACCCGTAAAGCCATTTAAACCTTATGTTAAATACATTATATTATGCTGTTGAGTATTTTTTAATTTAATAAACTGTACATATTTTATCTTATTGTGTTAATGAATAGTTTATTGAATCATAATCATGAAGTTAATCTTATGTATTTCTAATGTATTTCAGCCTTCAAAAGAAGGCGAAAATACACTGGAAATACATTTAAAAATAGTTATTTAATATGTAAAAATGTTTTTTTTTATTATTACTTGCTTATGGATTTTCTGAGTTTATTTTTTGTTTTTTATTTATTTTAGAGGGATTTTTTTATTAATAATTCTAGTCTATTCTATACGGGTTATTTTTACCGACTTGGCCAGCGTGATGGAATATGGCCTAATCACCCTTCGAGGGTAGATCTGTATCCCAGCAGTGGAAGGATTAAAGGTTGAGAATGAATAAGCCCTTTTCGGCTCAGAATACCCTTTCCTTATAGCGCTGTAGACACAACTGATATCCTATATTAACACAACTGATATCCTATATTAACACAACTGATATTTTATATTAACACAAAAAACTACTTTAATCATCACCGTTTTATCATAGGCAAGTGAACCCGCGGGGTACAACATAATCTAATATTAGGTATATAGGTGAAAGTATGTAGGTACGTTTGTTACTAATGAACGCTGAAAGGGCTCAACGGATTTACATGTGGAATGAAGATCGTTAATGGTCTGGATTAACACATAGGCTACTTTTTATCCCGAAAAACGCGGGGGAAACCGCCGAACGCAGCTATAACATAATATTTTCTCAAATATCACACCACAGTTCTACACACTGCTTCACTAGGGTGATACACTTCCTCGTAACGAGAAAGTTTGTTCACAACCCATTGCTTCCTGCTAACGTATCGAGGAAGGAAACAACTGACAAACAGAACTTCTGTTTATGCGAGTTTCATATCGTCGCACTCCTGATGTTTTATTTATTTATATTGTGAGGGAGATAAGCAGTTATTCGCTTTCTCCTTTGCGCATTTTTACATATGAAAATGATTCATTGAATCAGGCGCTACGTCACGGAAGTTCGTCTTTAAATGACTGTTTTCAATTGTATTTTTAATATTCAAAATATGTTTGAAGGCGATACACTAAAATTCTGTTGAAAACAGTCATTTATGAATGAGTAGCAATTTTCGTCACTAGTACGGTCATTCGTTTTATAACTGTGAAGTGACAAAAATATTGACTTAGACGGAAAATGTTTTTTATCCATATTCTACCACCACGTCATAAGACGTGGCAGACTTAAGGTAATAATTTTATTTTTCTAAAAGTAGAACTGTAGAGTTTTCTAAAATTACTTTTATTGCACTCCATTATAATAGTAAAACCCAAAATTAGTCACTGAAGTACTAAATACACCATTAAACTAAACACTTACCTAAATAAGACTAAAACTTGCCTAGTGTAGTAGATAGATTGATAAATAACTTTTTATTGTTCACATCAGAAAAACAAAATACACAAAATAATACATCATTATTTGTAAACTACTCGTACATAGCAGAACTACATGACACCATTACACTTAAAATGATATAAGAGATAAGACTTACCTACATATAAGGCGTCTTAATAAAGATGCCAACAACGCGTGGACGAGGCAGTTCATGCGGAATCGAGGAGGAATTCCGCCCAGCTGGGCGGCGCGCGGCGGAAGAAAAATACGCTCTCGCCGATTATTCAGCGAGTATTGCGACTTGTAAATAAAATGTTTCGGGAAAGAAATATTGTGTAGTAGGGTGACAAAATATTTACTTTCAACGTGATGTGTTCTTGTGATGTTGTTTGAATTTGATTAGGAATTTTGGAATAAAAAGTATATATTTAGATAAACTCTTAGATAAAACTTTATCTTTTCTCTTTTTTCCGTTTTTTGGGTTCCGTAACCAACCAAGACTTCGCTGTCTGCCTGTCTGTCTGTCCATCTGTCACCAGGCTGTATCTCATGAACCGTGTTAGTTAGACAGTTGTAATTTTTAGAGATGATGTATTTCGGTTGCCACTACAACAAAAAATACTATGAAACAGAATAAAATAAATACTTAAGGGGGCTCCCATACAACAAACGTACATCCCGGTCACATATCTGTGCACCTCGCTGGAATGCGGCGCCTCTCCCGCTTCCCCTGTCACCTCTCCGCGCACTCCCCGGTGCGACAGTACGGTAGCATCTTCGTTGCCGATACACGTCCCGATAATTTTGAGATATTTTCGCTTTGTTGTTGTTTTGTTTTTTAATATTTATTGTTAAGTTTAGACATATGACGTCACGAGGTCAGGTGCACAGATATTGTGACCGGGTTGTAATTTGTTTTAACGTTTTTATAGACAATGGTACGGAACCCTTCGTGCGCGAGTCCGACTCGCTCTTAGCCGGATTTTTTTCTATCTGTTTTCTTTTTTTATATTCTTTTAGTAAGAAAGTAAGTAGGTATAGACCGAGTGGCTAGCTTTGGTATAAGAGCTTTTTGAACCGTCTGAAGTTTTCTGACATGGCTTGGCGGTAGCTGTCATAAGACAGATAGCGGGGCCTACGGTTTAACGTATCATAAGACCTAACGGTAGCGATCAGTTGTAAATGCCACTCGCGGTCACCCATTCAGACAATTTTACAATAAATAATATATTCGAAAACTTACGTGGTTTTGACACAGTTTGTTATAATATAATGTTACTCACGTAAAAAAAAATAAAGTCTACTACGACTAGTTTCGATTTCATTTGGTGACCTTCATGAGAAGATTACAAGCGTGACGCACTCGCTATTGCATCTCGCCTAGCTGATCGAAACTTGTAGAACAAAAAAACTTTAAAAAAAAAGTTTAAAAAAAAGAAATAATTTAAACTTTTACTTTTTTTAACTTTCCTTTTTTTACTTTTAACTTTATCGTTTACTACGGTAAACGACTTAATTGTTTTACGTGACTACACCTGTATTAATTGTAACAAAATGACATGATGGAATAGAATACTGGTTACTATCCTAAAGTACAGTTCAACCAGAGTTCAGTGGGCCTAGCACAACTTTGACGTAAAAATACGTAGCGAGTATCGATAGAAAAGTGTACGCCATTTACACCCGTCAAGAGCACACTTGACAGTCGTAAATGGCGTACACTTTTCTATCGAAAACTCGCTGCGTATTTTTACGTCAACGTTGTGCTAGCTCCACAGAATACTTTGATTTTGATTTGGTTTGATTTTCAGCAAGGTACCTACTTTGATAAAAATCTGTGCACCTGTGTACTGTGCAGTCTTTGTCAAAATGTATAAAATGAAAATAAAACTGCAATTTCGATAAGACTCGAGTTGCGCTGAGAAAGCTCAAAACCAAGATTTTACAGAAGATTATAAGTCTTGAAAACATCTCAGGCCTGTCTTTATATCTTTGGATAATACCCAGCCCACAGATAAACCTAGAAAGAAAGATTGAGCACTGCGTTAGATTTGAGTGAAGCCAAGAACTCTTCTACTTTCATGCGTTCGTACAAAAGCTTTACAGTGCTGTGAGTAGGAGAGTATTGATATATCAATGTGTGCGTCTTGTGTAAGTACCTACGCGTGAAAATAGAGTTCTTAACTTCAACCAAAATGCAGTGCTCCATCTTTTGTCTAGATTAATCTGAAACACGAAAAGTCTGCTCTCTGCCGAGACGGTACCGCCTGTATAAATCCTGAGAGCAGCCTCTTAATTAAATCCCTGCCAAGCCATTTTCATGGAAAGATACTGCTTGCCAAACTTGCTTTGGCCAGTTGGATGTGTTTTGAGATGTGGATAACAAAAGATTATATTTTCAACCTCTACGTACGGTCTGGGCTGCTATTGTGTTTTTTACATATTGAATAGATGGTTTCCTGGTCTGGTAAAATATAGGTTTGATATTTTCTTGCACAGAAAACTGGCTTTGTATGCTGAGAGTTAAAGACTTTGTACAGATGTAAACCAAAATAAATGTTTTCTAATTTAGGCATATTGCAAATAAAATAATATGTGACGTCACACTAAAGACACAAATGTCTGACAAAAAAATGAGCGAGTCTCACAATTGTAACCTGCTATAAATTCTAATTCTACGGGAGACGGGAGAATGACATTTAACGTACTTTTAGGAAAAATAATAACTCTAAAAATATGAAAAAAATAATACATTTTTTATTCGAATAAAGTTGATGTTGCATACTTACATAGGTATTTTAACTTCTTAATACAGGTCAAATTTTTACTTCAATTTCCCTCCTGTAAAAAACCATAATATATACAATTTCGATAGTGTTCTAGGAGCAGTCAATTTATGGATGGCCCCAAACGATACAACGAGGTGTAACTCGTGAAGGCAGTAAGGTGCGACCGAGTGATTATGTAATTGCCTCCTTCGTACGGGTTCTGGTAATCTCGTTACAGGCTGGACTAGCAGCCTGTGTCTACTCAACAATTAGTTTAGTACTTTAGTCGATACTTAGCGGTGTTGCATGTACTTTGCATTTAGGGACAATAAAGCAGCACTCAGTAATACGGGGTTATTTTCAGCTCGATGCAAAGCCGAAATGGGCTCATGGGTAGTTTTTATGCGTCAATATGTGCTTGAAATATACGTACACGGGCAGTAGGGTTAGTTTTTGGCTTCACTTGGATCTAAGGCGGGACGATCTATCTACCTTCCTACTTGATCTGAGCCTATAACAAAACATATCTCGAATATCCCAGTATAATTTATCGGAATAATTGCGGGTACTTTCGAATAGTTTACGGACCTATTTTTGTCAACGAACTTTGTCTTTCAACCAAAAACTTTAGTAATTAGCATGTCCACGGAAATAGCACCATTATCTCACTTCATTTCCTTGCAAAATAAGTCGTTTTTGGCTTGGAAATATTACTAGTGGCGTAGTAGTTGATGAAAAACGTTGCTGATGAAAATTAGCCTATGTGTTTATTCATAATCTATCTCGATTCCAAACCGGTTTAGTAATTACGGTGATATACGTGGTAACAAACACAAATTTTCGAGTTTCTAATATAGGTACTAGCTGCGCCTCGCGGTTTCACCCGCGGACAAAAGGTTAACACGAGTTTTCCGGGATAAATAATATGCGTTAGTCCAGACCATGAAAGATCTTCATTTCATCATTCTATCATTCATTTGTATGACTAAGTATATATTTTATGTAGTTTTATGTGACACTATTTTTTTCCAAAATTGCACACCCCGTTTTTCTATTAATTCTTCTTTCTTCTCCATCCTAAGGTTGCCTGGAAGAGATCGCTCTTAGCAATAAGGCCGCCAGTTGTTGCACTAGTTTTAAGCCTTATTATCCTTTCGTTTGTAATTTCTGCTGTGAAAAATAAAGAGTTTATCTATCTATCTATTCCAAAATTCATGTAAATCCGTCGAGCCGTTTCTGCGTTTAGTGGTAACAAACATACTTATACCTTCTCTTTTATGATATTAGTAAGATAAGATGAGATTAGTAGGAAGTGTTGTTGTAATGTTAAGCCACAATAGATAGATAAATAAACTCTCACACACTCACTCACTCACTCTCTCTCACTCTCTCTCTCTCACATTACTACCTATGTCTTCTGCTCTTAATTGGAGCAGTTTCCTCGAAATTGGTCTCATAATGGCGTCATCTTGAACAGTATCGGTGTGCGTGGTTCAAACACTTACCTTATAATCGTACGTTTGAGTGGGATGCGATTGTGTAATAATGACGGTTTCAGAAACAGACAACATGTAACGGATTGATATTTATAAATCAGCTCAGGTTTTTATTTGCCAGTTATGCTATGGTAAAACAATCCTTTTTGCCGCACCTTAAAGACTGCTACAGCTCATAACTACACTGATAAAGCCTGTTTAAAGTTAGACACTTTAAAATGCTCTGTCAACTTTTCGCTGACGTGAAATGTCACGTTCGAAAACAAGACGGAAAATTTTAAGCAGTCTTTATAACTAAAGCCCTAAGTTAATAACGACCGTACACTGCCTAGAGATTCGACGACTTAACACTCGTCACTGTAAAATTATCACTTTAATTCTATTACAGTGAATATTTATTCATAAACGACGAAAGAGTGAAAAGTGAGTGAATCAAAATAATGACGAAACCATAAACCTAAAAATCTTGGTTGCTATTAACATTGCATTGCTAGCTTTAAGTTTAATTATCCTTTTTGAATGTAATTTCTGGTGTGAACATTAAAGAGTTTATCTATCTATCTACTAAAATTAAGTATTTGCCAAAAATAATTATCTGGAAATCAGTGAGAGCTCTCCAAACAAAATAAAGTGATCCCAGCTTTTCTATAAAGTGAATCGTAAAACGACATGTGCCCTGTTGTTTACGGGGGTTTTACGGCTCCATCAACCTCATTGCTTGTCCCATCGCGCCACAGTGGAGAATTAAGGTGACATGATGGACAAAGACCAAAAAACTGCAAAAATATAACACTCCTTTTTGCTTCGCTGTAGTTGGGTAAAAGAGGCGCTCGCTTTAGGCGATGAGGCCGCCCTTGTACTACCAAATAAAATTTGTCTTTGCCTTAGTTTTTTTCTTGTAATGTGTTTAGTGCCAATAAATCTTTTAATATTTTGTTCTATTCTAAAGACTAGACTCTAGAGCAATTGCTTACGGATACTCAGAAAGTCTCCTAAAATTGTCTTAGCTCGCGTAGAATTCTCCTTTAGTTTTTTTCACTTTCTTCGAAATTAATGGAGCTGATGTAAAAACAAGCTTCTGCGTTAAGACTCAAAGTGTCTTTCAGTAATTAATGAATCGGTTTCTTCAGCAAAGGTATTCTATCGTAGTTCGTATCGAGTTAGACAGGTGGAAGGGTCCATTAATCAGCCCCCCTAGCCAAATCCCCCTAGCGAAATTGCAATTCCATAATCGCAAACGCTATATAAAACTAAGACAATGTATGGGAACGACATTTTTTATGAAATTGAGTGACGAGACGTGCAAATCGCTCGCCTGATGTTAAACGCCGAACGCCCATAATAGTAATAGAATATAGAATCTATAAATAGATCATAGAAATGTCATTCTTATACATTGTCTTAGTTTTCTAGCATTTGCGATCACATAGCAACTTGGCTAGGAAGGCAATCTAGGTTTTCAGACAATTGCAATATGTAAAAATTGCGTAATTTTGTAACAAATAAATAAAATAAAAACAAAAGGAAAACGCTATTTTTCTGGAAGCTACCAGTGCGTTCTTAAAGTAGATCCTGCTGCCGTCCGTCAGAATTGGAGCCAGACTACTAAGGAGGTTTTAGTGGACAAGCCATTTTTGAAACTGAAAGAAAGTTTAATCAAATTGTTAGTTGCTAGCATACTAATAGATAAATTCCAATGTAACTTAAATTCATTTCCCATTCGAGGAAACGTCTATTTAACATTATAAAACTTTTTCTTCTATTGATCTTCCGCTTGAAGTTGAAGAATTCTCCGCCGCCCACTGAAATGGGAAAATTCCTATCTAAAGTTTAGGAGAGGGAAGCTTATTGATACTTGAGCTCAGTACCTGTACAAGTGTACACCTGTAGTATTTTTTGCTTTAATACTATGGATTTTCTATTTCGAAAATTATCCGAAATAAGATACATTTGAATTTAAACGTGATTTTGAAATGATGACATTTTTTATGTAATTGAGTGACGAGACGAGCAAATCGCTCGCCTGATGTTACACGTCACGTTTGCCCGTAACAGGTTAGCGCCACCCAGAATTTTGAACTCGCAGAATTCAAGACCCTGCGTGGCACAGCACTGCGCATTCATTTTGTTCTAATTGTACGGGGACATCTTACTTATAAAGTCACTTACTTATTTACTAAGTAACTTACTTATTATATTAACTGTTTAACTCAGATCAAGTAGTGTTTAAAATGCTCTGACTACATCCCGCTTGGCGTGATATGTCACGTTCGATAACAAGACGGATACTTAATATAAGCAGCGACTAACTTAAGCAGTCTTTATAAGTAAGGCCCTTACTTACTTATAAACGCTACTTAAACTTAATCAATGCTGAAAATGATCCGTCTCGTTTTTGCACGTGAAATTCACGTCAGTCCAGAATTTGTTACGAGCATTTTAAGCAAATATTTATTTAATGGAGTGTCGTCCAACTTTAGAAAGTAGGTTCAAATAACAGTTTAAGTGGTTGAAGCTTCAGTTGCTAACATCAAGATGAAACCATAGTACGGTGGTAAGCCACTTCAGGTGCTTGCCTGGCTACCCCTCTCATATCGCTATGCGATTTTGTATTTCGTAGCCTAACTTTAAAACCAGTTTCCATTTCAGTCACCTTGCCAAGTTAGAATATAAATTCTATATTCTATTATAGAAGCAAGTTAGTATTCTATTATAGAAAGGTCATTCCCTCACATTGTCTTAGTGTTCTTGCAATCTTAGAATTGCAACTTGGCTAGGGGACAGGTTAGATGTCAACATCTTCGACCACACCACCGCTTAAAAATGTCATTCGATTCTGCCGTGTAATTGTGAATGAGTAACAAATGCACTAACAAACTTTTGAATTTAATATTAGTGCAATTTTCAGAGATTTTTTCCATCACACATAAGCCATACCTAAATACCTAAGCACGTACTCGTAGTTAGGTACTTTATAGTCAATATGTTGAACCGTCCCGACGAAAAGATCAAGTTACACCGGATCTTTTACATTTATCTCGAATCTTCCTAAACTCTCTCCTAATAGCAGTTCCTTGTCCAATCCAGTCAGATGTCAACTGTTCGCTCCACGCTCCCCTGTCCCCACTACCATACCAACACCAGTTAACCTGCAAAAGCGAGCCACTATCGCGTTTCCTGAACGGCCTCCGTAGACAATGTTAGTACCATAATTTAGCCAATTCGTTCGAGAAGTTGGTCGCTCGTCGCGGTCATGCATTAATCACGTGATATTTTTAGCATCATTTTCAACTCCCCTTCGCTCCTGAGATACATGGTGAGCTTAGGTACTAATTGACTTTAAAATTTTTAGAATTTAACGAAAAAACTACACGTGATGTTTTTCAACACCCCTCCCCCCTCGTGATATTTCGTGAGGTCCCCCCCCCCTCTCGAGCCTCACGTGATTAATGAACGATCCCAGCACAGTCACAGTCGCATTATTCGGTCGGGCGGGTGTCGACGGGCCGGTCTGATCCGATTAAACCCGGTCCAGGTTGTCTGTCGGCTCTACAGGACGTGTCATTAATGCTTATTGATCCTACTCCATGCCCCGGTACTATGACATGCTTGGAGGAAACTCAGGTATTATAATTACTCGTATTCAGTGATACGGTTATTATGAGGATACGTAGGTACCTATATGTTTTAAATATAATACATGACGAGGAAAGGAAAGAACGAGTAATCAATCTTACTAATATTATAAAGGTGAAAGTTTGTAAGTATGTAACTTATGAACGCTTGAACGCTGAGACGGCAGAACGACTTTACATGAAATTTGGAATGAAGGTCGTTCATGGTCTGGATTGACAGATAGGCAATTTTTTATCCAGGAAAAAGCGGGTGAAACCGCCGGGCGCAGCTAGTATCTCATACTTACTGATCGGTCTGTTACAAAAGTGTCGTGTAGGCAGCATGGCTAGATTGTGTAGGCCTCCTGATGGCCTCCGACTTGGTTTAGCGAGTGTTGTTACCTACAGGATAATCACTCGCCTTCTTATTAATAAACGCGTAGTAACCTTGAAGTCGTTAATTCGTGTGTTATCTTTTTCTCTCTATTAACATTTTGACGACGTCTACGTTAATTCGTGTTTTGACTTTTTCTCTTTAACATTTTGACGTAACAATAACAATCGATGAACGCCGCGCCGGGTGCACGCATGAAAAAGTGTCCCTACGTGTCCCGTTTTACGCTCATTGTGACGTCACGATCGGAGCAAGAAAAGTATGCAATCATTTCATGAATGTTTTGTTATGACGTTGTCACGTTAAACTATCGACCGTAAACCATCGATCGGGTCTTTTGGCGGGAACGTGGAAGAGACACGTTGCTTCATTTTGTTATTTTACTAAACTTGTGTAATTTTGAGTGTTAATGTTTATTTTAAGTGGGGAAAATAACCATTAAGTGCTCGAGGACGTGCACGAGTGTGGGCAAATCATAAAATGCAGTGAATCGTGTCATTCCGTGTTGCTTCCAAAACTCTTTAGAAAAGCCTCTAGTAAAGTCTCCACTACTTTACTGGGGTACACCGAACATACTCATATAAAACGGACACTGGCAGAATTGCGGCTTACATAGCCGCAGAGTCCAAAACAAAAGAAGAAGAAGAAGAACCATCGATCTATCCGACTTCGGTGCCGTAAACCGACTTTACAGACAACCAATTTTTTTTAAACTCGTTCGCAGAAAACAAAAGACGGTAGAACTAGTCCAAGGTTATACATTTATGAATAAGGAGGTCGAGGTCTAAAATTAAACATGTCATCTGAACTACGGTAACGATCAGTTAATAATATTTTAGTATTTACCTATTGTGTTTTTGACAAAAGAAGGGGTATTCTGAGCCGTTCGAGATTATCTCCATCACTCTCACTCTCATGACATTTCTAATGAGAGCGACAGTGACCAAGTAAATAAATATAGATCTCGCTCGCCAGAATAGGACCAGATATAATTCTCTTGTGACAACGGATTATGCATGTTATTGTTACCTCGTTGTATCTATGATATTATTGAAAACCGATATTAACTGAATAACCGAAAAACAATATCGAATTGAAATAAAAGGGTTTAAATGTATTTCTAGTGTATTTCTGCCTTTGAAACGCGTCGGGTTTTTTGGTATTTACAATTTGTTTTACAAAATATATCTTTAATAACATAAATGTAATTTAATCTGTTTTGAAATTTTTTTCAATTTCTTTTTGTTTGTTTTTAATTTTTTAAACCTAACAAGAGTTGGTTATAGACCGTTTACGTGCTCATGACAAAAATTGCGTCACATTTTTTTTTGCGCCCACACACTCTAATGTACCTAAATATACAAGGCTATAAGGAAAGAGTATGCTAAGCCGAAAAGGGCTCATAGTAGTCATATGAACAATTTTTATTATGGCAACACTACGGAAATCGCAAAAAAAAATACAGCCGTTCTATAGAAAAATGTCAATGACTCTCGACAAAAATGTATGGAACTCTGTTTTTTTTGCAATTTCTTGTTTGGTCCCATAACAAAAGTTGTTAATAATCATAAGTACTATGAGCCTTTTTCAGCTTAGCATACCCTTTCCTTATAACCCTGCATGTGTATGTGTATATATATCCCCTACGGTAATTCATCCCAATGCTCCTCCTGCTCCATTTGAGCTAGGACGGCGAACGTCTGCCCGTAACATCACTCGAAGCCGTGACCATTAGGTTTATTGGAAACGATTATCAAGCGAGTTATAAACTAATATATTATTATGACCCTTGGACAAACAAATAAACTCAGCTTAAAGTAGAAAAAATCTTATTAATTCGGCTAAAAAAGTAACTAAGCTGAGCTAGTACTTACAGCTAGCACCAGCTAGTAAGAAGCTAAGCTAGTAATTTCTTCTTGTAATTTTTTACTATTTTTTCTGTTATGGGCAAACGTGACGTTTAACATCAGGCGAGCGATTTGCTCGTCTCGTCACTCAATAACATAAGTAAATAATAATAAATAATTTGGTGTACAATAAAGCTGTATTCTATTCTAAGTGACGCAGACCTGTTATGGGCAAACGGGACGTTTAGCATCAAGCGAGCCGGGCGGCGGGTTTAGCTCGTCTCGTCACTTAATTGTATAAAAAAGGTGCGGACCCTCAAAAAATTACAATACGTATTCTCATAAGTCTCATAACCTATGGTTACGCAATATACGCATAGACACGTGTCAAAACATGTAATATTCCAGTTTCTGGCCTCACAGCTGCAATGAGTGGGCCGCCTGGAGTCGCCGGCCGAGATTGCCTCGCTCATAAAGTCACTTAATTAAGGCGCTGCGTATCGCGGATAGGAAAAGGTCCCTCATAAATCAGACACTTTTTCCGATAGGACCTCGGAGTTCTGAAGAATTGGGTCCTGGGTTTAAGGATTAAAGTTGAAGGGACCGCTGTTGTTCAAACTACAAACCTATATATAACCTATATATATATAAACCTATACGCTTATTGTTCTTCTTTTCAAGACAATAAATTATTTTTATTTTTATTGTGTGGTAGGCTTGCGTTTGACCGCCATCTCGCCTGATGGTAAGCAACAATGCGGTCTACGATGGAGCACGCGCGCCTAGAAGTAACCGATTCACTCGCGACTTGAAGACACCCAGATTATATCTAACGGAAAACACCTACTCGGGCAAAGCATTCCACACTCTAGCAGTGCGCAAAATAAAAGTGGATTATTAAGAACTAGCTGAATACCGCGGTTACACTAACGCGGCGATGGTAAACGATGATGATGAAATGTAACCTACGTGCTATTCTAGAATCTAAACTTTCTACATTCCAAATTCCATCAAAATAGGTTAAGTAGTTACTGAGATACGTGGCAACAAACTTTCGTTTATAATTTTAGTAAGAAGGCTAATCACAAAACTTTTCTCAACTCAGACTTTGACTTTAATAACCATTCCTAAATCTGCGCTCAACAACACCGACTAAACTCGGAAAAAGGTTATTTTTTTCTTCCAGGTAATTTCTAAAAAACTGCTCGTGTAGAACAAATAAACATCTAGATTTTTCCAGACTAAAACGAGGATCCATTACGGCGTTAAGTCTGCTTATTCTGTGACCTCGGTTTTACAGCCAACTCATGGAACAAAGTTAGCGAAAATAAAATTACTTTGAGGACGGAGTGGCAATGGAGAATGGAGGGGGATGATAAGTCTTGAGAAACAACCGGGAGCTTAAGACAGTTATGTCAGTATGGATTCGACAACATTTCGGAAAAAATATACTTAGGTACGTGTTTGTTTGATGCGTTTGCGGTGATCTGATGTGCTCGGTACACTGTGTAGTGTGTGTATGGAGCATACTCGTAAATTCTGTCAAAAAATACTTAGCAAGTATTCGATAGACAAATGTACTCGTATTAAAAATGGGTATGAGCGCTCCTAATCGAACAAAAATGTAAAACTTGTTTATTCATACATTTTCTGTCGAATACTCGCAACGTAATTTTCGACAAAATTTGTGCTAGGTCTACGAAGGTTTACGAAGCGCATCATGTAGCTGATGATAGAAACAATGACGGAAGATTAATTTAAGAGAGATTAATTGGAGGTGGTGGTAACAACCTTCAAACATGAGGAATACGGCTTGAAAAGCAAAAGGGGTTTTTTATCCCCTCAGGTTCATATTTAACGTTTAATTCCTTAACCATCTAGTCTCATCCCTTTGAAGATTGATTGATCAAAACTTTTTTTATACACTCTTTCTAAACTTGTCCAAATGTCCATACTGCTATACGTGGTGACCTTCAATCGAGATTGCTCCAACACGGTGCAGGTCAGATATTATTAATGTAGACACCTTTTTGCTTGATATACGAGTTGAGAAGGTTGTTTTGAGATTGAAAAGAAATTTTCTCAAATCGTTATAATATATTGGCTTTTAGCTGCAGTAACAAAAAACTTTAAAAGCTTAAAAGTATTACTATGGAAACTAACGTGGTTTTAAAATTATTTGTTTTGATTAACACTGGAATACTCACGTAAAATTAAGTGAAGTCCTGATGAAGATCACCGAATGTGATCGAAGCTAGTAATAGACGATTTAATGTTACGTGAGTATTCCTGTGTTAATTATAACAAAAAAATTATAAGTAGGTAAATTTTATCATTTTGACTTTTAGGTTTTTTTTAATTTTTATTGAAACTGCTTTTTTCAAATCTGAATCTGTGCTTGCGATGCTAAGATACGGTCTCGTAAGGGTAAGAGACAGAATGAGAGAATGAGAATCCCCTATCCATGGCTTTAAGCGGAAAATCTTCGGTTTATCTTCCCAAGGGTAATTTTATGGGCTAATGTGGCAGGCTCAATAGAGAGCGCACGTCTTAACCGATTTAAGACTGTCATGTTCTTCACATAAGTCCTAAAATCAATTAAAAAAATCGAAGTGTAGATGTATCGTTTTAGGTAAACACACGTACGTAATGGGTAATATTTTCTTTGAACATATTTTTGATCCTTTGATTAATGATGTAATTAAATTAATGTAGAGATATAAAGCTGTAACACCAAATTGTCTTCCCCCAAATTTTCAACATCATTTTTTTAAATTGCCTTTTTCTATTTCTATTTTTTCGGTCTTTTTTAATATTTAGTAGGTACCTATGTACTTATATTTTTGCTTTAAATTAATATTTGTCTATTGTCTACTATGGAAATAAACTTAAAGACGTATGCGCGTAAAAAAAGATAGTGTCACAAACACAGCCATCCTTGATAATTTATAGAATTCTCAACCGAAACTCAATCAAAGGAATCCAGACTTCCACATTCGATTAGTTCTAGGTAAGTTCAAGATTCAGTAAATTCTTCAACAAAACTTCAGTAGTTCAGTAGTAAAGACCTTTGCGGGAGCTGGGCCCCTCCCCAGGCAGATAAACCGACTTTTTCAGCAAAAACTCTTTTAATTTCCTTTATGAAATATTTTCGTTGAGAATCGACAGGTGGCGCTATCAAACCGAAAGGAAAACACAAATCAAAGTTCTTGCGTGCGCTTCATAACTTCAAAATTACCGATGGGATAAAAAACTGCTCGCTCGCTCGCGTAAAAGAATCTCATTTCCAAAGGATTCAAATTCTCGACCATTCAAAAAAGTATTTGATTTATGGTCAACCTTTTTTCCATCCGCAATACGTGTCGAGCCTTAATTAAGTCGTTTTGTAAGTGTTTTTAAAGTGCGGAATCGTTTTCTTTTGGAGAAAACGTGATTCTGCAAATATAGTTACAAGAAAAAATAGTTAAAAAAAAACTAAAAAAACACGCTTTTTATAAAAAACCGAACTAAAAAAATAGAAAATAAAATTTTATAAATTTAAATTAAGAATAGGGTTGAAAATTTCAATAAATATAAATTAATAATAGTGTAAATAAATAAATATATGTATTTTATTTTTAAAAAGCGTGGGGTGCATGGGTCAATAGATATTATATATTTTGTAGATACATTTTGTATTGACAGAACTGAGTAGAGTGATTAGCATTTTTGATAATATCTTAGAAAGCACCCCACGCTTTTTTAAAAATAAAATACATATATTTATTTATTTACACTATTATTAATTTATATTTATTGAAATTTTCAACCCTATTCTTAATTTAAATTTATAAAATTTTATTTTCTATTTTTTTAGTTCGGTTTTTTATAAAAAGCGTGTTTTTTTAGTTTTTTTTTAACTATTATTTATTTTTCGCTTTTTAGTTCGATTTGCTAACTATTAACCATCCTTAATATGTACAAATGTGTTGGTGTTATCCGATTTTGGCCGTCTGCTCAAGCAAATTAAAAATAAAATTGATGCGTAACAAAAAATATTTAGGAAAAAGATTTGTAGCCGCGTGGTACTGGTTTCGATCCTCAGACCTCTGGGTTATGGGCCCAGCACGCATCCACAAAAATATTGAGCAAAAAGATTTCTAGCGCGTGGTTTCGATCCAAGGACCTCAGGGTTATGAGCCTAGCACGCTTCCACTGCGCCACTCTGCTCTCTGACACGTGTGACGAAATTACAATTTGTAAATTAAACGGTCTTAAAAGTTAAAGAAACTTTATAGAAAAAGCGTGTTAAAAAAATTAATAGTTAAAAAAACTAAAAAACACGATTTGTTTAGTGTATTGTCATCGGTCCTCGATATATCTACAAAGTTTGAAAGAAATCTGACCGTTTAAAGTGGGTCAAAAACGCGCTCAAAGGAGTCGGTTACATACAAACATACAAACATACAAACATACAAACATACAAACATACAAACATACAAACATACAAACATACAAACATACAAACATACAAACATACAGGTGAAGCTAATAAAAGCGTGTTAAAGTGAGTTCGTTTTCAAAAGAGTGTTTATTCCCAACTAGCTGTACCCGGCGGTTTCAACCGCTGTTTTTTTTTACTTTTAAACCTTCCTTGTCGGCCTGTTTGGCTCAGCGGTAGTGTATCTGCCTTATAACCAGAGGTCTCGGGTTCGATTCCCGGCCGGGCAGATGTTTGAATGATGAATTCAAATATCTGTTCTGGGTCTGGGTGTTAGTTGTCCTTGTCTTTCTGTGTGTTCCGTGGTATCCCCGACACAGGATTTATTCCTAGTGGAGCTATGAGTGTGAAACGTTTATTTTATTATTTTTTATTTATTTCCCTGAACTTTCACAACCACTCCAACAACAACTCAACACATTCAACTTCCATACATTTTGGCGAGTGTCGTTGTGATTTTTCTATGAATCAGCTGATTTTTTTTCGCGAATGCCGGGTTGGTCCCATAGTAAAAGTTGTTCATAATGATGAATACTATGAGCCTTTTTCGGCTGAGCATACTCTTTCTGTATAACCCTGTAAATGTGGAACAGTACTTACATTAGGGCTAGATCTCACAGTGGGAATACGTTAAAAATACATTCGAGTGGACAAGTAGAAAGAACTAAATAAGTAAGCCTTTAAAAGGTATCTTAAAGGGATAAACCGCAGATCGGGCTGAGTGGTGTCTTGTGAGAGGCTGTATCTGTAGAGTGAGTGGACTGAAAACTATGAAGGTGATAATAAAAATAGATGTAATTGAGCCGAAAAAAATGTTGTCGGTGACTACTAAATACCTAATTGACTACCGCATCGTGTGTAGTTGTGTGCTTTATTTTAGTTTGTTTTTGTATAAGACCAAAATACATTATGGACAAAGCATGTTAGTTATGTTTGTTTGTGTAATATTAAAATGTAAGTTTAGAGTTGTTTTGTACTATCGTCATCGAAAGTGAGTTTGAATGTCTATTACCTACGCTTTTACACAATAGGTAACTACTTAACCGATCATCATGAAATTTTACATAGGTATACCTACGTTGTCAGGGGTAGGTACAAAAAGACATCATGGTCACTTGTACTCAATACTTCTTTTTACTTTTTCTTAAATTTTCTATTTTCAACATTTTTTGTTTTTCTGGTTTGTCTTTTTTTCTTTTCACCATTTTTCATCACTCCGCGGGTCGAGCCGCTAACTCAGCTATTCTAAAAATGTGTTTGTAATACATATTCTTTAGCATCATAAATAAGTATTTGCGTCCCCAATCCGTGTAGTATCTCTGGGGCGAGATAGGGTCTTAATGAAAATTCCATTTCCTTTGCAAATCTCGTAATAAATTGGGATTCGCGGGTCACTGGCAGCCGCCAGCTGGAAGTTTGTACTTGTACCACGTGAAAATGTCTCACTCGACGTTCAAATTAGAATTTAATCGTGAAACTCGATTATATTTGATGAGAACTCAAGATCGGTCTGGATTTTTTTGCTAGCTTTTATTTAATTTGCAATAAGTTTGTTAGTATTAAAAAAAATCGAGTCATTAAACATTAAGTTAAAGAGTAAAATATACATAGCAGAAATAGGACTTCTATATTGATACTAGCGACCTGCCCCGACTTCGCACTGATATGAAACATAGTCTATAAATGTTACTCGCTAATAATAGGCCTAAGTCTGAAGGCTTTTTAAGACAGATCTAAATTTTCTAAAACTATTGGCATCCTTGTCTAATGGCTTGCAATGATAAAGACAGATATATTTTTAGTTAGTTTAGATCTGTCTTAGAATGCCTTCAAACTTGGACCCAATGTAGCTTTATATTGGTGACAGAATTTTGAAAATCGGTTCAGTAGTTTTTAGTTTATTCGTACAAACATCCAAAAATACAAATCTTTCCTCTTTAACAGTGTAGAAAAAACACAAAAAGACACATCAAAAATTCTACTAAAAATGACCAATGAGTTGCCGCGAGCGAATGTCTAAATCCGGACCGTTTGAGCCTGAGTTACCCGTCGATATTTAATCATAGTTAGAGGTAAGTGGAGAGTTAAGCTCTCTGCAACATCGAGGTTTACTTGATACTTTATCCAAAAGGCTATGAAAGGCGCCGTTTTGGCTTCGAAATTGTGGTATTTAAAACTTCAAACAGTTTTAACTGAAAACCTGAAAATTTCAAACAAACTTTAAATGTACAATTGCTACAACAAATTATTTGGGGTACCTATTTTTGAAGCATCTACATTTTGAGTTCGTCAAACATTTTCGAGTTTGTAGTCCCTACATTTATTCCATATCATTTAAAAGACTTTCAACACATGCTCGGAAACATTACGCCCGAGTGAATACGTTGCTTTATCAGCACATTTCCTTCCTTTATTCTCATATCCCATTGCAATAAAAACAAACTAGCATATTTGGAAACCATCGCAACCAAAATATGTGTTGTTACTTGTTATTCGTTTTCGACCGCGTCGCCGCGCCGTTCCGGAATATTCGCACATGATAGAATTTGCGTCGAGCGCGGTCGTGAAATTCGATATGCTTGCGTATGAGCGTTTATTTTACGGTTCGTTACTTCTGGGTATTGAACGGGAGGCTTGATTTAATTATGGCCATATTGTTTTTCATTATCGTCATCATTGTTAACCGTTTTCCACTGTTTGATAAGTGTCTCTTATTTAGCGTGCTATGTTTTAGCGCGCCATCATTTCCAGCCCTGTACTGCTATTGTTTTCCTGCTGGTTTGCTGTCTCTAGAGTGTAGAAATGATAAAAGATAGATAACCTACAGACTTAGTTGTCAGACTTAAACTTACAAAAATTTGTGATGATATATTAATTTATTAAAAAAATATATTACTCTCTTTCAGGTATGAACAAAATACAAATCGTATTGAAACCGTAACTTGCAATATTATACTAACCAATTGCAATTAGCAGTCCTCATTAATTGAGTGAAGTCTTCATTGGAGTTCGGTAATTACCCCTCCCCCTCCCCCCGCCACTGGACTGGACTAATTGAGGGAAAAACACGGTAATTGAGTACAGCTCACTGACAAACTGTTGTTACTACAGTTCATTTACTTGTTGTTACAAAAACTGTTATCAAATGTATTCCTAGTTTTTTATGCAATTGAGTGACGAGATGAGCAAATCGCTCGCCTGATGTTAAACGTCACGTTTGCCCCTAACTGGTCTGCGTCACCCAGAATGTTGAACTCTTACAGTTCAAGACCCTAAGCGGCACAGCACAGCGCTCGTCACCCTGAGAAATAAGTTGATCTCCTATTTGCCCTGAAATATCACTTATTAAGCTTTCAATTTCGTCAGTATTTGTACAATAAAGCAAACAAAGTGTAATCCCAAAAGACACAATATGAACACTAATAGAAAGAAAACAATACAATACAAGCAATTAAGCAAGCTCTAATAAGAAGTAATACGAGTACCACACGAAACGAAAGAAACTGGCCAATTTATTCCGGATAAAGTTTTTTGTTACTGAAATTAGATATTATGAGAACTTTTACTGATGACCAAAAACTACCTATAAAAGTAGATATTTTACACTTACCTACTATATTATGTAGACGAGTAGGTATACGTTTAGAGAGTATTATAAGTACTTAGCTATGGTAGGTATCTAGGCATAGACAACGACAGTATTAGCAATAATTTCAGTTTGGAGAAAATAATGAAGTTTATTAAATTAAAAATTGTTATAAGTACCTATTATTTTACTAGTTTTGCCCCGCGGTTTCACTCACTCACAAGAACCGTTAAATTTTCTGGCATAAAAAGTTAAGTCTATGGCTACTTTTTATGTAAATTTATATATATGTAAATTTAGGGTATGATATGGGATACCTCATCCACAAGTTTATAAGCGGGGCGAAACGTAGAACCAAAATGGTTATTCTTGTAAGAGCGTGACCAAAATGGTTATTCTTGAAAAGTCAATTTAAAACTTAAAAGTTTATTGCTAACTTCGTTACGTATATTTTGTAAAAACCCTACTGAACTGTAATAACGCCTCAAGTGATAAGAAGTGGTGTAAGAGAGAGTACTTAATAAAAGTACGTTCGTTGTTTAGTACAGTGGCGCCGTGCCAAGCTATATTCTGTAAGATTGGTCCCTACCTTCATTCTACAGGGTTATAAAGAAAGGGTATGCTAAGCCGAAAATGTCTAATAGTACTCATCATTTTGAATAACTTTTACTATGCCACCAACCCTAATATCGAGAAAAAAACAGCCGTTGTTTCATGCAATTTGTAGAGTGTAAGTAGTGATATTTACTGGGGTTTTTTTTCTGATTTATTTTCTAGATTTCAGGGTTGGTTTGGCAGCTGGTCGGCTTAGCATACCATTTCCATGACCCTGCACAGCGTTCGTAGCGCAGCTATCGAGGTGTTCGTAACCGATCACTGAAGTTAAGCAACGGACGACACGGTCAGTCTTCGGATGGGTGACCGCGGCATTTACAACTGAGCGCTACCATGGATCGGATGACACGTTAAATTATAGGTCCGGGTTGTTTATCTTAAAACAACTGGCAAGCTAAGTCCTTCAGGTTACCTAACATCTGACACCAGGACTACCAACCAGCCTAACATATTATGAACTTCTTTTATATGCGAAAGTGAGCTTTTTTGTTATGCTTTCACGATTACTCAACCGATCATCATAAAATTTGCATACCTACACGTTGTCAGAGACACAGAAAAAGTTTTTTACCACTTTTATTATCATCAACACCTTTTTTTCGTCACTGCGCGAGTAGATAGCCGGCTAGTCTCATATCAAACACATACACGCATCCTAGAACACACTCACTTTACTTCTTGTATACCTTCACTGAATCTCACTCGGCTACTTCTTGAAAGCGGACCAGTAAGACCGACTTGGTACTTATTAATTCTTAACTTGGTCTAGGAGGCTACTTGATAGATGGAGCGAAGTTTTTCATTTACTTCGCCCAGTTGTTTTACTTTAGGTGAATAAAGTTAGATATTCTCGTTATCTACTGCTAAGTCTGCACGGAAATGAAGTAGTCTGAGGATTTTAATGAAAACTGACGTGGTTTTTACATATGTATTTCATCTCGTGTGATTATAACAAAATATGGCAACAACCGCCCAGCCTAGGCTAGGCAGGGGTTAGACCGCTAGAAAGACCTCTATATATCTTTCTGGTGGCGTAAAATCCTTGACACCTATGCAGATTAACCTTAAAAAAATATAAATGAATGAGCCTTAATTAATCCTTCATAATCCTTCATAATCCCAATTAGTATATAAGTGTTAAGGGCTTCACACACAGCAGCTATAATGTAAAGATGTACATTATAGCACGATACATCTCATCACATCTTTCCATAGAAATCGTCAGGAGACCACACACGACAGCTATAATGTATATTTTTACATCCTGACGATTTCTATGGAAAAATGTAATGAGATCTATCGTGCTATAATGTACATCTTTACATTATAGCTGCTGTGTGTGAAGCCCTTAAGTCATAAGTCATGAAGCGCGCTCGGCTGTTTCCGGCGCCGTGACGAGTTAGTCGATTTCATCACTTGTCTTAGTACAGGAATGTCTTATTTTCGGTCCTGCGCTTCCCAACCAACAATGTACTACCACATTTTATTTCGAAAAACAGCGATTCCTTCAAGATAGTGGATTAAACCACGAAACGCAGCTAGTGTATTTAAACACTGCTACTGTTATACACAACTGTAACTAACTAAACAAAAAACCTTTTATGTACCACATGAGAGATTTTATTCATGAACCCACGGAACGTCCGCTCCATTCACATCACGCTGCATGCGGCTCGTCGCAGCGTAGCAATAACGAACCGTTCGACACCATTCATAACTGCATCGAAAATCAACGTGACAACGGGACACTGTGTCACCGTGACACGAGTATTCATAAAAGGCCTTAATTATAAAGCCTGCTTAAACTTAATCACTGCTTGGTTGAATGGCTGGTTGATGAAATATTACGAACTAATTGTTTTAGTTCGAAGCTTATGAAACTAGATGGCGCTTGCAACTTTTAATAAACCCTATAAGATCGTTATATCTGTCCGTCGTAGATTGTCACAGCGTCGAATATTCTTCATTAAATACTAACACTGCAAGTTAAATAAAAGCTTGTAATAACGTCGCCTTTTTATGCCTATGGTAGTCCGACAGACGGGTTAGTAGACATGTTCACTTTGACGTGTAGAAGAACACACTTAAGTATTACTATAGCTTTTCGTTACACCTTGCATAGTCCAAGTATGTAATTCACTCAAACGCAAGTATTCCACAATAATTAAACCAGAAAATCTTTCCTAGTAACAAGACAAAACGCGTGAGTGTATCCAAAGCCACGCCCACGAGTCTCGTGTCCACGCCAGCGTCTGGAGCCCTTCGATACAATATCCGGAGCGGATATACGAAATTAGGTGTATCGAATCTCGGAGGACCTGCCTGGGCAACGTTGCTAAGGTACGAGTAACTAAGGTCCTCGGACGCGGGTTCTAGAGTCGAAAAAGAAGTTAAGGCCAGTTCATCCGAGGTGGTGGTCATTCTTGGCGTTAGGTACTTTAAACTGACAATCAGATTTTTATATGGCAACTCAATTATGTGGTAATACACAACTGTCAAGTTTAGTGTAACCTCCAACTCTATGCTTACTTTCCAAATACAAAAAATATTTATTTTTGGAAGTAGGAACATGTGATAGTTGTTGCCCAAGACTTTGCGCATGATGCAGTGCGGCTTAGCTTTCGGCCTTGCAAGTTTGGAGCTATAAACGTAACCTATACCTAGCACTCAAGTAGCTTTCCATGAGGGTTTTTTAATCAGACCTATAGTGCCAGGATAACTCCCTAGTCTCCCAATATAACCACTTAACCTCTTCATATAATAGATTATATTATAAGTACCTAAGTCAGGGACGGCGAACCAATGGCACGTGTGCGATTGATGGCACGCGACAAAATATTTTAGGTACGCCACCACTCAATTAATTTGACGACCTGTTTGGCTCAGTGGTAACATATCCGCCTTATAAGCCAGAGATCCTGAGTTTGATTCCCGGCCGGGCAGATATTTGAATGATGAATTTAAATATCTGTTCTGGGTCTGGGTGTTAGTTGTTCTTGTCTTTGTATGTGTTCCATGGCGTCCCGACACAGGATTTATCCTAGTGGGGAGGTATGAGCGTGAAGCGCTTTTTTATTTAATTATCACTAAGCAAAATTATTTAACGGCACGTCCTCATTAAACACTTCTTTTGAAAAATTGGCACGCTAATTCATAAAGGCTCGCCACCCCTGACCTAAACTATGGATGTAGAATGAATATACCTAACAAAATTCACATTGTCCTCAAAATAATTACGTCCAAAACCCCTAAGGAAAGTCTTGACAAGTCATATTTTTCCCAGATTTGCTAGTTAGATAGGCCGGTCTAGGCTAGACGAATCGCCCACATTGAGCTTGCGCCAAATTAATAGTGGTTTCTAAGCTGAAATAAATCAGAATAGACTGGTATATGGCACACTGGCGGCGTGACAATTATAGAAATGTTTCATTAATGATTAGAATATAGTTCGTGGTTTCGAAAATGATACAGGATGGAAAGTTTATTAGGGGTTTACAGGACGGTCTCGTAGAAAATTTTGAGAGAGAGATTTTTAGAATAAACGTACTCGTATCTAAATCTATATTGGATTTTTTCGTGTGATATCTGAAGCATTGATCTGTAGGTATATGTTCCTCAAAGAGCTGAAGTTTCTCACATGTTGGTTAACTAAATGGCATCAAAATTATTTGGTTGATGTAATTTTTTTAAATGTCTAGAGGCATAAGTAGTTACTTCTATTTTTGCAAAACCTACAAATACCTACTAAGGGTCTAACGATCAAGATCAAATCAAGGTGACTTCAATATGAAAGCAACGTTTTCTAAGACCGCTCTCACGTGGTTTCATCAGTTAAAGTTTGGTATACCTAAGCCACCCTTACCAATCTTACCATACTATATCTTAGAATTCAAAATGTGGCGCAGATCTGTTTATGGGCAAACGTGACGTTTAACATCAGGCGAGCGATTTGCTCGTCTCGTCTCCCATTATCATAAAAAAAAACCTAATAGGTACATTTTCCGCTATAATCAATAAGCATAAAAGCAGCCATAGTACTAAACCTGTATCAAAATAAAGCGTTGCGCGTTGGTTTATTTCGATACAGATTTCCCCGTCTCCCTCCAAAATCTTCTTTTTCGTTTGTGACGGATCTCGAGATCCAACAATTACAGAATCCTTGCACGAGATTGCCTCGCCTCATTTAAATAAGATTCGGCCGTAATTTATTTTTATCGGGATGAACTTGTTTTTGAGGCAATTACTTTGCGAATGACGTTTATAAGGATGATATTTCGTTGGCAATTTGTGTTTTGGAAATAAATGGTGGCTTCGGTCTTTATATTTTTTGAAAGCTACAGTAGGTACTTAGAGAGCTGAGCTTAAAGATTTTTGAGACCATCTGTGCCCTGGATTATTAGATGTATTAAAGACTAGCTGTCCCTGCCACGCTTCGCTGTGGATAAAAAAAAATAGCCTATGTTACTTTTAGATTACGATTGGTGAAAGAATTTTTGAAATCGTTCCAGTAGTTTTTGAGTTTTTTCCACACAAACATACAAAAATACAAATCTTTCCTCTTTATAATATTAGTATAGATGTAACACTGGGTTAAATGCAGATATTTATAACTAGCTGTTCCCTGCCACGCTTTGCTGTGGATAAAAAAAAAAAAAAAAAAAATAGCCTATGTTACTTTGGGATAATGTAGCATTCGAATGGTGAAAGAATTTTTGAAATCGGTCCAGTAGTTTTTGAGTTTATTCCACACAAACATCCAAAAATACAAAAATACAAATCTTTCCTCTTTATAATATGTATAGATAGGCCCAAGTTTGAAGGCATTATTTGACAGATCTAATAATAATAATAATAATAGCCTTTTATTCAGATTAACTTAAATACTATTACATAAACAATTAAATTTTGTTACTACTACTACTTAAAATCTAGTCTAAAAATTGTTGTTTGTTGATTTTTTGAAAATCTGTTTGCCAGTCGGCAAAGGCCTCCTCCAACCTTTTCCACTCCTTTCTTTCTTGGGCCACTCTGTTCCACATTACTCCTGCCACTTGTCTAATGTCGTCATCCCATCTTTTTTGTGGTCTTCCTCTTTTCCGTTTGCTTTGTCTAGGGTACCATCGTGTCACAATTTTACTCCATTTGTCTTGTCCTCTTATCATGTGCCCGGCCCATCGCCATTTGAGTCTTCTGATTTTGGATGTTATGTCTATGACTTTTGTTTTGTGTCTGATGACACGGTTTTGCCATCTATCCGACTTCTTCACATTTAGCATGCTTCTTTCCATTGCGTACTGGCAGCTAGCGAGTTTTTTTGTCATATTTTGAGTTAGAGACCATGTTTGACTGCCATACATAAGGACAGGTAGTATACAAGTGTTAAATAATTTACTTTTTACCTTTATGTGAAGCTTTTTATCTTTCATAGCCTCTCTCAAGCTCCAGTATCTCTTCCATCCGTTGGTTATTCTTCTCTCAATTTCTTTGGGAGTAGGATCGTTTGGTGTAATTAGCTGCCCCAAGTAGATGTATTCATCGTTATAATCGATTTGTGTGTTTCCTAGATGTATGGCGTTTTTCTTTCCATTTGTCATTACTCTTGTTTTTTCGGGGTTCAATTTTAACCCTACTTTTTCGCTTTCAGCTGCCAGTTCGTTAATCATTTGAGTTAAGTCTTCTGATGTTTCAGCAAATAACACAATGTCATCCGCGAATCTCAAATGCGTTAATAGGGCTCCGTCTACATTGATTCCAACATTTCTCCAATTGAGACATCTAAATATCGATTCCAGTACCGCCGAAAATAATTTTGGAGACAGTGGGTCCCCTTGTCTGACACCTTTTTCTACTCTGAAATGTTCTCCTTTCTTCTCTAATTGAATTCTAGCGATACTGTTACCATATACATTTTTTATCAAGCGAATGTATTTGTGTTCAATTCCTTGTTCCTTTAGTGTTTCCCATATTTTTTCGTGAAACAAAGAATCGAATGCTTTGCTATAGTCTATGAATGCTATATAGTAAGTCCGCTGATATTCATTATATTTCTCCAAAATTTGACGTACTGCGTGGATGTGGTCTATTACCGAGAAGTCTTTACGGAAACCTGCTTGCTCAATAGGTTGTTGTTCGTCTAATACTCCTTCAATCCGTTTTAATATTATCTTTGCAAATATTTTATATATGTTGGACATAAGGCTAATAGGACGGTAGTTCCCAATTTCGTATTTATCTCCTTTTTTATACAGAAGGGTAATATCAGATTCTGACCATTGCTGTGGAATGATTTCTGTGTTTATGATATCATTGAACATGTCTGTGAGGATTGGTATCATAACTTCCTTGCTGTCTCTTAGTACTTCATTATTTATACCGTCAGGACCTGGTGCTTTGTCTCTCTTTTGAGTGTCGATAGCTTTCTCAACTTCTGCATGGAGGATGCTAGGAATATTTGAGGTCTCTCCCAGATCGACTTCTGTTTGTGAACTGTTACATTCATATAGTTTTTTGTAGTAAGCTGTAGCAATTTCTAGTATGTTTGTTCTGTGATGATTACATTTCCCGCTATTATTTTTCATTTTTACGACCCAATCCTTTGAATTTGCTAACTCCTTGTACGCTTTTTTGACACCTCCGGTTTTGATTATAAATTTTTCAATAGTTTCCATTCTGTTTCTTTCCCTATCTGCTCTTATACTTTCTTTAATTTCTTTACTTATTTTTGCTAACTGTTTTCTTCTGTCTTTAGTGCTTCTTTCGTTGATTAAGTGTTTTCTTTGTTCTAGTAAGTTGATAGTGTTAGTAGTAAGCCAATTTTTTGATTCATTTTCCGTAGTTGCAACGAGTTGTATCTGAGTTTTTAAAGTGTTTTCTATCCAATTGTACTTTTCCTGTGTTTCCAGACATTTTGTGTTTTCTTTAAAGTCTATGAATTTGTCTCTCAAGGTGATAGCTAAGTGTTCCGTTTGATGTTTTCCAAGTTTAACATTTCTTAGTTCATGCCTTGGTCTAGGATTTTTTGGTTGTATTGTTTTCAGTTCGGCTCTGATCATTCTATGGTTGGTATTAAAGTTGAACTTGTTTATGACGTAAAATTGGTGAAGTAGTTTTTTCTGTTGGTCATTATGAAATCGATTTCGTTTTTAGTTTTTCCATCTGGTGAAATCCAGGTCCACATCTTCTTTTTATTTTTCTTGTAAATAGTATTTAGAATAGTTAAGTTATTTTCTAGTGCAAAGTTAGCAATTTTTTCACCATTTCTGCTTCTGGTTTTGTTGCTATATGTGAATGGTCCTAGTACAGTGTTTTCTCCTGGGCTCTTTTTTCCTATTTGGCCATTGCAGTCTCCCATTACTATTAAGTTTTTGTGAGCATGTTCATGGATAGCTTTGTTAAGATCATGGTAAAATATATCTATTGTTTCCAGGTCTGATTGTTCGGTAGGCGATCTAAACTAACTAAAAATGTCTCGGTCTTTATCATTGCAAGCTATTAGACAAGGACGTCATTAGTTTTAGAAAATTTAGATCTGTCTTAAAAAGCCTTCAAACTTGGGCCCAGTATTTGTTTTTTTGATTAAATAAGTTGAACGAAATTAAATTATTCAATTATTTTCCAATTCTTGTTAATTTTGGACACCTACTTTCGTTTACATTTTTCTTTACATTCTAAAACTTTAGAAACCGATTTTAATAAATTTAGAATGATAAGTTTAGGTTCCGGAATAACAAATAGTCTACTTTTCATCATGAAAACCATTTTTTATCATCACGCGGTTGAAACCTCAAAACACAGCTAGTTTTCTAACAGTTTTAGTTACATCATGAAAGACGTTTGACGAATCCATTCAGGGGCCCTATTCTGGCGAGTGAGATATTATCTCGGTCACTGTCGCTCTCATTACAAATATCATGACATTGAGCGTGACGGAGATAATCTCGAGCTCCCAAGAATAGGGTCCCAGATCCCTGATTAATCTCCCGGATGTAACCGTAAACCAAATTACATAAACTCCATAGATGCCACTAATTGCGAATCAGAGCTGTGATTTGAATAATTGCGTAATTAGCCAAACAATCATACGTAATATCCTCGCGTCAAACCGAGCCCGTGATAAGCTCTTGTTAAGCTCAATTCTGGTGAAATTATCTGTTACTTACACTGAGAAAATGGCCATCAAAATTCCGGTAAATTCACTAAAAGTACGGAGCATACTGAAATCACCAAAAAGTACGATGATTAGCACCTTAAAAACTAATACTAGCACCAGTTTTTAGGATGACACCGTAAAACTGGTGGCGATCATCGTACTTTTTGGTGATATCAGTATGCTCCGTAGGTACTTTAGGTGGATTCATCATTCTTTTAGCGGAATTTAGATGGACATTTTTCTCAGAGTGTGTAGGTATTTAAGCAGTAAAAATAATATTTGCCGCAATTGCAACCTTCATCAATAATTAATTTCAACTAGCTGTACCCGGCGGTTTCACCCGCTGTTTTTTTTTTGCTTTCAAACCTTCCCTGTATTAGAGCGAACAAAACAAAAAAATGTATATTTAAATCGGTCCAGCCGTTCTCGAGTTTTAGCGAGATAAACGAACAGCGATTCTTTTTTATTTATAAGAAGAAGAAGAAGATTGTTGTCTTGTTCTTTTTGAGTAAAATATATTATTTTATATTCTTAAATACTTACTAAATCTGTAATAAAACTTGCGTCGCAAACAAGTTAATATTTGCGCTGAAAAGCTGAAAAATCTGACAGAGCCAAGTAGAAAATAGTTAGAAGCAATAAACGAGAAAAGCAGCGCTTTATTTCAAAGCTCAGCGGAAATTGGAACACAATTTCGCTGAACATCAATAAGTGTTGCGAGGAACCGGATATGAGATCACAAATGATTAGATAAGAGAACAGCGTTGCAATACCAGCGGAGCTGGCCGGAAATTCTGTGCTTCAGCATCATCATCCACAGCCTTCTTACTAGGATTCGTCCGTTAATGACGTGAACATTTTAGCAACTTTTTCATCCCCCCCCCCCTTTCTCACTGGTTGTAGATGGTGAATTGGTGAGGTTATAAATGATACAACCCTCTCCTCCCGCCAATTTCATGAGAGTCAATTTTTTTTTTTTTTTACAAAATGTCATTAAATTTTCCCGAATTTAACGAAAAATTAAATACACGTGATATTTCTCTACAACTAGTACATATACCATAGAGAGGGTATGCTAAGTCGAAAAGGACGCATACTCATCATTATGATCAATTTTTACTATCGAATAACCTGGAAATCGCAAAATGAAATCAGCTGTTCCATACGTTTTGTCAAGTGTCATTGACATGTTTCTATGGAACAGCTGATTTTTCGCGATTTCCGGGTTGGGCCCATAGTAAAAGTTGTCCATAATGAGTACTATGACCCTCTTCGGCTAAGCATACCGTTTCCGTATAACCCTGTATTATATAATATTTGTACGAAGATATCTTGAGGACGATTAACGCGATTTTCATGAAACTTCGTACATTCCAAGACTTCCAACAGAATTCGTAAGTTCGATTTCAAGTTCAAATTGAACCTACAAATTCTGTGGTCGAGGTGTTGCGAAATATAGAAGTCGTGAAATCTGAGTTCGCCGCGAACTCCTGGTTAGTAAAGATTTGCTATCTTCCAGACTGAAATAAAAACTCTTAAAATCGACATTAATACCTAATGTTATTGGAATTCAGTAGAAGTGACCCGATGTTTGCGACAGCGTTGATGAATGGGCTAGTTCGCCATGTTGACGTTTTTCAATTAAAAAAACTGGCAGCTTTTTTATGACATGAAAAAAAACAAAGACAAATTTAAGTATAATAATATATTGCTAGTATGGTGAGTAGGTAGGTATTGTAACTTTATCGATCTAGAAATTGACGTTTGAACTCGACTAAATTGTGAAAATTCTTTAATTTTGTGTACGATTCAAAGAAAATCGAGAAGTCTAAGCTTAAACTCGACCATTTTCTGTAATAGTGTACCTACTTATTGTGTTAGGTATATTCGTAGAAAAATTGGAACTGACATTCATAAGTGTACTTAGTGTATCTACTCATATTTGAAGAAATGAATTGAAATGAGTTAGTCCAAAGAAAATTGAATAATGATTTTGTCGAGTCTAAACGTCAGTTTATCGATCGACAAAATTCTATTCTTGCACTCAATACCCTATACTTACTCCACTTTGCTAGACTATCATGTTTAAATAACTGAATTTCATGGAACGAAACCATTATAAATCGATGGACAGTGGCATTGTTAACTTTGGCATAGATATTGTTCTGGCTCTAATTTTTTTAGCTGTGACTCTAGTCGACAAAACTAAGTAAGAAACGTTTGTTGTTAAAACATAAAGATGTTTGTTCTTATAATTGTTTAAAGCGGCTTACGAATATACATATATAAATAACTAAAAACTATAAACTGTTATTTTGAGTTTAAATCTAAATAATATTTTTTGACAAAAATAATAGAGCATTTACTTTCTTAAAAAATTTTGGACCAATAACACAGCTTCAAATTTCCAAATTTATAAGGCACGAGCTGTGAACTCTTCTTCGCGTCACCACCGCGGAGATCTTAGATGTAGCGTGAGAGGGGCGGCAGCAGAACTCAAGTCACTACTCGCTGGTTTAAAAACGCAGGCGATCAGTTTAAATTAGTTGGTCGCTATTGGTTGATACATCTCAATTAAGAACCTAAATCTAAGAATGTCCTTCTTGCTCTTCCCGGTCTTCTTTCTCCTTCTACGTTTCCCTCTACGAAGGTTTTCCTTAGGCAGTTGTCATGTCGTTCAAGGAGGTAAAACACTAAAAGACTGCCTAGTCTGGAAAACAACCAACGCGAGCTGAGCTCTGCTGAATGAATTGATCTAAATTGGTACCTAGAGGTCAACTTCGGATTTATTTACAAAAGAATTTTGTAATAGACTCAATTTCTATTTGTTCTATTTTTTACCTATGTACCTACCTACGTAGGTACCTACTTTAAGAAACGTTCCACCCGCATCACGTTAAATTGCTGAAACCTACAATGACAGTTGCTTCCACAAGATTTCACGATGTCCTTAAATGTCTCCTTAATTTAAAATGGTGATTTGATAAAAAGTTTTTTCTAAAATAATTATGTAACTTTGGTACCATGCTTTCAGTAATGTATTGTGTGATAAAAATGTAATTTAATGTAGAGTTTATTCTTATTTTAAAGTGTCGAGTCTGGAAAAATAGTTTTTTCTTTAGAAAAACAAAAAACAGACACATTACAATAAACTCAACCGAGTAGGTGAAATAAACTATTAGGAACAATACTTTTTTTATTTATTAAGATATGGGTAACTTTACCTTTATTTAATTCCCCATACATCGAATCCTCATTTGCACACATTTTTGTCTTAAGTACCACTTTTTGTTGTTTCAATAAATTATCCACAAATTAACAGCTTGTTTGTTTTTCTTTTTAAACTTCACAGGCCACTCTTAAATTAAAAAGTTAAAGATATTGTTTACTATTCCAATTTTAAAATTATTTTTAAACGTTTCTACTTTTTAATTTAGTGATTAGGATTCCAAATTTGAATATTTCGATGGCGGGAGCGGGGCGCGGGACCGCGCGTTTCCCTCCGCCCGTCTCAAACATTTTATCATACTGAGCATTGGTGAAATCTGCCATTAGAGACGTTCCCGGCCCGACTATTATCTGCAATCATTCTACTATCGATAAAACTTGGCACATCACTATCTCAGGCGGAAAATGCAGTAGCATTAATCGTGTTTTATGTTCTTTTAAAAACAAGTAAATTATAGAGAGAGTCGTTTCTGCGAAGGTTAAACCTTATTGCTCTATAAAAAGCAGTAAATGCGAGTGTTAGAGCAATATTCAGGTAGGCCATAAAATAGTAGATAAAACCTACAAAATATTTTTAGAATTTTCATTCATCGACAATGAATAACTCGATAAGTATGTTTTCTCAATAAAGCTATGCCTATAGATTATCTTATCAAGTAGGTAATAGTATCTAGTCGTTGTAGGTAGGTACTGTATAGACATTTTTGAATAGATACTTATAACATGGAATTAGTGTTCTAAAGCTCTTTTTCATCCTCGTAAGTAGCTGTTTAGTAGACCACTCGGTCAATAATTGTTTTTTTACGCAGTTTCATCGATTGACTTAAATCTGTACAAGATTTAGAAATACGACAGTCATCAGCTGACAGCAAACTATCGATACTTTCCCACCCCTACGTCATCTCTATGCGATCGCCACGCACTCGGTGGGCTCGCAACAACACTGGCTCGCTTGACGCATGCGCACGACGTGTTTTTCTCAACAAACTTGAAATCTCACTTAGGGCTGTGGAATAAAAATGTGTGCAGGGTCTTAACTTACATGATAGTTGGAAATTGTTGTTGTTCATCCTGTGAATGCTAAGATTTGTCTCTTGCTCTAACTCACGTGTTTTTTTCTTGTCTCTTTCAGTCTTACAGAACTTTTGAACCCACACTGTTAAGCGTCTCTGATGAGGCTAAACTTTTTTTTTTTTAATTACTAAGTATTTTCGATTTCGATTTTTTCGATGATAGGCTTGCGTTTGGCCGCCATCTTGCTTGATACTGTCTACGATAGAGCACGTTTACTCAGAAGAAACTGATTTAGTATGACTTAAAGACTCCCATTTTATCAACAGTTGTGTAACTGTTCATATTCTGTGCTCAACCTTCAAGAGGGCCTATAAATCTACGGCCACAGACGTGGTCCCCGTTTGTGGTATGAAAGGTTTTGTAAACGAAAAGTAGAAAACATCGACATAAGTCTTTCGATCGAGTTGAACGCCCCTACGATCTGGCGGGATATCTCTTTTAGACATTATTTTTTAAGAACTTCCAGACTAATGCTCGAGCGAAGCGAAGTCTGAGTCTATAGTAACAAATCGACGTTTATAATGATTTAGAAGCTATATTTATACACCTAAGCATGTATTAATATTAGAAATGTGAAAGTTTGGACGTTTGTTTGTTCGTAAAGGGGCTAAACGGATTTGGACGAAATTTAGTATGGAGGTATACCCTGGATGAACATATAGGCTATTTGTATTTATTTAATTTTCATCGTTTTACTTTTATTGATAATAGTTAGTTAGCGTTCAATATATTCTTGAAAGAGATGCTGAGAGTTAGTTAACTCAGTTTCAAAGTTTTTCAATAACCTACTAAAGTACCTACTTCTACTGCGTCCTTGCCTTGGCAAGAAAATAAAAACTTTTTTCTTATATAAGCGTGGACTCGTAGCCACAGAGCTACGCAGAGCCTACGCGGCTACGCCTCGCAGAACGATGCTACGAGACTAAAGAAAATCACTTGAGTTATCACTACAGATTTTTACTGAATTGCTGAATTACAATACAGAATTTACTATTTTACAAGGCCCTGACAACATGGTCGAAGAAGGTAACATGTAAATTAAGTGCCATAATAGTCAGTGGCGTATTGAAATAACGAACGATTAACGAAAATCATCAAAACTGAAAAAATATCATAAATCAAAATCTCGGCCAGTGACTTCTTTATAAAGTACTTTCAGCAGGTATACTTGAGTCCTTCCATCTCGGTAAAATGTCGGAGAAAAGTCTCTTGTTTTTTTTTTTTTGATATATAACGGTTTGTCTGCCCGACTCTACTCTCTTGGTTTTGTTTCTTCTTTCTGCTGCTACTTACCTTTTGTTTTTGTACAGCATTGAGGAGAGGAGCAAGCTGTTATTGTGTTGACGGGTTCTAGAATGAAGACCACTGATGGGCAAAACGGAGAAGTGGAGCCAGGTGGAGCGACGACCTACGTAATGTGGCTGGTTACAAGTAGATGCGTAAGGCAGAAGGTCGTGCCGTGTAGTTTCTTGGGAGCCTATATCTTATATATCTTGGAAGCCTATGTCCAGCAGTAAACCAAATCTATACTAATATTATAAAGAGGAAAGATTTGTATTTTTGTATTTTTGGATGTTTGTGTGGAAAAAACTCAAAAACTACTGGACCGATTTCAAAAATTCTTTCACCATTCGAATGCTACATTATCCCAAAGTGACATAGGCTATTTTTTTTTTTTTTTATCCACAGCGAAGCGGGGCAGGGGACAACTAGTCAATAATAAATAGGCTGGTGATGAAGAGCAAGCTGTTATCTGATGGTAAACATCATGTAGGCACTCTTAAAAACTTTTGACTTTAAGATCATATGTAGCATTTTGCTTGTGACCAATATCACTTGTTATGTTTAATTTCTCATTATAACACTGGAAACAAAACTCCTTAAGCCAGAATTCAGTAATTATTGCACACTAAGTACTGCTTCGAAAGTAATAAACTGGGAAAGAAGCCGAATTCTCATAGTTACCTACGCCATAACTAATTTACGTAACCACTGTTCGATGAGAGCTTTCATGTTTGGCCATCGACTCAATTTGGCTGATATTTTAAATTTCACCGCCGTGCCGTGTGTTATTAAAATTCAACGAGCGTTTGTGCTTCAAGCCAATTTACTGTACGACCTGAATGTAATATAAAATGTCATTACTCTTCCTGCAATGAGTTTTGGACGTTAAGTTTCCTGGAGTTCAAAATAATTGGGCACTACTACTTTTTGTAATAGAACAAAGGACATGGTTTTGAACTGCAGGCTGATCCGCCTTCGGAAAGAACATGCCAAATTTTTGACATATTCTTTCTGAAGGCGGTAGACTTTTCGATGTTCGGATAGCTGAATCAGCCATATCATCACATCAGCCAGAATTAGGTGGTTTTCTTTAAAATTAAATAATTATAGGTAAGGTTAACAGTAGATACTTAAATAGGGTGACTGGTTCCACATTTGACATATTCTAGGATTATTTCTTGGTCATGATAATGACCAACGTTTACTGAAAGAACAAACCCGAAATCGCAAATAAATTAGATGTTCTTTAGAAAACTATCATGGACTCACAACGAATTGTATGGAACAGCTGATTAGCTGGGCAAGTTCAGGATTGGTTCCATTTTTAGCGTTGTTCATAATATTGACTAGAATTTACTAATATCCTAGAATTTCTATAATATTTATTATGTCAAGTATTGTCAAGCGTCTAGCGAGTTAGGAGCAACGCTTGTTACTTGAATTGAATTATAAAATTAAACCCTAATAGAAAGAAAATATTTTTTTTTTACCTTGTGACTTTTTACGAAACTTGTTTCAAAATATTTTCAACCAGGTAATGGATCTAACTAGGTACTTAGATCTAATAATATCGCAACCATCCAATAAACATGCCTTTATTTTCAAAGAAACGTTTAAGATTTAATAACTAAATATAAAAGATGAGAGCTGTAAGCATCACAGCGAAACGTAACTATTCCTAATGTTAGTTGCACTAGAACTAGAGTATCGAATTTTAAAATTATGTTAAAGTACATACTTAAAAGTTATTCATTTAGGCAGCACGCCAACTTACTTGGAATGTTTTCAAAACATTATATCCAAAATCAAAAGCAAATATCAAACCATGTATTGGATTGAAAATGCAGTAGTTTCATATTTCGAACTTGTATGACATTTTAGAAAAATATAAGGAGTTTTAGAAAAATATAATTTAAATCAGATCGAAATCGGTGTTCAATAAAAAGAAAAGATACATACTTAATTAGTGATTAAAAAGATAGATTTACTGTCTTTAATCCTTTAAATATTTTCTAGAAGTATTTTAAAAATATTCAATGCTGCATTATGAATGAGAATCAGCATGTTAAAGTAAAATAAGTTTCTCTAGAGCTAATTTGCAAAATATAGGTTTAACAGACTCGAAGATCTTGCAGCTTAACGGTAACGTTTCACTTACATTTTAACGAAAGAAAAACAGATCAGTCCAGTGGGCCTAGCACAACTTTGACGTAAAAATACGTAGCGAGTATTCGATAGAAAAGTGTACGCCATTTACACCCGTCAAGAGCACACTTGACAGTCGTAAATGGCGTACACTTTTCTATCGAAAACTCGCTACGTATTTTTACGTCAACGTTGTGCTAGCCCCACTGATTTGGACACTCGGCTTTAGCTATCTCATTAATTTAACAAAAATTCCTTTAACATTTTAACTGCTGAAAACACATACCTATCGTTTTCCCTTGTGCAACGCGAATGCGGCTACACACGCCAGGCGCGTAAAGCCCACTTTTAAAACAACTGCGGTAAAACACAAACGTATGCTATGTGGTAAAGCAGTTAAAGTGTTAAAATTGGCATCTTAGTCCAAGCTTCTAAAATTTTAATGTTTTTTTTTTCTTGGCATCTAATTCTAAGGCAAATAATGTCACTGGTTTGGATTCGGCGTGGGCGTTTCAGCAGACTCAGATGGGTGATTAAATCTTTTTCCTCCTCTTTTCCGGCGTCGATGGGAACATGGCCTCGTCTGCCCGGATGAGCCTGTTCACCGCTCGGCTCAACGACACATCTGTTACCAGAAAATACAATGTCAGAACTAAAGATTCGATTTTGTCTCGTCGTGTTATACTACGATTTACTGGTCGTATGCTTAGGAGTAAAGCAACAATTCTTGTCCGAAAATAATGATCTCGAATGTTAGAGACAAGGATATTTTGTAAATTTTGCTTTGATCATCAATATCATAAATTACGTGTTAGAAAAACATTTTTGGAGCAAATTTTTTCTTAGTCTGAGTTCTTAGTTTTTAGACATCCATATTTTGTAATTATTGCTATATTCCGAAACAATATTTTATGGTAAGCAGATTGTGTCAATTTAATCACCCATTTTGAAGCCAAATTTGAATATTGTTAGTAATGGACAAACACTGGTGAAAAATGAAACAATATTTTATTTGAAAATTCTCTTTAATTAATGTGATATAATTTTAACAGTCCACTTACTTTCTTTTAAATATTTTTCAGATTTAGTAATTATTTCATGACATAATAAAATTACTAAAATTAACAGTCTGCTTATTTCATGAAATAATTACTAAAAATAAATAACATGTTTTATTATGAAATTGTACTCGAGAAAGGCATCAACAGTTTTCAAAGATTGTACTATAAGTTGTGTACGATTAAAACTTGAGATAATAGTAGTTTATGCAACTGTCATATAATGAAGGGTATTAAAACACGAGTGTGTTTATGAAACGAGCGGAGCGAGTTTCATAATAGTAACGAGTGTTTTAATACCTGTGTTATATGCAGTTGCATACACTACTTTATCTACACTAATGCTGTTACATTCTACTTATGTTAACAATACTTGATAAAATACGTTTATCTTCACTAATAAAAACGTGTATTGTCACAGTGAACTTGGCGCGCAATCAGGAGCGAGCGCGCATGCGCGCGCAGGGCGGCGGAGCGAGCGCGCATGCGCGCGCAGGGCGGCCAATCAGGAGCGAGCGCGCGATGTTATAATGACTCATTACGACATCGATGTGGATATTATAACACCGTGTGAATTGCTTAAATGTTGTCTGTGCTATAACAGTAGTCATTATAACACAAGTATTGGAAACATAAGTAGAATGTTATAACATTAGTGTAGATAAAGATTATTATAATTGAGAAAGTAAAAGAAAAACATTGTGTAAAATCTTAATTACTCACTCAAAATCGAATAAATTTAAATACCTACCTAATTTAAATTACTAAAAGACTACATAAAAAATAATATAAAATTAAATATTGTGACTGTGGTATTAGACAGCCTCTTAAAGCGTTCAAAATTTGTTTATACCTTAAACCTAACCCATACCTTTCTTACCTTATGTCCCTTAAGACCTTCATAATTAACAAAAACACACTAGAATTGCCTACAATTAGAAAGGAGAATACATTTTCGATAATTCAGATCGATATACCGCATCTTTCTTCCCGGCTATGTATCCCACATCGTCGTGGTCAGCCTTCTTCACTTTTCATTTGTTCCTTTCTTCTCTCTAATTACCGCATCATCCCTATTTTTGTGAAATTGTTCGCGACTTTAATAGTCTCGAATATACTAATGACTGACCTTATTTCGTTATCCTAGCACAATTAAGTACATTTTTGTTATTCAGTCATGAAAAAAACAATAAATAGTAAACAATGGAAGTACGATTCATAAAATATTGCTTGTACATTCGTAACAGAATACTGTATTCGTATTATAACGTATATAATTATGTAAAAATTGTATATGTTAACTAACTTGGGTAAATTTGTCTAACTTTTATTTATTTAAAATTTTCAAATACAGATTATGTAAAAGATTTGGTATAATGAGCCATTTGTAAACTTTAACTACTAATAAATCTGTATTCGACAATATTCATTGCTTCAGTGTAGTTTACTCTTTATTTTTAGTATTTGGCTCACTCCAGTTTTCCATGTACAGTCTGTACTTATTATTGCCGTACGGTTTTTTAAATCTGTACCGTATCATACCGTATCCCTACCCATATTTCATTACTTTCAAGTATACATCCGTCCTACCACTAATGATCGCTAAGTGTCTCACAAATGATGCAATACGAAATATTTTCTTCAGCGCGTACCTAAAGCCGGCGACTGACCTGAGCATTTTGCCGCAACGTAGCATTCGAAGCGAGCGCGAGCACGCGGCGCTATGAGCGAGCGGATCGGCTCGGCTTTAAGTTTCGTCTGGTAAATATTTTTGGGAGCTACTAGGAATCTGTCATTACTAATTTTATTAGTCTTTTCAATTATTCTAAGGGTACAAAATATTTTAGTATATCTATGGAGGAAGAATATTCCCAGTACATGTAAAATTGAGGTAAATTTTGGAACGGTTCTAGTTTTAGTGGTTCTGTTTGTAACAGTCCTAATTTTAGTGGAAAGACATTTGGAACAGCCCTAGTTTTAGAGGTTAGACATTTGGAACACTACTAATTTAGCAGAAAAACCTTTGAAACGGTCCTAGATTGTAGATTGAGTAGTTCTTATTAGGGCGGTCCTACTTTTAGTGATTTTATTTGGAACGGTCCTTGTTTGAGTGGTTCTGTTTAGAACGGTCCCAGTTTTAGTCGTAAGATGGTTGGAATGGTTTTTGTTTTAGTAATTGTTTAGAACCATCCTACTTTTAGTAATTTTGTTCTGTCCTAGTTGTACTGCGGACGGTCTTACTTTTAGTGGTAAGACGATTGGATCGGTGCAACAGATAGTTTTAGTAGTTCTGGTTTGAACGATCCTAGTTTCAGTCTGGAACGGTTTACTATTAGTGGTCTCAGATCAAGTAGAAAGGCAGACATAGTCCCGCCTTAGATCCAAGTGAAGCCAAAAAAACTACCCTACTGTCGGTGTACGTTTACTTCAAGCACACATTGACGCACAAAAACTACCCGAATCAATCGTCAATTCTTACGTCACTTGCTCAAAGAACGTGGACAAAAAAAAAGCAGTAATAAGGGTAGTTTCTATGCGTCAAAATGTGCTTGAAGTATACAGACACGGGCAGTAGGGTAGTTTTTTTGGCTTCACTTGGATCTAAGGCGGGAGTAGATCTGCCTTTCTACTTGATCTGAGTTAGTGGTACGACGTTTAGAACGGCCCCAGTGTCACGGTGAGCCGGCGCGCGGCGTGCTACTAGTCTACCAACCGGGCGTGGTGTTGGCGAGGCGGCGCATGCGGCGCGTGTTGCGGTCCTGGTCGCGGATCTTCTTCTCCATCTCGGCGTTGGTGAGCGTCTCCAGGTGCGGCGCCCACTGCTCCGCTTCCGAGGGCTGGCGGTACGGGGTCTGGGGGAAGAATGGAGGGGGGGGTCACGCATGGACTTACAAATATGTTTGTTGCTTTATTCTTGTTGTGTCAATAAATAATTGTTATTCTGCTAAAAAGGACTCATACTGTCTTCATAAGACCAAGAGCAGTATCTCAAAAATAAATATTTCTTCACGCACGCACTTCACGTTTTCTCACGCATCAAATGCGTAATTTTTAAAGCTATCAGATGCGTCTCTGGCTTATGAGGGTAGCATAGTACTCATCATTACCAACAACAAAATTATAATTTTATTCATTGTAAGACAAATTGTATATTTGACTATATCAAGTTTTGTTATCTACGGTATGAAAATAAAATTGAATTGGCTCTTATTGTGTATTGTAGTAATACGTACCTCGACGACGGGCAGCGGCGCCTCGCTGAAGGCGTAGGTCCGCTGGTGCCAGCTCAGCTGCCCGCGGATGCTGTACGCGATGCCCGTCACGAACTCGCCGCCTGGGGACAGGAATGAGACATAGAATTACACATTAATTAACTGCGCCCTGCGGTTTAACTTTAACCCGCATTTTCCGAGATAAAAAGTAGCCTATGTGTTAATCCAGATCATGAGCATGTAAATCCGTTCAGCCGTTTTATGCGTGAAAGAGTAACAAACATACATCCATACATTCTTCCAAACTTTCTCGTTTATAAACCTAACCATAATACTACAATATTAATATTAATTAATATTTAGTATAGTATGATATAAATACAATAGATATGATACGGTATTATTAGACTAGCTGGTGCTCGGGACTTTGTAGCTGGTGCTGGTCGGGTTTCGGCCTCGCATGTATGCGGCTATAAAACATATAAAACATAGCCTATAGCAATCCGAGATAGTGTCGAATTGTAGATTACCATTGCATTAGTGGAATTTGAAAATTGGATTGGTTGTTTCGTGTATTACCCGCTATAAACATACATACATACAAACAAACTTCATGTCTTTATTTATATTTGTTCGTAGATGGGTGTAGAGATAGAGAGTAGTGTAAGTGGTATTTTATTGAATAGCTGCTCAATTTTAAACTGCACTTTAGTGTGGCAAGGGTGCCAACAACGTTAAGTGCGTGGAAATATAGCGCCTTACCTAAACCCAGCTCGGAGCATAGTTTCATGGCAAACTGTTCTGGATTGTTCTCCTTCTCTGACATGTCCCACTCCACCTGAAACAATATTGATGTCATTATACAATGTAAATCTATATATATAAAAGAAAGTCGTGTTAGTTACACTACTTATAAACTCAAGAACGGCTTTACCGATATGGCTGAAAATTGGTGAGGAGGTAGCTTAGAGCCAGGAAACGCACATAGGATACTATTTATTCCTATTATACTATTTATTCCTATTATACTATTTATTCCTATTATACTATTTATTTCTATTATACCTACTATTTATTCCTATTATACTATTTATTTCTATTAAATAAATTCGATAGCATTCAAGTGTGAATTGACATAAAACATCAGTCACTATAAAACGAGGTATAACAAAAAAGAATCAGACTTGGAATAACAAAACGACTTATTATACTCTTTGCGCAAATGACAGCTATGTAATGGACGTATGGATGACAATTTGATTTAACAATTTAACAGCTAAACAGATTTTGACGAAATTTGGTATGAAGGTAGCTTAAGCCCTAGGTAATATGTAGATTACTTTTTACCCCAGAAAATTGAACGGCTTTCCGCTATTCTTGCAGGACAGCGGGTGAAACCGCGGGGCGCAGCTAGTAATGTAATATATCAATCAACTCATTTGCAAATACTATGAATGTGACTCTTAAAAACTAAACATGTATCTCATAATATGAAAGACACTATTTGACTATCAGCAATGTGTCATTTTTAATACTATTAACAGCTCTTTTGCAGAACTTTATGTTGTAAATTACTTGGAAAAACAGGTGATGAGAGCATGTTATGTGTAACGTAATGTAATGAAATTTAATAAATATAAATTAATAATAGTGTAAATAAGAAAAAAAAATTTAATTGCAAAAAAAAACGTGGGGTGCTTTTTAAGATATTATCGAAATGATAATCCTTCTTCTCATATCTGTCAATGAAATTTTTATTACTATTGACACCATGAACCTCACGATTTTTTTTACAATTAATTTTTTTTTCTTATTTACACTATTATTAATTTATAGTTATTAAGTTTTTTACACTATTTTAATCCAAATTTATTTTTTATTTTTTATTTTGGTTTTCTTTAAAAAGCGTGTTTTTTAGTTTTATTTTAACTATTATTTCTTACCTATATTTTAAAAAATAACTTGAGGTTCTTGTTATTCGTTTGGTGTGCAATGAAGCTATATTCTACTTCTGCTAACCTGATCGACGAGCGAGGTGTTCCCCACGTGCACGTTGAGCTTGACCACGACGCGCTGGTCGAGGTGGTCGTCCAGCAGCGCGGCCGCGGCCGGCTCGGCCGGCGCCGCGTCCAGCTGCTGCCGCACGGAGGCCGCCACGGCCGCCGTGAACGTGGACGAGTTCAGCTCCAGGTCGTCGCACAGGACCTCCGCGAACTGCTCCGGGGTGATTATGGACTCTATAAATAAATAAACGTTTCACACTCATAGATCCCCACTAGGATACCCAGTGTCGGGAATGCCATGAAACACACATAAAGACAACAGGACAACTAACATTCAGACACAGAGTAGATATTTAAATTCATCATTCAAACATCTGCCCGGCCGGGAATCGAACCCGGGACCTCTGGCTTATAAGGCGGATTTACTACTACTGAGCCAAACAGGTCGTCATGTGTATTACAGTGATGTAAAAATGTTCTGAATTCTTTGAACCAAATTGACAGTAAATAAATAAAACTACTACTACAAGAACTACTTCGTCGTCATCGTCGCTAACCAGCAGCCGAGTTAGTGGTCAAACGCTGACTTATTTGAGATTTCAAAAAAACTACCAACTACTACACTTTCAAAATAATAGGCATAATGATGGCATTCATGATGAACATGTTGATTTATCTTTATTGTACACATTAAATAGGTACAATCAGTATATTTATTGTAAAAAAATTCTACCAAGATATTTTAAAACAAACTCAAGCGGCCATACCATTCTTATTCCAAGTGAAGGTATCCCTGAGTTTCTGGCCCTCAATCTCCATGTCGAGCCGGATGGGCACCAGGACCTGCTTCTGCGAGGAGTTCTCCAGCATGGCCGTCATGTCCGTGTCGTCGAAGCACAGGGGGAAGGTGCGCACCTGCCGGGGAGAGTTCATAGATTAATTCTTTATTGTTCACACTAGAAATTACAAACAAAAGGATAACTTACACTTAAAATTAGTGGTGGTTTAATTGCTAAGAGTGATCTTAGAGAGACCCTTAAAAGAAGATGTGAGTTCATGTGTTTATTTATCTAGAAGCTATGCTTTGCAGTTGATGGAAAGTAGACTTATGTTTTATAGAGGTTTTTTATGAATTACTAAAAGCTGTTGGCCACTAAGGTCTTACTAGTACCGGGTAGATGGTGGACGTAAATGGAGTTGGGCTTAATTTCTTTAGGGGGCGACTAGCGCATAGGCACCTCTACTGTATGAACATTGGCTTGGGCCGTTACCGGGAGTGGGGTGTCTTCCACTCCCGGTGACTAAGTTTCAAAATGTAACAACTGGTGTCCTTCATGTTCCACTTCTGTGCCAATCGCGTTAACCCACGATTCTAACAGTATCATTGATCAATGTCACTGCAGCTTTTCGGTGTCCTAAGAACGATTTCTTCCAGACAGACACAACAAACAACAACAGTCATTAAAAAAATCTTCTTTGAAGGATTAAAACAATAAAATACCTTCTTATTATGCACTCTACTTCTGCTAATTGGTGTCGCCTGTGGCACAGCATCCAGATGCGAGGAGTTGGGCATAACGGGCAGCCATGATGGCTGGTGCACCTTCTTGCTCTTACTCTCCCGAGGAGTGGCCAGCTCCTGGCTGATGGAGACCGCCTTGTACCTGGAATGGTGTGTAGGCAACTTGGATAGTGCGAAGATATGATTTGATGGTGATGAACATGTATGCGAAAGGCAAAGATATTAATACTATTGGTTTTGGACATTACTTTAATACTCAATTACTCATTTCTCAAATTATTCAAAACTTTCAAACACCTTTTTTTGGATTTGAATATGCACAATACACCCCTTTGCGGGACCTATCGCCCCCATTCCGAATAAGATTTGAACATCCATAGTATTAAATATCTTTGGTGAATTATTTTAAGAATTTAATCTATCATCTTTCTTACAACTTTGTCCTGACAAACTGGACCAAAGATTGGCTGATTGTAAGAGACAAAGACAAAGATGGTAATCATATCATAACATAACAACTGATCTGACATGACTGACTATCAAGTCATGCGGCCGGATGCTTTAAGACAAAATGTATATTCGGGATTTGAGCAAGTCTAGCAAATCTTTCAAAATGCACACACATACACATGCTGCAGATTCATTGTTTTTCTTTATTACAAACTAGCTGACCCGACAGACGTGTCCTGTCTTAACTATAAATATTGAATTCGAACTGTCTTAAATTTTCTAATGTTCCACTCAACTCCCTTAATTTTTTTTTTATAAGAACCTTCTCCTTACAATAACTAACACCACAAAGAGTTCGCGAAATTGTTCCATCCGTTCACGCATGATGCAATGACCAAGGGAAATAGAGATTCATTTTTATAAATATAGATTAAAAGCTTTATGTTAGAATATCTGTTGATATTCTATCAAAAGCTGAACAGTTCATTTCAAACTAATTTAAAAACGAGGGCAGAATTTTACAAAAGTCACCTAATTTAAAATTAATACCTAAATTAACAGCAAATGCTAAAAAAAGGTTAAAAAGCAGTTAGTAATGGATCAATGGATGATTGTTAGATATGAGTTAAAGTAAAAATGAGGCGAAAAAAAACGATAATCAAAAACAGAAACATACACATACTTATCGTCATTCCCCTCTATGATGTCTTCTACCTCAGCCGCTTTTAGTAAAGATACTGAGCTAGATAGGACGTGGGGGCCGAGGCCGTTGTCTACGAGACGTTTCCTTTCTTCATTGGTCAGGGTCCTCCTGGCCATGCCAGGGTACTTCTTGTAGAGCGACCCGCGGAATAGTCGCAGGTAGTTGCCAACCTATGCATAACAAATAATGCATGTATTGTCATATTACTTTTTGGTAGACTGAGCAGGAATCTATATTATTGTTGTGTTATTATGTATTTGTAGGAAGCTAGAAATACTCCGAATAACAGTAAAATTAATTTAAATACCGATGCAGTCGACTGTAAGTTGGTTACTAAACAAACTTACCTCTGACCCAACACAGTAGAAATCTCCACCTTCTTCGATCTGAAAACTTATCGGCTTATCGCCGTACGTCCGTAGAGCCATTTTCTGTGTTTGTTTTCCAGACTATGGACTAGATCTAAAATAATATCTCAAAAACCGACGCCACATCAGATTTTGTACAATAATTGAATGAACAGAGAATGAATAAAACTGGACAACTGGACTCGATCAATCTCAATCACAGATAACAAATTGATATTGCCTGTTAACAAATTAGTCGATTATTCAAATGACGTCAAAATTGTTCGATTTTATGTAATTGACTTCACATGAAATTATCATTCATTCATTGTCACAACACTCATTCCTTGTCACAGCACAGACTAACAAAAATTGAAATAAATAAAAGTCAGTTTGCATTTTGTAGTCGTGGGGGAAGGTTGTCGCAGCCGTTGCTAGCACGTCGTGTGCCTAATTATTTTAGAATAATGTCTTCAAGGCCTGGATTTAAGAACCCGTTCTCCAGACCATGGATGTCGGAGACGGGGGCAGCGGCTGCGGCCGGTGGCTCGGGCTCCGTGGGAATGAAAGGTGTTGTGGCCGGCGGAATCACTGGAGGCATTGAAATTTGTATTACATTCCCCACCGAATACGTGAAAACTCAGCTCCAGTTGGACGAAAAAGGTCAGTGTGTATCACCACACAAGAATCACTCGTGTTTTCATTCACGAATCAATACAGCTATCACTGTTTTCTGCTCGCAAATCACAAACACGGATGTTGCGGACCGTCTAAAAATACAAGATCTGCGTCACTTATTTATTTCCCCGAAGCCGATGTTTAGTTGGTAACTGGTAATAATTTATCTAATTTGTTCTGCACTTATCAGGTTTCTTACTATTTAAATAGACTCTAATTGGAAATATACACTCGGCAACCGAATATTGAGTGGAGGTTATAAGTTATGACCTTGATTTACTACAACTGAATGGTAGTAATGTTGCTGGATAATTCACCATTGGACTTTGCTCCTTTTCAATTATTATGTCAGAAGAAATAAAAACAAATTTATCAAGGCGGAACAAAATTTATTGAAATTAGTTGAACACCTGTTACTTGATGGCAATTCTTATTTGCCACAATTTCATTATATTTTTAGCTGTAGGTACAATATCAGAAAGGAAAACAAAGTAATTAATTCAACGCGGGAAATTCTACAAGGTTGTCAGCATTTAACAAAATAATCTAGTTAGATTTTGACTGACAAATCTAAGGTTGAAGAAATCTTCACTTTGCTTGAAGTAGGCTCACTTATCACTAGAATTTGACCTGCTGTTAAATATGATAACAACTGTGAATGCTTCAGATTGCTAACATGAGATCAAATATTTGTTTTTAAATATCTGGTGCAGTGATGGACAGAATAATCTTGTTTTCATTTCAAAGTAAAATATGTTGAGACAATAAATAGACATTCTATGTTGCATGATTTTTTAGGTGAATCATCTAAGAACATACAAAAATGACATGGCCGACACGCTATGTGATATTTTGTTTGCACACCTTGGAAATCTTCAGCTTCTTCTAAAAAAGTACAACAGGCGAGTTGGTGGTGGACTTATTTGTGATAAAGAAAAATTAATACTTAATACAATGTAAAAATTAATTAAAATGTAAGTGTGAGAAAAACTTATTGCTTAAATAGGTAACTGAAATATTTTTCCCCAATTAAAACCCATTCACCTGAATTTTTATACCATAGAGATTAAACAAATTATAAAATAGTTTTTCACATTTCATAACTCATGGATATTTTTTTATTACAGTATTAAAACTTAATAAAGTTCATGAAGCTATATTTAAAAAGAATTAATTGTATACATACTCATTATTAATGATTTCTTCAAAATTTTATACCATAAATTAAATATCAGTTACAATTGGTCAAAGCCCAAGTCGAAGTCCAAATGATATAGATTAGGTAATTTCTATATTTTGTCCAGATAATTACGTCACTGATAACTAGATAACAGATAACAATAATGCGGCATGCTCTCTTATCAGATTACCTCATCATCATATTACTAACTTCCTAAAATACACATTACGGCCTAAAAAGAATAATATAACTAAGAATAATGTATTTAAACACTACATTACGAAAATGATCTTGTTTGTTACGCAATCACACACTTAACTACTCAACTGGCCATCACAAAATTTTGCATACACATTGTCAGAGATCAGAAAAAGATAGATAGAGCAACTTTTTGAGTCTCCGTGCTTCATCTTCCACCACATCGTCACTTACCAACAAGCGAGTTGACAGTCAAACATGGATAAAACAATAAATAGAGCCTAGATAATAAGGCTACTTTTCATCATCATCATCAGCGCTGCTTCTTTGCGACGCGCGGACGAAACTGCGAGGCTCTACTAGTAAATAAATCAATTTAGAAAACTTGACATTAATATCAAGAACAACAACTAAAAATAGAGACAGCAACAGAGACATTTTTAACTTGCCATAACAATACCCCTGTAATTTTAGTCTACTCCGTATCTAGTGATCAATCAAGCCAGGCTGTTCACCTTATAGTTTATATATATATAAACATATATGTCATATATATGTCTTATATTTGTTGGTGTGAACAATAAAGAGTTTATCTATCTATCTATCTATCTATCTAGTTTAAACTTGACCTACTGACGCTGACATAACTGGCTTACAAGATTCTTACAAGGTTGGTTATATCTAATTAGAAATATTATGTTTTTGAGTATTATGTGTGTATGTAAGGATAGTAGTAGGTATCTGCCGCTTACTTTTATTTGTAAGATAAAAGTTCAAGCCCACTTTAACCAACCAATCTTTGAGATACGTCGGTCATTTCAACTCTATCAGTTATCGTATCTGATTTTATCTTTAAAAGAAAGACCGAGAGTAACTCGATCCATATCTCCATGAAATATATTATGTATGGTCTAAAAAGACGGCCCGAACTTGACCTGGGCCTGAAGCGTGCAATGTTGTTGTTTTCTCACTCACGCTCATGCCTTTTCTAACGAGAGAAACAGTGGCCGAAATAATTTAGGCCACACCAAAGGGAACGCCAAACTTTATACCCTCTCTGAATATTGAACGCTGGTATCGGCGTCGGGTCAGGTTAGGTCGAGGCCTCCAGCGGCTATTACATTTAGGAATGTTCTATATGCAGGGCATTCATTGATAAATAAAAAGTACCTAGTCCATAAAAAAATGTATTAAGCCGAGTGGGTAAACTTGGTGTCAGTTTTTCAAATCGCTTGCAGGCCTCTGATATAGCTTGGCTTGGCGGTTGTTGTTATACGACAAGCAACCCTACAGCCTACAATTTAACGTGTTATCCGACCCACGGTAGCGCTCAGCTGTCAAAGCCACTGGCGATCACCCATTCGAACATTGACCGTTTCATCCGTGGTTTAAAATCAATGATCGATTACGAACATCTAGTAGAGTAGACTATTGTAGAGTATCTAGCAATAAAAGAATTTGCTCCATATACCAAAACCTCGGCATTTCCATGAGCTCACTTTTGCAAGTTACGAGTACCTATGTATGTAGATTTACTGACTTACTGCAAACCATAGAATGCCATAAAATACCACAAGTTCTTGCCAATCTAAGTGAAGTTTTGTTATTCCAGGTGGTACAAAGAAGTACGCCGGTATAGTCGACTGCGTGAAGAAGACCGTCAAAGGGCACGGTTTCTTCGGGCTGTACCGAGGGCTCAGCGTCCTGCTCTACGGGTCCATTCCTAAGTCTGCTGTCAGGTAAATATTCAACCTCATGATACATGCAACACGACGCAATAAGAGTGGAAGAGGAATGCCAGCGACCCCAGGCCGTGCTTCGTTATTTTAGGGAGCTCGGCTGGTTTGGGTAAGCCGGCAGTTGGGAGGGGGGGGGGGGGGGAGTACACAAATCACCCCAAGCGGGACGTCGGTCGGTGCAAGTCGTATAACCCTGCACTTAGATTTAGAATGATGCATGCTGTCTCTTACAAACAAGGTTTCGTAAAAAGGCAACCCAACATTAGACTCAATAACACGTGAGTGTGAATGTAACAAAATTAATAACTAAATGTTTTCGCTGTCTCTCATTTTTTTTTTAAGTAATTGAGTGACGAGACTAGTAAATCGCTCGCCTGATGTTAAACGTCACGTTTGCCCATAACAGGTCTGCGCTACCCAGAATTTTGAACTCGCAGAATTCAAGACCCTGCGCGGCACAGCATTGCGCAATCAGCTATCTCAGTGCAATAGTTGAAAATATCTCTCAAATCTTTATAAAAATAGTAACAGACTGTGATGCAATCGACGAAAATCTCATTTCACATCTATCTTTCTGTTTTTATATTACAACACTCCAGATTTAGAACATCAATGGGAATATTCGAAAGCTCCGTTGCCAAAAAATTCTCACCTCATGTGCGTAACTAGAACGAGCAAATCAAAGTTTGACGGGGAGCGACCCGATGTGGGTTTTCCCTTCGAATTTTGCCTTTTGCCAGATAACGCTATTGAATCTATTGATCCCGATCTTGCGCTGTCTCTTGCCAGTCGTCGGCGTAGAGCTCGTGCGTCAACTTATTTAGTCCAATTTAGGACTACTCAATATACAAAAAAATATTTAAAGTAGACCTAGTTCTAAATGCACCTACATTAAATCAAAAATCATTGTATGCTACTATAATATATACTACAATGCTGCAATCATTACATAATTGGCTTTTAGTTTTGCATGCTGAGTAGACCTACTTTCTAATCAACAGAAGGCGTTCATTATTACACACTACACAGCATATCTACAATGCAGTGGATTGTAGTATGAATTAACCTTGGAATGCACTAGAAACAACAAAAAACAAAATTAAACATTTTGAAAAAAAAAACAAAAAAACCCGACGATAAAAGCTGCCTTCTCCGTTCCGTCGCGGGTAAAAAAGTAGTAAATAGTTTATCAGATATCTGTCATAATAATATTAACGTTATCTTATCAGTGAACGATCCCCAACAGAACTCTTGAACCGTGTTGTTGTGTACCTAAATCTGATAAGACTGGAACAAAACATGGGCCGTGTAATTTTATAATTTCATGGGTTGCTTTGCCTAACAACAGTTAGAATTCTGGTTGAACAGGACCGAGGCGGATGGCACAGTAAGAGCCTATACAATACGGGATTTAAGGAAAGAGTATGCCAAACCAAAAGGGCTCAGCACTCATTATTACGAACAACTTTCACTATGGGACCAACCCTGAGAACGCGGAAGCTAGCTAGCTCACTTTGCAGCTCAGCGTACCCTTTCCTTATAACCCCGCATACCTAGCGCTCTATTCCATTTTTCTTCCTAAGCTTTACGCCCTTGGAATTATTTGTTACAATATAGGGTTATTCATAAAGGGTATGCTAAGCCGAAAAGAGCTCATAAAAGTTGTTCATCGTTATGAACAACTTTTACTATGAGACCAACTCGAAATTCGCAAAAAAAAATCAGCTGTTCCACAGAAAAATGTCAATGACATTCGACAAAATGTATGGAACAGCTGATTTTTTTTCCGCGAATTCTGGGTTGGTCCCATTGTAAAAGTTGTTCATAATGATGAGTACTATGAGCCCTTTTCGGCTTAGCATACCCTTTATGAATAACCCTGCATAAGAAAAAAACTAAATTATTTTATAGTTACCCTAATCTAAGACTTATGCTCTAGTAAAAGCTCAAACACCAGCATTTCGTCTCAACATCTACGACCTGATTGACATTGGCCACCTAGCGCCGGCTCCGCGGCCGTGTCAAGTGACTTTAATGAACCTTTGTTATCAGCAAGTGCTCCACTTTGCAGTAACGTGAGATACGAGTGGATATCACGTTTTATTTGTTGCGTAAGGAAGAAACGATTCTTTGAGTTTTACGAAGTAAGGAGGGCAAGGAAGGTCATTAGGATTATGTTTAAGAATTATCGTCTGCTTAGTGCAATAAGTCATAAACTGCTTTGCTATGAAAATGAACATAATTGTGGACATTTTTTTGCAAATAATTAACACGAGAATGTTCACGTTTTATTGAGTCTGATACTCCGTTTCGATCACGTACGGTGATCTTTTTTGAGGAGTAACTTACAAGCGTGATGCGCTTGAAGTCGCGTCCAGGCTGGCACTAATTTTGCAGTTTAATGGCTTCTTGCAGTAAGCTGACGTTATATTTTAAACTTACTTACACTTTACTGAGATAGTACTTAGCAAATTAATTTTCCGGAATAAGAGTTTAAAAGAGCTGCTCCAGAGGCATGAGGTCGAAAAGAAGTTTAGTGACGGCAGAAAAAGATGATAAATTCTATACAATACTAGAAAAAAACTGTCTAAGCCGAGTGAGTAAAACATCTTGGACAAGCCAGTATTTTCGAAACCAAAACCTCTCTTCTATCCCGTCGTTCTTTCGTCGCGTCCAGTCGTTTATCAGATCTTGGAGTAGGTACTGCGTCTTTTATCTAGCAGTTGATATAAGAAATGAACGAGACCTATAAAAGGCCTATAAAAACTTCTTTACTACATATCAATTTTGTTATCAAATACTTTATGCATAAATTACAATTGCTTACAATCAAGCACTAACGCTCGAGCGTCTCTAATGGCCTTGCCTCATTGTTTTGACGGTAGCGGTCGTTATGACGTTTGATACGACAGAACCGGTTTCTAAGGAAAATTATGAATGTGATGTTGCGTAACTTACGATTTTGGGTGACTCTGGCGCGTGGAAGGAAAAAATATGGAAATCGGCAGTTGTTGTTTGGCCACAAAACTTTTGGTATCGACTCAAACAGCCCATGCCTAGTAGTAGAGGAGCCCGTGAAGGAATTTTGAAAGTTACTCGAACACAGCAGACATATAAGGGAGACTAATATATGCACGTTACAATTCGCAAACTCGCATTACTGATAAAATAGTAAGACCAAAAATGTATTTAAAAAAATCTTCTTGCATCTAATTTTCATTGACGACAATGTGATGTAAATTGATAGTGGTTATAGCCTTTCTAATCTCACTGTACATTGTAGAGCTATCTCTTGAACCGAGTCACGTTTGACCCGCGCTGATATCGCCAACCGATCTCGCTGTGAAACTGCGCTGACCTTGCGGTGGTTATGACATTAGTATGACAATGATTACGTACAGGTGCTGCATTCTCATATTTAAATGCAATGGCTTATGAGTGAGGGTGTGTGTGTGTGTGTGTGTTTGTTACTTCACGCTGCAACGACTTAACGGATTTGAGCGAAATATTGAAATGGGGATAGCTTATACCCTACCCTAGCTACCTAAATTAACACATAGATATTTTTATCCCTAAAAAAATAACAATTCCTGTAGGATAGCGTTCATATGCTGATCCCGGTGCTCTCTATCAAGCACAGAGGCTGTCCACCGAGTGGTGCTATTGGGTAGATCACCCCATAACCCGGTTGTAGGTACCCCAACGCGGCCGGGTATTTTTTAAAGATTTCCCCCGTTACCAAATAAAAGGATAGCGTGTAAAACCATGTAGCGCTACTTTGAAATATCCTTCTATCTTCTGATATAATCGGCTCAGCTCAGGTGGAACATGTCAGCCTTATAACCAAGAGGTCCCGTATTCGATTCCTGGCCAGGCCGTAGTTTGAATGATGACTTTAAGTGTCTGCTCTGGGTCTGGGTGTTAATTGTCCTTGTCTTTGAGTGTGTTCCATGGCATCCCCGACACAGGGAATCCTAGTGGGAGTGTGAAACGTAAAAAATCTTCATGTCCTTCCAGATTCGGTGTATTCGAGCAAGCAAAACTGTACATGGTAAAAGATGACGGTACCCTGTCCACGACGGGCAAGCTGGCGTGCGGTCTGACGGCCGGCGTGGCGGAGGCGATATTTGCGGTCACTCCCATGGAGACGGTGAAAGTCAAGTTCATCAACGACATGAGGATGGACAAGCCGAGGTTCAAGGGGTTCTTCCACGGGGTCAGGACTATTGTTAGGGAGGAAGGTGGGTTTGACATCTTTTTTCTAGTGGCTGCCATGTTCATGCCACGGCCACCTGATAATAAGCGGTCGCGACCGCCTATGAACACCTCCAACACTCAAGGCAACTTCAATGCGTTGGCTACCTGCAACTTTAGTTGTTTTGGATACATTTTCACGCGCCCTGAACAAATTTGGGTGAAATTTGTTGTGGATGTAGCTTATACGCTTTGACTTCAAGTATTTTTGATTAAAAACGTATTTTTTTACAAGCTTTTATATATAGTTTCTTCTGTCCGAGTGTCTGTCTGTTAAATCTTGCAAGTTTAATTTTCCGGTTTTTTGATTGAGCCGCGAGTTGGCATGCATGTAAATCTGATGACAAAGCAATAAAAGCTTATTTTAAAAAAAATAATAATATTGGATTCTCTTGTACACCAGGCGTCGGTGGCGTATACAAGGGCGTGTCGGCGACTATAATGAAGCAGGGCAGCAACCAGGCCATCCGGTTCTTCGTGATGGAGTCTCTGCGGGACTGGTATAAGGGGGGCGACCGAGACAAGCCCGTGCCCAAGTACATCGTGGGGCTGTTCGGAGGGATCGCGGGTGAGTTCATTTGTTCCCTTGTGGCCCGAGAGATGCAAATTTGGGCTTTTCAAGGTCAAGTTAAGGAAGGAAGTTCAAGGAATAGGTATCTAAGTCTGCGTGTTTAATTTTCGACCACATCGTAACTTACCAATAGGCGAGTTGATGGCCAAAAGCGGAATTATTCGCGATAAAAAAACATGCAAGTCTACTTTAGAAGCAGAAGATCCCGGGTATCGATACCCGGGATTATTGTTTAGATGATGAATTTAAATATCGGCTCTGGGTCTGGGTGTTAGTGGTCCTTGTCTTTGTGTTTTCCATGGCATTCGCGGCGCAGGAAATCCTAGTGGGGAAGTATAAGTGTGAAACGTCAATTATTTAGTTAAAATACAAATATTATTAAAAACAAGCAACAGTTCGGTAAGCAAGGGTAGGGTAGGTATCTAGAAATTAGGTAGGAAGTTACCAAAATTTTCGATGTGGATTTTCCTAGAATCGATGCATGTTTGAAGATATGATAGTTCAGTAAACTCATTACATAATTGAGGCCGGTCACTGGAGTACCTCGTAAATGACTCCGACACACTGACAAGCTAGTAAATAGTATAATTGGAGCTGTTATCTCTGCTCATGACTTATTAGGCATAGCATACTTCTAGATGTAATTTGAAAGTCACGCCAATATTATAAACTGATGATTATTAAGTATTGCACAAGCATCAAAGAATGAGGGAGGTTCTTTGCTTATTTTTGATGGCTACGGCAGCTATTTTGTTTATTAACTTTTTCTGACTTAGATTTAGTGAGAAAAGCGGATTAAAAACGACAAAAATTCTTCTTATTTCATACATGGCTCGCCGGATTTGATCGTGACCTATTTGTATACCACGAAAAAGTGAATTACATATACTTGTAAGATAGGAACTGAATTTTGAACCACTTCCCGATGTCCTATTGTGCTGAAACTTGATGTACCTCTGTGACTCCGATGACAATGCAATAAAAGCTTTTTGTTATAATTAACACGGGAATACTCACGTAAAAATGAAGTCGTTTGAAGTCGTAGGTCACCGAATGTGATCAAAACCAGTCTTAGTAAACGACTTAAGTTTTACGTGAGTATTCCCGTGTAACAACAAAATGTGTCAAAACCACGTTAGTTTCCACAATAAAAGCTTGTTTTTGAAAATACACACACACTAGCACTAGTTCTAATAAAGTTTTCTTTTTCCCCAGGAGCGGCATCGGTGTTCGGCAACACCCCAATCGACGTGGTAAAGACCCGCATGCAAGGCCTCGAGGCCTCCAAGTACAAGTCCACCTGGGACTGCTTCTTCAAGACGTGGAAGGCGGAGGGCCCTCTCGCCTTCTACAAGGGAACCGTGCCCCGACTCAGCAGGGTGGTGTTCGACGTGGCTATCACCTTCACTATATACGACAGCATTATGGATGTGTTTAATATCATGTGGAAGTAAGGTTAATTGGTGTACCGTTTTCTGAACTAAATTGACATTGGGCACAAGTTTCAAGGCTTCAGGGTGCCTAGCACAACTTTTACGTAAAAATACATAGCGAGGATTCGATAGAAAAGTGTACGCCATTTACGTCTGTCAGTGGCGATTCTGACGGTCGGTATTTTTTTTTACATCAAAGTTGTGCTAGGCACACAGTTGGCGGATCTATTTTTTCTAAATGTATTGATGATGTCCTTGTCTAGTAGGTTGGAATGACAGAGACAGGTATTTTTAGGTGGTTTAGGATCTGTCAAATAAAGCCTTCAAACTTGGGTCTATTGTCGAATTGGTGTACCGTTTTCTGAACTAATGTGACAGTGAATCTGTAACTGTATTGCACACGATGACCGAAAGTGACAGGTGACAGTTTAGAGCTAAAGGCTCGGGAAGTATGGCCTCGTAAAAATCATCCTGCATTACTTGGGGGTTCAAACTTGCAGAATACAAACGCTGATGCGCAACAGGGATAGCTAGATGTACGTTACATAAGAGTGAAGGAAACAAATCAGTGAGGTCGTTGTTTGTTTCTTTTTCTTTCATGAAATTTGTGCTGTCGTATATTGTGTTGGGTGTCAGATCTTGTTTGTAAGGCCATTACTTCACGATAGATAGCAGTCTAGGCGTCTTATAATTTGGCGTCTCGATGATATTAGCTGTCAGTTCAGAAAATGGTCACCACATTTTAGGTATTAGCTCGTATCGTAGTGTGACGGCGGTTTTTGAGGAGTCTTTTAATGTTGAATGTTGACCATAGTATGTAGTAGTTAGTGTTTCGACAGGTTTACTATATGTATTACAAACATTACAATGTGCTAGTTTTCTACTGCGACTCGAGTAGATTAGGCAAGAAATTCTGCGGGTAGAATTAATTCTACGATTGCGTTTGGGTTGTCTAACGGAATCAAACTGCTACGAGGTTACGATCAATCGTAAGCTACGTAATGGTGTCGATTTTGTTGTCACCGATCACTAAACTAATTTGACGGAACTAAACTTGTCTGCGCCTCATTTTAAAAGGTATAACTGTTATTTTACTTGATATCTACTCATCTCGCAGTGGGAAGCTAGTTTTAGGGACCTACCTCGTCTGACTGGAGTAGAAATGTGGTAAACAAATTTGATATTTTTGGAAGTCATTTTGTGGCGATTGTTTTAGAGTTAGCACGTTTCTGCTACTCTCTGGTGAGAATAATGGTGATCGCGCACGACAGACTTATGCTCGAGTCTTAGAGACTGAACACTTCGCATTTAACACGAAACGTTTGGGGTAATCAAAATTGTAATCTAATCACACACAGCAAATCAAAATTGCAAGCAAATTTGATCTAGCCCAGTTCACGCCGAGTTCAACTACCTATACATCCATACTAACGACTTGCTAATCTGTGGCAATTTAATACAGCTTAGGAAGTAGTTAGTATAAATTCGGTGCTCTGCACTTAGGTATATCGTCCGAAGTTTGGCACACTCGGCACCGAACCACCCGAACAATTTGTCGACCGATTTGAGTCTGTCATTTGCGTTCAACATAAATATAAATGTTTAGGTGCCCCAATTAGTATTGGGATTAAGAAAAATAGACACCAATTCTGTTGTACCATTTTTAAACCAAATTTGATAGCCTAAAATCGTGCCATCCTTTTCTAATGTTACAATGAAAGGAGACAAATAATTTTAGTGCTCTCAGATTAGTTTTGTCTAGATGGTACAACAGAGTTGACACCATAGTCGTTATGTGCCACAAGTAAAGCACCAATTTTTATAAGAGGGCCTTGCTTATAAACACTGTTTAAAGTTAGTCACTGCTTAAAAGTTTTCGTCTTTATCATGACATTTCACGTCAGCGTGAAGTTGTTAGAATTTTGAGCAGTACCTAACTTTAGGAAGGGTTTATAAATAAGGCCCAAGATAAGCACAGATTGTTTGTACACCCGTTAGTTAGTGTTATAATACTCGAGCTGTGCTTGGGTTTACCGTTAATTGTTGTATGAAGTGAGAAGTATTTAAGAATCGAAAGAATCGAAATATATTTTGTAGATTATGACGTCATTCTGGTCTACCATTGTTTTAAGGATAAAATGTTTGTTCTTTAACGAGAATTGCAAGTCAGAGGCTTACCACTTGACCTATCCAAGCTTATAAGATGAGATAAATGACAACTATCTCTTTCTAAGCTTGCCAGCTCTGAAATTGTTGCTTTTTCTCACAATTTGGAATGAGAAGAGGCAGAGAATTTTAGTCTTGTCGCGTTTGGTTTTAAAATGGTGGTAAGGAATTGGTGCCATTGACTTTTATGCATAAACGTAGCTAATCTGCAGTGCGGGTGACGTTTCTCATTAATGAAAAGTGAACAGGGCCCTATTTTTGCGAGTGAGATATCTCGGTCACTGTCGCTCTCACCGGAAATGTCGTGGGAGTGAGGATGATAGAGATATCTCGAGCGACCAAAAATAGGGTCCCTGATTTATATAGAAAAACACTAGTTTAAATTCTAGCTTATCGATCGTTTATGCAAAAAATAATAGTTAAAAAAAAACTAAAAAAACACGCTTTTTATAAAAAACCGAACTAAAAAAATAGAAAATAAAATGTTATAAATTTAAATTAAGAATAGGGTTGAAAATTTCAATAAATATAAATTAATAATAGTGTAAATAAATAAATATAGGTATGTATTTTATTTTTTTAAAAGCGTGGGGTGCATGGGTCAATAGATATTATATATTTTGTAGATACATTTTGTATTGACAGACATGAGTAGAGTGATTAGCATTTTGATAATATCTTAGAAAGCACCCCACGCTTTTTTAAAAATAAAATACATACCTATATTTATTTAATACACTATTATTAATTTATATTTATTGAAATTTTCAACCCTATTCTTAATTTAAATTTATAACATTTTATTTTCTATTTTTTTAGTTCGGTTTTTTATAAAAAGCGTGTTTTTTTAGTTTTTTTTTAACTATTATTTATTTTTCGCTTTTTAGTTCGATTTGCTAACTACTTATTAACCATTATTAATATGTACAAATGTGTTGGTGTTATCCGATTTTGGCCGTCTGCTCAAGCAAATTAAAAATAAAATTGATGCGTAACAAAAAATATTGAGCAAAAAGATTTGTAGCCGCGTGGTTTCGATCCTCAGACCTCATAAAATAAAATTGATGCGTAACAAAAAAATGTTGAGCAAAAAGATTTCTAGCGCGTGGTTTCGATCCAGGGACCTCTAGGTTATGAGCCCAGCACGCTTCCACTGCGCCACTCTGTTCTCTGAAACGAATGACGAAATTACCATTTGTAAGTTAAACGGTATTAAAAGTTAAAGAAACTATATAGAAAAAGCGTGTTAAACAAATTAATAGTTAAAAAAACTAAAAAACACGATTTGTTTAGTGTATTGTCATCGGTCCTCGATATATCTACAAAGTTTGAAAGAAATCTGACCGTTTAAAGTGGGTCAAAAACGCGCTCAAAGGAGTCGGTTACATACAAACATACAGGTGAAGCTAATAAAAGCGTGTTAAAAAGGGTACAATCGTAGTAATTATTTTAACTCGTTTTGTTATGTAATATTTATTGACATTTGAGGGATTATATGTATTTTAAGGCATTTTAAAACTGGTGATTTGTTAACGTGATTTTGTTACATTCATGATTTAAGTTTATTTTTAATGAAAATGTTGTTTATTAAGTTTAGCGCCGCGCTTTGGTTTTTTTTTCAAAGGTTTTTAACAGCTTGACAATTTTATTCAGAAATGACGAATAGGTCTGGTTTAGTCGAAATGCTTGGTCTCGTTTTCGCAAATGACAGTTCCAGTTAGCAAGAAGTGGACAAAGCAATATATCATGAATTTATTGTACGTTCCTGTATATGAGAGTTTAATCATTTGAATCATCAATTGAATCAATGCGATGAATTATTTTATTACGTTAAATGTTGTTATGTACGTATTTATTTATGTTTTATTTGTGATGTCTGCGCCAAAAATGTTGTTGTATTAATGTGAGGCGCGTTGTGGTCTATGTAAACGAATTTAAAGTCAAGTACTCTGTAGAAACTATGGGTGCGGTCCGAAATATACTAACAACTAAAGACAGTCAACACAGTGCCAGCGCCAGTACTTATTATTTTTTTTCTGTCACGGCAGGAATAAAGTTTCGCATGCTTTGTTGGCTCTCATTGGCGTTGATGGGATATTCCGGACTGCGTCCTATATCAGCACAAGAACAACTTTCATACTTAATCATGTCCATTAAGCAATAATTGTAACACTTCCAAAACAATTAGAATATAGTAGCGTGCGCGCAATATCCATCTTTATGTTACTGAAAATACGGGCGGGTATAGCGTGCATCATAAACAAATCTGTTCCTAAAGGTATACCTATCGAATATATCGAAAAAGTTTTTTCGCCGAGTACTGAATCATTTTAACTGCAATTTTCTTGCATAATAATGCAGTGTATATGTCCAAATATGCATTTTCAAATATTTTTAACTCTTTTTGACTCATTTTATTTACTTTTTAAGGATATATGATATTCTGTATTTTCAAACAATAGCATTTACGAACTTTTACCATAATAATGGACATTCCATGAGTTTTATACAGACGGACAATGAATTATTTTTATAACGGTTTCTGTTTTATTAGATATTGTTATATTTATATTGTTTTATTTTTGTTTTCTAATTAATACAATTGTGAAACAATTATTTTGTGTTTTAATTGAAGTCGGCGAAAAATACAGTACGATGACGAGATAGGTACTCGTCGAGAACGATATATTTGTCGAGTCTAGGAACTATAATATCGTAGCCCCTACGACTCAGAAGAATTAGGTAGGTGTACAACTTTGCTTCCGCCGTTTTTTCCGAAATTCGAGGCTTTTATGGAAAAAACTGGTTATACATTTATGATTTGATCAAGTAATGCCTCCAATTTTGCATCTTCAAAAACCTCTCTTCCACCGCCATGCTGGTCTTCGACGTCAAAATCACCGTTCTTGAGGCGTTGAAACCACTCTCGGCACGTTCTTTCTATAATAGCGGCCTCACCTTAGGTATTTGAGAGCATTCGATGAGCCTCAGCCGCAGATTTCTTCATAAATTAAAACCTCCCGCAAATGACGAGAATTTGGGTCGTAAGCTGACATGTTTAATCGAGAATAACTTTATTATGCAGACACAAATCGACTAATATTTCGATGGTGTTAGGTTTACAAATACTTAGCTTATTGTATGACATCTACGATCTATTTATTTCGACTACCACTTACCGCTACAGCCATCTATTGCAAAACGGCGGAAGCAAAGTTGTACATAGGATGCACTGCAGTTTCCTTTTACTACAGCATTCATTAACTTGTAAATGCCGTCACTTTTCACAGAATTGATAAAATGTTACCGTATTTTTATAAGTAAACTAGCTTCCGCCCACGGCTTCGCCCGCGTGGACTATACCTCGGGAACCGAAAATTTTTCCGGGATGAAATTAATTTACTTAACCCTCTTTTTTGAGAGCATGTAATAAGTGTCATACAATGGAAGCGGGGACCCCAAAAACCCCTGGATGCAATAAGTCAGCCCCCTCGAATCATTTTGAAAAATGGCGGCCATTTTGAATCGTTTGGATTTTCGCCACCACCATCAAGTAGCCCTTGTTAACTCCTATGACATTTAGTCAAACACCCACCCATCTTCAACCGTTTCGGAGATATAGACCCTCAAAGTTTATATGGAGGCCATGTTTTTGAGGCGACTATGTTAATTTTAATGGCTCCAAAAAGTCCGAAGTTTTGATGACTTTTTAGTCTCAGCGCTTTGGTAAAAATGTTTTTAGTTATCGAGATAATTAGCAGTTCCACCTCGAGGATGTGACTTTCCGAAGGTTTTGGATTTTTTCCGGATGTTGTAATGTTTACCCGCCTTAAGTTTAGTACATCTGTAAAGTTTTATTGAGTTAGCATCAAAACAATTTTTTCCCCGTACTATCTTTACCACGCCATTTCACCCCCACTGGGGTTGATTTTCCAAAAGTGGTGAAAATGGTGAAAAATGGTGTTCGTCATTTTTTTAAGCTTAGTATATATTTTGTAAAGTTTCAATACCGTGGCGTCAAAAACAATGCTTCCCCATACAAACTTTAACACCCACCCTATTTCACCCCTTTAGAGGTCGAATTTCAAAAAAATCCTTTCTTGGTACACGTTTACTCATCAAGACAAACACACCTTCCATATTTCTAATTTCTACGACCAGCGGTTTAGTCTGTCAGTGAGTCATTACAATTCTCTCTCCGCACTATATTTACCACGCCATAGGGGTTGATTTTCCAAAAATAATGAAACCGGTATCTATTATTTTTTTAGCTTAGTTTTGCAAAGTTAAATAATCGTAGCATTAAAAAAAATATTTCCATACAAACTTTAATACCCCGTTTCACCCCTTTTAGGGTTGACTGTCCAAAAATAATGAAACAGGTATCTATTATTTTTTTTTACCTTAGTACATCTGCAAAATTAAATGATCATAGCATTGGGAAAAAATATTTTATACAAACTTCAACACTCCATTTAACCCCTTCGGGGGTTGATTTTCAAAAACCAAAAAAATAAATGTCTATTATTTCTTTTAGCTTAGTATATTGGCAAAGTTTCGTAACCACAGCACCAAAAAAAAATTCTTCATACAAACTTCAATACTCCGTTTCACCCCTTTAGGGGTAGATTTTTCAAAAATGATGAAATAGGTGTCAATTATTTTTTTAACGTTAGTATATTCGCAAAGTTTGATAATCGTAGCAATAATAAAAAAAAAAAAATCATACAAACTTAAACACCGCTTTTCACCCCCTTAGGGGTTGAATTGGGAAAATTCCTTTCTCAGTGTGAGTCCGCTTTTTGGTATAAAACTTTTGTCCAAATTTGACGTTTGTAGCTTAAGCGGTTTAGGCTGTGCGTTGATCTGTTAATGTTGATGCGTTGATTCAACACTCTGTTTAACCCTTTCAGGGGTGGATTTTCAAAAAATAATGAAACAGGTATCTAATATTTTTTTTAGCTTATTACAATAGCAAAGTTAAATAATCGAAGTATTAAGAAAAAAATAATTTTATACAAACTTCAACACTCCGTTTAACCCCTTTAGGGGTTGATTTTCAGAAAACAAAAAAATAAGTGTCAATTATTTTTTTTAGCTTAGTATATCTGCAAAGTTTCGTAGCCACAGTATCAAAAAAAAAATCTCCATACAAACTTCAATACTCCGTTTCACCCCTTTAGGGGTTGATTTTCAAAAAACAAAAAAATAAGTGTCAATTATTTTCTTAAGCTTAGTATATTTGCAAAGTTTCATAACCACAGCATTAAAAAAAAATCTTCATACAAACTTTATTGCTCCGTTTCACCCCTTTAGGGGTTGATTTTTAAAAAATGTTGAAATAGGTGTCAATTATTTTTTTAACTTTAGTATATTCGCAATGTTTGATAATCGTAGCATGAAGAAAAAAAAATTTTTCATACAAACTTAAACACCCCTTTTCACCCTCTTAAGGGTTGAATTGGGCAAATTCCTTTCTTAGTGTGCGTCCGCTTTTTGGTATAAAACTTTTGTCTAAATTTCACGTTTGTAGCTTAAGCGGTTTAGGCTGTGCGTACATGTGTCAGTCAGTCACGACCTTCACTTTTATATATATAGATTAAGATAACTATTACCTAGTTATGTCCTGGATTGAGTTTCGAAGAAAAATACAACAAAGATTTCCATCATATTTCAGATATTTATTTATGTTTCTTAATTCTTAATTTTTTTACCATTTTATTAAAAAAATATATATACTATGTAAAGATGAAAACTAGGGTGCCGCCGGCAGCTTTGTCCCAACCGTCTAGCGAGAGCCTCTTCAGATGTTGGTCGAGGCTCTTCGCTATAAGCCCATTCACCGAAATCAGGACAATGATCGTCGAATCAACATCCCACATAGCGGTAACCTCATGAGCCTAGTCAAGGTACTTACGGAACTTGTCCTTCTCGGCCTTGCACAATGCATCCCACCGCCGCGCCGCTGTTTCGGAAACAGTTCCTAAGACTGCACACTTCGCGGTTCTGGAGGGTCTTAGCATTTAAAAAGCCTCGACTTCAACACTTCCGCGGAATGTAGTCTCATGACAGACGAGCGCGGGTGTAGCATGCGATGCGATGTGAGCAGTTGACGGACCTTCCTATCCAGGGCATCCAGCTCAGTCTGAGTCCACCTCAGTATGCCAAAGGAGTACCTATATCAGCAGCTGCTGTTAACCTCAGTTGTTTTTAGCAGCTCCATCAAGTCTTGGCGTTTCGGTGCAAACAGCTTGAGATCATCCATGTACAACAGGTGAGAAATGACTTCACCCTGTCTGCGAAGCCGATAGCCTAACCCCGAATTCCTCAGCAAAGTGCTGAGAGGATCCAGGGCCAGACAAAACCACAATGGGCTCAGACTGTCACCCTGGAAGATACCTCGCTCTATCCTTATCAAGTCCTGGAGACTAAAGAAGCCGTTTCCACCGCCTGGCTGACGAAGGACTGTGGCCCATTGCCTCATACTCGTACATGTACCTAAGAATGATTTTAGAGTTGTGTCGATTTTATACAACTCTAAAATCCTCTTAAGCCATGAATGAGGCACCGAGTCATAGGTCTTCTTGTAGTCTATCCAGGCAGCAGAAAGGGCCCCTTTATTCCGCCGAACTTGCTGGCTAATGGTCATGTCTATGAGGAGGAGCTCCTTAGTACCACGGGACCCAACCCTACATCCATTCTGAGAGGGGGCCAAAGTTGTTTGCAACAACGTGTGCGTTAATTTTGTTTGTAGTAGGCAAGCACATGATGGGTCTGTAGTTTTTAGCTTCCGTGGTACTACCGGACTTATGGAGCAGGAAGGTGACACCGGTGGTCAAGAAGCTGGGAAGGGAACCGAGTTCGAGGGCTTCTTGGAATGGTGTTGCTAGGCGGTCATGCGAACATCGAAACCATTTTATCCAGAAGTTGTGCAACCCGTCTGGGACAGGACTTTTCATATTTATTATTAACATACAAACAGTAGTTTTAAAAACTATTTACAATAGTATCGCAGACCTATCACAAATGTTACTGTATTACATACCTACAGCGATGTATGCATTTTAAAGTGAGTATTTCTTTCAAAGGCACACTTTCTTTAAGACTTAAAATTGTTGCTATCCTTTTTCACATTTTAAAATTAAAAGAGATGCAGAATTTTAGTGCCCAAATTACTTACTAAAATTATACAATAAAATGGGAAGTACAGACCTATAGTAAAAAAAATATCTAAAACCCTTAACCTAAAATTGCCTTTACGAGTATTTGACCCCATACATTTCTATATATAGAAGAAATATGGCGTCATTTCTGTTGCTCCACTCTAATTACTTAGGACTAAAACTAGCTGCCGCTTTTCTTATTTCGATATGTGAGAAAAGGACGCCAATTTTTTTTGGCTCAGGAAATGTACCCAACAGATTTGACGCCAGTTTTTTTGGTGATTTATATTTTTAAAAGAAAGGGAAATATTTAAAGTCTTTGAAAGCAGTCCCGGGCACACATCTGTGGTCGATGTTGTAGCTCTCCACGACCTTCATATCTGCGTCGCTCAGTTCGAAATCAAAGATGTTGAGATTCTCTTCTATGCGGGACTTTGTGAAGGACTTCGGAAGAACTGGTATACCACGTTGTACCTGCGAAGAACAAACATTTTATTTTTGTGGGCGTATTTTGGTCATAGAAGATGTAATAGGAGAATATTTATAGGTCATCTTTTATGCTATTTTGATGAAAGTTTACAACAAATTCTTTGGTTGTTTTATGGTACATTCAAATATACGGAAGAAAAAAATATAAATAAAGATATTTATTACCCACGAAAAACAGGTAAAAAATTAAAAAATAAGCGCAATAAATCTTGTAAAAAATTTATTTCCAATTTTGATAAAATTTCCTCTATCTTGAGCAGTCGGGTAAAACTTCCAAAAACCTGTATGCTTTTGTAAGAATATAAAAAATCATGAATAACCAGACTGCAGCCAACATTATATTCTTACCAAATATCTCAAGGCTACCTGCGCCCTCGTCTTGCCACACTTCTCCGCCACGGCCCCGAGCCTCGCGTCAGTCTTGATCTCGTCCTTGCCCGCGAACTCGGGCCGCGCCTCCGAGAGGAGCCCGAGCGGGGTGTACGCCGCGGGGAGGACGGAGTGCTGCTTGCAGAACTCTACTAGCTTGTGCTGGGTTAGCGTTGGGTTTATCTGGGGGTGGGGTGCTAGGTCGGGTAACCTCCTCGTGGTGCACCCTGGGCAACAGCGTGCGGTAATACTGCAGCTTTTATGCAGTATTACCGCACGCTGGCAAATAACCCGACACGGTGGGCCCGTCCGCGTGTCCCTCTGACTAGCAGAGGGCACAGCGGATGGTGTGTGGTGGAGTGTGGAGCGTTGGAGGATACGGCGCTCCACGCTTGGCTGGTGGCAGCAATGCCACCAGGGGGGGTTTTCCTTGTGCTCCTCGCCGCGTGTGGGTCGCGGTCGGGAGTGCAAGGAAAGGAGGAGGGGATCGCTCGTTGCCGGGCGTGGTGAAAGCCATGCTCGGCGGCGAGAGATCGTGGCAGGCCGTGGTCTCCTTCTGCGAAGAGGTAATGTCGCAGAAGGGGCCGCGGGGCGGATCGGGGAGGACGACTCCCGCAGGATCCGCTCCGGCGCAGACGACGGGGAGGGAGGAGGGGGCGATCCGATCATCGTCTCCTTCCCTCTCCGTAGTGGGGCCACTGGCGGAGGGTCGGGGGGCTCTCCGCTGGCTTGCACCGGCTCCACACGTCTCGGGGCGGCCTTGGGTGACCAGGGCCGTCCCTCTCTTGACGCACGGAAGACGGGGCCGAAGGGCCGACCCTGGCTGAGGGTGGCGGAGACTCCGAAAGGGAACCCCGCTGCCCCCGGCCACAAGGGAATGAGGTCAACTTCCCAGTGGTTTTAGTGGGTATGCCGCCGCAGGGCGGAGACTCCCACATAACCCCGGCTCCCCCGGGTTAGGGGTATCCATAAAGGATTTCCACTGAGTCAACAAAAAAAAATAAAAAAAAAATGGGTTTATCTGGGGGTAAACGTTCGAGATTACGTGAAGAAACATACAGAAACAAAATCCAATATATAGGGGTTATTTATAAAGGGTATTCTAAGCCGAAAACGGATCATAGTCTCTCATCATTATTATGAACAAGTTTTACAATGAGACCAAACCGAAATTCGCGAAAAAATAATCCGCTGTTCCATAGAAAAATATCAATGACACTTGACAAAATGTATGAATGAATAACACTGTATAGTAATCTGTAACAGCGATCTTTGCCAGCATTTCAAATAAATGTGTGTTGTTCATTTATAAAAAAAAAAAAAGATAAAGAGCGGGCTCTTTTTCCGCAACTAGGCCGGTAATCGGCCCTTTTTGCGTGACATATGCGGGTTTCCTCACGATGTTTTCCTTCACCGAAAAGCCAGTGGTATGTAAATTCGTACATAAGTCCTAAAGAACTCATTGGTACGAGTCGGGGTTTGAACCCGCCACCTCAAGAATGCGAAGCGTCGGTTCTCCCACTGAGCTACCACGGCTCCTTGTTCATTTATACTATTACATTGGATGTTTCTCTAGAAGACGACGGACATGTTTTGTAAGTGTGTCCAGTATGTTGGGTCTCCATGAGTTTCGGAATATCGACACAAAACATTGACATGAATTTTTATTTTCCTTGTTTACTTTTCCTGTAACACGTAAGCCTAGGTTATAACGGCCTTCAATATGTCAGACGTCTAGCTTAGAGAAACACTCGCTATGAATATAAGCACCAAAAAAAAACTTTAAATTCTATATGTAAGTTTTTTTTTCTTTATGATTGAAATTTTTTGCAACCATAACTTAAACGGCAATAATTCCAATTTCATTATAACTATTACTAAAAATCACCTCAAACTGGTTGCAAACTGGCTTGACGGTGCAGTTCCTGAGCAGCCTCTCAAGCTGCTCTTCGTTGAAGTTGGACACTCCGATACTGTTGGTGAGCCCCTGCTGCAGCGCCTCCTCCATCCCTTTCCAGGTCTCCACGTAGTCAATGCCGGTGTCTACTCCTTGCGTCTGAAATAGATATGTAATGATCACAAAAGGATCTACAATGACATGACATATATTTATTTATTTATTGTTAAATACCTACCGCACTCACAGCAACTCCAAGGCGTGCGATAGGTCAGACATACACAATTATAAAAAAAAAATTAAATTTCAAAGTAAAAAAGAAAAACGAATCATAAAAATTATACAACCTCACACAGCCTCATACTGGTTCCTGTGGATATGAGTATGTTTTCAGAATAGCTTATGGAATAATACAGGCTCGAAACTACTTCCTTACATCAAAATTTGTTCAGCAACAAACACACTCAGAAACTTTAGCATTTGTAGTCAGTGTGATATTATTATGATACTATAGATAGTGATAGTCTTACATTAACTGAAATTGGCCAATGTATCAGATACAAGTCAACATATTCAAGTTTGAGTCTCGCCAGCGACTGCTTCAGAGCGGGGATGACGTCTTCCTTTGCGTGCAAATCATTCCACACCTGTAACAAAAGACATTTCATTCATAAATATTAGTACCCAGGTAACGTTACAGAAGTAATAGATGGTATTTGTGTAATAAATTGTGTAATGCTTATTTCGTCGGCTTAGTGCAAGGATATCATTTACTGCAAAAAGTCACTGTTTTGAAAACTATGAAAATGAAAATGCTATGAAAACTAACGTGGTTTTGACACATTGTGGCTATTATTACATAATCAAGTTTTATCGAGTATGATACTGTGACTAGTTTCAATCACATTTGATCTTTTTCCCAAATGTGATCGAAATTAATTTTTACTACAAGCGTGATGAGCTCAAATTTGCGTCCAGCCTGGCACTTTTAGCTAGTGACTTCTTGCAGTAAGCCGACAATTTGTTTTTGATGAAAATTACTAACAATAAAAAGTACATAATTATGTATTTACTTTAAAAACTAATATTGTTTTGACTACACTAAACTACAATACATAAAGAAGGTATTTATTTGTTTTACCTTTGTAGTAACAAACAACTCATCCCTTGTGACCACTCCATCCTTAATTTTACTGTTGATAGCTTCTCCGACTTCTCCCTCATTTTTGTAGCAGGAAGCGGTGTCTATGTGTCTGTATCCAGCATCTATAGCATGCTCCACCGCTTGCCTGAATTGGCCGGGGCTTGCTTTCCTCTGGAAATAGGTTGTTAGGACTTTATCCGTTTCTAACGATAAAAGCAGCGGCTGATAAGCCTAAAAGGTCAAGTAAAAGACAAATAACTCACAGCATAAGTACCCAGACCAACCATAGGCAAATCTTTTCCATTTGGCAGCTTTATTGTAAGAATCTTAGATACCATTTTTCGTAATTAAGTATGTTTTTTAATTTACGCAAAATAAAAATTCAAATTGTTAAAAAAGTGTCGAGTCTGTCGAGGTTATGTTTTTAACTTTTTAGTGTTTACCAAGGAACTTACTCTCTACGTGTTTACTTTCTCAAAATCATTCAACATCTCCATAGATAATAAATAGGTATTTGTTTATGTAAATAAAAAAGTAATATTTTAGTCGATTTTTTTCGTTTAAACACTATTTACCGCAGATAAAAAATAAAATTTCAGATGAATGAGTGAACAAGCTAGTAATTACTATCCTCTAGTCCTCTGTCCTCTACTCTACCCTCTACCTCTATTTATGCTACTATCTATCATTCTATTAGTCGTTCTTATAAAATTACTATTTCTTTTCCATGCGTTAAATTACAATGCTATTTCTTCAATAAAGATAAGCAGTGATAGTTTGTTTATGTATTGAGCTTTAAAGCTTAGGCTGACTGAACGACTACTGCAGAGGTTATGAAACTACCTAACCACAATATATAAACTGTATTGATCCAAAAAAAGTGATACTGCCACGGAATACCTACCTTTAAAACCCCTTCGGGATAGAACTAATCGGGCTTTTTCAGATTTCGCAAGTAAAGATAAAATTTCGCTCATTTTAAAGACCTAAGCTATTTTTGAAGACAAAGCTAGGTACCATAGAATTCTCCTTATTAATATACAAGTGTAAAAAACATGTTTGATGAAAAAGAGTATAACAAGGAAGCTTGTCAAACCATTGTTACCTTCCTAAAATCCAATTTACCAAAGTCGGATATCCCAGACATTGACAATGAGTTGAAGCAAAATTTTGTGCTGGCTAAAAGAAAACCAAAAAGAAAAGGACCGGAAAACCATCAAAAGAAGAAAAAGAAAAAGCACTGTTTGACGAGGAATGAGAAACGACGCCTACACTTTTATATGATACCTAGAGACAGTGTCAAATATGAAGATGTCTTGCCCATGAACCATATATGGACTGGCTATATGGAGCAGCTTCTTGAACTTGACAAGCCATTACCAGAAAGTTCTAGCAAAAACTGGGACACATTCACACAAAGTGTCTACAAGTCAGATTTTCATGGAAGTATTCTTCACGTAATCCGCTCAAAATGCCCGAGCTATGTTGGCAAAATGGGCATTTGCATCATGGACACAAAACATACTTTTAAAATAGTATCAAAAGACAATGTTATTACCACAATCCCTAAAAAGACCTGTGTGTTTGAGTTACATTTGAAAAACATGAGGATAACACTGTTTGGTAAACACATGTGTATAAGACCTGCAGAGAGGTCAAATAAAAAGTTTAAGGGCCATTTTCATCCAGATTTGTAATATAATTTTGTATCAAGTATCATATGATTTTTATATTTCTTTCCCCTACCTAAGGTCATATTGATTACTCCTACTGCCCTTTATAATCTCACCAGCATCTTTCTTCTTTTTGGCAAGTATGAATGCAAGCTGTACTTTGCTGTGGGTTTCAAATAAAATAACATAGTTTTGTCATATACCTATTTAATGTGAAGTACTATTTAATCTAAGCTTTCTTAATATAGTCTGGCAATTCTCTACATTGCCTGTGCAGATTTCCAAATACATCTGCAATGGCAAGACTCTGGGTGAATTTATCTGTAGCAGTATCTTCCTCGCTGTCACTAGGTCACCTCTCAATATGTGGCAGACAGCAGCTTTAGCCCACACTGACACGGCGATCATGTCCCTCATTTGATATGGCAATACCGATACTAAATCATGTATCATTGGTGGATGCAAATGCTCGACTGCGTCAGTTATCCGGTCTAAATTGATCAATGCCTCGGCTGCATATATGTGTGCCCAAGCTTTATGGCTGCTCGAGGCATCCGGTTGTGCCAAAAGATCATTGGCGCTTGTTAAAGCTGCTAGTGGATCATTTAGATACAATAACACATAGCTTTGCAGTACATATGTGGAGTTTTTAAGCTCGCATCTTTGTTTCCAGTTGATAAGTGCCCCTGGAGGTGCTTGGATGAATGGTAGGGTAATATCAGCCGGTGGCTCTTGATTGGGTAAAAGAGTCTCAGCATTCCTGAGACAAAGCACAGCAAACTCAAGCGACAAAGACGGCATTGCAAATGATTCCCCCGGAGAGTGCAATAATTTCTCTTTCTTTTCCTCTTTTGTCAGTAATATTCTGGCGTGAGACCCACTGCCGAGCTTCTTCATTGAATATTGCACAGTCTCATCAGTGCAACATTTCTTGATGCAACATTCCGCTAAGTGCAACCATATCCGAGGGTTATTGGGGTAGTGACGTGCAGCTTCTACAAAACATTCAAATGCTCCTTCACAGTTATTGGATGACAGCAGTGCTAACCCTAAGTTGTAAATATACAGAGGTCTGTCCTTACAAACTATCAATCTATCGCTATCTTCACTGTCAACTGATCTGTAATGTTCTTTTACTGCATGTTGTAAGTATTTTGTAGCCAAAAATGGCTTTTTTACTGATAAGTAAATGATGCCAAGATTGTTGTTGATAGCCGCCCAGATTTCTTCACCCTGAGATTTTAAATCATAGTCATACTTCATAGTTTTATATTGTCCAAGCAACTCGGCTGCATCTTTAACTTCACCATTGAGATATAGTTGCTGGGCTAGTACAAATATATTTTCAATTGAGTCTGGTTTTAAACTAAGCTTATTCTTGTTTCCTGACAAAAGCTGAGCTCGGCTTACAAGTCTTTCATATAGCTCACCAAGTTCAATGTTAGATTTGACTTTGTCGCCGTGATTCTTAACTATTTCTAGTGATTTGTCGTACGTTCGTCTGCACAGAGTCGACTCTAGTAAGAGAAGCACAATCTGTTGGAATAGCCTCGGGTCCTTGATGTTTTTAGAAGTCATTAACTTCTCTAGAATCACCGTACATTGGTAGTAGTAACGCGCATGATACAGTAAGACAGCATAATTGTAAGCAACGAAGGGTGAAATCGAGTCTTTGATTTCAATGTCTGGGAAGCTTTGACCAGTGAGCTGGGCAAGGGTCTTTTTGAATTTACTAACGTTCTTCATATCCTCCACAAAGAATTCCACAACAGCCTTGTTGTGTTGCACTCGCTTGTTGTTATTGCTGACAAGGGATTCGAGTTCCTTCATATGCTGCAACGCTGATGTGTATTCTTTTTTTAGGAAGCTTTGGTGTGCCGTGATTGCAGGTTCTTCGCGATCTTTTGTGTTAGCCATTTCAAATTGAAAAGAGGTTTTCCTTTTGTAAACAGATAATTATGGAGGAGACAGCTGCACAGATTTTATTTATTTAGATTACTTAATGAATGAGTTCTCTATAGTTTTATTTTCGATTCGTGAAAATAAAAGTGACAGGCGCGAAATGAATGCAATGTTGCCAGGCTTGAGAATGAGATTCAAAAGTTCCTTTCCCAGATAGGCGATAAGGTGTTGTGATATTTGTAGAAAATCATTATCTATTTCTAGAATAATAGTTCGCAGCGGACTGAATCTCACGCCCATAATTATAATTATATCCCAAACCCTTTGATCGATAAGTAAAACCAGGGATGTTACGGAGCTTCGACTCCGACTCCGTTATGTCGGAACTTCCGATTATTATTACACCTTCAATATAATTCATTACACCTTAAATATCAATTCGATCTGTTTCTGGTGGAGCTTTGCACTATTAAGCAATAAAAACAATGAAAAGTTTAGTTATAAAACAAACTCTCAAATTGGCATCAACAAGTTACCTAAATTTAGGGAAACTATGGGCATTAAACATAGATTTATTACCTAGCATCATAGATTTATTACCTATTACCTAAAGATAGAGCCAAAGTGTAACCGCACATGCGACAGCTATATTCTTGAAATAATGCCAGGATAGGAATGCTTCCCCCATCTTAGAGGAAACAATTTCATAAAATATTTCTAATCTTTATACTTCACAAAATAAAACATTGTTATACAGGGTTATAAGGAAAGGATATACAAGCCGCAAATTGCTCATAGTAGGAAAAAGTCTAATATTAGGAAATTATCTACTAGTTTATTAATCTACTCATAATTATGAACATCTTTTATTAAATAGGAATCTTGCGATTGCGAAAATAATGTACCTTATCTTAGTTTTGGGTCAGCGGGAAATATGAAATAATCCAAGAAATAATTGGGTACAATCCTGGGGAAACATAATTCACAACCTGGCAGCTACAAATCGTAGACGGCTCACGTAGTAACTATTATTCCTAATCTGTGGTTTGCCCACCTTGGCACGGTTACAGCGACGGGGACAAAAAATGAAAGGTCTGTCTCTCTTTTTCAACCGTGTTTTGGCACTTGCCATCTTGCTCTTTTTTACAAAGTAGCTGTTATGGTTCTGTCTGTTAGTCTGAGTATATTACCTAAAGATAGAACCAAAGTGTAACCGCACATGCGACAGCTATATTCTTGAAATGATGCCAGGATAGGAATGGTTCCCCCATCTTAGAGGAAAAAATTTCATAAAATATTCCTAATCTTTTTACTTCACAAAATAAAACATTGTTATACAGGGTTATAAGGAAAGGATATACAAGCCGCAAATTGCTCATAGTAAGAAAAAGTCTAATAGTAGGAAAATAACTACTAGTATACTAATCTACTCTTAATTATGAACATCTTTTATTAAATAGGCAATCTTGCGATTGCGAAAATAATGTACCTTAACTTAGTTTTGGGTCAGCGGGAAATATGAAATAGTCCAATAAATTAATTATTTATTAATTTATTGGGTACAATCCTGGGGAAACATAATTCACAACCTGGCAGCTACAAATCGTAGACGGCTCACGTAGTAACTATTATTCCTAATCTGTGGTTTGCCCACCTTGGCACGGTTACAGCGACGTGGACAAAAAATGAAAGGTCTGTCTCTCTTTTTCAACCGTGTTTTGGCACATGCCATCTTGCTCTTTTTTACAAAGTAGCTACTATGGTTCTGTCTGTTAGTCTGAGCCTAGCATTAAATGCAAAAAGAGTTGACGTGAGACTTTGAAAAATATGTCAATGTCATAATGAGACGAGACGAATGAACATATTTTTGTTTTGTCTGTGCAAATAAAGATTAAACAAAATCTACTATCTGTGGACATCTGCCTGTCTAATTGTCTCATATAGTAGGTAGTACTGTATTATTTGGGAGGATGAAGTAATTTATTATTTCATGTGTGTGTCTCGGTCCCGGTCTGAGGCCGCGGCGAAACAATAAATCGTAAGCAAGTAGGTAGCGTAACTATAACGTTTACTATTAAATTTTTTATTACCATTTTTCGTTCCTCATAATTTGGTTTTGTGAATGTAAAACGATTTTCTTGCTAACCGAGTTCTGGCAACACTAACTTGTTTTATTTCAGTTCAGTTTTCAGTTCAGCGCAGGGACTATCAATAACATACCAGTGGATTTGAGTGGATATTTGTGCTATTTCTCTGTGGCGGTGCTTTTAATAAACCCTAACTTTTAATATTTGATACACAAAATCTGAACTACAGGAGCTACTAAACTTTTAAATGATGTACAGAAAAACGAAACAACTCATGTTTGCGCACCAAAGCACTGACTGAAAAGTGGACGTTGTCCACAAAAATCATAAATTATGAATCAAAACGATAACAGCGTCCTCAAAAATTGAGCAGCGAGGATCGGTCATGTCACGCAAGTCGATATTTCTGCTCGCAGCGGCGGTTGTGTTATTATATTTCTCAATAATACTGTTTATGTTGAGTCCATTCCACGGTACCCGAAATGTATACTACGGAGGCGCATACATGAATCATATGTTCATACGACAAGTTCCGATTGTAAACTGGTGTAAGGAGCTTCAGTTTCGGTCCCCACCGTCAGAAAATGTGGTTGCACTTGTGTCATACCCAGGCAGCGGGAATACTTGGCTAAGATATTTACTGCAACAAGTTACAGGTAAAATTTATAATATAAGACTAAATATTGATGCTGATTAGTTGTTTTTTTACATAATTTTTAATGCTCCAGACTAGTATTCCCCTGCTTAAAAAATAAAACTACAGAAAACTGTTAATTAAAGTCTTTTAATCAGATTTTGTTTCCAGGTGTATTAACAGGCTCGATTTACATGGACAATGGTCTCCGAGTGCACGGCTTCCCTGCCGAGTCGGTTACAGATGGCTCGGTGCTTGTTGTGAAGACACACCAGTACCCGCCTGAAGATGACAAGTTTCACTCCGCAGTGCTGCTCATTAGGCACCCTAGAGATGCAATATTAGTAAGTATCATACGCCAAACAAAGCCAGTCTATGCCGGTGAAAAGCTGGAAGACAAGCTAAAAAGCAAGCCAAAAAAATTCAAACTTCTTTTATGTTTTACTATGAAAACTAACGTGGTTTTGACGCGTCACATTTTAATGTGATCAAAACTAGTTGTAGTAAACAACTTAATTTTTACGTGAGTATTCCCGTGTTAATTATAACAAAATGCTTTTGTGTTGTTTATAATTTCAGTTCTGTTCCGCAGCGTGTGACCTAACATAACTCTTAGTATTTCAACTCACGCATGTACAAATACCCATGAAGCATGTTCCACTGGTAAATATTATTTTGCTCATCAATTTGCGCATCTGCCTGCTTCTGCTTCTTAATTTTTCTTTGCATCACTCAAAAACAATTCTAATAAATAATTTAATTAATCTACACCTATCTTAATTTAAAAAGGGGAAGGGAATGATTTGTATTTTAGTATGTTTGTAATGAATAAACAGTTAAATGCAAAAACTACTGGACCAAATTAAAAAAAATCTTTCCCCAATATAAAGCTACATTATTATTGCATTATTTATACATTATTATTGCATACCCGCACGAAGCCGGGGCAGGTTGCTAGTACAAGATATTTATATTTATATTTCAGTTCAGACAAACTGTGACCACTCTAAAACTAGGGTTCCTTGTACTAGGAAAACCATCCAAAAATGCAGTTGTGCTTATGAGTAATTTGATTGATTTCAGGCCGATTTTAACAGGTTGCACAAAGGGCATATTGGCACCGCTCCCAAATCGGCCTTCCTGAAGAAAACGCAAGATAAGAAGTCTGGTGAAGGTAAATGCAAGCATTAACCATTATTGACAAATGACTAATCTCTTATGATTAGAAGAGCCGGCTAATCAGTCTCACGAGCTAAAGCTACATGCAGTGTATAAATGTATAAGATAATACAAGCAGTTTGTTGGTTATTTAGTCTGTGACCTTAGCACACAGTCTCGCTTAGTTTGGAGGCCTCTAGTATGAACTATAGCTGTTAGGTATTGCATATTGTCCAAATAAATAGTTTTATATCTGTATTTTTGGTCATGCTTATCTAAAAATTCTGTTTCCCAGATTGGCCAAGCCATGTGAACACAGAGCTGCAATACTGGGAAGCACTGCACGATGTCTGGCTGACCACATTCCCGGGGCCCGTGCACATTGTCTTCTACGAGACTCTACTCAATGACACTCAGAAAACTCTAGAAGGAATATTGCAGTTTCTCAACTTTAATTTTACGGAGGTGAGTTATTTATAAGAATGATTTCATGACCAAATGAGTTAACATTAATAAAATAGATTGCATCATTGTTTAGCATGATGGCAGTCAAATGCAAGCCTATATTAGCATGATTTTATTGGGGTATTGTTTGCAAGAGTGCAATCAGAATATAAACAAGTTTCATTTGATATGTTTGGAAACATATTAAAAAAATAATGTTTCACACCCAATAGTCACTAGGATAATCTGTATCGAGGATGCCATGGAACACACACAAAGACTAGGACAACTAACACCCAAATCCAGAATAGATATTTAAGTTCATCATTCAAACATCCGGGAATCGAACCCAAACATGTGCAAATTTTTTTCCATTGATGGAGGGAAATATTCAACACGGCTGTTATGGGATGTAGCCGAGTAAGTGAGATTAAAATAAAACCTATTAGAACAACCCTGGCAGCCTCGATGCTTGACTGAGGGGCAGGAGCACACACCGACGTCCTCAGCACCGCGCTCCAACACAGATCTAACACTATCATATGCTAGACTCGATCATCTAACAATTAACAACACCCAACAAAAAAGCGTTATCGTTTTATGGTAGATACTCGTATACCAAAAACTCGTACGAAACGCTTTGATTCCTCTTTTTTTTTTACAACAAACTAGACATGCGTCTGACCACAATCTCACCTGGTGGGAAACGACGATGTGGTCGAAGATGTAGCACGCTTGCCTAGGAAATATCACTCTACACTCTACTATTCACTCTACTTTTAAATAACCCTGGGTTGAACATTCCACTTTTATTGAGCGAACCGCTAGGGTGTGGTACGACGCTCGGCCCGAGTGACTGTTTCCCAAAAGATATAATCTGGGCGTCTTCAAGTCGCGAGTGAATCGGTTTCTTCTAGGCAAGCGTGCTCCATCGTAGACCGCTTCGTTTGCTTAATACCATCAGGCGAGATGGCGGTCAAACGCAAGCCTATTAATGATTAAAAAATTAAAAAATTAATTCATATAATTCCAGGCTGACATAAAATGCGCAATGCACAACAAGGAAGGCATATACAGGCGTCGGAAAAAGCTCCAGGACTTCGACCCGTACACTCCAGAGATGTACACTACAATAGAAGAAGCCAGAAGTAGAGTGATCAAGATAGTCGCTGATTACCGGGTGAGGCCCAGGAAAAAGTACCAGACGCGAACAAAGTCTATAGAAGAATTGAGGGAAGAAGACAATCGGTAGTTTGTGGTGGAAACAATTGGGGACATAATCGAACGGGAAGAAGTAGCGGTGACTTCGGAGTACCGTGTGAAACTTATATTGGACTAGCTGCGCTGTTTCACCTGTTTCTATGCTGCAGTGGACCTAGCACGTGCCGTGGAGGGTTTGTCTTTTCTTCTTTTTTATCCGCGAGTTGATGTGACAAAGCTAGAATTTGGATATGTTTGTCACTTTCTCGCGGAATTAAAACGGGAGAAACACTTTCTCTTTTCCGCGTTCTAGCCCTCCAGGAACAGTCAATTTCCGGGATAAAAAGTAGCTTTTTAAATCCAGTTTGTATGCTATCTAAATTTAAAATTTCACTTAAACCCATTCACTAGCAGCGCCCTGAGATTTGTGAACATACATAAACATGCTTTTAAATAAATGTATGGGAAACTTTCTCATACATTACATACATTGTACATTTAATGAATAAAACCGCGAAACAAACTAGTAATCAAATCAATTAAAGACATACGAGAATGTCGAAGTGTGAAAAATAAACGTATCAATTGACATAAAATGTACCTCGGTTGTAAATTATGTAAGATATTTTTAACTATCACTAGCGTCGATTCTTTAGCTGTACCGCTGCGTAAACTAAATTTTTCATCCTCTTCTCGCATATTAAAATTGAGAGAGACATAATTTTGCCCTTGACAGGACTAAAAATGTCTGTTTCTTCTTTTTTAATTTGTGAGATAAAATTTATTAAAATTAAAAAGAAATTAGGATAAGACAATTTAAGCTGTCTGATAAGTTTATTTACTACAAAAGAATATATGCATCCATCACAGAATTTCGAGAATATATCTAAAAGAATATTACGCGGAAAGTATTTCTCTGGTTACCATAATACTCGTATCAAGAAAGAAAGGGCTCGAAGCCCGAAATATTCGAGCACCATCCCAACAATGAACTACAATTTGCTGTATCTGTTCCTCGTTAATATTTATCTGTTCTACGGATATTTTGTAACTATACTAAACACGAAAAGCAACAAAATTAAAAAAAATATTGGTGACCACGTTATCGAGGCGCTCATTAGTTGTTCAGTTTATTTTATCACTAGCTGTCCCGCGTTTTGCGGGACAAAGAGTAGCCTATGTTTTAATCCAGAGCATGAGCGACTTCATTCTAATTCATGTAATTCATGTAATTCTGTTCACAAACATACATTCTTTCACATTTACAATATTAGTAAGATACCTTTTTTATATTTACTATTTGAAAGTTTGAAAAGGACTGGACAGTGCTGGCCCAAGACCGGCAGTTATGGAAGAACTTGGGGGAGACCTTTGCCCAGCAGTGGGACATTACAGGTTAAATAAAAAAAAAAAACAAAAAAAAATTTAAAGTTGAAAAAATTAAAAGCGCCATCTAGTTTAATTCGCTTTGAACTAAAAGTATAGGTGGTTGGTAATTTGTCACCGACCAGCTATACACATACAGGGTTCTACGGAAAGCGTATGCTAAGCCGGAAATGGCTCGTGGTATGAACAAATTTTACTATCGAACCGACCCTGAAATCACAAAAAAAATATCAGCTCCAGACATTTTGTCGAGAGTCTTAATGAGTCTTTATGTCACTGACACTCGATAAAGTGTATGGAACTGCTGATATTTTTTTCTTGATTTCAGGGTTGGTCTTATAGAAGAAGTTGTTCATAACGACGAGCACTATGAGCCCTTTTCGGCTTAGCATAACCTTTTCTTATAGCCCTGTACATTTTTGTTATAATTAAACACGGGAATACTCACGTAAAAATTAAGTCGTCTACTACTTACGACTAGTTTCGGTCACATTCGGTGACCTTCATCAGGCGTGACTAGTCGTAGTAGACGACTTAATTTTTACGTGAGTAGGTATTCCCGTGTTTAATTATAACAAAAATGTGTGAAAACCACGTTAGTTTCCATAGTAAAGCCCTGTACATATGTATTAGTACACATAATTATTATACTATCACAAATCATTTTCTTCCCTCTAGAAAGTATGTCGTATCAGTATACTAGCTCAAATTGACGTACGTAAATATACAAACTTTTGTAAGTAAGTATAATATGTAGTTAAAAAAACAAAACTCAACAAAAAACATTTCAATACGTATTGTACTATTTTTTATGATCATACTTAACTTTTTATCAAATTAAATTTTTTTAGGATTTTTTTATTTGTTTGGTGTTTTGTACTTATTTTATTGTTTCAGCTGTAATTATCTAGTCATCGAACAGTCATTATCATCGAATATTGTAAAAAGATTTTATTTACAGAGTATTATTTGTTTTAGAACACAATATAAACACTACAATGCATATAATATTATAGAAATCTATTTATTTAGTCATAAGTATTTGTTCTCATGGCCTAAATGTACTTAGTTTTTTAAGTAACTTACATTGTATTAGCACTAGGTTATTCGGAAAGGCTATGCTTAGTTGAAAAATTATGTTTATATTATGTTAGAGCGATTTCAAAGTTGGTCTCATACATGCATTGTAAAGGTAATTCATAATTAATACAAACGTAAGTAATATGGGCCACTTTCGGCTTAGTATAAACTTTCCGAATAGACTTTAAAGTTTCCTAAAGCCTGCGCAGACGACAGACAACATAGTTTAATTCGCGAGCTCTTCTTTTTCACGCTATTACCATTTTTTTCTAACCTCGTCGGCCTAGTCTGTCGTCTGAACAGGCTTTAAGTTGTTCAAGTCATTTGTCAGTATTTACTCAGTTTTCATTCCATAAGTCAGTATTATTTACCGTCTAAACAAAATCAACGAACCCCAAAGTAAAAGTTCAAAATAGGCCTAATATTGCACGGGATTAAAATGTGCACCATAAAGTCATAACAAAGACAAGTTACTCGTAATGTGTTACAATGTACTTAAGCGCCGTCTCTACAGCATCAGCAACCATACAAGACTCATTAAAAAAAAACGACTATAAAAGGGACGGACTATTAAAGGGTTGTCCTTACCATCGGACAACGGTTGGCGCAGCACATTTCTGGCAGACCTTTGGGCTGTAACATATCACCGTTCGGTGAATCTCAAATTTAATAGAAGTTGAGATTCAGCCTTTTTGATTAGTTTAGCCAGATGTCGTTTCTTACCGACGACCGCTTGTAAGAAGCTGTATTACTAGGTATATTTAAAGTTGGAGGCCGGATGTGTAACGGCCGATCCCAATAAGCGATCTTTTTGTATTGAAGTTTTCTTCTAAAGCTGCTTAAACACAATCTGTATACAAAACAAACAGCTGGGATGTTGATTGAGAAGTGTTGTGCGCGCTGATTTATTATCTATTGTTAGGTTAGTTATAAGTATAAATACTTCCTGTCCAGGCTAGTGCCAAAGAGTATCATCAATTAATTATTTATGTATCATTATGTGTAGTTATGATAAACAAAGAAACCGTCAGTGTCAGTGCAGCGTGCAGCCCACTAACTAGCACAGCACAGACGATGGACGTTTAGTCAGATTACGGGACTTGTAGCGCTCACCATCATACATGGAAGACTTGTCTTACTCGGTTACTCGTAAACATTGCTTAAAGTTAGTCACTGTTTAATGCTCTGGCAACTTTCACGTGTGAAAACAAGACGGAGAATTTTAAGTCTTGATTAAGTTTAAGCAGGTATTTATTTTATTTACATTCAAAAACAAAAACTTTATAAGGCCTTCATTAGATCGTTTTGGTTCAGTTTTTTCGTGAACTTTTTGTACCTACGCCAAGTCCTTCAGACTGGCCAACTGGACCGCACGGTGACGTACAAATTTAGTTTGTATCAGAATGTCTAGTGAATTTGTAACTAGTAGCATTTATTTAATTAACTTAAGCCCCAATTAGTGAAGTTGTATTACCTCATTTGTCAAAATAAAACAATGCTCAAATGAAGTGGTTTTGTTTTTCGGTGCATCCACGCCAGCTTTTGCGTACTTGATAAAAGTATCTCAGTATTTCTGTGATAAAAGTAACACTGCGAGAAGCACACGGTGGGACACTTTTATTTATAGTATTGCCGTGGGCGACGCACGTTACTATGGTATTTGTGAAAAGGTCCCTATAACTACTAACATTGTATCTACTTCGAGCGGTTTTTGCAACGTGTTAGTTATCAACATATAAGTATGATAGCAATTATCGTAGAAGCTGGTCACTGATTATCTACTCAGTGAATGCTATAATGGCCACGACAGAAAACGGATTTTCAATCGGCAGAAACTTCTGCTCTCACGGTTACGCAGATTTTTCCTATTAGCTAACTAAAAATTACCCTGAGGTAGCTATGAGGTAGGAATAAAATGGCAAGATTCATAAAACTAAATAATGCTTTATTTCACATCGTGTCATTCATTGGTCACAAACAAGTCTCGCACTTGGCAATAGAACTCACGCGCTTCCGAACACTCAGACAAATATAAAATATATGCAGTTAACAACAATCCCTCTGGTTACGAATAACTTACATTCTTTTATATATATAAGCAGATTTATTGGCATGAGGACGAGACTCCGCTGTAAGGCCGCGTTTTCGACTTCAGGCAGCGAGGTGATGACAAGCGGCAGCCTAATTCAACAACGTCCATACAAATAAAGTGTATCGAACACAGATTATTTCCTATAGATATTACACTCGATGGACAAAGCGCGTCACGTATCGGTCAAAATACAAGAACAATTCACTCTTATCGGTTTATTTCTAGGCGGCTAGGAGTAACAAAGCGTTTTCACTAGTAATCAGAGTGATCTCTAAACTAATAAAAAACGTTTTGTCTCAGTCCCCACAGGCCGGGTCTTCCAACTTTAGTGCGATTTTCCCGAACAAAGATCTTGAAATACGATTTCTACAGGAGATTTTCTGTGGTATTGGATCACCGGCCGCCCCGCTGTCCATCGGAGTCGAAAACGTGACCCAAATATTAGGATTATTGTTAGGAATAAATAGTTTAGTAAATACGAAGCTACCTGTCTCGCGGCCGAGACCCGCCTCGGCGCCAACAACTAGTACTCGAAGCGGTTAACTGTACATTAGTTACGCGGGCGTTCCTCTTAGATATTTTATTTCACTACATTTTTCGTTAACAATTCGCAAAAATCAACGAGAGTACGCCCGAGGGCGTCTAAAATAAATCAGCTGTAAAATTTAACTTCTAACAACGCGTTAAACTCTTAATTATACAAAATTATCATCAATATCACAAATAAAATACAGAACATGACGCCCTTTACACTACACGAGGCCTAGCGTCCACTAGCAGAACCGGGAATGTGCGGGTAGAACGAGATTTTTTCCTCTGGACCATTTCGCAAGCCATTCGTCAATTAAACAGTACATCTAAGTGCAAATCCGTAAAATTAAATATAGGTTTTCTGCTCTTTTCTTATCAATAATATCTATTTTAACTTTTGTGTAAAAATATGAGCGATATCTTCCCATTTTAATATAGTGAACGGTAGGCCAAATGTAAAATTTAGTCTGTAATGTATGAACGTAAATAAAGCTATGGATTTCGCGCCCACTGGACGTCCCATAACCGAAAGCTTCAGTCGAACACCCAAACACGTTATAGTAAATCGAAATGTATCTTATACATTTCAAAACTATTGGAAAGATGTCGAATGTACAAAATTAAGTCTTATTACAAAGTCCTCAGATTCGTGAATCCACTGACAACGCTCGCATGTCAGCAGCACGACCGAGTGTGAAACAAAACTACTGTACAAAAAATAATAGTAATAAAGAACAAAAGAAACACTATCATACAAAGTTATAAAGAAATAATAAAAACAAGTTTATACAATAGTCTCACGTGTCTGTATACATTATTTCATTAGGGCCCAGTTTTACAACCATCAGTTAGTTTCAACGACTCCAGACCAGATAGTTTCATCTCTGTATTAGTTAATCATCGTGAAGAATTAGCTTTAAAGTTGTCGGATCTTCCCACCAGACCTCATTCGGGGCAGAATTTCATAACATAATTTCATTTAGGTTACCTCTAAACTTAACATCTTAGCCACGAATGATTCTCTCTTTCTATTAGTTACCAAAGGGACTTATTGAAAAGATCCGACTGCAAATAGATATAAGACAGAACCATGAAACGAAATAAATATTAGGTACTTTAAAAATCAGCCTTCGTTAAATATTTATTTAAAAATTTCCTACCATTCCCTATCTACCGACACCTCGACACCTCACCGGCCCTCCGGAACCACAAACCACGAAAGACTAGAAACACCACGTTCCAGATTTAATACCTTGTTTTCAGAACTTAACGGTTCAATTAGGAATAGTAGAATTTGATCTCGCGAAGGCGCAGGTTGGTCTCAGTTTACTTGGTTGGGAGTATAAACAACACACATTGTTGTTTTTAAAAATACAAATGCACAATGCAATAATGTGCGACACAGATAATCCACAGGACGATAATGTACGACACAATATTGCACACCAGACCGCTGTCGTGAGAAAACTTCAGTAAAAGTTCGTCTCAAAGTCAATGTTAGATATTAACAACCATATTTAGAGTAATGGTATAAAACTGGAACGTAGCAATCGCAATTATACATCAGGTCTATATGTATACCATATAAAACTTCATATCCAATGCCGCAGAGTCCATAATCACTCAACGTAATCGTTAGACGAGACATAAATTATGTGAAATTCCATCAGACATACTTAGTGATATAGTAAAAAGTATTTCACGTTTTATGTATGACTAGTTTTATAGGATAAATGTTGAGACCACTATTTTATAAAAAAAAAAACAGAATATTGGTTTAGAATAAGAAAGAAAGCTAGATATAAAATCTCTAACCCAAGACAGTTGGAAAACAGATTCAAGCAACCGAAAACGAACTCAGCGCTCAACTTTATCTATAAATTTTAAGACATTACACAGGTTAGTATAAAATAGCTTTAAAAGGTTTGTTAATGGTCTCAACAGTTAAACCAACTTTAGGTAAAGACGAACATTCCATCCACAACACGATTTCAACCGTCGAGTCCTGAGAACATAGTCCAAGTTTCCGTGACACTGCTCACAGGTATGAATCCTACACCTAGTCTATAGTAACTATTGTTAAGGCCTCTGACACAGCAATACTTTCATAATTATATAATCATATAAGTGTGATTAGACCAGTACAAAATTGTCTAAATTTACAAAAAATGCTAGACAACCAAGGCAACATTTTAAACAATTACTATAACAGTAACAACAATTTTTGTCAATGATAGTTTGAAAACGTAACGTAAAGTAGCTACTGAAATAAAACAAATATATCAAATATTAATCCAAATAGAAAAACACATACATAGGTACATATTTAGGAAACACTTATCAGTGACCATGCACTTTGTAATTTAATTTTAATTTGATATAAATTTAATACAACTATGTTCAATATATTCGTTTTAAATTAATATTGCTTTACATAAGTTTATACTTAATTTATTTCAATTATTTTATGTAACTTTCTCTATTCTTAAATTTGATACAAGGCGATTGTTACGTTCTATTATAAAGTATGGACCATGGACCACACATTCCATACAACATTTTTATTTACAAATACATGTACTATTTTACTGCGTTGTGTTATCACTTTGTACCAAATTTTGTTATGAAGCAGTGTCACAGAAACCTTAGGTATATAGCGTAGAAATGTCTACGAAACAGATAAATTACATTTAAAACTGCAATAGAGCGCACATGATTGGTTTCATTATTTGTACCGATAGTGAATATACTAGATTTTACTACCATTAACTATAGCAGTATTTTTAAATTCACGTAAATTCTCTTTTGGTAGCAAACAAAACATAAGTTCTGGCATGACTGGTAAACCAATCGATTTACGGTCAACCTAAGTTATAATATTTCTCCCACAGAGTAAGAACAGAGATAATTGCAAAGATTATTACAACAGCGTTAGCATAGGTACGCTGGGGCGAGGAAAGCGCCACTCAACCTTTTGTGATTGTTGTAAAAACAAGCGCATTAAATATGCATAACACGTAAAATGTGCCGCCACCCTGTGTAGAATATTTCAGTATACCACAAGAGATAATGCATTTTGTCGCTGTTTTAAGTAGCTCATGCCTCTGTCCTTACTCTGTAATTTCTCTACAGTTTTTCGAGGTAACACGGTCCATTTCGTATCATTAATAAACTGTTATAGACATTTACAATAAAACATGTGCCCGAATCACCGGCAACAGGATTCTGAACCCTTGAAATATTATCATCACGATCTAGCACGAATTCGGAGTTACCGATCATTTTGTACATAGGTTCTTTTATGCTAACGTAAAATCTATCAGTTTTAACGACTATGTTGGTGAACTTTGCTAAATCCAACGTCGTGACATTTTCCACTTTTTGGACATCGTTTAACTCGGGAAGACTACGTTGGACCACGTCTCCGACGCGTCCTACAGTTTTAAATCTAAACCGGACTCGATAGTCGAACGTGCTGAGGGCCGCGTGCACTCGACAGTTTACTTTCGGCGAAAGTTCACGAACGATTTCTGCAGCGTCTCGAGTCACTAGAGCGGTCTGAAAGTCTACAGTTTGCGGGTGCATGGAAGTATCTGTGGGTGGGCAGGCCGTCACCGGAGCGGCTGCGGACGTGACTCGCGGGGCTCTCGGGGGGGTCGTGGCGGGGTGTGGGGGGACGGCGCCGGGCGGGGGCGGGGGGGCCGGGGGGCGTCACCGCTGCGCGCGGCACCGCCGGCACACGCGCACGGCGCCGCACGAGCCCCACGGGCTCATCTCAGAGCACGACCCGCAGAATATTCCTCCGCATCGTCTGTTACATAGAGAAATACATTTAATTAGACAAATTCTAAAAGCTGTCTGATAGACAACAAAAGGCCTAAAAGATGGTAGCATGGTACTTGGGCCCAGTAAACTTTACACAAAAAAAGGATCTTTGAAAATTTGTCGTTTAGATTAATCAAATTAAGCGGGGCAAGGGGGTCGCGTACGAACTCACCCATCAGCTATTGGAAAATAAAATAAAGTTTACACTGTTATACATTATGTGTGTTATGCAAAGTTAAACCTCTCCCCCGCATTAGTGATGTCCCGTTGACGTCACTGAATGCGATCGATCGATTCGTGTCAATTTGTCGAGATGTGTGGTGTAGTGTATTGTGTAGTGCAGCGTGATGAAGACGTCATCCGCGTCGGATCCGACTACGGCGACCCGGGCCGGCTCCTGGCGCGTGCTGGTTGTGGCCGGCAGGTCCAAACCTTCGTCTCGAGCGAGTTTAGTGCAGGCAGGTAAGGTCGCAGGCCGGCAGCAGAGTGCGGTGTGCTCGGTCGTACCTACAGTGGTGGCGGCGGCGCGCGAGCCAGAAGTGGTGGTGGCAGTGCTGGCAGCGCGGCGCGGCGCTGTCGGGCAGCCACACCACGCCGCGCGCCTCCTCGCCCACCTCCACCTCGGACGCGCTGCCGCTGCTGCTGCTGCCCGACCGCGCGCTGCTGCCGCTCGAACACTTCTGATGAGCAACACGACACGCACGGTCAGCAAAACGAGCAATACGAGGGAAGCGAGCTGCGACCTCGGGGCAGCACGGGACGCAGCCGCAGCGCCGAGCCAGCCTCGCTCGGTTGACGGGCACAGGTGAGGTGTTGCGTTCCAAGCTGGGGCTTTGTTGAGGTGTATTGTTTCTAGGACAGGTGGAGTTGAGGTGTTGTGTTCCAAGTTGAGGTGTCGTGTCTCTAGTTCACCTGTGTATTGTTCCTAGTGTCGGCGGGCGCGGGGGAGGGCGCGGGCGGCGCGGGGGAGGACAGGCGGAGCGCCTCGCGAGCCTCGCGCAGCTGCCCGCTTAGTTCTTCTACCACTTTCTGGAACAATATGGCACGTGAAATTGAGGATGGTGTTGTGGTAGAGGTGATGTTGATGGAGTGTTTTATTATGTGGTGGAGGTAAGTGTTTGGATAGATAGTAGAAGTATTCAGCTGTTAGAGCCTATATAATGGGAGCTTTAAAGAATAAAAAATTAAATAATACAAAAAAATAAAAACAAAAAGAAGGAAAACGTTCAACTACATATTTTGATGATAATCTTAAAAAAATGTTATGCCTACCCAATTACTAGTTAATTTAAACTTAATGGCGGATGTGAAGTGCTTAAAGCGCGGCTTGAGGTGCGCAACTCTCGGCCAAGTAGTCAGTGACGGTCACGCACACCTATTCGCTCCACTGCACCTCGTGCCTAACTTCACAGTCGTCAGTATGGTAGCACTGAGCACTGACCCGCTGGTAGAGTATGATCTGGTGCAGCCGGGCCTGCAGCGGGTCGGGCGCGGGCGGGAGGCCGTCGGGCGGGTCGCGCGCGCCGCCCGCCGCGCCGCACACGCAGCGCCCCCCGGCCCCCGCGCCCGCGCCCCCCGCGCCCGCGCCGCACACGCAGCGCCCGCGGGCCCCCGGCCCCCTGGCCCCCGCGCCCGCGCCCCCCGCGCCCTCGCCGCACACGCCGCACCAGCACGTAGACGCGCTGCCCGACGAGCCGGACGTCTCGATGCCGCCTGCGGGGAGACAACAGTTAAATGAAGTGCTAAATGAGAAAATAATAGTTCAAAACTCGTGGGTAACGTACGCAGACCGGGAGTCATACTGTGAATTCTTAGTACGACCTTGAACTAAACCGCGTCGACTTTTGTCTCGCTCTGTTAGGTAGAAACGCACAATGCACCACTTTGCAGGATGCTAGTGCGGGATCTATCGCCCTCATCCTATCCTTACAGAACGATGGTTGTTAATGGTCTAGAACTAGATTAACAAAAAGGTTATTTTTTATCCCGGAAAACGTAGGTGAAACCGTGGGGCGCGGCTAGTTCCTAAGATCAAAGAAAAAGGGTCGGTATCCATAGGCGACGGTGATCTACCGGTCTGCCACCTATAGCATAAAAAGGTTAAGAACAGAGGTCGCAAGCTAGGCTAGGTAGTAAGAGAGTACTGACTGGTGGCGGAGAGGCGGCGCTCGCAGCGGCAGCGGCAGCAGGGCGCGCGGCGCGGCGAGGCGGGGCACAGCGTGAGCTGCGAGCCGCGCGCGCGGGCCCCCCGGCGCGGCGCGCGCGGCGAGCCCTCGCTCTCCGAGCTCAGGCTGCTCGACGCGGGCCCACCTGCAACACGACCGACCACCGACCACGCACCGCGCCGCTTACCGACTCGACTCGACTCGACCCGCCCGGACGCGCACGGTAAATGCGGCTACCGCGATTAATAATAGGTTGGGGAAAAAGTTCCTTCGCATTTTTTAAGAAAATTCGAAACATTTTTTAATATAGTTTAGTATTTACATTTAACTAAAGTATGTAGGTACCTTTTTGTTCGATAACTTTTTGCCATCTTGTAGGTAGGGACATGATCCCATTGCTATAGAAATTTTGGGACTTCTGATCAAAATACCGCGACAAGTGGTTTTGGCAGTCCTATCGTGATGTTAACCTGACACTGCCTAAAGAATTCTGAAGAGACCGAAACAGGTGGAAATCTGAAGGTGCAAGGTCAGGACAACACGGCGGATGCATTAACACCTCCCAGCCAAACTTTTTTTTTTTTTTTTGCTGAGTGGCTAAAGATGTGTGAGGTCTAGCGTTATCATGATGAAAAACCACACCCCTTCTGTTGATTAATTCCGGCCGCTTTCTCTCAACTTCTTGCATTAATCTCATCAGTTGTTCGCAGTAGAGTTCAGTATCGATGGTCCTGCCTGGTGGTAACAGCTCATAATGAATAATGCCCTTCCAATTCCACCACACACACAGCATCACCTTGTTGCGAGTTAACCCAGGTTTCGCCACAGTCTGTGAAGCCCGACCAGCCTTTGACCACGACCTTTTTCGCACGTTCTTGTCGTACGTGATCCACTTTTCATCACCAGTTATCAGCTTCTTCAAAAATGGTTCGGTTTCATTACGTCGTAATAAAGAATCACAAATGAGTACACGGCTCATTAGGTTTCTTTCAGTGAGCTCGTGAGGTACCCAAATATCGAGATTTTTTGTGTACCCAGTTTTTTTCAAATGCGCCAAAACTGTTTTGTGGTCAATTCCCAGTTCTTCTGCTACGTCGTAACTACTGATATGCCGATCTTGCTTCACTTTTCCAAAAATGGCATCCATTTTATCCGTAATAGAGCGACCAGAGCGACGTGCATCTTTGACATCAAAATTTCCGGAATGAAAACGCTTAAACCAAATTTGTGCTACTCTCACAGACACTGCACTAGGTCCATAAACATCGCAATTTTTTTTCGCGGCTTGCGTTGTCTTTTTAACTTTTTTGTAGTAAAAATTTAAAATGTATCGAATTTCTTCATTAGATTCACTCGTCTTGACAGTAAGAAAAACAAATGAAAATCACACATTTTCCTAATTTGAATTTGGAATTATGTTCTTTAAAATTTAAACTTTCAATGATACCAAAACCAGCCAGATACAAATAGTATAACAAAAGATATTTTATTACAAGTTCATACATACTATAATGCGAAAAGACTTTTTCCCCGACCTAATATATACGATGGGGGTGCGTCGCCGCCGGTTTTACCGCGGCGCGAGAGTTCCATGCCGGAGGTCCGCATCTCTCGGAGAGCGGTAGACTTCCTTAAAACCCTATATAGTGAAAAACCGAGCTAAACATCTCGATCGAATCGGTATCGCTTTCGCATTGATTAATACCTCGACATGCTCCGGTCGTCTAGCCTAGCTCCAAATTTACCTTCAGTCATTTTAAAAACTTGAAGTCTAGGAGGCCAAATGAATGTTACTCACCGTTGAGATCGACTTCCAAAAATTTTGTCGCGACATCGTCGATTCCGTTCACTGTCCCGTTCGCTCCGTTGATACCGTTCACTCTTCTGCTTAGTTCGTTCACGTCATTCGACAGTACGTTGTGATTGGCTATATCTCCTTCCGTGCTGTTGTGGTTGTCCGATGGCGAGCTCTCGTGCGAGTTTATTCTCGAGTTGGGCATCGAGTTCGGTAACGAGTTGTCGAGTCGGTTGGGCGTGTCTGCGATGTCGAACCCGGTGGACGACTGGTTGGACGACTCGGAGATCGACCGCCAAGTTATGCTGATATTCCGGGTGCGGCCCACTTCGCGGGCGGCCTGTGGATTAACATAATATTGAATTTAATTTTCCTCTTTTTATGTTACTGTTAAACGATTTCGAAAATTAAAAGTACACCATTCAGTCTTTACAGGGTTAAATGTATGGAGCAGCTGATTTTTTCTCACGAATTTTGGGATGGTCCATAGTAAAACTTGTTCAAAATGATGAGTACAATGAGAACCTAGAATATTTTAATTGTCTAACCAGTCAACCCGTATATGAGAATTTTCTATCATGCATGACACCCATCACAAAAACCACAAACTACTAAACTATCTCACCTCTTCCATCGCAATAACATCCGTGTACGTATCACACACAAACACAGGCGGTTCCTCCGGCGTGTCCACATCCGTTCTCAGTCCGTTCACACTTGCTCCAGGTAAGTCAGCACGCAACTCCGCACGCAACTCTGCACGCAACTCTGCACGCAACTCCGCACGCAAGTCCATCGCCGGCGGCGCGATGTCGACGATCTGGCTGACGTCGAGTAGAGGCGCGTCGGCGTCGGTGGTGTCTGTCGCGTCGGTGGGAGGGCAGAGCTCGCGTTCCAACGAGGACGAGCCCGATGTTAGGTCGCGGCGGGGGGTCTCGAAATGGTCGGGATGGAGCCCGTCAACCTGTATGGAAAACCAACGTCTTAGAAACTTCTTAAAACTGTCGGTGTTTTGTAGAAAGGGCGAATACGCCAACCTAAACGAGAACCAATTTTCAAAGGAGACATTTTTAAGTTTTTAGCATACTATCATGAAAGGCAACCGGAAAAAGAAAAGGCTGTTTGAAAAAGATCACCGAATGTGATCGAAACTATACATGTAATTACTTACTATATGGAGCGGCACTCTCGCCGCGACTCACACTACTACCTCCCTCTCACTCTCGCAGCCCCGTCTCGCTCTCACCTGGTCTCTAGCCGGCCCCGGCTCCGCGGGCAGCCCCGGCAGCTCGTCCACGCAGCTGTCCGTGAGCGCGGAGCGGCACTCTCGCCGCGACTCACACTCGGGTACTATCATCGATAGCTTCCTGTCGACAAAAAATGCCAATATTTGTTTTTACATTTCACTAAACCTACTCGTATTTGCTGCAACGGCATACATACCTACATCGCAATACCATATACGCCACAGTAAAAAAACCTATAAAAAGTAATTAACCCAAAATTACGATACTAGATTGTACAACGAGTGCATAAAACAAGCCCTTTTATCCGAGAGGTTTAGCTAGCCCGAGCCGAAGGCGAGGGCGGATATAAAGTCGAGGATAAAATGGGTTTTATGCCCGAGTTAACTTGACTTTTCACATCGATTGCGAGGAAATAAATTAAAATGAAATAAAAATAAAATTTATCTAAATAAAAAGAAATATACATAATACTAGCTGACACGACAGACGTTGTCCTGTCTTAACGATGACTATTTAATTCGAATTGGTAAAAAAGCCATTGCGTCAATTCTATGTCAAATGTCAAAAGTTACATTAAAAAAGTTTACATTGTCCAAAGCGCTAAAATATTTTTAAATTTTCTAATTTTTCATGTTTTTTTTACTATAAATTGAGATGTGAGCTATCCTATCTCCTAAGTTAGATCGAACTGCACACGGTGTGCAAATTTGATTGAAATCGGTTAAGTAGTTTAGGAGTCTATAGCGGACAAACAACGTGACACGTAATTTATATATATTAAGAAGATAATAATTAAGTGATAATAATGAATTTAAAAAAATCTAATAAATATAAAAAAAATGTTTTATAATAAATTTTATAATAAATTAAATTTTAATTAACTTAATTATTAAAACTTTAAAAAAATACATTTAATTAAAAATATAATATCTCCAAAATAATTTGAATTAAATTAAACATGAAGAATTTTAAATTAATTGATTAAATAGTAAATTAAATCATTTTTTAGATTGAAATAAAAAAATTAATTTAAATAAAATTTTAAATTTTTAAATAGGTATTTAAAATTTTAAAAAAATCAATTCATATTGATATGAAAAAAATAATAAACTAATTTATAATTTTTTTTATTTAATTTATAATATTTTTTATTATTTATTTTTACGTTAATATTATTTTTTTATATTTCAATTTTAATCATATTAAAATTACAAAATTCCTTCTGCTTTGGTATTTTTATTTATTTTAATTTTATAATTTATTACTTAATATTTTTTCTATGCGTGATTTTTAATTTTCGAAAATGATTTTTGATTCTGTTATAAACCCCAATATTTCTAAATACTATGATCACGTAAGATCATGTAAGAAGTTTCCTCGTGTTTTTAATTAAAAGAAGAATAAAAGCAATTTACTAACTTTTCTTCTTTTTAGAATCCTTTTTTTTTATTATTATTTAAATAAGCTAGAATTATTCGTAAAAACCGCAGTAATCTCTTAGATATAAAAATTAATCGCTGTTCGTTAGTCTCGCTAAAACTCGAGAATGGCTGGACCGATTTGAATATTTATTTTTTTGTTTTGTTTGCTCTAATACAGGGAAGGTTTAAAAGTAAAAAATAATAGTTAAAAAAAAACTAAAAAAACACGCTTTTTATAAAAACCCGAACTAAAAAAATAGAAAATAAAATTTTATAAATTTAAATTAAGAATAGGGTTGAAAATTTCAATAAATATAAATTAATAATAGTGTAAATAAATAAATATATGTATTTTATTTTTAAAAAGCGTGGGGTGCATGGGTCAATAGATATTATATATTTTGTAGATACATTTTGTATTGACAGACATGAGTAGAGTGATTAGCATTTTGATAATATCTTAGAAAGCACCCCACGCTTTTTTAAAAATAAAATACATATATTTATTTATTTACACTATTATTAATTTATATTTATTGAAATTTTCAACCCTATTCTTAATTTAAATTTATAAAATTTTATTTTCTATTTTTTTAGTTCGGGTTTTTATAAAAAGCGTGTTTTTTTAGTTTTTTTTTAACTATTATTTATTTTTCGCTTTTTAGTTCGATTTGCTAACTATTAACCATTATTAATATGTACAAATGTGTTGGTGTTATCCGATTTTGGCCGTCTGCTCAAGCAAATTAAAAATAAAATTGATGCGTAACAAAAAATATTGAGCAAAAAGATTTGTAGCCGCGTGGTTTCGATCCTCAGACCTCATTAAATAAAATTGATGCGTAACTAAAAAATATTGAGCAAAAAGATTTCAAGCGCGTGGTTTCGATCCAGGGACCTCTGGGTTATGAGCCCAGCACGCTTCCACTGCGCCACTCTGTTCTCTGACACGAATGACGAAATTACCATTTGTAAGTTAAACGGTATTAAAAGTTAAAGAAACTTTATAGAAAAAGCGTGTTAAACAAATTAATAGTTAAAAAAACTAAAAAACACGATTTGTTTAGTGTATTGTCATCGGTCCTCGATATATCTACAAAGTTTGAAAGAAATCTGACCGTTTAAAGTGGGTCAAAAACGCGCTCAAAGGAGTCGGTTACATACAAACAAACATACAAACATACAAACATACAGGTGAAGCTAATAAAAGCGTGTTAAAAAAAACAGCGAGTGAAACCGCTGGGCGTAGCTGGTACACTATAAACTGTTAGGTATGTTCATACACCAACCTTGAAGAGTTTTGGTTTGAAGTACGCGATAAAGTTTGCTCGCGACGCCGCTAGATGGCGCTAGTAGAAAAGTTAGCTCGCGCAAACGTTATGTTCGCGAGAAACCGGTGTGTAATCGTGGCGATGTTATTACGGTGTTAATTCAGTAACCAAATTTTATCCAAGTTTGGTAGTTTTTGAAAAGTATGTTCAATGTTTACATTGGACAGCTTCGTAACTCAAATTGAGATTTTGGATTTTTTCTCCACAGGTGAAAAATTCCAAATGCATACAAACAAATAAAAATGGTTTATGAGTAACTACAAAATGTATTTACGCATAAACCATTCATATTGATTTGATTTAATCTAGTCAATTTACGAGGGTACAGTAATTCCCACTCAGCTGAAAATTGGTAAGATTGTTTAAAACACCATCAAAAATGAAACCTAAAAAGTCCTCATCGATCCGATACGTGCAAAAATCTTTACTCTGGGTAGAAGGTCACCAAAACGGGTTTTTCGCGATTTTCTCAAAAATGGTTCGAGCTACGAGGAAACTGTTCAAGACAAGTATGTTTTCCATAACATTTGCTACAGTATTGCTTTGAAGTGCATGTTGATGAGACTTATGGTTTTCGAGATATGCTAATATTAATTTCAGACCAGGCCAAAAAATTGTCAATTTTTCTTAAGAGGCCTTGATCAGCAGTAGATTAAATCACAAGTTTGACAATGAGTTTTCCCGAAGTTTTCAACATCGCTAAATCCGACAATCTCAAGAAATACTTTGAAAAATGACTCCTTGTGGCTCAAATCGGATAAATGATGATGATGGCTGACGGAAAATTTAACATCTCGGAAACGGTAAGAGAGAGGGGTACACCTGACTTTTGAATTGTAGATCAAGTATGGATCTTTTTGGAGAAATAATAAAAAAAGATAGCCGTCATACAAAAAAGTATGACAGTCATACAAATAAACAAAAAAAAAAGGAAATGCTCTTAGCTGTGGAACCGCTGTAGATGGATGGAGTGTGCTTGAAGAAATAATATAGAAGTTAATAAGGACAATCGAGATTCAGAAACAAAAATGGATGGCGGATTTCATATTTCCGTCAAATTTCAATGGATCCGATTCAATAGTCACCGAGTGACAAAACCCTAAAATAAATAAAGCTTGTTTAAAAATATGTTGTTAATTTTACAAGCTTTAATTTATTTTCACTTCTCATGGTCGTAAAGTCCTACTTTACGTTCTGTGTAGGCGGACTAAAGCGGCTTTTTATGCTCTCGCGTTTAAAAGCTACTTGTTCTGAGGTAAAAAAGAAGATTCTTGTTTTTATATTGTTCTTTCATGTAAGTTTCTTCGAGTCTTCATTAATTTTCATTAAAATTGAATTAGAATCTAAAATTTGGCTTTGAATTTTAATGTTCTTTAATTCTATTTATGTGTATTATGTTTTGTTGAATAATTATAATTTACTTTCCTCGCAATCGAAGTGAAAAGTCGAGTACGACACGGGCATAAAACTCATTTTATCCTCGACTTTATAAACGTCTCGTATAAAATAGCTTGTTTCATGCCTCCGTTGTACAATCTACTTATTAGTGTGCCCAGTTTGTTTTTTGTGCGGGTCAAATCTGACAAAAAAAAACTCTGATGACAATGCAATAAATGCTAGTTTATAATATTTTTTTAGATACAGGGTTTTAAGGAAAAGGCGAAAAATTTCAGCTGTATGTTCAATACAGTCATTTTTGCCGAGTATCATTGACATTTTTCTATGGAACAGCTGATTTTTTTGCGAATTCTGGATTGGTGCCATAGTAAAAGTTGTTCATAATGATAAGTACCATGGGCCTAGTTCGGCTCGGCTCTTTCTTCGTAACCCTGCGCTACTGTTGTCCGTACTCACATGACGTCGGGCGCTATGCTCGGGTCGCTGCAGCGGCGCTGCGCTGTTCTCTTCTCTCCTTCGCTCAGCAAGTTGTCGCAGGACCTCGTTTTCGTCATCAGAACTGTAATAGGTAACATCTTCAGTTTAGATGCTATGTTTCATAGCTGCATAGTATGGCAAATATTTAATTTTAGATGAAATTATTTGATTTTGAAAATATAGTATTGGTAAGAAAATAATGAAATAAATTATTCGATTTCATTTGAAATAAAATTAATATTTTGACCGTCAAAGTCATTTATATTTTTTACAAACTTTAATGAGCCTCGTGAGCCAACAACGTCTATAGTACGTTAATATGTTAAAAGCACCTTTAGCCCAATTAACGAGGAGATTTTTTCTATGGGGACCCCGACATAAATTCCTCTATCGCTGATACTTTGACTGGACTGAACAATTTTCCACGAAACCCTAACTTCCGAATAAAAAGGCTTTGGATAATTTGTCAACAGAAATCTATACACATAACTTTATCACCCTGCAAAGTTTCAGTGACAGAGGAATTTACGTTGGAGTCAAACGCCCCATTGATTGGACTACTAATCAAAATCTTAAGTGATTTACTGGATTTTTTCAGGTAAACCTAAAGATAAATAATGGAGCACTTTACGTGTGACATAATTTATGAATGGCCCCTAGTTAGTGTTACAGGAGGTACGAGTATGTATGCGTGAGTTACCCGCGGCGTTCCCGTGCGCGGGCGGCGGCGGCGGCGGCGGCGGCGGCGGCGCGCGGGGCTCGTCGGGCTCCGCGCCGCGCTCGGCGCCGAACGCGGCGCGCCACACCGCCGTGCCGCGCGCGCTGCACTCCGGCCACAGCACCTGCGGGCGGGAGCGGGGACGGGCATGTAGCCGTGTAGCCGTGTAGCCGTGTAGCCGCGTGTGTGACCACGCGACTAGTGTTGCCATCCGAATATCTATATATATAAAAATTAAACCCGTTTTCCTTGGTCACGGCATCACGCGTGAACGGCTGGACCGATTTCACTAATTCTTTTTTTGTTGTGTTATTTACTGTCAAGAGAAGGTTCTTATGAAATAAAAAATTAAAGAAGTTGACCGGAACATTAGAAAATTGAGACTATTCAAATTCAATTTTCATAGTTAAGACAGGGCAACGTCTGTCGGGTCGGCTAGTTCTTTATAATTCTAAATCGATATTTTAAGACATACAGTCCATAATATACAACATAGCAATAACAATACAAGATGATAAAAAAATATTTTTGTTTAAATTTTTTTTTTTGATAATTAAATTATCAAGAAAAACACCATTATTATCTTTCGCAATAAAATATTTTTTGGTCGATGATAATACATAAGTATCACACGTGCACTGCCCTGCACACGTACCCCACGTGCGCCGCGCTCCGCTCGCGTGCACTGCATGTAGTTACCTGTTCCGGCTGGTGCGGCGAGTACAGGTGGTTCCTGTAGGCGGGCGCGCGCAGCAGCGGCCACACGTGCACTGTTGCATGTAGTTACCTGTTCCGGCTGGTGCGGCGAGTACAGGTGGTTCCTGTAGGCGGGCGCGCGCAGCAGCGGCCACACGTGCACTGTTGCATGTAGTTACCTGTTCCGGCTGGTGCGGCGAGTACAGGTGGTTCCTGTAGGCGGGCGCGCGCAGCAGCGGCCACACGTGCACTGTTGCATGTAGTTACCTGTTCCGGCTGGTGCGGCGAGTACAGGTGGTTCCTGTAGGCGGGCGCGCGCAGCAGCGGCCACACGTGCACTGTTGCATGTAGTTACCTGTTCCGGCTGGTGCGGCGAGTACAGGTGGTTCCTGTAGGCGGGCGCGCGCAGCAGCGGCCACACGTGCACTGTTGCATGTAGTTACCTGTTCCGGCTGGTGCGGCGAGTACAGGTGGTTCCTGTAGGCGGGCGCGCGCAGCAGCGGCCACACGTGCACTGTTGCATGTAGTTACCTGTTCCGGCTGGTGCGGCGAGTACAGGTGGTTCCTGTAGGCGGGCGCGCGCAGCAGCGGCCACACGTGCACTGTTGCATGTAGTTACCTGTTCCGGCTGGTGCGGCGAGTACAGGTGGTTCCTGTAGGCGGGCGCGCGCAGCAGCGGCCACACGTGCACTGTTGCATGTAGTTACCTGTTCCGGCTGGTGCGGCGAGTACAGGTGGTTCCTGTAGGCGGGCGCGCGCAGCAGCGGCCACACGTGCACTGTTGCATGTAGTTACCTGTTCCGGCTGGTGCGGCGAGTACAGGTGGTTCCTGTAGGCGGGCGCGCGCAGCAGCGGCCACACGTGCACTGTTGCATGTAGTTACCTGTTCCGGCTGGTGCGGCGAGTACAGGTGGTTCCTGTAGGCGGGCGCGCGCAGCAGCGGCCACACGTGCACTGTTGCATGTAGTTACCTGTTCCGGCTGGTGCGGCGAGTACAGGTGGTTCCTGTAGGCGGGCGCGCGCAGCAGCGGCCACACGTGCACTGTTGCATGTAGTTACCTGTTCCGGCTGGTGCGGCGAGTACAGGTGGTTCCTGTAGGCGGGCGCGCGCAGCAGCGGCCACACGTGCACTGTTGCATGTAGTTACCTGTTCCGGCTGGTGCGGCGAGTACAGGTGGTTCCTGTAGGCGGGCGCGCGCAGCAGCGGCCACACGTGCACTGTTGCATGTAGTTACCTGTTCCGGCTGGTGCGGCGAGTACAGGTGGTTCCTGTAGGCGGGCGCGCGCAGCAGCGGCCACACGTGCACTGTTGCATGTAGTTACCTGTTCCGGCTGGTGCGGCGAGTACAGGTGGTTCCTGTAGGCGGGCGCGCGCAGCAGCGGCCACACGTGCACTGTTGCATGTAGTTACCTGTTCCGGCTGGTGCGGCGAGTACAGGTGGTTCCTGTAGGCGGGCGCGCGCAGCAGCGGCCACACGTGCACTGTTGCATGTAGTTACCTGTTCCGGCTGGTGCGGCGAGTACAGGTGGTTCCTGTAGGCGGGCGCGCGCAGCAGCGGCCACACGTGCGCCGCGTCGCCGGCCGCCGCGCTCCGCTCGCGTGCACTGTTGCACACAAACGTGCCGAACATGCACGAGTGCACGTGTACGCCCAGCTTTATCTGGAACGATCATCGATATATTGGTTAACTCATTTTACATTGTGGAAGTTAAACTAGCTATGATCCAGCCAATCTTACCCTAAGACAAACCAATCTTATCCTGAGCTGAACCAATCTTACTTTAAGTTAGGTCAACCTCAACCTAAGTCAAACCAATCTTACTCTAAGCCATATACTAATCCTACCTCAAATTGAACCAATCTTACCCTAACTCAAGCCAATCATATCATAAGACGATTCCACTTTACCCTAAGTCGAACCAATCTTACTCTAAGTCGAGCCAATGTTACTCTAAGTCGAGCCCATTTTAAACTAAGGCAAGCCAATCATATTCTAAGTCTAGCCAATGTAACTCTAAGTCGAACCAATTTTACCCTAAGTCGACCCGATCTCACTCTAAGTCGAGCTACCCCACCCTCAGTCCCGCCCCCGGCACGCACCAGGTAGGCCTCGTTGAACTCGAAGGCGCAGGGGTACTGCAGCGCCACCTGGTGCACCCAGTCCAGCCACTGCAGGAAGATGGGCGAGCGCTCGTTGGGCTCCTCGCCGCCGAACTGGTGCCCGCACCGGTCCGCGAACTTGTGCCCGAAGTCCAGCCACTCGCGCTCGATCAGGATGCGGAAACCCTGGAGTACGAAATACAGGTTGCTGTTTCAACATATGTTAGTCAATAAAATGTATGGTCATGGTCATATATTAATAAAACCAACTTTTCGTGAGTTTATTGTCGAATAAATTAGTTGTAATTTAAGTGTCATGTCTATAGAAGTCTTAAGTGCGTCACGAGTAAACGAGTCGATTCGAACTCTACTTCAATAAGTCCACCCGTCGGCGGTAATGGTCGATCAGTGTCCGGTACCCACCTCGAGCGTCCTGTAGTAGGGGTCGAGGACGAGCTGCGCGGCGGCCACGATCTGCGGCGTGCGGTCCCAGCCGTCCGAGCAGTGCACCAGCACGGGCCGGCCCAGCAGCAGCGCGCGGCACACCGTGCCGGCCGCGCGCGCGATGCCCGACACGTACTGCAGCCACAGCGTGCGCTCCAGGTTGCTGTGCCAGCTGCAACGTGGGCGCGGGCGCGGGACAAGCAAGGGTGAGTCTTTACATCAATCAATTAACGCCGGGTGCATGCACGAAAAACTGTCCCGTTACGCTCATTGTAACGTTACGATCGGAGCGAGAAAAGTATGCAATCATTTCATCAATGTTTTGTTATGACGTTGTCACGTTAAACTATCGTCCGTAAACCGACTTTGCACGGAAACAATGTTTTCGTGCAAATATTAAGCCGGCATGGGGTGAGAGGGGTCTCACCCCATGCCGGCTTAATATTGAGTTCTGGGACATCCTGTATAATATAATTTACAAATCAAAAGCCATTAATTTGATATAAGTACGGACCACTAACAACTAACCTCGTCTCGAGACTCATTACAAGCAGAATGTTGTAAACACACGTGATCTTGTTTGTTTGCGTTTGAGAAGTTACTTTGTTGCGGCAAACAGTCTCGCGTCTAAGGTAGATTAGTCAAGTGGTTTTAGCTAATTTCTAGTAGTTAGGGTTGATTGGAAGTGTTTAGGGTCTGCGCACACGTGGAGTCGAAGGCAATACTTGAGATAATCATGAAAAAATTGTGCATGTAGTACTAATAATAAGTCTATAGACTGAAGTCTCACGCTTGCGCAGGTCTTTCCTTAGATAAACAGTCAATATTGTTCCTAATAGGATGTGTGACTGGTTTACGATTTCTATTTCGGTTTCCGAATTAAGGCGTATGCAAAGCGATATCTGTTTACGTATTTGCAATCTTTCCGTTTTCCTCAGGCAAGCTTTAATAAATTGTATTTTTTGCACATTTTCCTGATTTAATCGCGTAATTACCTATAACAGCTGACTAACAAGCAGATGCACAGTCCTGCTGGGCATGCCTCCAAAAACAAGACGTAAACAAAAGAACAAAGAACGAGCCGCGTCTCACGTGAGACCGCCCACGCGACCGAGTGCCGCGCTCTGCTGTGATATGGCTTAACATAACAAAGGTAATGCAAATCATAGCATTTGTTACTTGCAGCTTTTAAGGACTCAAAATCAGCCTATGTGTGGCCGAGCGTGCACTATAAATAGCCACTATAAATATAAATATATATTAGAGTATAGGATTAGTTAGAAGAGACTTTCTTAGAATGGTGGGCGCTGCGCCTAGCATATCCAAGTACATTGTACTTATGTCCAGTATAAATAGGTCTAGCTGCTAAAACGTGGGGTAAGATTTAAAAGATCAACTTAGTCTGGTCGGCGGATTCAGCTGTAAGAGCTCGCATTTTCTGGAAGCTGCTGTGGTGTATGTTGGGAATGCTCATGAACTGAATGTCCAGTATAAGTAGGTCTGCCCGCTAGAACCTGCAGTGCTACAGTCGAGATCAACTTAACCTGGTCGGCGATTGCAGCTGTAAGAGCTCGCATGCACGCTCATGAACTGGACGTCCAGTATAAGTGGGTGTACCCGCTAGAGCTAGAGCCTGCAGCACTAGAGCGGAGACTGAGACTCACTTGGGCTGGTCGGCGGGCTCGGCCGCCAGCGCGCGCATCTGCTGGAAGCTGCGGCGCACGTGGTGTATGTTGGGCATGCTCATGAACTGGATGTCGGCGTGCGGGTAGTACTGCTGGCACTCGCAGCCGCCGCCGCGCGCGCGGTTCGTCACGGCCGACGCGTACGAGCGCGCGTCCACTATCAGCAGCTTCAGTTGCTGGAAACGGAGACTGGCTTTAAAGAGAGCTATTCTTTGTTGAAAAAATTAATGGAAAACATTTAGAGTAAAGAATAACATGTGAAGTATTGTGAAGTAATCTGTGGTCGTTAATCTGCTTCATAAAATTCAAAAGACTGTAGACTACGAGCTACGGCCTATAGTGGTTAGCTGCATGTTGCACTGAAGTTCCATAGAAATACGTAAGTGAGCACTGAGAAAGACTTTTCGCAAACTATGCCAATTTTTAATACGAAAGAAAATGCAACTGGTCAAGTGACCACTTATCGGTATTTTGTTTAGCTAGCTGTAGTGTGGGATGTCAGCTTCGTCGATATTACAAATCGAACACAGCTTCCTTTTGAGGTATTATGATTCATGCATTGAACCGACTCCCACAACCCTAAATGAACACTGCCAAAAAAGGTTTTGCATATCTTAGCAAATTGCAGTTCATCACATTTACGGCCCGGCGCAAACTAAATAACAGTCAACTGATTTATCATCCAGTATAACTTGTACCATGTTTATTTTGTATACTAAGCTAGCGAGGGGTCAACTAATATTGGACAACATGGTAGTTAACTGTTTTATAACTAACGCACGGCGCGTTTCAACACATCCGAATATCGATACTACAACGACCTTTACATTCACTATGCGACCTTTACCATAACGCAGTGACTCAATAGTGATGAGCTCTCTTATGGTATAGCGCATTCACACTCCCATACATTTTGTATCTTGCACCGGGCAAAATAAGACCCTAGAGAAGTCCAGACGAACCAAACTATTTGCTTTTGACTCATGCAAGCCATGAACTTAAAGTTTTCAGAGATCCCTAGAAGAAAGTCAAGAAATAAACAAACTGCTGATCGAAGCTGAAGAAGCTGAACGAGATCGTTATAAGCTGGATATCTTCTGGGGATCGAGGTGTTTGATTTCACTGAACTCTAAAGCTTGTTGGTAGGTGGTAAAGTAGGCGGTTGCAGTCCCCTATGTTGCTATCAGTGACGACCGCAGCAAAGCCTCTCGTTTCCTGTCCACCGCTCACGTTACCCCACTCCCGATGACAGCACCATCATTTCCTCATACCTTGTTGGTGGTGGACGGCTGCAGCCCTCTATCCGTGTTGCAAGCGGTCACGAAGGCGGCGAGTAGTCGCTCGTCCTCGCTGGACCGCCAGCCGAGCCAGCCCACTTCTGGCTGGGAAGAACGCGCGATGACGGCTCCGTTGCCGCGGTGCCGCCATACAACAGCCGGTATCCGACGCATAGCGCGAAACCTGCAGATTAAGTTAAGACAAAACTGAATTAGCCCTCAAAAATCTAAGTTTATATATAACTAAAACCTACGGACTGAATTCTAGGTCGTTTGAGATGAAGAAGTTTGATGTTCCAACGCAATTACCACAAAAATATAAACGATTCGCTCTTGACTTTTTTATGCCGTAGATATAGATAGAATAGCAAAGGGATCGCCTGATGTCACCTTCTTTACTTTACGGAGCATGTCAGATTGTGGATGTAGAAACGCACGTTAAATCAGCTTCATTGATTTGAGCCTTGCCTGTTCTCGTCACAAGCTTCCCACTCACGCTGTCCCGCCTGGCTCGCTGGCAGGTGGTCTAGTCGCAGGTCGCCACTCACCGTGCCACGGAGTCCAGGTCCTCGTCGCACACGGAGGCGGGCACCACCAGCAGCGGCGGGTAGGAGGGGCACAGCTCGTACTTCTCGTTGGCCGTGGTGACGCGCCACGCGCCGCCGCTCGTGAACCCGAGCCGTTCCAGCTGGAAGCGAAAGATACACGTTTGTGCTAATTTTTAAGGGTTGTTTTTTCTTGCAACTGATCTTGATCGACTTGATCGACATGATCAAAATGTATGACCCATTCTGTAGCAATAGATACTGGAAAGCCATAGAAGGTAATATAACAGCTACGGACCATTTCTTGCTGCATAAACAAAATTTTGTTGAATTACCCTTCATGTGGTCATCATAACACAGCGCGAAGTTTGATACAACAAAATTTTCTAAATTCTGCAGAAATACATAGGTAGGTGCTATATTAACCGCAAAAAGGTTAGCACAACCTTTATGGCATTCAGAGAGCAATGGAGAAAATCAGCGTCGAGATTCACATAGCCAAATGAAATAGGGCGTACTTACTAAGTTATGTGACGGCTCCATAAGATACTTGTAATATTATACTGCGTGTATTGGAGGCCTTTTAATGTCGGTTGTAGCCAAGCACATGAATAATGCCTTAAAATTGAGAATAGAAATGAAATTCTAACAACCGTTTATGGTGCTAATATAATTTAATGGCCCTATAAAGTCTTGTAACATACGAAGATGCTGGGTATACTGTAATCTTATCTCTGGTCTTAGTGTTATTCTCGTTATATGTTACTGTACTAACTGGAAATGAATGAATTATTGACCGATCGAAGTGAGGTCTCAGAATGTAAGGGAACAAATTGGCATTTGTATGGTTGTCCGTCGATAACTTGAGTACGGTTGGTCCGATTTTGATGATGATTGATGAAAATTTACAAGGAAGAAGTTCACTTGAATACAATTCATAGGTTTGAATAAGAGCAAAATCGGTCGTGGGGTTGTGAAGGTATAGGAGCTGCGAGGTCTCTGTTCGTCGTGAGCTACTGGTTTCATTCAGTGTTACGTGTAATGCTTGCCTCAGGCCCGAACCAGTGCAGGTGGGAGGCGTGCGAGGCTCACAACAAGGCTCTGTGCACGAAAGAAGTTCTAGGCCGCGTACGTTTCCTGCACGGTGCTCAGTTATACAGTGTTACGTGTAATGCTCACCTCAGGGCCGAACCAGTGCGGGTGGGTTGCGTGCGAAGCTCGCAGCAGCGCTCTGTGAACGGAAGAGGCCGGTTGCTCCTTGGCCCAAGCCGCGTACGCCGCCGCGAATGTCTCCTGCATGGTGTTCAGCGGAACCATGGCCGTGTTCAGCCGCCGCCACCACTCCACGCATTGCTCGCCGGATGTGAATAAGCATCTGGAAGCAGAATATAATAGAATATAGCTTTATTAACCACCAAACAAATTACAACAAAAACTATGACTCTGTAGAACAAACAGACAGACACAGCAGACAATTTATGATAAACGATTTTTTTTATTGGTATGAGTTGCTTGTAATGCAAGCTGAAGTGTAGGAGAATGTGACTGGAGCACACAACATAACAAGAGAGACGCCACCAGGCACCCAGCAGTAAAAGAGAGAGAGAGAGAGATGACTGTAGGAGTACGTCTTTCACTTCGCAAATTCTTTTAGGTCACTATCACTTCCCATTAACACAAAACGGCAATTATACTTTTCTGCACTTCACTGTTGCAAGTAATATTAAAAGCCTTGTGCCGCCAACTCTTTGCATAACTCAAGCCGATAAAGATAAAAGCTATAGGGTATTTATAGTCTTTCTTATGGCAAAACTGGCTTTAAAGTACCGTGGAACTTAACTGACATCGTTTTCCAGACAGCTGCCAAGTGCAATGAGAACTAGGCAAATAAGCTACTAAGTTTCATTTCGCGGGTAATAATAGACACGTGATAAACACGAGTCACGTGTTTCTGCACGAGGTTTTGTTTACTGAGGACCGCTTGAGTTTCAGTTAGGTGATTTTCTACTTTCAAATAGGGCAGGCAAAGCGAGGTTAGGTATTTACACGCTTTTATTAGTTTCACCTGTATATTCGTTACCTACCCTTTTGGACTCGATTTTGCCATACTTTGAACGATAAGATTTAATTCAGACTTTGCACAACTGTCAAAGACCGACGACAATGCGTGTTTTTTAGTTTTTTAAACTATAATTTCGAATTAGATAGTGTAGCAACAAGGAATTATAGAGGTCCGTCTTATCGTGTTATTGAAGGAAAATTTTCGTTCGCTTTCTATATGTCACAAATGTTGCTAGGCGTATTAATTATCAGTCAACTGCCCCCGTTTTGGCGTGACAATATACCTACTTCAATTGGTTGCTAAGCGAGACTGAACTATGTCGCATTCACGACTCAGAAGCGGGATTGTGTGTTACAAAAAAATGGCAACATGGATTTGCACAAACATCCTCTCACCCCAAACGCATTTACCGTCTCCGTTCCTACGCGACGTGGGTAAAAATATTATTCTTAGGCTCAAGAACTTTCTGGACAAAGGATTTTCAACGTAAACCATTTCCTGTCTTAATTGCATTTCACTTTTCAGATAAAAATAGCACGCCTACATTCCATACTACTGAAAATCAATGAAACCATCTCCCAAAGCGGCATTAAGTTCCATTTAGATCCAACAAATCAACAACAAACATAATTTATGATTATGTAAGTCATAGTAATAGACGATTAAGTAAAGCGAAGTCGGCCGACCGATTTAACTGTACTGGACTTTGCACTATAATTTGTTTGTTGACGGATCGGCTATTAGAGCCAGTATGTTTTGAACCGCGGCGTCCATTCAACAGGTTTTCGCCGTGAATCAGGTGGTATAATGTGACTTTTTTGTGCTGCAAGCGTAAGAAATACATAATTTGGATAAGCGATGGTTGTTTACATTGTGTACTACGAGTATGACATAAAAACATTGAACTGAGATTGTATCAAAGACTAGCATCTAGTCTAGCTTGAAATGTCTGCTCTGGGTCTAGGTAATAAGTTGTTTTTGTCTTGGTGTGTGTTCCATGGTGTTCCCCGGCACAAGGAATCCTCGTGGGGGGGAGCTATGAGTGTGAAACATTATTTATTTATTATTATTTAACTTGGAAGTTCTAGTTTGTAAAAAGAGTTAAAGCTAGTTTGTTAAAATTAGAAACTTTATACTAACCCTGAAGCAACATGTATTTATTATGGATGCCAGTGATATTCGAACAGTTTTCGTCCAAATTATTTGAATATGGTAGATAGATATACAATAATTATTAGTGTTTAGTTATTTGAAATGTCGATCAAATTATAATCATCATTGGCATTCCAGTCGGAAAACTTCTGCACTATTTTGCCATTCGTTTCTGTTTTGCGCAAATTGATTCATCGAACAGCAAGATACATGACATGATATTTATTTCGTATAAGTGTTCAATACCTGAGCGTCCGTCCATTCTTGCACAGAACGATGAGATGCAGCAGATCCCTGATCTCCAGGGCGTCGATGAGCCGGATCGGCACCGAGGTCCCCGGCCCGTTGCGCCGCCTCGGCTGCGCGTGTAGCCGGTAGTTCGACATGGCGATGATACCGCCGTCTGCCATTCGGCCGACCCACTGGAAATGAAACTTCTCGTTAGTGATGAGCTCTTGGTACTTAGGATAAAGGAGCAGAATCTGTTCAATGATTGAGTATGATCGTATGGGCCGAGTGGCTACTGTCGGAATTTTCAAGCCGCCTGAAAGCCTCCGACATTGCTTTGCGGTTCTTGTTAATAATAATATGTTAAACAACCGGACCTACAATTGTAAACGGCATCCGCGATCACTCATCCGAAGACTGGCCGTGTCGTCCGTGGCTCAACTTCAGTAATCGGTGGTGTTACAATCCAATGGTTTTGCAAAAAAATTCAACTCAAACCCCTCTTATTCACAAAAGTCTACTCAACAGCTTTCAAACTTTCTATTGTACTCCAAACATCTTCAAACAAAAAGCCACCCAAGCAACGTCCGTAAAAAGTGAAATTAGCCTCTTGTTCTCTTAACAAGCTTATCAATGACGTAATAAGTTGAATTCCTGCGGCGATGCCTTAATTCGCATAATAAAGTTTGTTATAATTAGGCTAGAAAGTACACGGAGATAAGCGGACCACACAGGCACGATATAGAGGTACATAACAGTCATGATAGGGCAAACGATAGCAAACTTTTAATTAGATGACATAGCTTTAGAGCGGAAGGATAAATCTAACCTTCATCTCTGATGAAGGTTGATCTTTAGTTTTATGAAAACTGTAGTTAGTATTATGATATCAGGTAAAAATCTGAATATAGCTAAAAAAGTGCAAGAAGATTGAGAGGCATTTAGAATAAGAAATGACAAAAAGTCATTGCAATTACGTGGCATTACCGCGATTAACTGATCACGATAGAGGCAGACAAACAATACAATTAATATCTGCATTTTGCAATGCTATAATCCACCTGGACTGAGTAAAACGTATTGCGCCGCAAGTTCCAGACTTAGCTCCCGAGACGTTTGGTCCGCGATATGACGCAGTTAGCATCGTCCTTACTTGCCGGCCAAAGTACGGGTACAGAATAGATAGAGGTAGTACCTACGACGATACAGGCTGGTTCGGGATTCTACGTATGTGGCTCGGGCGTGCTCCTTTTCCTTGATATCATGTTCCTTGTTTTCCTTGTTGGATTGATTTGAAACGTGAGTTTTTTGCTGTTAGTTGGTTTAATTCAACAAAGAGTCATCATCAGCTTATATCAGTCCACGACCAGACATCGGGATCACCGTAACCAGACTAGTTGCGTATTAGTTCTTTTCATAGAAGCTTGGTGGGTTTTTGCATGATATCCTATTTTACTTTTTAAAATAACTTTTTTTTAATAGCTGTATCGCTCTTTTAAAGTTCAAGTAGAGGTGAACACAAATTCCATCTCCAAGAATAGATTCTAAAATACTTCTGGCAAGAATTCTCTTACAAATATTTTGGATTTTGTAAAATGTGTAATGCAACTGACTGTATGGCGTGGTACGGCGTACAAAGCGTGTCTTTGGGCTGATAACACGCTGTCAACGAACTGCATGGAATGCGAAATAGACCGATGTATACTATCGGCGAGTCACGCGGTCCGTTCAACTCGATGCACCGACCTGGTGACCTTTAGGGCAACTGTATCAGTTCAAGCATGTCATTTTATCTATTACCCAGGCCCGCAAATTGGTTAATTGACGTGACGATGACACACCGACAACAGTTTTTGTCGGCGTATGTGGAGTGGTCGATAAAGGTGACATAAGCGTTTTTCGTGGGAACGATGCGTGTGGGCTATAGGTAATATAAGTATGTAGAGGTGGTCTTATCCTTTCGGATAGACTTCTTGGAATGATGTGTGCAATCTAGCAGCCTTTTATTTATTGCTGTTTATATTTTTAGTCACATCTTACAAATTATATTTTTTCCCTTTGACCTTTGAAGTTTCGCTCATTTCGCTTAGTCATTTACTTATCAGCTAACTGCTTGATTCACTTCCATGAATGGCCTTGTATCAAAAAGTAAATTTTGTTTATACTACTCGTTTCGCTCACTTCGCTCATTTCGCTCACCTGCACGAATTCGCCGCATATCGGCGCGAAGGGCACGTCGAGGCCGGGCTCGTCGTAGTGCGTGCGCTGGCGCGGGTAGAGGTCGGCGGCGCGCACGCGGTGCGGCGGCGGCTCCGGCTGCGGCGGCGCGCGGTACCGCTCGCGGTCGCTCATTTCGCTCGTGGACGGCGATGCAACCTGCAACAACAGATAACAGACTGTTAAAATCTATAAGTACTACTATTAATTCTATAAGGAGGTAATTTTTTGGGGGTAATTTCCAATCTCAAACTACTAATCATTTAGAAAAAAAACATCACTGGATAGCTATACTATCCCTGAACGCTGTTGACTATATTTTATAGCCCCAAACCTACGACGCAAAAGCTGAGCAGCATCGGGTAGGAAGTCCCAAGCGTCAGTAGTCTAAAATATTGTCATTCACAATAACAAATCTAAAACAGCCATAGGAAATCAGTGTTGTTTGCTTAAAACGCCTTGTATCACTATAAATAAGTATTAAAGAATATATAGAAGAGAAAATAAAGTAATTCATATTTACTCTCGATCCGCACAATACCTTCAGAAGATCAGACAGCCTGATACAAGAAAAGTCTGTCACTGCCACATACATAGTCATTTTATAGCTCGGCTCTCAAACAAACATTTAAAGAATACGAGTACAGAACAACACATAAATGTCACAAATGTAACAGCACTACAGCACTTTAGAGCTACGAGTAAAGGAGTGGCATTATGTAACATTCAATGTTTTGACACCGACGACTCTTTTAAGACGAGACTGTACTTATATCCAAGATGGAAAGTTTAGACAAAGGACAGTCTTGACTAAATTCCAGATACGTTTGTGTTAGTAAAGTGACAACAGTAGACTAACCAGTAAACTTGGTAGATAAAGGGTAGGGCCCTAGGGTCTGTTGTGCGAGAGAGAGAGATAGATAAACTCTTGGAAGAGAGAGAGATAAGGGAGGGATGGGTAACTTCCTTTTTGAATCTGTTTAAGTTTACATTCAATAGTCAATATCAGTTTGCTTGTTTAGGATAAGAGGCGAAATTGTTTTCCAAGTTTTCACGGGTTTATGAATAGAGGATGTTGAGTTTGAATTAGGTAATAGCTCCTTTGATTTATAAACAAGACATAACAGTAATCGTATAGAAATAAGTAATAATAGCCAGGCTATTTACAACTTACAATAAAAGGCTATTATAGCCTTTTATTGTAAGGGCGCATTATGCGGCGAGAGAACCACTTAGCCAGGGTTGCCGGGTCAAGTTTTGAGATGTACATAAGATCAAAATAATATCTGGTGTATTAGACCAATAATAAAACAACATAGTAAAAAACGATTTAAAAAATAGAGTACAACACATGCATTGTTTCAATTTGTAAAACAACGTCCAGAGTACTGTGTAAGTGTGTATTTGGGAAAATATTTAAACAAAAAATCCCTCAAAATTTCCCAACCTAATATTTTTTCCCCAAACATTTCCCCAACGATGTAATTTCCCCAAGAGCCAAATTTTCCCCAAAATCGCGAGAAAAACTCCCAATCTGGCCACCCTGCACTTAGCAACGTTGATGGCTATTACTGTAGATGGATGGAGGGTCGAGGACGGTCAGAAATGGCATGGACGAACTGAAAGAAGACGTGAATAAAAGGGCGGATATGACGGATGACAGGGACGAACGGAAAAACGTACATTATACCGATCCCAAGAAGGAAAGGATTGGGAAATGATGGGAGGAGCTGCGCTAACATATATTCAAGCAATAGAATTGTGATTTTAGTCCAGAATTCTCGATTTTAAGGAAACATGTACTTTAGTTATGCCAGTTAAGATACAACTAACGTTGTTGAGTTAATTAGCATTGATTTTGAGTTTCGAGAAACTCTTATCCGTTATCTGTTTGTAGGTATTATAAATGAAATATATTCAACAAAGTTATAGGAATAGATTAGATATTAATTTACATATTATCAATTTTTTTCAGAATCACCGACAATATTAAATTATTATTCTAATAATATTATTATTCTATAAATACATTTAGCAAAACAGCCTCAAACCAGTATCACTTTAAGTGTAAACAGCAGTATCGTCTATCAAGCATACTTGATGTTTAGCACATGTTACGTCGTAATTGTTTGTAACATTAACCAGGGAATACCTTTATCTATCATGCTTATTGTAGACGTATTGTAATACTAGGTAATTCCTAGACTACCCACTATAGGTTATTAGCTAACACAAATTTCCGGTCACGATAATATTTGCAAACTGCCCACGAGTCTGCCACGCGGCGCTTAGCTTAGTTAGTTTAGCACTAGATAAACGACTAGACATGTCACATTTTTCAGTCAACACATAAGCTCAGAAAGTGCCTATAAAAATGTTCTGATCGCCAATGGGACATCAGTATCGATGTCGTGACCTTGACTGGACCAATCAACGCCTAGTATCCCACCCGCTGAATAATAATTTGCATTGCAAATACCTTGATAGTCTTACAGTACAGTTATCACACATCACGCAATGCGCTAAATCACATTGACAAATGTATTAAAGTCACATTAGCACCTAATTGGTTGTGGCCGAATGTAAACCATGTTCCAGTGTAAACAATAGTTGACCACTAAATTTACTATTCCAGTCACAAGCATTTGATCTGAAACCGATTGAGCCGGCTAAGCCTCGTTTGCATCAGTCTAGCAACTGGCAGCCTCTACCGGTTCGCTATTGCCAAATCAAAGTTCCCATGATTAAACTTCCATCAACACTAATAGCGAACAATTGGCGTGAGAATACATACTCTTACCTCATCTGTGATCCTGGTCACACGCAGTAAACGGACAGTTTATATCTGACTTAGATACTTAAGCTTTGTTTAAAATGCTGTACCGATTTTTTAACGCTAACAAGAAAAAAATACCATCATTTATATGAACAGAGGCATTTTGGTGTTAAAATAATTCCCGCGTCTGAGAACATGCGAGATAAGTGGTGTTACTTACTGCGTGTAAGCTCGGCATAAGAACTAGTATCGTTAGAAAGCGACCTTGCATTACCTAACGAGCGCATGCTACCGCGGCCGAGCCTAACGTGCCGGCATTCCGTGTATGGAACTACATACTTAATGCCCTCCCTGCGATTAATACGATTCAGATCCACAGAATTGCTATCATTCAGTATAACCACAGAATGAATAATAGTACAAGATGTAACTTGCAAATTAAGAGACTGGCGACGAGGAATGTGTGAACTTCGTACGTGTAAGCGAGTAACTGGAAACGTTAGAAAGCGACCTTGCGTTACCTCACACATGCTACCGCGGCCGAGCCTAACGCGCCGGCATTCCATATATGGAGGCAGAAGCACCTATTACATTATTTGTGAATATAACAACAACTTAGAACATATCAGCGGTAAAGGTAACTAAACCCACAGATTGACGATCATTCAGTGACGTATTTATTAAAACACTAGTGGCAAGTAATGTGAACTTACTTCGTGTTACTCGTAGCTCAGAGCGAGGATCGTTAGAAAGTGACCTTGAATCACCAAATAAGTACATGCCACCGTGGCCGGCGGCAGTCTAATGTGCAGATATTCTGTATACGCCTACGAGCACTATGAAGTAGGACATTTTATTGCTAACGCGAATGTTTTTAGGGATGATGAGATCATTACGAAGAAAATTATGTAAGAGGGCAAATTGGGTCTTTAGTAAAAAAATGTGGAGATAGGTAGATATGTGATTGGTTATCTTAGGTTGTATCATGTTGTTTTTGCTTTATAATACACTAGCGACCTGCCCCGGCTTTGCACGGGTATAAAATATAGCCTATGTTACTCAGGGATAATGTAGCATTCTAATGGTAAAAGAATTTTTGAAATCGGTCCAGTAGTTTTTGAGTTTATTCAACACAAACATACAAAAATACAAATCTTTCCTCTTTATGATATTACTAGCGACTTGCCCCGGCTTTGCACGGGTATAAAATATAGCCTGTGTTACTCAGGGATAATGTAGCAATCTAATGGTGAAATAATTTTTGAAATCGGTCCAGTAGTTTTTGAGTTTATTCAACACAAACATACAAAAATACAAATCTTTCCTCGTTATAAGGACGCAGCCCGATACGTTGGTCTGATCAGATTCGCACCACTCTCGACACCTCAGTCTACGAAGCACTTCACATTGCTGAGGATAGGAAAAGCTGGCAAAACATCGTCAGAGAGAAGCTACTTGGAGGTGGTGGTCACGACCCTCAGACATGAGGAACACGATTTTAGGAGGAGGATACAATAACCCATTGTTGGCTTTGCCTCAACAGATGTTACTCTTGATGACAAAAAGACAGACATGTATTATGAATATCATCATGATTATTTTTATCAAAGAACTGTAAAGTTTATATTGCGACGATGTTGTTAAATGTTTTTGCAATTCAAGTAACATTTATAAGCATATTTTATTGCAATGTAAGTGTTGGCAAACCGTCAACCATCAGCAACGCATGACAATCAGTTGATGCAATGCAGTTTTGTAAGAGGTAAAGTTCTGTTCGCAAGCAACGTGTTTCGTAGTAACTTCTACGTGTTTCTACCCAGCAAGTACCTTAGTTGAAGTTCTTGATGGGTTTTTTACAGTTAAGACCCAAACTAACTGAGAGAAGGTCGATCACATGATTTCAATGCCAGACGACTGAGCGGCCTTGACATTCGAAATAGGAAAACAGAGAATTCAACAGGATGTAGTTGAAAAATACGAGTGGAACAGTATGCGTATGACCCAGTCACTAGAACTTTTCAAGAAGCCAACTTTTAAAAACAGTTCCAACAGTTTTTCTGAGACTATCAGTCGAGTGCGATTGACAAACGCTAGCACACACTTGTAATGTGCTTTGTTAGCGTTGTTTCAATTAGTAAACAACTTCGCAATGCAGCGAGTTGTATTGCAATGTACACTGTTGTTCAACAAGTCTGTGTTTGACTTACAATTGAGCACACAAGTTTTAATGGTTAGTGATTTCTTTGTGAGACAGTGATAAACAAGTTGAAGGCCCAACTTACGATAAGAACTTATCTTCTTGATCGCAACGCTTTTGGCAGAACGGTCGTGTAGTGTTATTATGGGCAGGAGAAGGTACAGATCTAGAACTAGTTCTATTAGAAGCCTAATGCATAACAAATAGCATAGAGATAGCTTAATCCTTTATTGACACGACAGTTGAGAGCGACTGGATATGAAAGCCAAAGATCGGGGTAAGTGGCGTGCTCGTAGCTCGGAAAAGCCTTATGTTCACAGTTCAGCAGTAGACGAGGGTGTGTTCAATATACATTTATTTATTTATTTATTTATTTACAAAAGCTTACAACTATCCTTACAGGGAATCCCCAATTCGATAGGGCAGCAACATCATAGAATTTATCTAAATACAAAATTAATTAAAATAATAAATTAAAATTAATATAAAAACCAATCTTCTATCCCATATTAAATACTCTAACGGTAGCATACTATAAATAGTGCTATCTTTGTGAATTCACTCAGAGAACAATTAAAAACATCCGTCTCAGGCGCAATGAGGTTTAGAGTGCGCAGTGCACGCGTCAGCGGCGCCCGCTCGAGGAGAGTGGTGCGAGCGCGCGGCACGGCCACGAGCTTCGGCCGCCGCCGCCTCCACACATACCTGTCCGGGACGTTCAGACATATTTGCGCTAATATGTCGCCATTTTGTATCCTGCCCCGGAGCACCTTAAATATATAAGAAACGAGTGTGAGCTCCCTCCTGACCCTCAGTTCGTTATATCCGACCATGCCTAACACAAATAGAGTAGGGTACATCAATGGATAAAAAGGATATACTCCATACTGCCTCAAATATAAGTACCGGACGAACTTGTTCTGTATTTTTTCTAGCATTAGCACATACTTACATAGAGCAGTAGCCCTGAGAATAGACGATGATTATGAGGAACCTCGTGAGCTATCAAACCACGACCTCTTTAACATGAACCCGACTAAGGAGAAAACACACGAGCTACCAGTGACATCATTAACAATAACGACGCATTAACCAACCCTAATTCTTTAGAAACTCATTTTTAAAGGTAAAAATGGTTATCCATGGAAATATAATAAGCTGTAGAAGGGCTACTACAAAATGTCTTTGAGCGTGGAAGGGATATCTAAAGTCAAATAAGTAACGAGGTTGACAACGAGTATATAAAATCAATATTTGAAAGCAATTAAACGATGAAAGTAATTAGAATTAGGTATCTATAAGTGCGACACTATTATAAACTAACATTAGGGAATAACAATACTGATGTGGATATAATTCAATTACTTAATTACCAGATATAGTTCTCATAATATTAGGCACATGACAGCGAAATGTTTTTTCAAATAATATGTATGAAAAGCGTTTCATTTATGAAAAAGGTTAAACGGGCAAATCCATTAGTCCAATTAAATTTGTCTGGATGACCTTTTTATCAGACCGCCCAAAGGTATGTTGGTGATTTTTGTTTATTTATAAGTATGTTTGTCCATTTCTGTATATGATCTCCTACCATCGCAAAGATCGCCAACAAGTATTGTTAGATATGACTTTCATAGAGTAGGTATATCTATACAAAGATGAACCTACCATCACTTTGCCAGACTATCTATATTATGGATAGAATGCATAGTGTACGTTTTGTAGCTTAATTTATTGTCCCTTTATTGATGATTTCAAAGAACATTTATGAAAAATTGATATTGATCATAAAATTCATACAAATTGAAACATTCTGTTATAATTTCCGAAAGAACTGAAAATAATTACACCAATTTGCTTTTTCTTGCCCCTGGTCCCATTTTATTTAGGTCGGGGCCTCTTTGCTTGGCACGAAACCAGTCGGTGTGGATTGAATCACAGCAATTTGCAATATCAAAAAAACGACTACAACAGAAACTAAATATTTTTTACTGCTACAATACTCTTTAGAGAAGCAAGAACTGATAGATAGAAAGCTCTTTCAAAGGGCTATTATAAAATCGGAACCGGTGCAGTGGGAGAGTCGATAGACGACAGGTGCTCGTTTTTTGCCCATATACCTGTATCAATGGAGTTTCGAATTGAAACATGAAGTTGAAGGTATGATTTATAAAGACGTCAGGTATCGTAAACCAGTTTATTTTCGGTACACGAAATAGATTCAAAAGTATTATAAATCGAGGAAGCATAAGAACAGCTGTTTATAGAATGATTTCTTAGAATTATTCAAATGTTTTAGAGACTGCATTTGATTTGACTTGTGATCAAGACAATATTATCCCATATTGCTATAAAAGTCAGCGTTTTGGTACTCAAACTACAAGCACAAGCCTCAAGCGATTATTTAAGTTCCATGTGCATAAGGTAAGTACTTTGGCCGGTCTAAAGTCTAATTGCTGTAACATTCCTCTATAATGACGTAATACCCTCCAGAGGTTCCCATGTACTTAGAACCTGCACTTACTAATTGCGATCATGAATCATGGCGCCCAGACGATCGCGATAATTATAAGCACGAACCCCTTGCTTTTTATGACGTCCAGTTATAACTTCAGTAATTCAGTATTGACTCCATGGTTCTGAATAAATTATGTGCATGAGTTATTACATATAATGATAAAATGTAAATATTCAGCTTCGCCAAAACAAGAACCGGTTCCGATCCGGTTTTTGAAGGACGACATTATTGAATTTGACGGTGTGTTTACGCTGTTCCATAAGTGTTAATGACTTTGCAATGAAAAATACAACCTTGAGGGAATATTTTGAATGTTTTGGACCGTGGCTGATAGTGAAGCCGCTATCGTGGGTTGTGATGTGAATGTGATAGGAATCGACCACAAAGCGACAATGCGGTTGAGGTAGTACCGCGACCGACCACGCTTGACCAGAAGATATTGTTCTGAATAAACTAGTCATAAATGTTACAAAGTACGATGAATGCTAATACGTTCTCGACTAACAATGAATAATGCAAAGTTATGACCACCATGTTTCGCTCGCAGCAATGAAAGATGTCAACAATAAATATTAAAGTAGCGTAGGCGTAACGACCATATAGCCATTTGGCACATTCACCCTGGAGTTCAACGGACACAAAACTTCGCACGCCAAATAAGGAAACTTAACAGAAACTAATTTTGTTTTAGCTTACTGTGAACTAAAACCCAGCGCTGTTGGGCAACAAAGAAAATCGACATGACATAATCACAAAACTCCACAAAAACGGGTCTGCAATCCGAGCTTCACACTTTTTGTTCCGAGACGATAAACTATTTATTACGTGCAACAATTTTGTTTGAGGATACGCTTATAGCGTCCGAATGAGGTTACACTTCCACCGCTATAAAATAAATAGGTGCATTAACTAAAACAAAAGCGTTTCAGTTTAAAACATAAACGAACAGTGTACGCAGTTAAACAGTTACCATTAAAGCAGTCGTCAAAGCACACGGGTGGCGCGCGGGCCTCGTCTATCTACGGCTGACTGCGACTAACCAACTAACTATGAAATGTTTACCAAATCATTAGCTTCCATTCATCTAGGATACTATTCACATGGCCAGCTAATAGCAGCACCTAGAGCCGGTCGTTCACCTCGCGCTGTCGAAGAGTATTGAAGGAGCGCGGAACGATTTACATACATTTTGACCAGCCGCGTCTGTGTTGATGGAAAAATATTGTGTTTTGAAAACGTCTAGACTAAAAACACTGAATCAACATCAAAGTTTTCCACAAATTTTATCCTGTCAATAATATTAAACTTCTAGCAAATAAATAGAACTTTTAAAACGAATCTAAAATCGAAATAATTCCACAAGCTTTTAGAGAAAAATATTAAATTGGTAATATCACTGTGATGTACGATTGATAACACCAAATCAAGAGCACATTTTTCTGCCCCACTCTTGCTGATAACGCTGAAGTGTTTAATTATGAAATCAACAGCAGTGATAATGAAGATATTTATTAGGTAAACAAAACATACCTAGAGTTAATCTGAAGCAAATTACGCGCAAGCCAACGGCTGAATCACTTGTATGTTGTATTACATAACTAGCTGCGCCCCGCGGTTTCACCCGCTGTCCTGCAAGAATAGCGGAAAGCCGTTCAATTTTCTGGGGTAAAAAGTAATCTACATATTACCTAGGGCTTAAGCTACCTTCATACCAAATTTCGTCAAAATCTGTTTAGCTGTTAAATTGTTAAATCAAATTGTCATCCATACGTCCATTACATAGCTGTCATTTGCGCAAAGAGTATAATAAGTCGTTTTGTTATTCCAAGTCTGATTCTTTTTTGTTATACCTCGTTTTATAGTGACTGATGTTTTATGTCAATTCACACTTGAATGCTATCGAATTTATTTAATAGAAATAAATAGTATAATAGGAATAAATAGTATCCTATGTGCGTTTCCTGGCTCTAAGCTACCTCCTCACCAATTTTCAGCCATATCGGTAAAGCCGTTCTTGAGTTATAAGTAGTGTAACTAACACGACTTCTTTTATATATATAGATAGTAGTGCTGGAGCAGAAATAGTCGCGGTTACTCAAACATTGTGAATGGAAGTAGTAGGTAGGTAGGTACTAGGTACAGACACAAAGACATACTGTTAAATACAATTATCACAGAAGTTAAAAGATATTTAAAGTTAAAAGATTTTTTTATCTGTTTTAGATGTTTAATTTCTCGGCTGTTTTCATAATGTTGTTTTGTTTTGAGTCGTAGTTGCTTACTCGGTTTAAGTGATTCAAATACGATTAAAAAATATAAAACACCATGACATAGTGAATCTATTACATGTTAAAGGTTAAGAACCTAAAGCTCTCAAAGCTGATGGGTTCGAATCGAAGCCAATGGATTGTAAATGGGGACAAGATAAATATGTATAAGAGTGTTCTCAAAGATAAATTGATAAAGGAGGTCGTGTTAAATAAAGAAGGTTGATGCTCGCCATGGAAAGATTGCCAGAATAGAGTCCTATAAAAACTTCAATCAGGATCTAATTCTTAAATTAGAGATGATGTGACGCGGTTAATAAAAGCTACAAATGCAGCAAACAAAAAGATTGCTCATCACTGCAATCAATTGTCTCAATATACAATTTTATGCGTGAATGATTCCATATTCGGCTCTAAGGATAGGTCATTGAACTAAGTCACTAAACAAAGTAATGAGTAAACTAATGACAAAGGACCCAAATTATAAGATGCAGAATATAAATTCAGTGGGCGTTGCTTTACGAACGAAAAATGCCAGGTTCAACGAAACTGTACAGATTAAAGTTTAAAGAGCAAAACAACTTCAATGTTTGATGAGTATTTAGTGAATTCACATAATAGGTATGTACACAAGAAAAATTAAGCTTGCTCGTAATAGTCGCCAAAATGGCTTATTATGGATCCTTAAAAAAATACCAGCAATACGTTACGAAAGCCTATAAGGGCCTAATTAGGAACACAGACAAGACTGGCATTCACACAGCTGCTGCCAAAACGCCTATCGATAAAAAAACGTCAACAAGGACGTACTGCACGCACATTGGGCAACGGCGGATACGCTAGTAGGGGCAAACCCTCACTTACGAAACGTCACAGCGTATAATACAGTTACTACGACCACGTCATAGATTGATTATTAGTTACTACGGCAACGGACGTCACAGATTAACAAATAGTTAGTTACGTGACGTGCGGTGCGAGGCACGAGTGTGACTAATCCGAATAGTGAGCGTAGGAAGACGGTGTGTGAAGCATTTGAGGCCGTTAAAGGCCATCCATGCGGGGTGAGCAGCGAGCATAAGGCACTAACGCTAGTGGATAAAAGACGTAAGTTTCATAAATAATGTATTAAAGTTATGCATTTTTCTATTGAACGTGCTATATGGCGTCAGCTTGTTGCTAAATTCAGCCCATTGACCGACATAGGGGCGTATTGAAACGGTTTGGTGAATTTGTTGGTCAATATGCAGGTTTCTTGATACGAGATGAGGGCAAACAAATGATGTTATGTAAACTTTCTATAGATTAAGTTACACTAATACAAACACAGGCTCCAAGTAGGCGGTCGCTGCGGGAACTTGGAGAAAAATTGAGTTTTTTTCTTATTAGCAAAATAATACACAATTCGTAAATTCTTCCTCAAACCTAGACCTAAAAGAGCGTAAAACTAGTAATCTACAACTGGGCAAGTGGTAGGGTCTATTCTATACTTCATCTATGTCAGTCAGGCCAGTCATTCACCTGCGCGGGGGGCCGCGTTACGTTGAAAGGCTCATTCAAGGCTCTCGTACCTTCACTTGTTTATGAAATCCTGGTATCAACACTGGAGTATTAGAAAGATACACCACAATAATATCGACATACTCGTAGAATATGATACGGACACTTGTGGCGTCCTATACGTCAGTTACGATGACAATGAGTCAAAAACATCCGGTGCATCCAATCGTTGGATGATATTTGCAGATAAAAACTTAATAATAAGTATCGAAACGTAAACATCTGATATACCGGCAGATAAAAAGTTGACATTGGAAATGACACTGGGTGAAAGGTTAGCGTTAGAGCATCGTTAGAACGTAAACATGTTATTTTGCCCGCTTGTTATGTAAGTAAATATAATCAAAGAGATTATGAGTAAACATAACAAGGATCCACAGAAATGGGGTCTATTTCTGTAATCCCATTAACTGAAATCGTATTAACGTCACGGGAAAATATATTAACGTCATGTACAAGACATGTCAATTGCTTTCTACGATACCAATATTTGGATGATTAAAATATTAAACTTCTGGAACGATTGAGTAAATGGATATTTAAAAGTTAACTATGTATCAGGAAGGAAAATAAAAAGGAACTATGATTAGGTATATCATTCATTGTAAACGACAAACAATGCTGAATCGAACGTGAAAATAAACAAATGATTCAATAATAGCATCGTACATCACACAGGAGACGGATAATAATTTGAGAATAAATAAAAACATGTGTTCCCCAACAATGAACGAACATGCCTTGGCAGTGAATCATGTATCTCGATTCTCGATGTGCTCGCCACAACAGGGTATAGACTCGCTCACTTTACACGGACAATAGTCTACGTAGTTTACAACGTTATATTATTTAACCATCTTGAAAAAAGATGGAGACTCCCAATCGGACTAGGGTTTTTGTGTTACAATGATGTATTCTTTGATTGTGAACCTATTTTAATGTTTATTTTTATTAATTAGACTATATCTTAATGATGGTGATATTTGCATTTGAAGAAACCATTCTAGACATATTTTCGAGGGAGAAAAATAGGCTGCAGTTTTTTGTAAAAAAAAATACATTATGGCTAGTCTTGTTATAAATGACGTGAAACAAAAGATTAAACGCACATAACCACATGTTTAGTAACCCCACGCACAACCAGACGTTGGCATTGAAATTACAGTTAATGTAACAACCCCTACCGTTTGTTTCAATTGAAGGGACAGAGCAATGGTGAGATCTGATCATTTGATTACCACGGACGACAATGATTGGAAGGCAATAAACTAATTGAAAGGAGAGAGTGCGTCATAAGGGGAGCTTTTATTTTACTTTTTCGTAATCTGAATTAGAAAACTCACAAAGGAAACCGGTATTCTGTGTTTTACAGGAATTGAAATGGTTTTAAGAACAGCAAATTGAAATTTGATAGCAAGCTAGTCGATTGTCCTTATAATTCACATTTCCTAGTCTTTTTGACAGTTATTTAAGTTGCATTCGACGCAAAGCTTTTCTAAAACAGTACAACATTTACAGTTGCATTCTTAGAAAGTTATTTCGTGAATTGAAAATCGATGGGAATCGAAAATTCAAGGAAATATTAGTCGCATTATTTATCATCGCTCTGTTGCTCACAAGATTCTCACAACTATTGTCGTCTTCATCGTTGTTTAATTTTGTTTTGATACCTACTTAAATGGTTATTTTAGATTTTTAGATGGACTTTACTGAAAAAATATTTTTTTATCGCTAAAAATCTAATATATGCACAGACTTTGACTTATCTTATTTGACTTATTCAGTATATTCTATTAGGCTGTATTATGCGAAACCAAGGTTAAGGATCTTGTACCGTTATTGTGTGATTCAACTGTTTAAGGAGTCCTTTGTCAGACAGATTTAGTCTCCACGAGAATATTAAGGGAATTCATTGTCTTGTTGTTAAACAGATTCTTCCTTGTTCGAGTTCCGTGAGAAGTTTTTTGGCCGCAAATATAGTATTACGAGTCTATGAAGTTAGAACATTTTTGTCTCAAGGTCAGCGTTCTATACCGTTAGTCGTAGTCGGATTATGAAAGTTCATCTTATTAAGACATTTAAATTCAAGAACTTGTCCAATTTGTTCATTTTTATAGAGACCGTTATGTGGTGTGTACCATGTAGCGGTATGATGTTTGAGAGAACGTAACGATAGTTACATTACAACATTGCGTCAGACGTTTCCGCGTTACCCACTTATGGTTAGATGTTCACAGTTTTAAAGCGAGACTTCAAACAGAATCTTATCTGAAGTTGAAGTAAGATGTCGCAAAGAGGAATATCGGTAACGATGTTTCTGTATCTGAAATAGGATTACATAACTTATTTGCTTGTCTATTATTTTGTAGATTAAGCTAACACATATGTCAGTACAGTGAACAGTGAAGACAGATATATAATAATACAAATAGTTAAGTATATAAAGGAGCAAACCTGTGAGTATTCAGGCGAAGGCGGTCTCGCCGGGTACTTGGAGGCCATGCGAGCGCCGGCGCCACACCCCTGCGCGCCAGCCGCCGGCTCATCCTCAGGGTAATAAAGGTGCACGAAATCCTCCGTGTCCAAGAATGTGTTGATCAGCATAATACACAACGTACAAAACTAACTAATAAATAACTTAAGCAGTCTAACAGATCAGACTTTACGAGCACTAGTCTATCACGGTCCGAAGGAAGCACGCCATCGAAATGCTTTGAAACGCTCCATTGTAGTCTTCATAAATATATTTTTATATATAAATAAGTTATTGTATATAGAATCACATTTGCACCACTTATCTACTGGAAACGGTAATGTTTGTTGTTAAATTTTGGCTGTGTTATCGGATGTTGAAGCGAGGTCTCTAAGGTTTATCGGTGAGGACAAATTAACATCTGTTTAAAGGCCAGTACCACATGGTCGTTCAATATTATAATCAACAGAACATTACAAATACAATTTAAAACAGTTAATAGTGAAGCTAAAGTACAACACAACATGACACAAGTGGCTCATGTATTTTATTCAATCGATTGTGTCGGTAATCGATGAACGAGCACTAATGATTGAAATGCTAGCTTAAATTAATGCTCACTTGTTGGTAGGCATTTATGTATGTTATTTAAACACGGTAACATTGCTTGCTTGGAAAATAAAATTAAAAATAAAATTTGTAACCTATAAAGTTCAATAAAATGAAACGAAATTCATAGTCAAATCTAATAGAGACCAAGTTTCCCACACCGTTTATTCTCACATAATTTCTGAGCATCTACAGCTGCTGGCGTCATAAATAATGGTATATGTTTGATCAATCGTTATAAAAACTTGTCTATAAAATGAGAGTGTATTTTTAAAGCATAAAGAAAACTGTTTTCATTCACACAACAACGGTCGACAAAGATAAACGGAGACGAAACAAACGATGTGCAGTCTTCAAGGACAATGAGAAAACATGTGTTACTGTGAAGGATGTTTGAGTAACTACTGATTTGTGTCATGAATATAATCTCAAAATGTGAGACCAAAATCATACAGACACAGATAAAAATACAAACAATATGGAGCCTCTTCCTCCGGATGACGTTATTAAAACACTGCCCATTGTTGAGCATAATTATGTTTATTGACAATGATATCGTAAACAAATAACGCTTTATAAATGCAATTAAAGAAGTTCATTACACTCCAAACGGATGTAGAAACGTCACATGATAATATTTTATGTTTAGAAACTCAAACACTTTATTGAACGAAACTTCGAATCTTGTAAGATTTTTTGTAAATGTCACAGAAAGAGTAACGGGCGTGCCGGTGACACTATATTTAGAATGCATTCCATGTGTTGCGTTTGGTATTCTTTAAAATCTTCGTGATAAAATTAATAAAAAGTGAAAACGGAATTTTAAGAAAGTACACCAAGTGTAACGGTATGTGGATACTTAGAAACTTTGGATCTTTCACTGACAAAAGAAGAAAAGATTTCAAAAATAGTTTTAGAAACGAATTAGAATCTCGATGACAATAATTATGATGAAAACGATTATTTTAAGGAAATGAACAGGTTGAAGATATAAAGAAGATATGCATTTAGTGTGAAGATGTTAAAATCATGTAGTGCAGAGATTGACTAGCAGAATTTCGCTGCATAAATATCTCTCTTTATGCAAGAGATCAGTGCTTTTGTATCTGTTGCGAATAAAACGTATGATCAAGTAAAGGAAACATTCTGACTCATACATACAATAGATTTATTAGAGAAGATGGAACAAAAAGCGATAAAGTGACGAGGCGTAAAAATTACGTAAGCGAAGGTTTCCGCAAGAGCAAATAGCGTAGTAGATATTTTATCAAAAATGAAATACCTACGAATTCCTATCTGATCTGATAAAGTGATAAAATTACTCTTTGACACTATGTAGCATGTATGTAGTAAATCTGTGAGAACATTTTCTAGAATAATGTAGAACATTTGCTTTTCAAATAGTTATGTTAAGTACATAACAATTGTAATTGCTAAAATTGTTTTTAACTAACTTCCTTGTTTTTAAAACGAAGTAATCTGATGTTATGTAAGTGGGCCTACCTATCAATCAGCATTATAATTATACGAAACCATTTCAACAATAGACATTTCAATAATGGAATAATTTACCATATTGTTTTATCGTGTTACAGATAAAGTCATGTATATTGATGACTTTCCAATGAGATCGTTAGTATTCGTTGAAGAAAAGCATTTGCCGGTCATTTCACTCCGGGTAACATCAACAAAGTACTCCTACCCACGCATGTTGAAAGATTATAGAATTGTTATAAACGCCTTAGATGTTATAGAAAAATGTTAGGTTGGATTATCTGAATACGTTACAAGAAGAATAGGTAGTGATATCCTTGATCTAGAATCCACGAGCACCTACCACAGCTATCGCAACAAATCACAAGTTCTTAGAAATAGAAAAGGCGACTAAAATGCTATGCCAGTCTTCAATAGAGATGCCGTGGTGTCGATACCAAGAAACAACATTGCGAATCTCGTAAACTGCACGGATGCCTGCTCCACTTTCAGCGAACTGCGACGCTAAGTAATGCGGTCACCGGCGCCTACGGAGCTACCTCCGTTCGTTCATGTTTCCCCGGTAATTTGAGATCGAATATTTCGTACCAGGCCCAGTATTGCCTAGTACATAAAAATTAACTTTAATCCAATGTAACTTAGGCACGGATTCTAGAAAATCTGTTCGGATGCGGGAGTTGATGTTTGTATTTGATAGTGTTCTCGTGCCAGTACTTCTGAATGTCACAATCAAAACACAGAATCACGTCAACCAAGACAATTGCCCAAAGAAAAAAACAAAACCCATTGTTTCCTATAAAAACGTAAACGATTTCTGGACGGCGCGAATTGCGGATAATTCAGTCGTTGTAGGCTTAATTAAGAAGTAATTTCAGAAGGTCATCCTTCGTGGAATTATGTTCCTACGTAATTTAAACATTCTCGAGATTAATTTTCGTGAATTACGAAACTGAGTACGCGCGTAAAATCGATTGAAGAGGCGTATCGGTTTATTAGTGATTGCTAAACTTGTAACCGTTAAACGCCGCCAAAACGATAATCGATAAATTCCGCAGCCATTTTCGTAATAATTAAGTGATCATTCCGTAGTACTCAGATCGAGGTTTTTAAGTGGTTTACACAAAACAAGATGTGGTTCTTGCAAATATTGATATAAACTTCTGCTGAAAGCATTAATGACGTCAGAAGACACCAGGTGCATTACCTACTGGTTCTATTAAACTATATCAAAATGATAAATTCAGTAGAACACTAAGGCACCCAGCCGCAAATCTAATAGCTGGACCGCAAAGTAGAGTACTTGCTTGGTCGCCAATATTATCATGTTTCAAACGACCACACAGCCTCTAGGCTTAACGAAATAGAATTTTGCGCAAAATCAGCTCTTACCACTTCGAAATATGACATTTTTTGGTGGATATTGTTAATATGGAACAACAATATTATGTTAGTCACGGTTATGTGTTACCGTTGCAATGCAGGTAACGCGATCTGTTCGAATCGACATGCAGTTTAATATGTCCGCGTATGTAATTTTCATAGATATGAAATGCGATAGCATTGTCGCGCGAAATGTCCGGACATTTATATCGTGTTGCACAAATTCATTGTAAAGGCAGATATACTCGTATAAGATAGACAACATAAAAATGAAGCAAAAATATTGCACAACAACTAAGACGTGGGACTTGGGAGACGACTGAGAGCGTGAGCTCAAGCACAGCAATCAAGACTGTACTGCTTGCTACCTTTTCCTTTCCCCAATAATGACGACCAAAAACCGAATCTAACATGAACAAAATTCGAGAGATGGGAATCGTAGTTAGCCTTGATAAGTAGTAGAATCACTGACGTCAGGTCAATTCGGAAGATCGTCGCGATGACGCCACGTAAACACGCTCAATGGGCCAAGGTTCTCGAAACACGGGACATGATAAAAGCGCCAAATCATGATGCTATTTTAGGTACCCTAGCCTTAGATAGTGTTTCCGTTATGATAACACAATTAAATTTAATCGTTTAATCGCTGTAGCACCTTGAAGATTCAGAATTTGTTTCATTTTCATTACATCTGTTTACATATAGGTATTAGGTACGATATGAGCTCGTATTTGTTTGATCCTTCCAGACCAAAGACGCATTCTTAAAGCAATCAAAATGAAAAATTGTATCCATTAGATTTATCTTAACAGTAATGTAGGCTTTTCATATTTGTACTCCATGTACTTTTTAAGGCAATATGTTAAACAGTTGGTTTATCGTAATATTTATTTGCTTGTGTAGGTACCTATTTGTATTGTGTATGTTGCTTCATTGACGTCATAGCCGGCGCTTCGAGTACACTGGTTACAATTAATTCTATAGATAATTATATGCTTTTGTATTTATTGACACTCTTTCCGTTTATACATATAAAGTAGCGTTCAAAATGGTTTTAGAATTAATCTCATGAGATAGTTTCTAAATATAGATTATGATTTGTTTTCTGGATTCTGTTTTTTTTTGATGCTAATGTTAGGTATTGATGAAATATTTTTTATTTTATTTACTATGAGTTTTTTTATATATAGATTACCAGATTAAGCATCTGGTAGCGAATAATTTGCTTTTATTATATTCTTTAAATAAATAAAAAAAACATATGTACTTACAATATGAACCTATTTATCTAAAGCTTTAACTTATTTAGTAATGGCTGTACTAAGAGGTAAATACAAGCAAAGTTAAGTTTTCCGCTAAATATTTTACTCGTTTTATTTATTTAAATCGAGCCAGTAGACGTTTCTATTCTAATGGTAGTGGTCTAGTGGTCCTATGCAAAGTTGGACTCCTTAACCATAATATATCTGAATAAGGCATAGCTTGAACTTGAATTTCGAAAGTCGGTTATTTATCGGCAATATTACTGTCTGTTCCCTTCCAGCTATCGTTTATAGTCCAAGATAGGTTATAATTTAACTTTGGTGACACAGTACTGGTTGAAGGCAAATTTTCTTTGCCGAGCAGCAAATCACATCAGTTTTCCCCTCCGCTGAACGGCACACCCTAAGTATCGAATGCAGCTCTATTATTTACCTTTCTATAAGTGCTCGCGGGTACAAATCTAACTGATGCCACTTTTGTATTGTTAAATAACTTTCAGACAGATTTCACGGAATCTATCGAAGAATAAATAGATGATAATAGCGAGAGCTTTAAAGCAGACCAACCTGGTAATGCTAGTACAGATACAAATCCAATAATGACCATGAACTTAACACAAGTACTGCATTTAAAACTGATTACAGCGCGTACACAACAAAGTCAAAGTCATAATAAAGTCAATACAATTTCAGTCAGCTAAAGCGGAAAATCACTAGTTAAAGTTTGTCAAATCGTTCGGAATATTAAAATCCAGCTTCATATAAATTTACCATACGTTAGAGGGTATTGAACACTTGAATCCGGTTTCAAGACGTGACTCGACTTGAGCTTTCCATTATTATTGCATCAATTAAGCTGAGGAGGTAGTTGAAAGGCCTTGAAGATGTAAGTTGCATGACTTTATGAGTCTGAATTGAAATGCATTTTTCAATGAGCGAGTTAACTAAATAAGACTTACGATGACTACTGCTTGAAGTAGGCAATTATAAAAATCAGCAGCATAAGATAGAAAGTCGTAGAGACGGGGAAATAATTTATGGCTTTGGAGAAATAATAGGATAAGAAGATAAGAACGTAAAAGTATGAGCATGCAATCTCTAACAAACTAAATAAATAATTAAACAAACCTTGTAGTTAAAACAATGATAAAAGTATAGCCTTTAAAATTAGCTGTGACAAGGCTTTTCATTCACAAAGCCTTTTCTTATTTAAGCGGCCTTTTCAAAACTCCACAAAAGCACTTGTGTGCGTCCCTGGATGTGCTGACACTGGCGAGAACATTTATTGTTTGCATAAAAGATCGCATCATAAAAAGTGAACTCGGTAAAAATGTGTCGCGGAAGTGAATAGAGCATCCGAGTCAGACACCGTAATTGGATAAACTTGTTACAATAATTACGGTAACACACACAGACACAATGCAAGGGAAGGAGTATTTATAAGCAGCAATCAATGAAATAGTAGCAAATAGTAGCCTAGTAATTTCAGACCAATATCTATCTTACCATGTCTTAGCAAAATATTTGAAAAAATAATGTTAAATCAGTTAGCTTCATTCTTCTGTATTAATAATTTATTATTTAATAAGCAATTTGGTTTTTCTAAGGGCTGTTCAACTGTGGACGCAGCCTCGAATCTCGTAGAGAGCATCTACGAGGCTTGGGAGTCTCAGCATGATTCTTTAGGTATCTTTTGCGATTTGTCGAAAGCGTTTGATTGTGTGAACCATGAAATTCTATTATGTAAACTTTCACACTATGGTGTGACAGGTGATGCGTTAATGTTGATGAAATCATATCTGTGTGGTAGAACCCAAAATGTTGACATAAATGGGGTTCGATCGGAGTCGGCTAACGTTTCAATCGGGGTCCCTCAGGGTTCAATTCTTGGCCCATTCCTCTTTCTAGTCTATATCAATGACCTGCCTTTCTTAGCGCGTAAGCATTGTGAAATTATTTTGTTTGCCGACGATACATCTCTGTTATTTAGAATCAATAGGAAAAACTACGATATATCCAAAATCATTTTGTCGCTTAGTTTAATTAATAGGTGGTTTAGCGTCAATAACTTAATGCTAAATGCCAAGAAAACGAAAGCTATTAAATTCACATTGACTAATAATCCTTCCTTGCCTAGTATAGTTATTGACGGCGATCAACTTACTTTGTCGAAGGATGCTAAGTTTCTTGGCCTTATCGTTGACAGCAAACTTCAATGGGGAGCACATATCAAGGAACTGTCTAACAAATTGAGTTCCGCAGCATTTGCAGTGCGGAAAATAAGAGAACTATCAGACATTAAAACTGCAAGAATTGTTTATTTCAGTTACTTCCACTCTGTTATGTCGTATGGATTATTGCTTTGGGGTAATGCAGCAGACGTAAATAGCATCTTTATTTTACAAAAACGCGCTGTTAGGGCTATTTATAGGCTAGGTTATAGAGAATCTCTTAGACAAGTTTTTGCGCAGGTGAAAATTTTAACGTTACCATGTTTGTATATTTTCTTGAACATTATGTATGTGCGTAAAAATATTCATAAATATCACAAACGAAGTCAATATACTAGCATAACAAGGAACAAGTTTAAACTTGTTCTACCTAAAATTAGATTAGCCAAAACTGGCAACTCTTTTGTAATGAACGGCGTACTATTTTATAACTTGTTGCCTGTTAGTCTAGTAAATAAGAAAGACACAGATTTTCAAAGAATTTTAAAAGACTTTTTAATTGAAAAGGCTTACTACAAAATTGAAGACTTCATCTGTGATAAAGTCTCTTTACGTAAATTGTATTTAGACTGTAATAATAATACTTGACTGATTATACCTACTATTGTAGTTATTTTATACATTGATATTTTGACATTGCAATTATTTTATATAATTTTTGACATTCTAATAATATTATTTTCTTTGACATTTAATTTATTGTGTATTAATTTATTCGTAAAAATTGTATTTGACATTCATAAGTGTACATTGATGTACCCATATTTGAATAAATTATTTTGAATTTGAATTTGAATTTGAATTATTGGAGTAAGAAAATAATCTCATGCGCTGCATAGAGATGAAATTTCAATATAAGATATTGCAAGGGATGGGAATGCAGACGAGAGCAGCAGTATTTATGTAACAGAACGGCGTGAAAACTGACCAATAGCGCGCGCCCACGCCATTCGACGTACAAACGAGTCATGTGAGCACCACCCGCCGCCGCGCCGGTCCTGGCGCCGCCGAGCACAGACCATGACCTTCACATGCGTTCATGAATCGCTACAAACACTACTCATGGCACACGATGCGCTAGTAAGAGTGCAATCCAACAAAGGGCTATAAATATCACGCAAAAAATGCTCGGGAAAAACCTCAACAATGTAACGCCGCCACAGCAATGGAAGGAAGTTGGAATCTTTAACACAATGAGACAGCAGAGCTCGTATTTCAGATTGCGAGTGAAGTTGTTTAGTCGAGTATGACACGGGAAAAACACGAGGTTCGTTAGTGTTTAAAGAAAAAACAAAGCCTAGAGGCTTATGTTTTAAGCAAGATGACATCAGTTAAAAGATGAGTATCTAGAGCCTGGCTACATAAATATTTATGAATTTAATTACGTATGCAAATTCTGAATGCAATGTGTTATTTATGTACTGGCATACTGCTAAGGCTCTCGACTTCTTCCGCGTTTGCGGGAGCAAGGTTCGCTTCCGCGATGCAGCAAGATTTCTGCATTACAGCCGCAGGTGATTGTGAAAGTTGCTGTGCACTTTATCTTCTTAAATGTCACGTTAAAAGTGTGCATGCATTAATTGAAGCGGATTAAGAAGTGTGACAATCTCTGTTAGTGAGCAAGGTCGTTGCGATATGACTGATCAAGGTCGCATTCAAAGAACATTGTTTCTTCTAACAAATTCATTCAGATTGCAAAGTTTTAGAGCCGCTCTAATCGGCTGAATGTTTTGAACGCACGATCTGAGACATTAATGGCCCGTGGATTATATAAATGGTTGAATATGTCAGTTGAGCCTATAAACTGGAACATAAATTGAAAATTTTCTCATTTATCAGTATTTACAGCTAAGCTGTCCCGTTGCAACGTGCTCGTGACAACAATTGATTTATTATCGAGCACGGGAGAGATTTATGGGACCGAATGCACCGGGAGAGAAAGTAGACTTGGCATACACTGCGATCACAAGTGAAAACCATCCTGACACGATGCAAACAAACTAGCAGTCACGTGGAACGTGCCACAAAGGTCGATTCGAACATGCATCGGCAATGATCATGTTCAATTTGCTTATAAATACATTAAGCCCCCATAGCATTGAAGTAAATGGTGCTGTAATAACCGACAAAACAAAAACTTGGATTGATTTCATGGAAACAGTTAATTAAGTTTTAAAAGACAAAGAAAAACTAAGTGGAGAATAATGAACTCCCAGAAATCACGCACGCCATGTTCGAGGCAACTGCGACCCAAATACATGATGATAAAACGGTGGACTTTACTATTCAGGCCGTCTGAAGACCCAGCGTATTTATGAAATTGAAGCTATAAGAATTTTGTTTTTATTTTTCGTGTTTGTCGCAAATTTCCCGCGTAAATACTTTCAAAGTTTCAATTAAGGTTATGCAGGAGGTTATTTGAAATACTATAAAATACGATAAACCGAACGCACACTGGTATCTTTACAAAATTAAATTTCTTTATATTTTTACCACACTGCCTAAGAGGATAATAATTTTTAGGTATATTTATGTATGCTTGTTTGTTTATAAGCTTGACTGATTTTGGATTGCAATGTGTCTATAGATGCGTCTTTATATCCGAGATGTCATTAGCTATATTTAGCAGTTGATTTTTGTTTAAATAACAATGTTTGTTATCAAGCCATAATTAGAGCACGCATGGGCTTGTCCTAGATAAGGTCAAATAAATTCATATGATTTCGTAATCTAATCGTGTTATCATTTGTTATACTTCTGGAATTGAGTTGAAGAGAATCGTTAACATTTGATAGTTGTTTAGGTTTTAATATGTCCTCGCTGTACACTCGTATTTGTTTTATAGAAGAACTTGCCTAATGACGTTATTTCGAAAGTACTAGAGAATGATCTGGATGAGCTGTTCAATCTCACAAAACAGAAGTTGACAAAGAGCTAAATTCGGCAGGAGATCGGGTTAGTATTGATTGAAACCTTTTAAGTTTTTAGGACCACGTGGTTAGAAAATGGGTGCGTCGGTCTCTTAGTAACGATTTTCTGAGAGCCAGCTGAGACGAGCAACGTGTGGACATGCGCAGTGGCTTCAGCCACCACGTGGCCTTTCAGACGACTTTTAATTCAATTTGAAATGTGTGGAGTTCACAGGTGAAAGTGAAAATCATTCTCGTTGTAGTATTCGGAAACGTATGGAAAGAAAACACGAAAACATCAAGCGCTTCAATAAACTTAAGTTAAATATCGCATACTACTGATGTAAACGTAATTTGCAATGGAATGTGTGATTTGTGATAAAAATAGAGATGAATAAAATAATATTGAGAACGGAACTAAATTTCATTGAACAATTCCTACGATGCTGTTGATAGTAGAGATTCCGAGAACTGGGGTGCAATGTCAGGTAGACTGGCTCTGCACATGCGCAGTGAGGAGAAGATTGCCACGTGGCGTTCTCTCATTGCATAACCTGCCTAGTGCCTCTACTTTATTTCTAGATACACCTATAGTGAGAATATTTCGAAAAGCTAGGAATGTAAAACATAGACTCATAACATCACTAAGTCTTTTTATTAGCAAACCGTCTACTGTTTGATAAGCATGTCTAACTTGCAAAAAGTCCAACGAAGATAATCAAAGATTTGAAAATGCAGTAGCTCAAAGATGATATCAGCATGACACAGCTTACGATCGAATCGTTAGCCAAGAGAATCATATAAGATAAGAATGAGTAGCATGAGCTATTACTAAAGACGGAGCTGACGATACAATGTCCTGCGATATACGTATTCTAATCAAGTCAATTAGAACTGTTCGCGTGTCGCAAACAATTAGCATATATCATAGTCCACACCACAGGGTAAACGAACTGCAAATGTTCAGCTCCTAGATAGTGGAGCGCAACTGTTTGACGTGGCTAATACATTTTTCACGCCCGTATGAGAATCTGAATGAGCCGCAGCTGTTTTTAAGTATTTGCAGGAACATGAGGTGAAACGATTCCAATTCAACACTAATGTGTAATGAAGGTACATACTGAAAGTTTTATGAATGGAATATATCAGTGCTGTAGACTTAGTTGTTGATTGTTGTATGTATTATATATATGTATATCTCGCGGAGTGATCATAAGTTATTATGCTTATAGAGAGCATTGTAGAGATCTCCGTGTCGATTTCTCTTTAAATGTGCACCAGGAAGAGAATGTCACGCCTACGGAGCCCTGCAGTAGTACTACGGCATGTCGCGAGTGTCGCGACCACATTGCATTACGACGACACGCATACATTCACGATCTCAAGACGCACACTAGTGCACCCGCAGCAGAATAGTTAGGGTTTACTTTGTGGTTAGGGAATTCGCCCGCCATTTTAGCTCTAAATTTTCATTTACGTAGATTGAGTCTATACTCAGGATTTCAACAATTTTTTTTTGGATCTTCACGAGTGCATATTAATCGAGGTTTTCTTTATTGTTATCCGGTCGATTAATTGAATTGCCGAATTGATTGGCCAACGTTTTCTTGAGCCACTGACCTCGCTGGAATCGTACTTTGAACAAAGCGAATAAAGAATGTGTTATAAGTTTGAGGAATTTAAAACATTATTGCGAAACCAGTCAAATTTTTGAAAAAAATGCAGTATGGTTTATCAAAGCAATTTAATTTGATACTACTTTTTATTCTTGAGCGTAGCATAATGTCAAAGCGATAATTAAATCATTTAAATGTTAATCAGAATAACAGAAAATGTCATAGGGAAAAAACCCGCCATAATGTTACGTGGACGCCACGAGTGCGCCATGCCGCTGCCGCGTCGCGAGATCTCTTTACCGTGATCACCAAAATCGAAGAAACTTCTTATCGAGAACACATTAAAAACACACTCTCATATAACCATAATACAGTTATCATTTGTGACGTAATTTTTATCCGCGAATACTATTATTATGAAGCCATGTGCCGAACACGTCGGCGCGCCACGGTTTGCCATATTAGAAATTCCAATGCGGACCTTAAATTACTATCGCATTCCCAGGACACTTTACAATATAATCCATTTGTATTTGTCGAAGACTTCGCAAAACCACAAATAGCCGAACTGGATGTTGATAAGAGCGCGGATGTGCTGTATATCCATATTATGGTAGAGGAGCAGCGGAGTCGCATTGAGTATGCGACGGACGCGCGCGGCAGCTGCGGGGCAACTGAGGGAGGCGTGCGACGGGCGGCGCGCCGTGCCCCCGCGGGGGGCTCCGCCGGCGGCGTCTGAACCGTGTCTCTGTGCTTGTACAGCGCCGGTATCGCCGCTAGAGGTAGAGGCCCGCGCCGTAAAATAGTGCAACGTCAGCGGGCTCGTGCGTGCCACCGATTGGCTTGACACTTCGCGAAACAAAAACTTTGACAACACAGGTTACGAGTGTTTCACGCACGTAATTATCGTACGATGTGAACAGTTTCCACTAATAGCTTTTTCAACCGTCGATTCCACTTTAGCAGCCAAGGCTGCACCTGTTTGAGCGCCATTTATGATTGACCAACATATCGTGGTGCACGCTTCAATGACTTGCAAAAAGATTTTTACTTTTTTGTGTTCCGATGCGATCCGAGCCAAATCGGAATCTTTAGGAAATTCTGTCAGGCTCTGAGCATACATTCTTTGACAAGGCTATTTCTTATTTTGTAATAAGACACAATTTAGTGGGTAACACAAAAAAAAAATATAAGTAAATATAAGAGATGAAAAAGCCAGAAGACTAGCGGATTGATTGGAATTGTAATAAGCAATGCAGAAATACGAGACAACGAATATTCACAAGATTCGAATTGCATAGGTTTAAGAATTATTGAACACATAATATTACCTAGTGGCATACTGTTTTGGTGCGATGACGATGGTATGATGTTCGGCGACAAATTGAGTGCTAAATTGAGAAATTTATGTGCGTAGACACTGAAATGAAGATTTATTGAAATTAAGTGAATAAAAACAAATCTCTACGTCACGTCTACGTTCCCTATGGTTTCAATGGAAATCGTCATCATTAAAAATATTATATTAAAAATTAAAAACATAAAGTCCGTCCGATACATACGCGATCGATACACATGGATTTACATCATACAATTTTTGTAAGAAACCTAGATAAAGTTTGTTAATTAGCAAACAACGTAAGTCTTTACCCAGACTACTAAAACATTGAAATTCAATGTTGAGATCAATACATTAATTAACACCAGTCGGCTAAATCGTTATGAAGGCTCAGTTATATAACGTTGGAATTTTTATACAAATTAGCGATCACTGAAAAATGCGTGAAAAGTAATCATATAAAACAGGAAGGCGATAAAACTTTCATTACATGAATCGTGACGAATTCACCCAACAAGTTACTGTACGCAGTTGCTATAGCTACTAGTAATCGAATTAAAAATTGAAAACAAAGATTAAACTAACTGTGAAACATGATGTCCATTGTCCATGTGCATCGCGTTATCGACATAGAGATGTAACGTGATTATTTGACGAATATGATTCTCATATGGATTTAAATAGCAAAATAAATGGAGTCTTACACTATTAGTAGAAAAGACTTTAACAATGACACAATAAACAATTACATATTGATTAACTTTAAAGTAAAATAAATAAATCACGAAGAAGCAGGAAATATTATTTCATAGAAGTTTAACTAGCATACGTCGAAGTAGATTTCAGAAGTATTTAGAAAGTCATCGATAAAGACTTTTTAAATTCGATACAGATATAAACATTCATATCATTTTACAAGATATGGTCAAAGATCAACACAAAAAACGCCACAATGTACATATATGCCTTTGTAAATACAACAAGTAGAATACGTGCACTATGATAGTGTGCACGTGATCGAAGTAGTAGCTATGGTTACAAGAGCACTAAATCCAAGGCACGATGAAAACGATAGCGCAAGTATTTCCACGGTTACAATACTTTTATTTTAACAATGCGGCGATAAGTTTGCAATTTCCGATAACACACGAATGCGAGTGAAGGTGACTGTTTAAATTATTAACCCAAGGTTGCTCATTAACTCATAACACGAAAGTATTGTAACCAAATAAAATGACATGCTAATGATGATGATGACGATCATGAATGACAAGTTTGGTGGAAGTGTTTTGATTCGGTTAGTGACATATAGACGCACTTGTACTTGTAAATGTGAATTATAAAATGTTGTTACCTTGTTACTTAATTGATTTCACATCTCTCCGACTTACACAATAATGTTACTTGCCATTTAAAATACTTTTAGTGCTTTTTCAAAGGGGATTTATCACGATCACGTCATACCAATTAAAAGTGCCAGAATTCGATATGACAAGAGCGAATCCGAGTGGGCGGAAGGCCATTACGACAGTCAAAATAAATGAGATAAGACGCAGACACACCTCCGTTTAAGATAATAAATCGTAGAAAACCTTGGTAGCGTAGATAAATACATTTCACCAATGGCAACGGCCAATGCTGACTGTGCTATTCTTTGTGATAATAAAACCGAGCCGGTCCGGTACATAAAGACAAATAAAAATACGGATAAAGGTCAACGATAATGGAGCGGCGCTGTTTTCATAGCAACACACTGCTCGTATTTGCAAGACAAATATTTTTATAAATAAATTGAGCTAGGCCGAATAAATGTAAACTTTACTTTCCAACGCTGACAGTCGTTGGAACATAAATAAAGATCAGGGAAAGGACGGAGTAGTGGAAGTGGTGCATCGTGAATGTACAGCAGTAACAGGGCATAGTGATGATCTAGATAAGAGTAACAGTGGGCGTTGGCGCAATTATTGCGCCCACAGTATTTCACCCACTGAACACTCTGAAAATATATACCGACATTTCGAACTTGACAGACTGCTGTATGAATTTTTAGAGAGCACGAGCGAAACCGAAAATGTCAAAAGAAAAGAGAGAAAAACATTAGGATGCCGCGATAGCAACAGGTTTATTACCAGATTGTCTTTTTGCAGCACCGTGATTAAGTTAGTAGGTGGGTGTAAGGAGTAAATTGACGCATAAGGTGTCAGTCGGCGCGCCACGGGACCGAAGCCGCACAAACGATTCTTTGAATTTCTTACAATATAATCCTTCTATCTTATTTGTCCCTTCTACTTTAATACTCTTTCCTTACATTTATTTTCCTATAACTCTTTGTTTATTTACTGCTTTAACGGAGAATCAATCAGCAAGTTTGCGAAATCAGGGAAGAATCCTGATTGGCTTATTAGAATGAAGTTTGGTAAAATATATTATTTTTGTGTCAAAACTACGAGTAGATTAGCCAATCCTACACAATGAAATTAGGAAACATGTTGACAACATATTTATTTTTAAGCCAATTTGTCTGTCTGTGTTAAATAGAGGACACCGTTCACGGTCAAGGTCAAGTTTAACTAGAGTTCACGTACAATCGCATTAGGGATGATACAATACTGTCGTCGAAACTTGAGAAGGTACTTGGGTAGTAAGCGAGCACGTAATTACATCATGAGAAGCTTAATCCCGCAGTTCATAAATGCGACCCAATTTTTTCGATTCGTTTGTTTTTTCTATTTTTAACTGATTTCAAATAAGAATAATTCGACTGTTTATCTGAATCAGAAGCTGCTTTTCTTTCAACTAAACTTTTGGAATCCCTAAACGAGGTTCTGTTTTTCTTTCTTTCTGTGTTTGGTTTATTAGTCTCTGGAACAAAGATAATTTTAGTCCAGGTAAATTTGGTACAGATAATGGTACAAAAGAATCTATATCATGTTACATTTCAATATCAGTCCATTCAATTAAACATTAGCGAAGCTATCAAACAAATAACGACAGCTAAAAGAACCCCATAAGCAGGCAAAAGATCAAAGCTCTCAAAACAATTTAATCAAAAACGCCGATTCATTTATCTGAGAAAAACAAGACCCTAATGGGGATGAAATTCAAAATCTTTTGAATTACTTTTGCCAAATAACTTGCGTCAAAGGGGTTTATGAAAAGGGTTCCTCTACACAAGCGAGCGCGTCATAATTCAGGTCAACGAATAATCCATGAATTTTTATACATCGTTTGCCCCACATCATACGCGCGACTTATATACAGTAAGAGTGATATTTCTTTTTTATATTTCAACATCGATGAACAAAGTAAGATCGAAAGTTTTTGAAGAAATTATTGTAAGTACCGAGAGCGGTGAGAATTGTTTTTTTTTACAGTTGGATGGATTGCATTTGATTTGACTGCTCGTCTCAAAACAATGATACAGTTTACAATCAAGCACGCTTGTCTAGAAGGAACAAATTAACCACGGATTGACTTGTGACTCTTGACGTGACTTGAAATCCAGACAGACAGGATCGATGGCTCAGGACATTCTAAAATATCCTGTTCGCGCCAAAAGAGCGAACTATAAAAAAGTGGAGCGAAGTGTTTTGTGTTAGTGGAGAAGAGGGTGTGATAATAAAATGGTAAGTTTAGACAAATCAGCATCTAGTCGCAAGAAATACTTTTCAGCATGAGTTAAACTTGAACATTTACCCTTGTTTTGGTACAGATATAAAGGTAAGCTCTAGTATCAGAGTTTTTAGGCCACCTGGCAGAGATGTCCTTACTGGCAGGACCTGCAGCCACCGCCGTAGGGTGCGCAGTACGGCGCAGTAAAGCCAGACGGAGCGAGCAAAATGGCCGCCGCCCCTGACCTTGAACCAAGGGAGACCTGTCTAGATCAGATTATCAACGATATCGATCAGCGCACCGGTGGAGCAATCTACGATACTGCCGGAAAGTTTGGGGGATTGGTCTTAGAAGAATAGTGATTAGAATTTGGAATTCTGAAATTGAAATCAGGAAAAAATTGATCTAATTTTCGGATTTTCACTGAATTATAAAAATATGATTGGCACTTAGGACACAGACAGTAAACTAAATATCACACAAACCTGCTACTTAATATACCTTATATAAATGATTTCCGCAAAAGATAAAGTTCGCTGCAAAAGATACGATACCTAATACGAGTATGTAGGTAAGTAAAAGTTGTTATACGAGTATAGACGCCGATTTTAAGATAAAATAAAAACTACTACTAAAATAATTTGGGTGTTTTTTAATCCGATATGCGAGCTATATATTGTTTATGTGGCATTTTTGCAATCTCTTGATCGCAATAATTTTTGTGCTCTCAAATTTAGTTTAGGAAATGGTACAAGAGAATCAACGCCGCCTAGTGCACGTAATTCCTGTATTTATTCAAACAATCTGAATAAATAATACAGATTAGTAAAGAGCATTCTACTATTATCCTAATAGAATACCACTCAAAAAGATTGTGTACATTATCTTATCTATTTATAGACTTTCAAGTAGTAAAGATTTACTTATAGAGATCAAAACAACTTGTAGACATAACATTGGGTAATGTTTTAATCGAAGGAAACCCTATTAAAATAATTATAACAGACATGACTCACTATGAACTCACCGATAGCGCACTAATAGGTCGTCCTCGTCTCCACAAGTTGACTCACAAGTTATTTTTGAACTTACCTGGAAAATAAAAACAATATGAATTAACAAAACGGTAATAGTAAACCAGGAAGACCAAGGAGAATATTCTTTTACCAGGCAATCATAAACCGGGAGAAGAATTATGTTAAACCAGAAGGCAGATATGTCTTACTAAGAGGTCAACACACTAGCAAAAGATCACTAAGCTTAGAAACTACTCCACCGACACTAACTTCTTCAAATAAGTAAACGTTGCTAGTTGTCAGAAGTTACTAGAATGTTCTAACACAATCTTGTCCATATTATAGTTGGTTTATGGTGTAGTCTACAATTTATGGATGAAATAGACCATAGAGGTCATAAACCAAAATGTTACTGTCGCAATGATTAAGATTGACATCTGCATGCGTTGATTGTCTTCCAGTCAGAAAATTGGTATCAATTTAGTTGGGTTTTACGACAAGTTTAACTCATTGTTAACCACTTTATTTTGACACGGGCTTCGATATAGGAAACGATCAAGAAAATTATGTTGTATGACGTAGAGATTTCAAGAATCATAGACAAAAGATAATTATTCTTTCAAGCACGCTTTTTCGTAAAAGCTCAGCGGCAGCTAGACAAATTATTAACTATATTGAACGTAGAGAGCTGAGGACTCATTTCAGTAGTATTTTAACACGTAGGCTAATAATGACGATATTATTTTATAATCAAAGGTAATGGAGTACAAGAAATAAACAAGTGCTAAGATTGCCAGGTCTAAGCACGGGTATGGTACTCTACTCGTATTTGGGTGCCCAAATGTTACAATACAAGTCACGGCTACAGATTAGAATTTGATAACATTATTTTGATTACGAGACGTAAAACCGAACATGAAATGCATTATCTAACACATGTATTAAAATAATCAGTGAAACCTTTATCGGGCCCGATACCCGAATATAATATTTGAGACGTAAATAAAGGACATCATTGCTGGGCGCCCCTGATAAGGTTTCGTTTAGAACTCCGATAACGATAAGATTGTTACAAATTATCAGTTGTCAACTATCATGTGGTTATCATTGTTTTATTTACTTTTGCAGCTGTTAAGTTTGAAGATGAATAATAAAACTGAGTACATAACACAAAGATTAAGTAATGTTCTGCTTGCACGGAGAAGAAAGTAGGTGCCCCAATTTTGGGTACCTACGAAAAATCTGGATATCGTCATTCCACAATCTGGACTCTTGTGTTATTAGAGAGTGTGTATGTACAAATATTTTGTAAGCGAAAGCGTCCAATTTTAAAAGTGAAGAGAAAGAGGCGAAAACTTTTCTTTTACGTCCGTAGTTTTAAAAATATTGCATGCTCCATATATATTTGTGAAGCCGCGAATTTGTTATTTACAACAAACATTAAACTAGACTACAATTCGTTGATACAGAATATTATATTTAAAGATATCTTTAGTTCAAATTATTTCCATACCAATATCGGGACTTATTAACTCCAATCAAGGCGGACTATTTTTACTCGAAATACAGACGAAGGCAGATCCAGAATTAATACAATTTTCCTCCTATATATAACCAGAAGGGTCAACGTCCTGCGACGTACACTGTAAACAGACATCCAAGGTCTCTAAGAATACGCTGAAACATTGAATTATGAGCAAATATGTATGCTGATTTTATGATAGCCTTGACGAGTCCGCATTAACGAGTCATGTTTACTGCACTTTGTTTAAAGATATGTCCTTAGAGCTGTTCGTGAGGATAGAAACAGAACAACAAAGTTATCTGAAGTAAATCTTAAGCTTAGTGACTGAGGAAAATATAGAAGAGCTCAGCAAGATGTTGGGCTACTTAGAACATGACGCACGTAAACCACAAAGAAAATATATTAGGAGCAAGAGGACAACGACAGCATACTTACACCAGGTAAATGATAAAGCAACTGCCGTGTAAGCTGGTGCAACAAAAGAGCTGAAAGCGCTTGAAAAGCTGGATACTTTACCAACAAAAGCAAAGCTCATGAACATTTGTGATGAATTGAGAAGATTTAAGATAGAACAGATTCGTTTGAACATCCTTTGATCCCGATTGACTCAGTATTTATCATCGATATTGGATAGCACTTCAACATTGATTTTATTATACCCGCAGAAGTTAACTCGCCATCTCCTATAGACATAGTTCTTAGCTTAGAGTAGTGTTTTCTCTATTCTCATTATATTTTTCTAATATCATAGGTATGGGACTATTCAAACTTGTCATCAATATTGGAACGATCGTATATTAATGATCTCGATCACATAACGAATGTTCATTTTATTAGGTTTGAAAGTTGGCAATAAACTGTCTGGCCTATCTATCTGTTCTCAATCTATTTATAAATATATTGATGATTCTGTCACAAGTAGACGCTAATAGTAGCCACGATTGGACTCAAGGCGAGAGTTGAAAAAAGCAATGATTATCAACACGATCAAAGTTTACTCATAGTATAGAAATAGTAGCAGCCCAAGATCAATTTTAAGATCATCAGCTTGTTGAGCATGTTATCATAGACATACTGGATTGGACGATATTGTTATAATATTAAGTCGAACCTGGACCAGGCACAGGACCAAGGCAGATTGCACAGCAAGAAAGGCTTGTCCCTAGCAGAGAGATAATGAAGCCTGTGAATTATGATTGTACGTTGGAAGCCGATAATCATATCATCAACGTTAAACGTATCCAAATGCCAAGTCTAGAGATACTTACTTAATCAACACTGTTTCAATAATTACATTATGCAAGATATTATTACCACGACTGCAAAACAAAGTAGGTACGCCCTTGGCGCCACGAAGGTCGTTTGTTTTGATGTTTATGCACATAAAACAGATAAATGTGATAGCTCTTATCAGTATGTTGTAGAATACAATTTATTAATAACTTTGATAGGAACTTTCTTTGATCTGCTACGGAAATTCTGCGCAATTGGAAATAATGTACATTATTTTCATCAAACGAAAATTCGTATAGGTCAAGTGGCTAGCTTTGATGTAAATTTTTAAGGCGCTTGGTGGCCAGCGGCAACTGTCTTGGTTTGGCGGTCGTTTTACAATGCAGAGACTTACAACTTTACGTGTCATCTGACCATAGCAGCGGTAAGTCGTAAATGTTACTCGTGGTCACCCATTTAAAGGGTTTAGACTTGTGGCTTAAAATCGGTGATCGGTTACGATACGAACACCTTATCGAGCTACGCTATGAGTGCTATCAAATTTATTAAGGACCATTATACAGGTTTTTTAACGCTTTTACGCCTAGTGTCACCAATCTAATCAAATACTGTTTTAAAGAGGATTCAACAGCCATCAAAGCTGTAACAAAAACACAATTAGATAGCTTCACAAGAACATAACAAACTTATATTATTAGCAGAATGCTGATGAATCAAAATCAATTTGTCAACCGATCCAGACTTCAGACCAACCCTTCAACATAAAAAGCTCCTACAAAAACTTGATAGAGCCAATATAAATGCAAAATCAAGATAAAAGAATCCCTTCGTGCAAGTACAGACCGAGTGCGTAGTTGCATATTACGGTATGAGACCGGTTCACTAAAAATAGCCCGAGTCGCGACTCAATCGAGAAAAGGGCCTCGATTTACGCGGCGATTCAACCAAGATGGTGGTAAATATAATTATAAATAATTAGTAAACAAACTAGGTGATAGATTTACTTTTTGTTTTAAAATATGCCGAAATAAAACTGGCAATCTTCGAAAACAACGACGAAGGAAAGAAGTCCGTTAGCGATTGAGGAAGACTATTTTCTTAGAATACAGAAAACCCAGCCAAATGTTAGGTAAACACAAGGCTGACCTAGTCAAATAGTCTTAGCCTTTTAACAAGCTTTTATTTAACGTGCAATGTACGTATGTGTGTAACTATGTCTGTTCGGGTGGAATCTTGCACTTTCCGATGTTCAATTAAGCTGAAATAGGTACGTTTGTAACTCCGATGACAATGCAATAAAAGCTTGTTATTAAAATATTTTTAAAATTAACTTACTCAGCCATAAAATGAAACATTATGTTGCCAAATATAGTCTCAAAAAGTGCATCTCTAAAACAACAAATAGAATGACAACACTTTCTATAGCCTATTATTCTCGCCTTTAAACATCAACTCTACGATAAATCCATATTTACTCCGTTGAGAATTCAACAACTCTCAGAAATAGTATTTTGCCGCCAACGTAGGAACATAACGGTTCCATGTTTTAGTTTTCATTTTGCATTTAAAAGTCGATATGGAAAAACACGGGCGGCGCCGAGACCAGGCTCGGTATAAATAGCTGGATGTATGATACGAATACAATAGTGTCGAGTTTGAAGGGCGCCACGTAAAAATCGTAAATCTGCTAAAATACTTAAATTTAAATGACAGGTGTAAAAATTGCAAGTTCGAAGGCACCACCTAACTATTAAATTGAACGGAATTTAAATCGGTTTAGTTCAGCTAAGTTTAATTCACAGATAAATAAAGTTGTAAAAAAATACCGCGAAAGACCGATTTCCGTTCTAGTTTTGTTCAAATTTCTTGATTATCGTTGGATTTCATCCACAGATAATCAAGAATTTTGCTGAATGAAATAGCGAATATTGCTAGCTCTTAACCGATTCTACTATTTAATTTTATTTTTTGTAATTATCTTTCTTCATACATTAATATTTTACAAGAAGTATTCGTGTGTTCTTGAATTAACTATGTTTACGTAATATGTTAATTATCATGTAAAAATGTGTTCTCGGCTTGCACATGGTTAAATTTTTGTAAAATATCACTACGTACAAGAAAATGTTGGATTCATAATAAATCTTGTCTAATGAAGGCATTCTTTTCTGTAGTAGAAAAAGTTGATAAATATTTATTGTTTAATCGTTCCCGACAAAAAATTTATCAAATGGAATTACTCGATAAAAATGGTAGTTTTTGAATTTTGAAACCTGGCAATCGCTACATCTGTACGATTGGTTTCATTGTTTTGGCATTACTATTACAAATTAGAAGATAATTTAAGAATAGCTTTATTATTTATTAACCGCATCGTGTAATAGCATCGTTATTGAATCAATTCTATTCTCATGGAACTTCACATACAAGATAGACTTTCGTCGATTGTGCAAGTGCGAATACTGCAGTGCTTTGGGCATATCTCCAGGTACGAGAATTCGATGGAGAGGCTCGTAGTGCAGGACCGTTAAAGGCAAGCACAGTCCCGGTCTGATCACCACCTCGATGGACCAATCTCATAAAAAATGCCACACAGGCCTCCGTGCTCGCGATGCAATCAACCGCCAAGAATGGAGAAGCATTCCAAGATGGAGTATCGACGACAGTGAGGAGCCTCCTAGTAACATTACAACCATGACCTTGACCAGTCTACCAAAAGTAAACGACTAATATGAGAAGATTAAAACTAAGATTTAAAAAGTTGTTATTTTTTGTACACATTTATTTTAATAAAATTCACAGTAAATTACATTAGCAAGAAATATTTATAAACTGTAGTTTGTAGTGTATTATTCTGTTTCCCTGTAGCAATTTTAAGCGCTGGGTCTAAAGTACTAGACCTAGTGCTTTCCGAAATCCTTACCTAGGGTGTTTAAGTTAAAGTTAAGATATGGGTTAAAAATCCAGACAAGTTTATAGTTATGAAGGTTTTTTATTATTTTTTTTATTCAGTTATAAATAGGCTTGCGTTTGACCGCCATCTCGCCTGATGGTAAGCAATGATGCGGTCTACGATGTAAGGTTTTCAATAGAAAAACACCAAAACGGCCGAGGTAGATATACTTTTCTTTTACCGATGTTATTCCAAAAATAGTATGTACTTTGATCACATATAGCGCTGACAGGAAAGACTATTGAGCAATTACAGGTTTTCTTACACTTTTTGTTGTGCTTAACTTTGCAAAGGATTTGTTTTGTAAGACTTGACCAGTCTACCAAGAGTGAAGAGAAGAATATTAAAACTAAGATTTAAAAAGTTGTTGTTTTTTGTGTAATACACATTTATTTTAATAAAGTTTAGTTAGAGATATAGGAGACAAGTTTTAAGTTATTAAGGTTTTTCAATAGAAACCCACTAAAAACACCAAAACGGCAGAGGTACACTTTTCTATTACCGATGTCATTCTAAAAATAGTATGTACTTTGATCACATATAGCACTGAACAGGAAAGACTATTGGACAATTACAGGTTTTCATACATTTTTCGTTGTGCTTAACTTTGCAAAGAATTTGTTTTGTAAGTAAAAACACTCAATTACTTGTTTTAAACTCACTTTGAAATTTAACTTTTTTAGGCAGGTTTCAAAATGGTGCTTCCTAAGTTTGTTTAAAAATAAACCTTAAACATTTTAAAATGACATAAAAACGTACCTTCAAACTACCGAATCAAGTTATAATTTCTAAATTGAGTAGTTTAGGTCGATTTCGTTCATTCGTTTCTTAAAATTGACTTTGACGTTTCTAAATTTCCTAAAGTGGCACCTTCAAACTAGCTTTAGGATTTTTAGAAATTTTACGCGGTTTAACTAGTTTAGAAATTTTAAATGCGCCTTCAAACTCGGCACCAATGTTTTGATATGGAGTACAAAGGTGAAGCGAATGCGTCTGGTTGGACTCATTCGCTTCACGGAGATGGGGTTATAAAACTGGCGAATGCATTAAAAATCTCATTACTCGACAGTATCTTTTGACTTTTCTTATTTAATTTTATGTAAGCGAGAAGCTTCAACGCAGCAGATATAAAAAAGATTACGGAATTAGGAGCCATACTTTGACCAAAGTGTACATAACTTCTTATGATATTTATGTAAGTGTCAGCTCGCGCGAAACACAAATCATGTCAAAAGAGGAACTGCTTAAAATACTTCAAGGAACCAACGTCCGAGTGGTTTTTGCTCTGGAGTTGCCCACTGCCTATACTGAGAGAATCAACAATCCTGGAAGTCCCAAAGTGAACTTCAACTTATTTGGACTTAAGAGCCATAGACGTCAACCTCGTTCTGGAGAGTTTCACTTAAGTAAAGAATATCATAAAGGTTTATAACTACTCCGTATTGAACCATGAATCATCATCAAACATCTGTCATGAATTATTTCCTGTTTCAATGAATTAACTTTCTCCCCTTTGATACATTAAAACGTACTTCTACATAGGTTTATCCCTTGCATCCAACACGCACGGCAGCGCAGTCAAGGTCAGCCGTGCATCTGCCGCGCGCCCTCCCCGACACTTTATTTTTACCAACATTTATTACACTCTCGAGGGGCGCTTGCTGTGCCATTCCCTTTGATGTTGTTCTTTTGTTGGACCGTGCTGAGTTAATAGACCTATTTCATAAAGCGCGTACAAGTACGGATTAAAATAAACAAGCTTTGAGGTAAGGGTACGAATTATGCGTTGAGTTTCGGTAATTTTGATGATACACGTTCCAGTTTACGTTCAATTTAAAATGCATATAGCTGCGAGGACAGAATTTAAAATCCCGAAATATTATATTAGGCAAAGCAGATAACGACAACGATCGCCTGACCATGACCTGTAAGAATGTCACGAACCAGAAGAAGTAAATACCCAGCAGTTGGTAGAATGGCCTGATTAGATTGATAGAGGTTGGTGACAAAGCAAGAGAAAGGGCCTCTCCTGCAACGGTGGAATAATAAAGGCTGTGACGACGATGGAATTGTTGTTGTTGTAATAACTCAAAGACAAAGTTATGGAGGTTATCACAATTTTTAGACATAGCTCGATAAAAACTATGTTGTGCAAATCATAAAAATGAAGGATACAAAAACAAACATGACTTACAAAGTTGTTCCACAAATGGCGGCTAATTCAGATTAACGAAAGACGGTTTAAATTGGTGCTAACCCCTCGATGCACCAAACACCTGGTGATTTTGATGCACAGTGCACAATATTTCCATGAGGTACGTAAATGGACATAAATAGAAATCGTGACCGGGGGACGTGATTCCACCGGTACGAGGTAAACATTCATGATCAGGTTTCTTAAACTTGCGATCCAGTGTGTAAGACATTTCCAATCTTGGCTTATGGAGCGTAAGGAAAAATGTGTTGTTTCGCGAGTGGAATGAACTAGGCATTTTATAGATGGACATGCATTTTTTTGGTTTGGTAATATTATAATTCCACAACAAAAGTAGAGGATTTTAAACTGACCATCATCTCAAAGAGGGCTGAGGTTTGGCAGACGATCACCATAAAACTTGTTCTTGATTCAATATATCTCGTCTAGGCTAAATAATCTTTCCCTTGACAACAGATTGTTTCTTTTTGAAGTTTCAATTATATAAACAAACATGACCGCACTTGACGACTAAATGCCCCGTAATTTTCTTGAACTCATGGAGCGGGAAATCGTTTCTCCACTTAGCGAAGCATAGCGCAGAAACGCGAGTGGACAGTGCGCCTAACGACAACATAACATCTATTTTACCTACATGCATAATTGTACATTACACAGTAATCTTTATTAACTTACTAGACTGTGTAATTGCGGGGCAGATTACGAAGCTGTTACTAGCTGGTAAATGGTTACGTTACTATGTATGTTTGTGAAATATGATGCGGGTTATTAATAGATATTAAATACTAGGGTGCTATGTTAGCTAGGATGTAGCAACAGTTGCTGAACGTTTCTGAGCTAAAAAGTGTGTTTTCAACATTTTGGCGGGTCAATGTGACGGTCCTAAAAGTTTAAATCGTAATCAGGGTTTTTAAGAAAATCAAGGCAATCGTTTTTTACAGTTTAAAAGTTCACGGTTAGGTTTTTTTTTTTTTTTTTATAAAGTTTATTAAACACCACAGACTCCACGGTCCGTGAGTTTTACTAGTACAATTTAATTTATTAACATTTACAAATTTTAACAACTTAATTTAATTTAGGCAGTGCGACAAGAAGAGTTATTTATATAATTAAATATTTACAACTACAAAAGAATTGTGTGTTTGCCTCGAGCAGACCAGCGACCCGCAAGCAGCACCCGGTCACGAGTGTGACGCATGTGCCAGCCATCGCCCTCCTCAACCATATTTGAGGGAAGAGAACGACCCGGCACATGACGCCGCCGCAAGAAGGAGCCTTCGATGGTGAGCATGAATGCTCGGGGCATACACACAATCCTCACATTTTAACGCTATGATTACAATTTTTTATTTTTACACATTTACTAAGTCCTATTAATCAGTTATCGCCTCCTCTCGGCCCAAGGCCTCCACCACCGCCGCGTTCCGATCTTTGATGGCCATCTGCAGATTGTAGTCTTTGATGGTCTTCGGAGACGCAGCCGATGCACGCCGGACAAATCGACTGATGGCGTCGTTCTCTGTGTCGTCAGCGTAGTAGATGAAGGTCCTGGTGTGCCGTGATACCGCTACGACCGCGTGTGGAACGCTTTCATGGAGCTTCATATTGGCTTTGGTCTTAATGGCGATTACCGACTCGTATGTTAGTCCCTGAGCTTCATGGATGGTAAGGGTGCGTGACCCCGTGCCTTTCCCATAGCCCTGGATAATGAGGGCCTCCTTTTCCTCTTGCGTGTGAACTAAGAAAAGGGTGTCGGGAAGGGCGCTGGGTATTTGCGCTCCCTTGTACCGTCTTTGCTCAAGAGACTTAATACGGGGAGCTGAGGAATAAATACCAGAGTATATTTCCCTCAGCGCATACGCGACGTCCATTGGGTTCCTATGTGTGCAAAGCAACTCCTGGCTGATGTTCGTAACCAGGTTTGGGCGATGGTACCTCATTAGGTTACCTCACGGTTAGGTTAGGCAAGTTTACTAATTAACTGTTTTAAATATTATATAATAATAATAAATGAATGTTTCTCACTTATAGCTCCTCGCTAGGATAACCTGTGTCGGGGATGCCATGGAAATGACACACAAAGACAAGGGCAACTAACACCCAGACCCAGAACAGATATTTAAATTCATCATTCAAGCATCTGCCCGGCCGGGAAACGAACCCGGGACCTCTGGTGTATAAGGCGGATATACTACCGCTGAGTCAAACAGGTCGTCAAAGGTTTTAGATGGAGCGAAGTGAAGGAGAGAAGTAAAGTAGGCTTATCCTGCCACCATGTGTGAGACGGAACCCGGAAGAGAGGACCGCGATTACCCGTGGGCGAGGATAACCTTTAAGGCTACGCAGCTTATACAAACTTGTTTACTCGAGTTTTCTTTACTTCCCTGTCTCATACTAATGCACGAACGATAGGCTAATCAGAAAATTACATTGATAGCAAAACGCACGAAATAACTTTGCTCTAAATATTCTGAAGGTGCGAGCAAGTTTTCAGTCAATGTTTCTTTTCAGCATAAAGTCGGTAGGTACCCAACCTAACCTGAACCTGCGACGCAAAAAGAGGGGTGTTAAAGACATTGTCACCATATAACATAAATACGTTTTAATATGCCGACGATCTACAAACTACATACATATGCCATTATCCCTGATAGACTTTATATGTGATACAGAGGGTTACGAATTTAACGTATAATACATACGGATACAGAGTTATGAAATTAAAGTGTGTATCCTTGTACGCCACATCGTAATTCCCAAACGATAAAACTGAGTTTGATTTAGTGTTATTGTTTGAAAGGTACCTAGTTCGAGTGTTCTTATCGATGATTCAAGAATATTTGAACAGTCCTTTGAAGATTATCAGTTTGCTGGGTTTTTTAAACGCTTGTTATGGTATTTATTGTGCGTTACGTACCAGGCTAGCAACAAATCAAAGAGCTAATAAAACGATGTAGCAACCGGAGCGTGTAATAGGTAATTTCTAGGCGCTGATCCGTGCTAACTCCACGGCTGCAGCGATCAAACAAACTACTCAGCCGTGGACCAGGCCCAGCAGTTCTGTTGCCAAGCATCAGCTGATTATGCTTTCATAAACAGACATATTATGCATAAACTCTTTGTTGTTCACACCAGAAATTGCAAACAAAATAATAACTCAAACTAGTGCAGTAACTGGCAACAATCCTATACCTCTAATAGTTAGGAGGACCTCTTCGAGCCCAATAAACAGTCCATCAGTTACTAGAAGCTGCAGCTCGGGACTATACCAACAGATATCTAATTTTCCCACATTTCCGATTCAAAAAAGTATCCTGTTTCTATTTCCTTGAGCCCCGTTGTAGAGTTGTGAAAAGACATAAACATTCAGTCTCTGACTAAGAGAGATAACAGTTACATTCGCAACAATGTCGACAGCTGTATCCTGAGTTTCTGACCTGACTGTTTCGTTTACGATATTCTAGTCTTTTATCATCAATTTTCTCTTTTACTTCCACTTCTAAGGCAATCAAATATCAGGCAACAAAGAAAGAAAGTTATTTTCAACCTGTATTTTAGTAAGGTACACAAGTATACCAAGAGCGTGCTCTCACCGGTTTGTTGAACTCCCCCACCCTAAGTTCTATTTCCTAACTAACCATAAACAAGTACTTCATAATGTCGACTTAGATACAGTTTGGTTGGATTCTTGTTTTATGAATTTTTCTTTTTATATTGGATTTTCAATTAAAATTAGCTGATCAACCCAACTGGGTCTCAAACACTAAATTTTTTTAGTGATCTGTTAGAGAAGATCTTCGTTTATTGTGTGATGTAGCGTCTCAGGGTTTAACTTTTAATTTATGTTTACGGATTCTAAGTCGTAGATAACTCTACCTCTCCTAGCATTACTCTTACTACACCTATTACAACAATTCTAATAAACATTACACAAATAATAATCCACATGCGAAATATGCTCGGTCTTTTTTAAGACTACACGGCTGAGCAGACAGTACTTAACTTGATTTGGCAAGAAAGTAGAGTGTATTACGAGAAAGATGTAGGCTTATGCGGGACAATAAATGGCAAATTGCGAACGAAATCACGAAGCTAATCTACAAAATAAATCAAAAGACCTAGCTTTGTTCAACAAACATCACCTATTAGCACACAAACTGGTTTATTTATCCGATCTATTCGAAATCTAAAATATTCAAAAGAGCTTTCAAAACCAGCCAAACAACAATGCAATTTGTAGAGCAGGAACAGAACTATTGAGTTACAATGCAAAGAACGTCCAGTTTCGAAATCTCGAGTTACGATCCAGTCTGGTGGTTTTAGTGCGGAGTGGTCTAGTATTGGGGCTGGATCGAGTTACCCGGGTTATGTAAGTTTTGGTCTGGGACCTAGGACAGTTTGAGTTACATTTTATTCTACTAATTTTACACTATTTACTCGTGGTGGAATGGTGAAAGGTGAGAGGTCTGTGTATTGGTTTGTGAACTCGAATTTCTCAAGACCTTACTCGTACAAGCTTTTGAGAATAAAAAGTACAAAAATCTACAAACAAGTGGCATTATAAACAAGGTTATTTATAGTACTAGACACGATATTGCAGCGGAAAAACACTGGAGATACATTTTAAATACAGATTTGAAGATTATAGGTTATCAGAGCATTATAAACAGTGATTAACTTTAAGTCACTGGCATAATGTCTCTGCTTTAAGTAGTGTTTACAAGGCTCTAAATAACTAAGTCTAAATTTAAACCATTGAATACGACATCGCGAAAGATTGCAACTAGGCGTGCAACAAGCTAGTTAGCGAAGAATGTAGCGATTGCATCAAGCATAGAGCTAATAGGAAACTACATACTGGACACCGCACATTGGGATGTCTTACACAGTTGTGGGCATGGTGCCACACTTACTAGAAAATTGGTTACTCTCATAAATCTGGAGGTTTTAGTAAAGTACAAAGTCTTCAAAGGTCTGAACGCACTGAAGATGCCTTGGGTATTGGAGGTGTCCATAAGAGTCGAAGACCACTACCGCAACCCGGTGGTTGCGGTGGCTGCTTTGCCACTTATTTTGTAAAAAAATAGTAGAACACGTCATAATTTTATCAACGAGCCCCTAGTGTGCGATTAAGTGTGGCACAGTGGCCACAAATGATTGAAACATCGCAACACACACTTAGATGGCACAGACCTGTTATGGGCAAACGTGACGTTTAATCGTGACGTGATCAGGCGAGCGATTTGATCATTCTGTCACTCAATTTCATAAAAAAATAAGTAAAGAGCACGGTGTCTGCTCTAGCACATAGTACCCGAGTTCGCGCTATCAAGCGACTGGATCAGGGAAGCATTACCCCGCCATATAGAAGGTATAATTCTACGCTGATCCATCTTTACACGATGTGAGTCCGCTAATTGGGGAGGTAATGCGGTGGGCGAGAAAGCGCTAACTACGGCTCTACGGGTCTACGGCTAACAATGACTACATCGGCCTGATTTTATCTATTAGAAAACAGAAGCCAGTGAAGCGGGAACAGTGGTGTGCCATTATCTGGGGTGGATTAATGAATAATGATGATTAGGAAATCAGGTTGTTTGTCAAGTCATTGGGAAGAATGAAACACACGCAAGTAACCAATAATAAGTAACACAAGGCTAAATTTATCGGTGAATTTATTAGTTAATTAGTCTTTTTTTACGCCACGGGCTTCAAGCAAGCTAATGCGCTAACCTACTGTCTTGACATGACATCTTGTTAAAATACGATCCGTGTTAGGGCAAACGCAAATATAATTTACAACTTCTTCCTTTAGTTTCTATTTCTTCGACCCTGGTGTAGCACTCGATGATAGTGTAGTTTTTCATTCAATTTTTCCATTTTAATTAGTGAAAGATTTTTTTTAATCAGACAAGTAGTTGCTGAGATTACCTACAACAGACGAACAAACTTTATCTATTAATGATCTTAGTGTAGGTATCTTGGTGTAAGTATATGTTCAAAATGACGATTATTACGAGCCCTTTTGACGAGTACTTTGAATCCCTTTCGGCTTAGCATACCCTTTCCTTTAACCCTATAGAAGTATAGATTTATCTTGTATGGTTGTACCTATCTACCATCAACTAGTTTTGGCCCTAGAAGGTGTATCAGCAAACCATATTGAGTTGCATTGCTTGTAATTGTAATTATAGCATGGCCGTTGGCGCCGCTAGCGTATGAAAATAATTAAGACTTATGATCAAGTCAATCCTTTTAAGGCGAAGAAAACTTCCCATCCAATATCCAGTATAATTATGTGTAACTAGTATTTTGCGTGGGGTGTGGGCCGCATGCGGGCCGTAGGGCGTTCTGTGTTTGAGCGTCTGTGGTCTAATTTATTTTGGTTGAAGTTGAAGAAATGGAGAGCATTAAGAAGAGTAGGTACTTCGAAGTAAAACTACAGCTGGTCAATAATTTGTCACCAACCTGTTATACATTTTCATATATTTTATATATAATTTTCTGTTATCCATAATTTTATTATCCTCTCACTAATACTATACTTGAGAATGTGTGTGTGTCAATATTTGTTAAATATTTTTTTACCATATCTCCGGAACTACTGAACCGATTCTGATAAAATTTGGAATAGAGACATCTTATTCCCTGGATAACACATAGAGTACTTTTTATCATCATCGCCCGGCCCGGGTGAAACTGCGGGACACAACACAGCTAGTTTACGATATCTTATCCTACTTCCTACTCTTACTAATATTATAAACGCGAAAGTTTGTAAGAATGAATGGATGAATGGATGTATGTTTGTTACACTTTCACACAAAAACGGCCGAACGCATTTACATGTGAAGGTTGTTCATTGTCTGGATGAACACATAAGCTACTTTTTACCTCGGAAAACGCGGATAAAACCGCGGGGCGCAGCTAGCACATAACCAGAGGTCAGTTCTACAATGTCGTGACTTTCGAGATTAAGATTTCTGATACAGCCCCACTTGAGCTATGTATAAGTAGCCACTTATAGCGCAGCTCCTTGCTTGAGAAGTGGTCCGATTGGTTTATCGATCGCTGCAACTTTGTTACTAATCTTGTTGCATTGGAAAATAGGTACCTACTGGAAATAGCAAGCTCTTTTCTGCTGCATGTTATATCACGGTTTAAGGAACATAAGAAAAATAGTATATTAGTTTGTATTTTGAAACCTTTTCTTGGAGTACTCCGGGAATAAGCCGTTTGCAAGACCTAATAAATTGTCATAATGTGGATGTTGCAGTTCCAATAATATTTACATTACTACATATGTCGAATTGATAACGTCTTTTTTTTAAGTTGGTCTATAGGCGAAGAGCTCATTTTGGTTCCCTACGATCATGTTTAATCTCAGCATACTGTCTATATACATATTTATAAATAGGCGAACCAGAAAAAAATATTTTTACAACTAATTACATTGATAATTATACTTTTTAACAATACCAATTATTATAATTTAACCAGCCTAACTTGTTCATATTTGAGAAATAAATATGTATGTGTATTTTTAATTCTTAATTTCAAAACTAGTGGCGCCATCTATATTTTGTCCACAGAATTAACTCTTTAAATGTTTGCATTATCTATCTAATCTTTGAAAGGTCAATATGGTTGGGTGCAATAAAATGTTATGTCCTCTGTGTTTAATATATATTTCTTTATCTCATCACTAGACAGTTTAGGAATTCCAATTGTGTTCAGACTCTTATTAAGCCATAGCCTTTAATACACAACTCAGATCAATGGCCTGCAATCTGCAATATAGCGAGGAATGTACTGTTATACCATTAAAAGCTAAAACTTATAAAACTGCAACTTGTCACTTGTGACAAAAATACATTTTGGTGAATAAAATCTGCAATTTAGGTTGTTTATTTTAATATACCCTGAGACAATCATGCAATAAAGGCAAATCCAACAACATATTCATTTATCATAATTGGGCCAGTTGTTAAGAGGACATTCATACCGAACCTCCTTCTCTGGCTTAGCTGCAATCTGATAATTACCCTCCCATTTTTGGCTTTGCTGCAGTCAGGTAAAAACAGTAATTAGAAACTATTCATATTCTATCCTACATGCATGTAAGGTTTATGTTTAAGCATGAATAAGTCAGCTCTGTTATGGCTATAGTAATGAGTTGTAATGTAAATATTTTTATTCCAGGTAACTCGAGATATTTGTGAATCACTATGGACTGTAAGACATTGCCCCTTCTGGGTCTGGGTGTTAGTTGTCCTTGTCTTTTTCCTGGGAGCACCGGGAACCCTGCGGGAGGCCTGCAGCGTGACACGCAAGCTGCTGGACTTCCTGGAGGACATCGGGTGGCTGGAGTAGCTGCCGTCACCCGTTCACGCAAAAAGGGCCGATTACCGGCCTAGTTGCGGAAAAGAGCCCGCTCACCAAGTACCAAGTAAGTAAGTGTCCTTGTCTTTGTGTGTGTTCTGTGGCATCTCCGACACAGGATTTATTCCTAGTGGGGAGCTATGAGTGTGAAACGTTTATTTATTTGTTAAAAAGCACTTTTATTGAGATCCTACTAATATTATAATATAACTTTGTCAAAGTTAGTTTAGATGTTTGTTGCTCAAATACCCACAAAAAACAGTAAAACAGATTTGAATGAAATTTGGTATGAAGGTAGCATACTCTGGTAGCTTTTTATTCCAGAAAATGCAATTGTACCCCTGATGTCAGAGTTCTTAGGATGCCTGAAGGTCCTTGCCATGGCTTGACAGATACATAATATTTGATAAATTACCTAATTATTTGAACATGTAGTTTCACTTGCAATATCTTGCACAGTATCTTGCAGTATATAAAACAAATATCAGCTGATTAGATTAAGTCTGAATCCGCTACCTGTAATGTTTACATCTTTTGTTTGACAATAAACTTCTTGAAGCATCTTTTCAAGAGACCTACACAGAATAACACCACAGTTACTATGAGGTCAACCCAAGTTACTTGTTATCTTTAGTTATGTAATAGGTACATGTTTTACTTAATCTTAAGTTATTAGAACTCGATATGACGTTATATTTTGGTAGTCATGTTGAGCGACATCCTAAACGGGGCCCCCAGAAGTACCTTATTTCATTGTTTTGGCATTGTACAAGGTGAAACTAGTGAAAGTAAAATTAACTGACCGTAAATTCGATAGGATTTCGACAACGAGTTATTTATTACCTTAGATTTTGTCGCATCATCAAACAAAGAAATATACGACAAACTGGTATTTATTGGCTCAAGGTTGACGAAAAGATGTTCCAGTTCCAATAGCTATCTATGTACTCAATCGAATGTCATTTGGTAAAGAAAATGCGTAATTCGAACTTACCTGGTTGTATAGGAACAGCGGTAGGAAGCGATGCACCGAAATCCAAGCGGGAGAAACAGCGTCCACAAAATTAATCTTGCAGTAAAATTACTGATAAGAATAATCTGCTAAACACTGAAAAATGCAATACCATCGGACGGAATAACAAGTTACAAGAAGTGTCAACGTCAAGCAAAACATCTATCTGCCGAGTTGTTTGCATAGGTTAGAAAAGGACAGATAAATTGAATAGAAAAGTGCACGCTGTATCGGTCTCTACTTCATATTGTGTATTTTTAATGATAGAAAGAGACAAATCTATTCTGATTTAAATTTTGCCAGAAAGAAAAAGACAACATTATTATTTTGTATTTAAACCCATAGACTAAATCAGCTGTGCACAGCTGTTAGTTCGACAACATGATCATAGACAATCATTCCAGTGTATTATCTGTTTCCAAATTAAAGGTCTTTCAATTGTTCGTTCTTACAGTTCATTCTTACAACACAATGTTGCTAGTTTTTACATTTCTACTCTATTATGAGGAAAGTAGAGGTCCAGTACACTTAAAAAAAAAAAAGCATAATAACGTCTCACACTCATAGCTCCCCACTAAGATACCCTGTGTCGGAGATGCCATGGAACACACACAAAGTCAAGGATAACCGACATCTAGACCCAGAGCTGATATTTAAATTCATGATTCAGGCTTCTAAACCATAAGTGCTATCAACATGCATCTAAGAGCAATATTGTGGGAAATGTTATAGAAAACATACATGTCTTGAACAGTTTCAGTTTTTTAGCTAGAACCGTTTTTGAGAATATCTCAAAAAATCATAAATATTAGGTATGTGACACGAAAAGGAAGGGAGCTGGGGGAGGGAAACAATCGTCTCCCGAGGTGTTTCTACTCCGGGATATAATAAAATAGATATAAAAGCTACCAGCATGCCAAGTTTCATGCTTTCTGCCAAATTCTCATCTGGCAGAACATTCCGAATATTTTACTAATTAGCTGGACTACTAAGCCAATTTAAGCAAGTAAGAGGCAGAAAATACTCTCCTAACTCATTTTGATATTAGTTTTTGATTTGTTGTAATTTTCATTTCATAAGTTATGGACCTGAATAATCCACATTTTATTAGTTTTTATTTATTTTTTTATTTGAAAGATAGGCTTGCGTTAATTGCGTTTGACCGCCATCTCGCCTGATGGGAAGCAACGATACGGTCTACGATGGAGGTGAGGTGACACTTAAAACTACAACTAGTGCAACAAAGTGCGGCCATATCAATATGGCCGATCTCTTCCATGAAACTTTTGATTTTTTTTTTTTTAATTCAGTTTTGCTTTTTGTCAACTAAGTAGGCAAAATAATGCAAAGACCAATTTTATTGAAGTAAAGTTTCAGAGTCTAGGGTCACTTACGCCGGAAGATACTGACGTGCCAAAGCGACTTCCTTAGGAAATTATGAAATGTGTTAGGGTAATTCATAATTTTAGTCAACCAGAATTTTAATTTGCTGTCACATACTGTCAACTAACTAAGTGTCATTATTTTTGTGTTGTCAAACTCAAACAAGACAAGCCAAGACAAAAAAAAAGTAAATTAAAATCTTCTTGGGTTATTTTCGTGAATTTAATCTCAATAATTTAATTTTGTCTATATTTGGGATTGAATAAACAATTGTGCGCTATTGTCATGTACTTTGTCCTATATTCAAAGCAATTCAAGTTAGAACTGAAAAACTAGGAACCTTAATCAACCGTCCACAACAATAACCTTTCGCCTTTGTGAAACCGTCTATTACGTATAATTAGTAGTTATTAAACGGATTAAAAATAAAAACAGAAATTGTGAATACCATGGCAAAGGAAGAAGACGACGACAACTTGCCTGACAAGGATGCGGCAAAAGAATTCTACGCGAAATACGAGCCCAAGGAAATCATAGGAAGGTGAGTGATAATCATAACTCCAAATTAGCCTATCAGTGAATCGGGACATGACTATTATGAGTTGCGACTGTGCCAATTTTTAAATGAACTAGGGTATTATTAAAAGCATGTGCCAGTACAAAGCTTTGTAAGTTTTCTCAATGACCTTGGAAGTTAACCTGGCTGCTGTTGCCGTAGCTGAGATCTGATTTGTATGTAATTGGATTACAGTAAAAAAATGTTAATCTGGTGCTGATTATTTTAAATTGGGAAGGTTTCTGTATCTATTAGAGTAGGTACTATTTTAAAGTATTACCTTGCACATACTTAGAGCTAAGTAAACATTATCTATTGAAGTTCCTTCCTGAATAGATAACATACAATAATACACAACAACGCTGAGTTTTTTAAACTGCATTGTTATTAGCTAAATTATAGGTTTCTGAAACTTCACCATATATTAAATAATTGACTTTATTCTCGTTATCTATCTACAAACATCTTCCTTATCTGCAAGTTTTCAATAAGCTAATCTATGTTATAAAGTGTTTTGTAAACTTCTCTGTGAAGCAGGGTAATGAGACAGTGAAGATACAGACCTCTAGAGTTTCATAGTTAAGTTTGTGGAATTGTGGAAACTTCTCTGGATAATGAGACAGTTATGATACAGGCGTCTAGAGTTTTTATAGTTTGTGGACTGGTAAGCTGGTTGTAGAAAAACAATTTTTAGGTTTGAATTTGTATGTGTTAATTAATAGATGTCAGCCATGGGGTAGCAAATATTTTTGTCCTGTAAAACATGTATTTCTTGTAGTGTGAGTAAAACTGTGGTGTATATTTATAAACTCTTTTATTTCTTACTTATGAGAGAAGGCAAGAATAATTTTTTTTTTGATTCTATTCTAACTAACTCACAACTTGACTTTAACTATATCTATAAACTGTCTCCAAGCTCGCAACAATGTTTATTCATTAACCTTCTAATCCCCAGAGGCGTAAGCTCAACAGTCCGAAGATGTGTCGAAAAAGAAACGGGACGGGAATATGCAGCAAAGATCATAGATCTCAGTCAGGAGCTACACGACGGAGTGGACACTCACACCATGCGAGACGCTACGAAGCAGGAGATACAAATACTCAGAATGGTTGCTGGACACCCTTTTATTAGTGAGTGAGTTGTTTAAGCTTTGAATAAGAAATGTGGCTTGTGTTATACTGTAAAATCAGTTACAATGAAATATGTACAGGTGATCATAAGTTTGGCTCCTAACAAAAAAACAGTTGAATTGAGAACTGTCTGCTTTTTGAACTCAGTTAAAAATCACCATCATCATCCACAGCCTTCCTTATCCCACTGCTGGGTATATGCCTCTCTTTCACTGTGCCATCTGCCTCAGTCCTGCGCCAATCAGATCTAGGTTCAACCCCCAACTTTGACAATGTTGTTGACGTTAAATATCATAAAGATTGTTATTTAATTGTATTGATATTTGGCTGTAGTTATAGCAAAAAACATATAATATTCTATAACTAAATGCTCATGTTTTATCAGTGCAATTATATGATTAATGTAAATAGGTAGCATACATGTAAATATGTAACATCAGATCGAACATTCTGCACAAATATATACCTAATTATTAATAATTAGTAATTACTTATAATTGTTATTTAAACAAGTTTTGATTTCTTGAACTTGTGTTTACTAAAATATGATATCAATGAGAATATACATTTAGTAACAATTAGTTAATAAGTTATATGTATTAAAGCAGCCAAATGATATCTATCATCGAACAGCAACTATATTATAAACGTCAGAGTTTATGTGTGAATGTATGTGTATGTTTTTTACTTCGTGCTAAAAGGGCTTGACATAATATACTATTTTGTTTGGCAAATCGGAAGAGGCCACGGGCTCCTGATCTACTGTTAACTAGTTCAGGAACTTTTAAGTTTCATTTTGATTTGGGTTATTAAGCTATGTCACAAATATACTATTTGATTTGCATGCTATAAACAAATAGACTATCAAATGCCTCGAAGAGATCGCTCTAAGCGATAAGGCCGCCAGTTGTTGCACTAGTTTTAAATGTTATAATCCTTTTTGGCTGTGATTTCTGGTGTGAACAATAAAGAGTTTATCTATCTATCTATTTAACTAATTTTATTATCTTGTTTGATTTGTTTCAGTTGAACTCCAAGACGTGTTTGAATCGGAGACATTCATATTCTTAGTGTTTGAGCTGTGCAAGAACGGAGAGCTGTTCGACTACCTCACCTCGGTGGTCACACTGTCCGAGAAGAAGACAAGATACATTATGAGGTAATGCTTTCTTCTTTCAATGGTAACGTTCTTGACGAAGCGGTTGTGGTGGTTATGTATGTAGATATATTAGTAGGGGCAGATTTTAAAGTAAAATTCCGTTCAATGCAATTTTAATTACATTAATCTAATACTATTGAATGTGTAATATTTGTATAAAAATAGTATATATGGAGATCACAGAAACAGCTCTAACGATTTCGATAAAGTTTGCTATAAGATGGTTTTGAGACAAGAAAACGAGAAATCCTTTAAAAACGCATTTTTCCGAATTGATATCCTCATATTCTGGATTAACATGGGCTACATTTTATTCCGAAATACTTCACAGTTCTTGCAGGAAAGAGGTTAAAACAAAACAGCTGAGTGCAGTTAGATTGGCCAATTTCAGCAAAATTACGTTAACCACAATTTAATGCTGTGTTGGTGAAATGGTGCAATGGATCATTATTATTGTCGTTAAAAATACAATTAACACAATACACACTATTATTGCAAAAGCGAATGTACATTTCTTAACTTTTATTCTTTGATAACAATTTGACAATGAAGTGTAGTAATAACATAATGGTGAGACATGGGATACTTAAAAAAGGTTATGGGAAACTAAATAATAGAATAAATTATATACTGCCCTCATTAGACCAAGACCAGTGTCTCAGAATAAAACAATTTTTTCATGCAGCTTGAAAAACTACTCATTTGATGTGTGAAAAAACAGAAATCAATTTTTATTAAGATACCGCTCAAGGGCAGTATAACAAATATAAAATAAAATTACAATAAAAAAAAACAAAGTGGTGGAAAATACACGCATTGCTGGTGTTTCATATTTGTAAACCGACTTCAACTGTCTAGTATTAATTTAATACGAATACTCAGTATCACAATGCGGGTGTTGGGAATGTAGGTCGTTTGGCGCGAGCCAAAATTAGAACTAGGTAAATAGTTTTAATAATGATCTATTGCAATGATTTCCTATAAACAATCTCGAGAAAGATACGGATATGACTAAGTGTTAAAAAGTTTGAAGATGACCCAAATCGTGCCTTGTGTTCCTCTTCGAAGAGCCACCATACAGGGTTTAAGAGGAAGGTACAATTGCGCACCAAAACTGGAGGCAGACGCGGGTTGTCGGGATTGCGACAAAAAGATCTCATTGGCTATCCCTGGACCACGCCTGCGCTTGCGCCTAACAACGATCCAATGAGAAATAATGTTTTGTTTTACCCGATGCGTAGTGTTCTGAGTTGAAGAGGAAAGATTTGTATTTTTGTATGTTTGTGTTGAATAAACTCAAAAACTACTAGACCGATTTCAAAAATTCTTTCACCATTAGAATGCTACATTATCCCTGAGTAACATAGGCTATATTTTATACCCGTGCAAAGCCGGGGCAGGTCGCTAGTGTGTAATAAAAAAAAGTTATCCGTGGCAAGAAAAAGTATATCTATTTGTAGTAGTAAAAAACTGAGTAGCTTATACAATACTCATTCAGTACTTAATGCTGTCAGTGCTTAATTGAAAAATATGGTTAATGTCCGACCAAGAGCGTTCAAAAACCGTGAAAATACTAAAACCCGGCGCTTACGTTTATCGCAAAATTCTCGTCCACCCGCATCCATACGATACAATAGATAATTACTACTTGAGATATAATTAGAACACAACAAGCTGCCAATGAAAGCGACGCCGCAGTAACTGTTAATCGATCTGTGGCGATGGCCCACTTTCCACTGTAAAAATGTAATTCACTGATAACATTTCTCTACAATTAGGCAATAGTTGGACTAATTCATTAGACGAGCAATTTCACTTACGATTGTTCAATTTTTCTCAATTTTCTGGAAATAGTATTACCTATGTATGTTCTTGGGAATCATATTAAGGTGTTTTATACCATATTTCATCAAGGCATAAACAGGAGACATCGAGAGTACTTTCGCTTTTGTAGTCTAAGCTATGGGAACTTAAACTAAGGGTTTGCGGATGGAAATGGCGTAAATAATTGGTTTGACTTCTTAACTGATTGATCAGTTGAGAGGAAAACATCGCACGTCTAGTCTGTGAGAAAAATAATTGTGTCAAAAGTCTTGAATAAGTCTAGGTTTCTATTCTAAAGCATAACAAATCTATTTTAAACAGACCGATAAAAAAACTACGTAACGACGTAAAAGACAAGTGTGAGCGTCGCTTCGTCATCGAGTCACTCGTCAGTCGTCACCGATCAGAAACTCCGTTTGTTATCCGTGTGTGCGTAGGTATATACACAATGCATCACAATAAACATTTTCGCGTAAATTGTTTGCGCTCGCCTCGCGTGACCCAGTAGCGTGTTAGCTCTTGCCTCGCTCTAATCTCCTGGTACTCGCCGGACCTTGTGTCTAAAAGTTTGTGAAAAGTTGCGATGGCTCTCAGTGTGTGTTTCAAGGAATTTGGGGAGAAATCGTGGGATCCGCTCGAGATTTTAACGTGTGTTGTTTTTAATTATTTTGATAAAGAAAAATGTAGGCTTGTTTTTGAATGTTTAGGTAAAGTGTTCCTTCTTTTATATTTTTTATTGCGTCGCATCGCAATTAAATTTATTTCAAAACAAGAAAAAAAAAGAAATCAAGACGTATTAGGTACTTGATCGTAATGCCTTTTCGTTTCATTTTATAATAATCGTTCGTTAATCTTAATATTTTTTTTGCGTAACATCTATTCGTCAGGATTACCAATAAACAAACAAAGAAATAAAACGGACAGAATACAAATGAACGTTAGAATTTATTTAAAGCAAATTGCGGTAGTAATCATGAATTTAACCTACGATCGTTACCCATTAAACTTGAAGGCTAGGGTAACCAATTTTGGACAGTTTACTTCTGGTACGACGTATAAACTGAGCTAGCCAGGCAGAAGATCGTGGCTTGTAGCGTTCTTTAGGAGAAACCTATGTCCAGCAGTGGACAAAAATTAGATAGGCTAATTATGAGCTAGCCAGGTGTCTGTTTTAAGTCGCTTTAAGGCCTATGACTTGGCGAAAAAAATCAGCTGTTCCATAGAAAAATGTCAATGACACTCGACAAAGCGTATGGAACAGCTAAATTTTTTTTCGCGAATTTGGGGCTGGTGTCATAGTAAAAGTTGTTCATAATGATGAGTACTATAAGCGCTTTTCGGCTTCGCATACCTTTTCCTTATAAGTCTGTATAGGGTAGTCACCATGACAGAAGTGCAGGTGTCAGTTTATAACCCTGAATGGCATCTTATATGGCGACTACCCAAAACAAGCTTGTTATCGCTTCAAAACACTCAGTCCTGCGACTTGTTTCCAGGCAAGTGCTGGAAGGCGTCCGCCACGTGCACGACAAGAGCATCGTGCACCGCGACCTGAAGCCGGAGAACATCCTGCTCGACGACCAGCTCAACGTCAAGATCACCGACTTCGGCTTCGCGAAGATACTCAACGACGGGGATAAATTATTTGGTAAGCAAAATAAAACCTGCAAAATGTGGAACGATCTCCCTTCACCAGTATTCCTGACTTCCTGAGTAACTACGACATTGGGTTCTTTAAAAGCGCTGTTAATAGAGTCTTGAAAGGTCGGCAGCGTATCCCCGCCTTCGGTGTTATAGGTATCCATCCATAGGCGACGGTGATGGCTTACCATCAGGCGGCCCGTTTGCTTGTCTGCCACCTATGGCATAAAAAAATGACAATATTTTTTTCAAACTGTGTAAGGTGAGATGTCGTCTACGGAGATTTTTAACATACTCCTCCCAATATCCTTTCAAAGTCACTCGGTAGAGCAAAGTGAAACTTTCCCTGTTGCAAGGTTCATGGGATTCATGATTATATTTTTGAAACCTAGTTTTTACGTATTTCCGAAATTCGGAATGAAGCCTTGCCAGGTTTTACTTGGGTTGGTACTTTAAAATTTCATCAGTTCACAATCTGTCCAAGATGTGATTTAGTTAGCTACATTTATGGTATTTCACCTGTTGCTCGATCGGATTAACATGGCATCTCTACTTGTAGGAAGTATTTTTTACTCAGTTGACGCTACTTGAAAAAATCCTTCACCAAATCAATACCTCATAGATTTCATTGTTAGTCATCTAAGTTTCTTCGACACTTGCTATTACTATGGGAAGTATGATACCAAGCTGTAAGGTAGACTGGCTTCAAATCCCGCCGCCCAGTCACCGCTGACGCTAAGTGAGTACTGAGTTACAACTGGTCCTAACAATGCCTTCAACCTCTAAACAAAGACGCATTGTCCAGTGTTAACAGTGTTAACTGTCTACTATAAGGCATGTTTTTTTTGATATATTTACACGGACCACTCACAAACGAAATCAAAACAAGATGTGTGGACATCACCACCAGATTTTAGAGTATGTTTACGTTAGCGTACGGTTTGCTTTCCAACTCTACGCAAGGCCGGTGTTAAAATTTGATAGGATTAAATAAAAAAAAAACATCATAATGATGATCACAGAGACCAAGATAGAAATAAGAAAACCAGACGAACCAAAGAGATTATTCTTAGATCAAATAAAAGGGGGCAGAGGCCATGTCGTAGAAGGTAGCAAGAGGTCATGTCGTAGAAGGTAGTACTGCGTAAGACTGCTGGACGCAAGTGGAAGAATAATAATAAAAACAGGCGAGATGGCGGTCAAATGTAAGCGTATTACTAAAAAAAAAAGGCATAAGATCGCGCCAGTTGACGTTTCGTTGAAGAGGCTAATATTCAGCAGTAGACAAACATTAAATAAGCTTAATGAAAGCAAAATACACGAAGCCTGAAATTAAACAATGATGTTATTGTATATGGTTTCCAGAGCTTTGTGGCACCCCGGGCTACCTCGCGCCGGAGACGCTGAAGGCCAACATGTTTGAAGACGCGCCCGGATACGGGAAGGAGGTCGACATGTGAGTATTCTACATTGACTTGTTCCCACTTCGACTGCCTCTACGAACAGTATCGAATACACAAATGGCATTTTTTACGGGAGAGCAATTTGAAGGCAAACAGGATAATATAGCTTAAAAAATACCGACTACCGACGACGTCTTACTCAGAATTTGAAATGGCGGTCAAACGCAAACTCGATAAAAATATATAAATACATTGTAGACGCTTTTCTTAGAAATTATTGAGTAAATTGTAAAAAAAAAACACACTCACAAAATCACAATCATAGCTCCCCACTAGGACACCCTGTGTCTTGGGTGCCATGAAACACACAAAGACAAGGACAACTAACACCCAGACCCAGAACAGATATTCAAATTCATCCCTGTATCATGAATCGTCGTAGGGATGTTTTAATTACGTCTCGTGTCTTAAATAAACCAGCTGTGAGAACAAAGTTATCTCTAAATTGAAATGATTCCTCATTATAAAGGCATAACGAGTAATTATACGATTGACGCCACGCTGACGCATTTGTTACGTAAACTCCGCTAATCTCCTTCAGATCGATTCGCGAACTTTGGCACGGGTCGGTAAGATTGAATCAATGTCAACAGTTGGGTTGCGTGGGAATTTGACAAAGAATTCGAGTGAACTAAAGTTTTTATCTTGCAATTCAATAATCTAATTGTTCTTATTACAACCTACTTGGCTCAGCGGTAAGTACACTGAGAAAAATTAAAGAAAAACTAAAGTACGGAGCATAGTGATAATCACCAAAAAGTACGATGAAAAGCACCAATTTTTACGGTGACAACTAACGTACATAATATATGGTTCTCACCCTAAAAACTGGTGCTAGTACTAGTTTTTACGATCACTATGCTCCGTAGTTTAGGTGAATTCATCGGAATTTTGATGGCCATTTTTCTCAGTGTACATCCGCCTTATGAGCAAGAGGTCCCGGTTTCGACTCTCGGCCGGGCAGATGATTGAATGATGAATTTAAATATGTTATTTGTTCTGGGTATGGGTGTCAGTTGTCCTTGTCTTTGCACCCTAGTGGGGGAGGGAGCCTAGTCCTAGTCCTGTGAAAACATTCTGTAGGATAGCGAGCCAACTCGGTACGCAGCTAGTGTAAAATGAAAAATTATTAACATTTTAGAAATGTGTTTTGTGTTTTCAAATCTTCTTTGTTTTGATATTTTTCAAAGAAATATGTTTTGTGTTTTCCAGATGGGCGTGTGGTGTCATCATGTTTACTCTGTGAGTCATCCGTGTTATCGCAATAACAATGACAATACACAATAACAACAATAACACATGTACAATTTTTTGTATGGTCTCTTTATCATATTTCTCAAGATTTTCACATTTAGCAGTAACATATAAACATTTATTTCTATAGACTCATTAAAATAATCTTCAACAAACCACACAGTTTTTATAAACATTTATGATTCTGATTTTGAAAGCGATCACATGGCGTCTCCCTCATATGCATGGTGCAAGGTATGTTGTGTGAGAGAAATATGTACTGTGCATCAGAAGACAAAGTCAAAACTCTTTTTAACACGCTTTTATTAGCTTCACCTGTATGTTTGTATGTTTGTATGTTTGTATGTAACCGACTCCTTTGAGCGCGTTTTTGACCCACTTTAAACGGTCAGATTTCTTTCAAACTTTGTAGATATATCGAGGACCGATGACAATACACTAAACAAATCGTGTTTTTTAGTTTTTTTAACTATTAATTTTTTTAACACGCTTTTTCTATAAAGTTTCTTTAACTTTTAATACCGTTTAACTTACAAATGGTAGTTTCGTCATTCGAGTCAGAGAACAGAGTGGCGCAGTGGAAGCGTGCTGGGCTCATAACCCAGAGGTCCCTGGATCGAAACCACGCGCTAGAAATCTTTTTGCACAATATTTTTTGTTACGCATCAATTTTATTTTATGAGGTCTGAGGATCGAAACCACGCGGCTACAAATCTTTTTGCTCAATATTTTTTGTTATGCATCAATTTTATTTTTAATTTGCTTGAGCAGACGGCCAAAATCGGATAACACCAACACATTTGTACATATTAAGGATGGTTAATAGTTAGCAAATCGAACTAAAAAGCGAAAAATAAATAATAGTTAAAAAAAACTAAAAAAACACGCTTTTTATAAAAAACCGAACTAAAAAAATAGAAAATAAAATTTTATAAATTTAAATTAAGAATAGGGTTGAAAATTTCAATAAATATAAATTAATAATAGTGTAAATAAATAAATATAATATATGTATTTTATTTTTAAAAAAGCGTGGGGTGCTTTCTAAGATATTATCAAAATGCTAATCACTCTACTCATGTCTGTCAATACAAAATGTATCTACAAAATATATAATATCTACTTATTGACCCATGCACCCCACGCTTTTTAAAAATAAAATACATATATTATATTTATTTATTTACACTATTATTAATTTATATTTATTGAAATTTTCAACCCTATTCTTAATTTAAATTTATAAAATTTTATTTTCTATTTTTTTAGTTCGGTTTTTTATAAAAAGCGTGTTTTTTTAGTTTTTTTTAACTATTATTATCCCAAAAAATGCAAGAAAATTGTTGATAAAGTAAACTGTTATAACCGCTTGCTTGCCCGTGTCAACTAGTAATTAACAAATCGAGAATTTAGAATTGACCATGTCAAGTAGTAGTTAACATAACCTTGAAGTCAGCTTTGCCCGTGTTAACTGGTAGTTGACATTGCATGTCACTCAGCTTTGCCCATGTCAACCTGTGGTTAACATCGCTCCCGCCGTCAAAAAAGCTGATTCTACCCGTCTTTATCGCTCCTGGGCCTAATTTGTATTATTTGTCCCGTTTCTTCGTGAAATTTCCCCTCCATTCAAGCATCCAAGCCACAGACAAAAGTAAACAAAAAAAAACAAAAAAATTCCGCTTCGCTCCAGTTCGGTTCATGCTCGTGTCGGTGAGTGATGTGATGGTGATGTGGTGCGATTTAGAGTGATTTTCTACTTAAATTCAGTGATAGATCTTGGAGATTTTTTCAGAACATCAAGGTAAGTCAATAACTAACACGTAGATATAAAAATTCCAGCATGAAACATAAGATTTAACCTTTTTTCGAGACCTAACAACATACGGTAGGTACCTACATGTAAACGCCCTACTTCTAAGTTCAGCGCAGCATAACTCCGCACCAAAGTCGTAATTTGATAAACAAAAGATAACATTGTTTAGTTAGTTTCATAACAAACATAAATCTAAATAACACTTGACACTTTTTTAAACAAATTGAGTCACAAGAAACGATTGTGTGAAACCCGACCCGCGCGCTGGCGGCGCAAAAAATGGTGGGGCAAAGTAGGGTCGTCTCGTTTTTTTCATGGGACATTTGAGATAGGCACGCGCTGAGGGCCCGGGCAAAGGCGCGTTGCGCGCGGACCCCCCCTGGGCAAGCAAGCGGCTAAGCGAGAAGGAACCAGTGCATCAGAAGACCGACTCAATACACTTTTTGTGGTTGTGTTTGTTTCCAATGTATCAATGTTTCCAGGTTGGTCGGATGCCCACCCTTCTGGCACCGCAAGCAAATGGTCATGCTGAGGAACATCATGGAGGGGAAATACTCGTTCACAAGTCCGGAGTGGGCTGACATATCAGGTTAGTACATATCGGACATGCTTTCGTCATACAGAACTATATTTTTTTTTACATTGAACTAACCATGCGTTTGACCACAATTTCACCAGACGGAAAACGACGATGTGACCAAAGATGTTCTAATTTGCTGTTGCGACACGATAACATTTGCCGCTCGGTCGGCTAAAAATTAAAACAGATTCGAATGAACCTGTCCTAACTGACAACACACACAGTCAAGTTCCTTCGCAAATATTTTGACATAATATGCTTGGTGATAAGCAAGGATGCGGTCTAAGATGGAGCACGCTTACCTAGAAGAAACCGATTCACTCGTGAGTTGGCTCGAGACAAGGAGCTTAGCTTGGAGCCAAACGACTCGTTCGTAGAAATCGTGCAGATTTCTCGGTCCTAGGAATAGTGACTAATTCCTATTAGTTAGTTTAATACCATCTATCATCCACAGGCTTTCTCATACTGGCAGATATAGTCCTCTCTCTTGTTATATTATGCTGAAGAAGTTACGAAGTAATTAATGGCTTTTGAAATTGACAAGTTTGGATGAAAACAAATTAAAAGAAAAATGGACAAATTAAAAAGTGGCCCAAGTCGACCGGTGGTTAAATGTTACCTAATCCATTGATTATATTAACATTTCTGCTGTAATATTTCAGAAGACCCCAAGGACCTCATCAGACGGTTTCTGGTCGTCGATCCGAACGAAAGGATCGAAATTCATGACGCATTAGAACATCCTTTCTTCAATACAGTGGTAAGGCACCTCATATTTATGCTACCCTGGTAATTCAAGTCTAATTTTCTTATTTTCCTTAAAATTTTCTTTAAAAAACTCTTTGATTGAAAATAAAAAAAAAAGTTCTAAGGCTTTTGTTATTAATGCATAAGTTGCCAAATAACCATCTTTTTCTTTTCTTCTCGCACTACTTGTTATATTCTTAGCACTTTTAAGCTTATGTAGATGTTAGTTTCTTGCAATTTAGTGTTCATAGTTGAATGTATTTATCGCAATTTTTTCTAGGCATCTAAAATAGCTCAACATTTTATTCTGTGGTTCTGAAAGGTTTAGATAATGCTTCTATGTTTATTTTCCAAAATGATACACGAAAAAAGATCTTGTTGGCATATTATTTCACTTATTTTGTCAAGCAAACATTAGCTTTAAACAGATGTTTCATTATCTCAATACAACCGTTATTATTTAAGCATAGCATAGAAGAATTCGCGTCTATTTGATGACTAACGTAGCTCTTAGATTTTTGATACAAATTGACCACAGTTTAAAATAATGCGATACATTCAACTAAGTCCACGCCACGTATGCCACACACTACAACCCACATTATCTCCAGCTGTGGGACCAAGACATGAAGCCACTGAAGAAGTCCCTATCCACTGCCGGCCGACGGATGTCCAGAATCGACCAGCTCGCTATGGTAACACTGTTGTTTGTGCATGGTGGGAAATATGCCTAAATTGGGGACTTTGTAACGTCTACAGGGTGCTTGATTATGTAACGATGTTCGCCGGTGGGTTACAATTTGGAGAAGTCTCTTTATACACACTATCAGAAACTTTGGACCTTAATACAATGCTATGAAGGTGTGGAAATGCAGTTCCGGGGTGTCTCTGTCTCTTTCAATGGGCACACAATCATGAAAACAAAAGAAGACAACTGATGGGCCATAAACGCTCTCCAAATCGACCAAATTCGGGTCAAGTGGGTCAAGTGCTTTATCTACATTTTAAAGGGTCACTATTTTTATTGGTGTTCATTATTTATATTAGGGTTCACTATTTGTACATAGGTGTTCATAAATCTACATAGATTTCTTCATACTAGGTTTCTATGTGTTTGGTTGGAAAATGAATTTCAGAATCTGGGTTAGTTTTTTCCTATGCAACGTTTGTGTTCCGATGTATTTCTAACTATTATTGAGTAGCGAACTGGATTTACTGCTTGATAAAGAGGGTTATAACTAATAAATAGGAAGTATAACGCGGTCACATTAACTAGACGCTTGACCTTGTGACGTCATTTTGGCGCTTAAGTACGGTGTGCAAAAAAAAATATATCGAGTATATATTAAGATCGAGTAAAAATTGCTTAAAAATTAAATTTGTTAAATGAATAAAAAATATTTATTTATTTCGAAAGGTAATATATAAATACATAATTATTCTGTGAAAATGTAAGGTGTCTACCTGTTACCGTTATTAATATTGAGCAAAAAAATAGGAAAAAAAGCACATTTGTTGTATGGCTACCCAATTAATATTTATTTATTTAGTATTTTTCGACAGAAAGTCGATTATCGACGCGTGTATCGATAACAAAGATGCTGACCGTACTGACACTTGCCGGGCGAGAAAAGGGAATGCGGGGGGAAGCGGGCGGGGGGACCCGCATTCCAGCGATGCGTCGAGTTAATGTGACCGCGATATAAGTCAGTACATATTCAATTTGGGAAGGCTTTTCTAAAGAAACCTAAATTGGGAGTGATATCGTTATTTGGGCGCAGCCTAATGGAATCTGTGTCATTGTGAGTAGACACATACAATACACAGTACACACGCAGTCAGACATACATACTTAGTCTTGCTTTTCTTAATCTCAAAGTGTAAATAAACATGTCATGTTTGACAGCCAATGAGAACATTCCAAAGTGAGTTGTCATTGGATGTCTTTCAGTGTTAATTTACACTTTGGACAAAGAAAACAGACTGTATAACAAACACATGGTGCTTTACTCTTCGGGTTTACTAACACTTGCATGGGTTTTTGGTGTGTTTTCATAACAAAGTGCTTTTTTAAATCTTGGGTCCTAAAAAATCAAAGATTTCGATGTTAAAACATTTTTTGACTACTAACAACGATCAATGACCACATCCATTATTGCTCACCATCAGGCGAGATGGCGGACAAACAGATAGACACCGGACTCTCACCACAAGGGTTCTTTTTAACATTTTGATACGGAATCGTAAAAAATAAATACAATGCTTCCCGTCGTCACTACATACATAGTCTTAACGCCTGTGACAGACGATTTGAACAGAATCTGTGAGCCATTACGAACAACTTCGTCGGTGTCTGTATAAACTGATATGAAAGCGGCAAGCCAGTCTACATCGAGTACTACCCTCAGTCTGAGCTCTGATAGTTTTCGAAACGATCAAACGTTTCGTAAAGCTCCATACATTACAGGAAAGCGCCCCTGGCGGAAACGTGAAGGATAATGTATGGAGCTTTAAGAAACGTTTGATCGTTTTCGAAAACCATCAAAACTCATACTAAGCCCGGCTGTCAGTTCCTGTCATCCCTACTCAAACCATAACAGCGCTCCCCGGTGTTCCAGGCGATCAAGTCGGGCGGGTTCAACGCGCGCGCCAAGCTGCGCCTGGCGCTGACCACGGTGCGCGCCGCCGTGCGCCTGCGCCACCTGCCGCGCACGGCGGCGCGCGCGCTGCCGCTGCAGCTCGCCGCCCGGGACCCCTACACCATGCGCGTGCTCCGCAAGGTAACTGTGCAGTGTGCCGGGTACGGAGGTTGGTGCCGCCACCCCAAGCGTGCCTACACCATGCGCGATACGGACTTTCAGCCTAGCTTGGGACTCACCGTTTATCCTTTTTATTGTGTATTCTAAATTTCAAAGTTTATTAAGTAAAGTCAAGACTGTTATAGTACTTTTTTTCTCTGAATAATATTTACAAAAAAGGAAGGCTACAAGGGACGTTACACCTGTACTGATACATCGAGCTGGTAATCTTAAGGCGAAGCCACCGCCACGTGGATTACAAAGCTGGGAAAAGAGAAAATACGATTGCTTAAAGTGTTGTGTATGCGACGGAATGACGGACAAGAGTTTTTTAATGCTATTGAGTGACGAGACGAGCAAATCGCTCGCCTGATGTTAAACGTCACGTTTGCCCATAACAGGTCTGCGTCACCCAGAATTTTGAAATCTTAGTTCAAGACCCTGCGCGGCACAGCACTGCGCTCGTCACTCTGAGATATACCTATAGGTATAAGATGTTTAATTTCCTATTTGCTAAGATACTATATAATTAATTCCAATGTTCCAGGTGATAGACGGCTGCGCATTCCGCGTGTACGGGCACTGGGTGAAGAAGGGCGAGGGCCAGAACCGAGCCGCGCTCTTCGAGAACACTCCCAAGGTGGAGCTCAAGAGTCTCTACGTGACCAACCTCAGTCGGTAGCTGAGCAGGGCGGCCGGGGAATTACCCCTGACAGAAAAGGTACACAAATGTTCTTAAAAAAATGTTTATTACCCCTGATGCAAAATATTTTTTTAAATTGCGTATTGATGTGTGTATTTGTTTGTCTGGCTGTGGCATTGTAGTTTCATTAAGCTAAATGGGTGAACAGATTTTTTTGTTTTTGTATTTTCGTTTTTTTAAGTATTTTGATTATTTTTTTGATTTATTTGTCTTTCAATAAAAAGTGTTTTTTTTCCATAATTTAAGAAAATCTGTTTAGCCTGTAACTTATACCACACTTATTACCGACTTCTAAAAACGAGGTTATTTTATCTATATTTTATAAGCTTGTCTTGGTTTTTTAATTTCTAATTTAATTCACTTATTAATCACATTTAGTGTTTTTTTTTTTTGCACGCAAGCTTTTACGAGCACTGTTATATTATAACCTTACCCGGCTTTCTAAAAAGAGTGTAATTTTTTGTCATTGCATTATTTCTCTCATTCAATTTTATAATAGGCTATTTGACACTATTAAAAATATGCTACGAAATGTGGTCATTCTATTAGGTAATAACATAAAAAAACATATTTATCTCTGTTTTATCCAAAAATATTTATAGATTTTTCAAAATAAACAAAATAAATTCAAATTATTTTTTAAAATTCTTCAGCCACAAGAACGCTCTGTGATTGGCTACGCCTCGCGTGACGTCACACGCAGGTAAACATTGTTTAATGCTAAGACACTTTGTGTGATTTTATAATGTACACTTTGGTACAAGTTTGACGTTTGTCAAAGAATAAAGTTTGCTTACTTGCCTGTGACGTCACGCAAATCACATGTCGCCCGCCATTACCGAAACAGCGTTTTTAGCGCGAATTTGTAATTTAAATTTTAACACAGTATTTTACGAAAAATACTGCAAATTTCGCAGAAATATACATGTGGTGTATTAATCATATGCCAACGAATAATTTAAAACAGTTTTTCAAAATCAGTCAAATAGCCTATTGCGTGTGAGCTTTTGTGAATACATCAAGAAAGTGCTTGCAAATCATTTTATGTTACGTAAACTTTGTTTAACGCTTTTTTAAATAATGCTAATAAGAATTAAGAAGCTTTTCTCGAGTGCTTGTTTTATGTTTCGCATGATGACTGGAGGTGAGTAAATGTTTGGTGTTATGGAATAATGTTGGCTTAATAGAGAATGGCAGCATTCCTCGAAGGTATCCTATCAAATCTTTGATTCTTTATAAATATAATGGTGCGTAAAGATTGTTGCATAGTGATAATATTCCAATGCCTGATCATCTAAATGCTTTTTAGATGCTCTGCACACACTTCGTGCATTCAACAATAAACATAAGATGAGTGTTACATCGATGTTACATTGGATCAGTCCATACGCGCCATTATGTTTTACTAACATCAGTAACATCAGTCAACACATGCATTCATTTTTAATTTGCATGTTTTAGTTTTAAAAGAATATAATACAGGAAAGCAAAGCACATGATGGTATTAAGTGCGTGGTAACCACCATCTAAAGATCATATTATATTAAGATTTTTTTCTATTCATATATATAAGGAATCTTTTACTTAAAAAATCTTAATTATGAATTGATGAGTTTCATTGATATTCCAGGGCCTGAAGTACCAGGGCTGGAGAAGTGGTTCAGAGGTTCACAGCAGCTGTGCCCCGGAAGGGAGTTGGCTCGCCTCTATACTAGGGATGCATACAGCACTCTTCGGCAGATATCATCAATGCTGAGACACGATTCAATCGAGGGCTTGTGTGGTCTCTTTCGTTTACGTCCCATTGTCAATGAGAGTAAAAGAGAGCACTTTATTAGTGTGTAGTGCACCTCATATTACTACGCACGTTAGTTAATATTTATTAATCTAAAGCTCTTTAAATGGTGTGACGCGGTTCAGGCTGGTTTTAAGGCTAGAGTTTCGCGCGCGAAAGAGATAGGTCTCTTGCCATCTGCTTCTTTCCTTCTTTACAATCGTGACGTATTACATTTCCTAAAACGCAAATCTTTACATTAGCCATTGATCGTGTAAACGATTATTTTCGATAGAAATAAAGATAAGTGTTCACGCCATAACCAATCAAGTGTCAGAAGTTGCACTTTATAAGTGAAACGTGCACTTTTTGGGTGGCATCTAAAGCTAAAAGTGGCAATCAAATAGTCTGCCGATTAGTAAATGATCATATGATATTTCTACTTGCCCCTACTATAGGTAGAGGCATCGCATATAACTTTATAACACTTGAGTAAAAAACCAGCTTCAAAGGCGTCACGTCGCGTCGAGGGCTTAAATGTTCGCGTTTTCAAATAAATAAGCATCTGTGGGTTAGCTCAATTCGGACCGGTTTTACCAACTGCGTTAAAAATAGTTTTCCTGCTAACTTCAGCTTTGAGGTTGCACCAAACCTCTGTAATTTACAACTCACCAAAGCTGGTTTTTAGCGTCAACCAAGTCAACTTGACCATCAATTTCTGCAATGTTTTCGCAATCATTGGCTCAAATTTTGCATAAAGATACTGTCCTCCAATAATACGCCAGCATCGATGTCGTGGCTTTACGCTGGCCAATCAGAGATTGGTAGTCTTTTTTTTTCAGTCAAGTCAGTTCGTCCTTTGATTTGAAAGCGCGAATATTCGTAAACTTACGTTATAAAACGTAACCTATTTTTGTAACTTACGCAAGGTATGGTACAAAACTTTTTGTGAAACGAAAGCAATAATTGTATTGTTGCAATAAGTAAATGTTCGAATCAAAAGATTAGTAAAATTGTATTTTTTTTTTTCATGTTACCATCACAGTTTGAATTGTTTTATCTATACATGGACCAAAAAGGATGGCATGCATTAAAGTAGGTCTATACTAAGCAATAGGTATGATTATGTCAACATTTTTATAGCCTTAGCGGAAATGAGGTTTTGACATCTAGTTAAACTTTTTATGGTAAAAGCTATGCTTTCTTTGCCTATCGTGCTTGCTATATTTTTGCACTAGCAACACCCGAGCGGTGCTAAAAAGGGTTCTTATGTCTGGAATAACATTGTAAAAAGCTGAATGAAAGCCGTATTCTGAACATGTTGCTAGTTCATTGAACGTAGCAAGATAGCCGATACTGCCAATATAATAAATCTTCTTCTCCCTTCTAGATCTTCTTCCATTTACTCGGGGCCAGCTTTCTATGTCCAATACACTACATATTATAGTGAAATATTAAAAAACATTTTCATATAGCTTTGTTGAATGTTATTCCAGAAGAAACCAGTTTGTTGTTTGTTGTTCAATCAGAACGTTTCTTAGAGCAGCTCGGTTGTAAGTCCTGGGTCTGTTCTGTACCATGAGTTCTTAGCGCGAGCCTGAACTGGATCGCCCTGGCTTTTGTACTGTTCTGTAGGCTAAAAAAAAGACAAGAGAAAAGCCAACGCGATTTAATTCAAGCTAGGGCTAAGAGCTCTGATCGAAGGTGTCATATTTAAACTTTGGCGGTAACAGTGATAATATGTTCTCTCATCGTCGTAAGGTTCACATTAGATATATAGGGTTATAAAGAAAGGGTATGCTAAGCCGAAAGGGCTCAAAGTACTCATCACGTACAACTTCTACTATGGAAACAACACGACATTAAAAAAAAAAAAAGCTATCAATGACTCTCGACAAAGTGTATGAAACAGCTGATTTTTTTCGCAAATTGCGGGTTGATCCTATAGTTAAAGTTGTTCATAATTATAAGTACTATGAGTCCTTTTCGGCTTAGCATACCTTTTGCTTATAACCCTGTATTAGTATTATTTAAAAGTAGCTCATATTTTTGTTAAAATTGTATTTTAATATGTACTAGACATAGATAATGTACAGAGTTATTATTGTGTGAATATTCAGTAAAATGTAGCCATTTTACAATAATTTATATAACGAGTTGTGTATTGTAACACAGGTGCCTTCGATGTTTTTGGTGCGCAGTTAATGTTTTTTGATGTGTGAAAAAATGTTTTGAATATCCAAAGTTGATTTTTTTTAAATGTGTGCCACTGTAGCGATTAATTAATTTAGTCACGTGATTGGTACAAAAAAGTATTTTTTGCGAAATATATTGTAATAATGTAGATTTTACATAACCAGTTGTTAAAATATTTTAAATACATAATATGTATTACAAAGTACATGATGTAATTCTCCAAATTAATATTCCTCGATACTAAAATAATATTTTGTACTTCCACCAATCGCTGAAGTGATAAAAGTGTAAATACATCACATGTTAAATATTTTTAGTAAAATATTATAAGACATGATAGTTATAAGTAAGTACATACATAAAAAGATTAACACTTTAACTGCTGCTAATAGTCACATGCGTTTGTATTACGCGCCTGGCGTGTGTAGCCGCATTCGCGTTGCACAAAGGAAAACACAAGGTAAGTGTTTTCAGCAGTTAAAGTGTTAAAAAGGTTTTAAAATATCAGTGAATACTCTTATAATTATTGCTGGTTATCTAAGATACAGTAAATTGAATAAATGAACCCGTAAAAGGCTCAAATATGAAACGTATCTTGTTTGTTAAAATAAATAAAAAATGCCGGCTATACACTTGCAAGTTTTACCTAGATTTGTATAACTTACTTCCTAAAGAGTGTATAGGCTAAACGAGCGAATGTGCTGTGTCTTTTTCATTTGAATTAAAATGAAAGAGATGAAGCGCATTTAGCACCTGTCATTTAGGGCTGTACATTGCATTAGTTGAGACCCCACGAGATGGTCTATACAGGATTATTCATAAATAGTACTCATCATTATGAACATTGAACAACTTTTACTATAGGACCAAACCAGAATTCGCGAAAAAAAAATGAGCTGTTCCATAGATTCTGTCGAGTATCATTGACATTTTTCTATGGAACAGCTGAATTTTTTTTCGCAAATTTTGGGTTTGTCCAATAGTAAAAGTTGTTCATAATGATGAGTACTACAAGCCCTTTTCGGCTTAGACCCTTTATGAATAACCCTGTATAATACCATCTTGCTCTCAATATGACTCGACGAGAATGTGTAGTTGGCATAATATGTAGTACTAAAAATTAATTGTCTTGTAAACCCTGCTTAAACTATCTAATGTTTAAAATATCTTGTTTTTGCACGTAACATTTCACGTCAGCGAGAAGTTAAAGCATTCTAAACAGTGATTAGGGAAAAGCAACGTTTATAAATGAGATCCAAAAATTCGAGAATTTTAAGCGCTGATTTAGTTTAAGCATGGTTTATAAGACTAAATTCTCAATGTTATTATCAGATACATTTTCAGTTTATAATAAAACATGTTTTAGTCATACGATTCGAATTTGTCGTAATTTGTTACTGAAGTAAAAACTAGATTGTCTGTGATCTGAATATATTCTAGGCAAAGACAATGCAGCTTAGTTGTTATAGTTTTAATATTGTATTGTAAATAAAAAATACAAATTATTGATATGAGACTTTTATTTAATTTTTACTCTCCAGTTAATACAGAGAAGAGAAAGTAAGACGTCACGTAGTTGTGGTCAAACGCGCATAGTGTAAATTACTTTTCGGTAATTTTTTATTGAAACGAAATTACAAAAAAGTAATAAAAACTAAAAACTACTCTCCTGAAAAGTTTTGTCTATGAATTTGCTCTTTCTACAAAAAAAGATATGATACCTATCATTCGTCATTCTAGATACTCGTATAACCGGGTGGGTGATCTGTGAGAAAGTAGTGCGCTGTAGGTATCACAGAGTAAAGTAGTACGATGGGGAATGTTTTAGGCGTGGCATTGACGCTCTTCTGATTATAGGATCCTCACATAATACTTACATACCTTTTTGAATAGGTACCTACTAATATTTCCTTATTTGTTTAGGGGGGAAAATAACACGGATAGTTGCTCTTCCTTTCATTACGAGGGTCCCCATGCGTCGGCGATACACTATCAAGGAATTTCTTTGTTATTAACTACGTAGCGCGGCGATCGTGTCACCTCACCCTCTAATCTTGCAGTGTCGACGCAATTACGGGCTGTGCGCTTTATTGCCTCACCGTGGGCCCGGCCGGCGCCGCGCGAATGTAGCCTCTATCGCCGCGCACTAACCTTCAATCTCCCGCGCGGTCCCTCATCACGCCCTACAAAAAAATAATGTGCCAATCTTCTTTCACGACACTCGTCAAGCTTTCCGGGAAACAACGCGGCCGTTTTATGTAACGTCGACACCGTGCAGAACGACCCAGTGAACGAGAAGAAAGGCCCGGGAGGAGCGATCGCGCCGCTCGACCGCTCGGAGGAAGTGAAAGTCGGCCGCCGCCGGGGAACTACGCACGCGACACGCTCGCCGCGCCGGCCCACGGTCACCTCGCACTATCCGACCGCGCGGAGATCCTCCGGAACGCATTATTTCCATTAAATCTATTAAAAAGTTAGATAAACAAGAGTTTAGCGTGCCGCGTCACCGGCCGGGCGGGGGCATGCATTCGATCGCTGCAATGGCATCGATCGCGCACGCCCCGGCGGCGGCGGCCGGCATTGGAGCCATGTGCGAGTCACGTGACCGCGTGGCGCTGCGATTGGTCCGCGGCGGCAGCCACGTGACGGCGCGCGCGGGCCGCGATTGGCCGCGCGAGCCGGCGGCCACGTGAGCGGCCGGGCGCGCGCGTGGCCAGTCGCGGCGTGACAGCGGGCGCGCTCGTACCGCGCGCGGCCGCGACATGAGCCTGCTCGACACGCTGCTCGAGGCGGCGCGGTACATCGAGCTGCAGGAGCGGCGCCTCCAGGCCGGTGAGTACCCCGCCCGCCCGCGCCCCGCCCGCCCCGCTCTTGACCTTGAACGCGGCCAGCGCCGCGCCCGCCCGCCGCCCGGCGCGCGACGCGGCCGCCCAAGTAAACAAAGGAAGCCTGAAATTCAGCCGGTCGGCGCCGCGTCCACGCGACACATCTCGCAACCTGCGCGCTCCGCGAGAGTCAGCGCCAGTGGGCGGCAGGTGAGCGCTGCGGTGTGTACGTGGAGCTGCGGCGACGCATGACGCATCGCGCGGTCAGCTGATCGACGCGTGTGCGGGGGGGAGCGGGGCGGGGGAGGGGGGGGGGGAGGGCATGTGCACGCGCAGCGCCGGCTTCAATGCGCTTCACTTTGTGCAGCCACGTTGAAATATTTCACTTGGACAATTTCTCTCGTGCCGGTGCGTATAATAGCCCGAACGGTACGCAACTCCTTCCGGTCCGTGAAAGCTGCTCGATCGCGCGTAAGTTGCGGCGCGTGATAACCTCAGCGTTAGAGTACTGGAGATAAGCGCGGGCCAGCATAAAGCACGGACGTTTGAGGTATTTACTCGCGAAAAAGTGGCACAAGGCGCGGTTGCGTAACGGTGCGTGCCGGTGCCTCTCCGGCCATTGTTACTGCGCTAGTCGATGAACTCATTGTCTCGCTGCATTATCGAAGCTGCCGATAAACGCGCGTTTACAGCCAATATACACCGCGCCAGGTTACGCGACAGTTTGTACGGCCGCGCCACAGATTAGGTAGTCGCTCCGAGCGGCGCGTCAAAAGTGCTCTCTCTTTCTCTCGGCGTATTAAATTGGAGTCCAAAAGTCGTGGAAACAACATTACGTGGCTATTTTTATCTGAAGTTTTTTTACACCGATTTTATTCTCTTATAAATGCAGTCTAGACGTTCGGAACTCGTTCCCACACAATTTGGCCAAGCGCGAGATGAAACGTCGAAAACTAGTTGGCCATCCCCCGCATCGCGCGTAAACAAATAATGCTTATATTTAGAAGTTATTCTACTATTTGTCGCACGCAATTCAGTTTCACATTCTTGACTACCGTCGTTGGATATGCACAATACACACGTTTCTCGTAATCTCTAAATGCTGAACTATCGTCTCACTTCAATCGCTTTCAAATTCAAATATATTTTATTTAATAATATACAAAATCCAGTTCTACCCAATAAAAATAATTGGAACATGCAAATTAAAACAAAAAACAAATCTTTGCAAAAACATCCATTTTCCTTGTACAGCAAGTTGTCCTATAAATTGTCCTTGACCCCAAGCCCCAAGTAATCTACTTTCCTCCACATATTTCCATTTGTCCAATATTACTTAAAAATATCGCCGTTGTAAAATATTGCTCAGATTGAATACCTAAAGACTGAATAGAAACTAGGCTAACCATACAGAAGGCTTATTCGTTACCCAAGACTACGATAAGAACTACGAGGTTGTATTACATCTGTAGGCGAAGGTACTCATGTTACCTCCTACTTAACCTTAACTCCGTGTATTCTAAATATAGAATTATTAAAAAAATTAAAACAAGCTTTTATTTCATTGTTATCGGAGTTATACAGGTTACACAGGTATACCAAATTTCAGCTAAATCGGACATCGGGAAGCGATTCCAAATTCAGTTGCAAGATTTCGCCAAACATATTTACAAAAATACAAATAAACATCCAAATACATATTTGAATTAAGAAGTATGCTCATATGAACGATGAAAGAGGTCGCTATAAACATCAAACTTGTTTTAAAATAGTCTGCGAGAATTTATAAAGAAATATGAAATCGAACGCCATAAAAGAATTTAATTTCAATATTTTTGAATGGGATAGCAATTTAGCTTAGATTCATGTTCATGTTGCATTTGTATCTATCTAGTTGAAAAAAACTCATAATATAAAACGTTGAATTGAGAGAAAAAATTGTACCAGGAAATCAGAAACCTTGACCGCCATGTCAGACATTTCTTACAGTTTGTACACGTGTACAAACTTCTTTTGCCAACGGCACAGGATTTATCCCTAAATTAAATACCTATAGTAAAGTCTTCAGAATTCACATAGAGAAATCAGCTGACGGGTACAGCTGATGGGTCGGCAGAAAAAAACGTCGTTTATTCCAAACTGCATTCTCCGCATTGTGATTCAGTCCCTTCGTTAAAGGTCCTTTCATCTTAATACGTTGCACAAATCTGATTCTTACTCCAATGGATCACAGTTCATATTGCAGTAGCAATTTTCAGTCAGCGTCTTTGCAACGCAGGCGGTTCTCCATATAATAATTTTAAAAAAGAAGACCAAGGAAACCCCGAAAAACAAAGAAATTAAAACAAATTGGCGCTGGCTGATGCGCAAGACGTGCGAAGCCAAATTGTTCTTTGGGAAACAAATAATTTCCGCTTTTAATCTATTGGACCAATTATTTTGCTGCCAAGGAATCATTTGCAAGCGTTACTTTACAATGTATTATATTATAACAGAAGGGCTATGTTACCAGCTCAAAATAATATAAATGGTTCTTGCACCATTATTTATCTATGCCATAATAGTAAAAATAAAAAGCTGATTTCGCTCAGCTCGACTGAGTGGCGCTGAATGAAGGGATTGTTTGCACATTATTATTAACTTGAATGTGACTTGCTTCTATGTTATAAAATAATGACCCATTACTATTATATTACAAGTTATATCTTATACTTAACCAACTTTAACTTACTTTTTGAGGCGACGAGAAGATCGTCAAGGTAAAAGGCATTCCCATAATAGTATACAAATAGGTAATTTTAAACTTGGTGATGGTCCGAACTTCGCACCCGGCGCTGCTCGGCTTTCGGTTTCGCAGGTTCGGAGCTATAAAATATAGTCTATTACGAGTAGCACTCGGGGATAGTGTCCGTTGATAAAATAATGTTTATAATTTTACCTGTTTTTTAAGAGAAAACCCTCTACAAACATATTATACAGTTTTCTTGTCAAAAAAATATTGCATTGTTACATAAATAGACAAATACTATAGACAATAGGCCCAAGTTTGAAGGCTTTTTAAGACAGATCTAAATTTTCTAAAACTATTGGCATCCTTGTCTAATGGCTTGCAATGATAAAGACAGATATATTTTTAGTTAGTTTAGATCTGTCTTAAAATGCCTTCAAACTTGGGCCCAAATATATAAAATTGAGTTGCAAATCTCATCTTTTTAAGTTAGGTAAAGCTGCACTTCTCCACTGAGAATGTAAAGACTGTTTTCCCTCGTATTTGGAGTCGGTTAGCCATTCTCTTTTCTACACAATAAAATTACAGCAACAATGCTGCAGACTAGCCTACTGTAGGTACACTGCAGTCGTAGATTTGTGTATCAGGACCGGGCCTTGGGAACTTTTATGATACCAACTCCGCGTCTACGTAACCTTTGCACATACTCGTATGTGAATCCAGTCGCATGTCGCGCTCGACTGTGTTAGCGTGCGGTCGTCTCACTTCAGAGCTATGCGACGTAGCAGAAAACGATGCGACGTAGTTAATAGAGATTTTAACTGATAGCGCTGATTTTTCTTGTACCTGCTATAGAATTCCCGATCGTTTTTTTTTGGACCGCCATCTCGCCTGATGGTAAGCAATGATGCGGTCTACGATGGAGCACGCTTGCCTAGAATAAACCGATTCACTCGCGACTTGAAGACACCCATATCTATCGGAAAACACCGATCTAAATGCTCGAAATGCAACTGTTCTGCTAGGCATATCCTTTCTTTAGAAACCATCGTCTTCAGTCGGTTTTATTATTCCACTTATCTGTCTCACAATACAGAAAGGTCAAGAGAGCACATTCAAAGTATAACAAAATACGAGCAGTGTTCAATAACAAAGCAACGTGGAATTATTAATATTTAGTTCAGAAAATATACAATGGGCTCCAGGGACTTGAGCAGGGTACTAATGTAATGTTATTGAAATATTTTCGGGATAATTGGCGTGTATCTAATATTACTTCACGAGATTAACTTATACATACATTATGGAAAGGGTATGCCAAGCCGGAACAGGCTCCGTATTCATCATTATGAATATTTTTTACTATGGGACAATATCTGAAATCGCGAAATAGAAATCAGCTGTTCCATACATTTTGTCGAGCGTCATTGATATTTTTCTAAGTGTTGTATTTACTTTCTTAGTTTTTCGTTGACATACAATATGATTTGAAATTATATATTTTGTGAATGAAATATAAAACAACAACAACAAACATAAAATGATAGCATAGTTTGAAGTTAGGTAGTCGTCCGCTATCGAATTTCAAAACGATTTATTCATTCAACCCGCGATCAAGTGACAAACACTGACGCCTAACGATTTTATTCAGAAACGTCCCATAAACATATTTAAAGTTCATTTTAGGACAAACTTTATTCTATTGATGTCGTGATATTTCTCAAAATATTCAGATTCATAGTTTTATTGCTCATCCGTATTTAATTTTCTTGTTGAAATATTGAACACAAATATTAGTAGTTGAGTAACCCTAAATTATTAAGCGTCTTATTCTAACTGACAGACAAATCAAAACAGAAACAAACACAACACAACAAATCAAATTAACAGACAGAACATCAAATTATCAGACAGAATCAAAATACAACTTAGATCATATTAATTTCGATTCCACACATTTTTTGCTCGATCCTTTTGGGAGTAAGAGATCGTGATCAGTTATGCGATGACGTTATCTGATATGAGCAGTTAACGACGTTAAATATTCGTGAACCTTTGGGAATTACCTTACTGGTTGTTTTAAGCCCTTTTAGTGACAGTAACAAATATAATTTCCTATAGAAAGAAAAGTGAATGCAGCGCCACAGCGCCCTGCGATACCGCCTTATCATGTTTGGTTTACACTTATCAGGGACCTACCAATATTGCCTCCCTATAACCGCGTACCTACAACAACAACTGTTTATTTATCTGCGACACTTGTAGATAAAAATTTCGACAAGGCTTTGGATGTAGTCAAAAATAGTAAAAAAAAATATGTACATAATATATGCATGTCAGGAAGTTTCTGTGTAAAACAATATGTATTTGTTCTATCTTATTTCCGTTTTGGTGTTAGGGATAGACAATGTACTAATGTACCTATAGTTACTGGGCTTTCGTTCTTGTAGGATAGTCAGTACAGTTGTATTTAACTAAAATTAAACTAAACGCAACACTTAAAAACTACAAAGCTACAATATTTGCCCAGCATTTGATCTAACCGATCAATGGTGAGTGGGAAGTCGCTGGGTCGGTCTTTTCTTTTCGTGTAGTTTTATTAATGCCTTTAAAACTGTCTTATTTAAAAACGTTCAAACTACACGTCGGAAACCCATGTCTTGGAAGTCAGTTAGTAAAAAGCTGTTGTAGCTAACTATGCTCTCTTTTTTCGCCGTAGAATAGTTCGTATGTTTAGAAGATACCAAAAGAGAAGAATACCTAAAGAGTTCTTTATCCGGTGATCAAATACAGCCACCCACACTATTGCATTGAACCCAAGAATGGAGACAAATATCAACCGGAACTATACTTAGTGTTATTCTAAAACATGTGTATACATTGTGTCAGTATATAAATCCAGTCCTTACATGAGACGCTCTATATATAGCCCGATAAATATAGTTATACATAGTGTTATTATGTCAGCGCGCATGTAGAAGGCACGTGGCGGATTATGCAAGCAATGCCTGCTATATATAATATACCAACCTATATATCTATCAAGATAGCCGGTCACATGTTGCCATGACAATCACTGGTATGCTAGTGGTAGAATAATCTAGCTGTGATTTTCCTTTCGAATTAGGTCCCGGTTGTTTGAGAACATCGTTAGATCGAACAAATGTTTCTGAGTATTGCGGGACAGCGGTAGGGTTTATGACAGAACTGAACTAAAGTGTAGCTGTTTTTATCTAAAAGACTGCAATTGCAATGAAAGGGATGGTAATCATTTTAGTTATTTACTTTAGTACTGACAATACCGATAATAAAGAGTGACTCGGACTGACCTACTAGAATCTTAAAACCGTCAGATGTTAGTAAGCTTGGCCTGCTGCTAACTAAGTAAGAGGTGGCTAGCTTTATTGCAAAGTGGCTACTCATGCCGGGACTAATAAAGTTGGATCGAAGGCTCCGAGAACGCTATCGCATCAGCTCTCAGTATCATTTTGTTCATCACCATGGTCTGGCGTAGTCGCTAGTTTTGCTGTATCCTACTGGTTCAGTTTCTGAGCTAGTTTTGTCTAGACTCTAGATTTAACTCGCGATTATTCAAGTAATTAACTTACTACGTTTGGCTGATCGTTTGGCTGCTACGGACTATTTATTCAGTTGGGTCTTTCGTTACATCACTTGAAGTAATGGCTCAAAATTTACAATATTATTGCTTGTTTTGATTATACTTCAATTGAAGCTTCGAACCCTTTCCATTACACCAGCCACTTATTTAATACAATGTGCCGTTGACTCTATACTGATGCCAAATTATTTCGGTTACACGAACAATCATGAGTGTATTTTCATAGTGCCATACAGATTACTCATAATAATGAAACTCACAAACATTATGTACTAACCTACCTATGTGTATTTATCAAGGAAACTGACACGTGACCGGTGTGTACGCCAACATTGCAGCTCGAAACGTGGTAATCGAAGCCGCAGCGTGCAACCCATTTTCACTTCTATCACCTTGGAATAAAGTCGACGGGTCGATGATCTTACCCGTTTGTTAGTAAGGTGACTTGGGGTAAGATCGGAGGCTTTTTTGATAAGTTGGAAGAGCATTTTAAAATTATTATTTTGAGTGGCCCAAAATTATTAATAATAAATTGTGTCTAGCTATTTTGTTTTATAATGAATTGTTCTCGACATTTCACATGCTGGCTTGTGTCTAATTTCTACGATATTGCCATCAGAGGACTGTTAAAACTAGGACTTTTCTTTTTTGATAATGGGGAAAGACCGGAAGATACCGGGGTAAGTCCGAAATATTTTACGAAATCGTTCTTATTTACACTAGCATTAGAGTTGAATTTGATTTAGATTCCGAACTTACCCCTTGGATATTTTGAAGAGAATCCTTCTAAAAAAGTATTTTAATTTTTTAAATACGATTTTTTATTTAATTGACTACTTTTTAGTATTTCGGTCTTACCCCACAAAACGAAAAATAATGTTAAGGTTCTCAAACTTTCAAATATGCTTCCTTTCCTCTATATAAGTATCTTATTATGTTTTATTGCGCGATAATTCCCGTAGTACAAGGATAATAATTCATCAAAATTGATTCATAATACCGACCTGTAAGCAACGCGAGTAACAACATACAAACATATGGACATATTAAAGAAAATTTGGCCAGTAAACGCTGAGACGCGTCCCTGATTTGGTAAGAAAAAAAAACGAATAAACATACAATAAGTCTTTATTCTCTCATAAAATCACAACTTGTATTTTCATAGAAGGTAAGTACAAAATACGTCCAAAATCACTTAAGAACTACAATGTAATATTACAAAAGTCTTGAGTCTCATACTAAAATAACAATTGCTCTGCATTACAGTAACGAAATAAACCAATTCACACTCATGTAAAAAATATATCATAGGGTTTGGTAGAAATTAGAGGACAACGGTCTTTCCCCATTTTCGATCTTACTCCAAGTCACCTTAGCTAATTTTCAGGTAACCAAGAAAAGTTTTAAAATCACTGACATTTACAATCGAATTTAAGATGGGGCAAGTTCGAAACATTTACTAGTCCGATCTTAGACTGTGAATTATGTCAGGGAGAAGATCGAAATAAATACATAACTTCAAAATGATCCAGTTTTTTACATGTCTAAGTGATAATTACAGGCTTGGAAATGATTTTATGTCGATTAAACTAATTAAATGTTAAAAAACTCAGTTGGATTCCGAAATAATGTCACTGGGGTAAGTCCGGATTTCCAAAAAACAAGCTAAAAAGTAGTTCTTTTTCAAAACACACCATAAATCACGTCACCACCGACTGACGCATTCCGACTAATTACACGTAGATGCATAACAAGATGGCGTCACGAGAAATGTTGCAAGGAATAAAATATATCATAGGGTTTGGTAGAAATTAGAGGACAACGGTCTTTCCCCATTTTCGATCTTACCCCAAGTCACCTTACGCGAATTTATACACGAGTAGGTATTCGTTACATTAGTACGTAATTCCTCGTGGCAAGAGTTATGTACGCTCGAGTGCTGCGGTTTAGCAGATAATAGCGTAGAACTAAACAATAAAGGTAGTTGGTTTCTAGCATTGGTTGCGTAACGTTTTGATTTTTAACTAAGTAACCGAAGACTTGTAGTCGCTTCTTTTCGCCCCTTCTTTTTGTTTGTTCACTAGATTCTCATGATGAGCTGTAAAATATATTTGGTCATGATTTTGAAGTAAACTAATAAAGTGACACCTACGTTGAAGTAATTTGCGAATGAAAGAATTTGGATTCTAGCATAACATCTTACGTCATGTAAGAAAATATTTACCTTATGTTGAATCATGGGATGCCTGTTACGTCATATGCATTGAAAATGTTTGTTTCTTTGATGTGCCTGGGCCTGGGTATAGATAGCGTAAACAAACAAGTCATCAATATTCGCAATAGCAAAATACGTTCTTTGATCGGTATCTTCTTTGACGTATAATACACGCATATTCATCTAAATATGAGAACATTTTAATGAATAACTGTTAGTCTTTATGCGTTAACAGCTTAGCAGATGGTGAAATCAGACATGATAGTACTTTGTCTTATGTACAATCAACTGAATATATGCTTGGCGTGCATTCGTATTGTCACTGTAAATGAACAAGTCATCAATGTAACCAATTCGATGTCCGCGCAGCGCTAAATTTATACAATAAACTATGTGGATTTCGAAACCGTCAAGCGAACACAGTCCGTTGCATGTTCCGCCACCATTTATTCGGCACGTAATTAGTGAGTCGAAATCATTCGGTCGTCTAAATAGGCGCGGCAAACAATCGTATCATCCAAGGCTCGTGTAAGGTCGCCGGCGGTACCCGGCGCGCAGAATGGTGAAAGGGATCGCATGACCTCGCCATCCGCGACGGCTCTGAGGACGTACGTAGTATATTGAACCGAGTGGAAACAGGCCCCGTCGCCTCCATTGTGCCGCTGCGCCGTCGTGTGCGTTGCAATTCTTGTGCGTGTATGCGCCCCTGGTACTTGCGGCGCGATTGCGTTTCGATTTCAACACAGCTGGAATGAGCGTTTAGGTTTATTGCTATGTTGTTTCATATTCAGTTCTTCTTGTTTGTAATTAAATTTAAAAGGATTAAACATTTCTGAACCGAGAAAAGAGTTGCGTTGTCGGCGTATATTCCATTTCAATTAAAATTTCGTTGTATATTTCAAGAAATAGGTATTTAAATTCATAACTCCTGCTATTGTCTGTGATTTTTTATCCCTGGAAACTGTTGGAACGGTCTGAATGTGTATTGCCTACGTATTAGTTGACAGTGATGACAACGGTAAAAAAAAGAACCGTTACGTTTATTACAATTTACAACGAGGTTGAAATTTTAATGTCACCTTTTCGTAGTACTCTTGTCTATATTTTTCTTTGCTTCTGTCTCATCAGACAAAGCAAGCTAGGTGAGATCTATCTTCGATACCTACTCATTTATTATAGCGAATTAGAATGGAGTTGAAAACGAAACTAAATCCTATCACGGGTTTCATACAATCGGCTCGAATTCTGCACGCTTTCTTTCGCCTTTCGAACGTATAGGACGGACGTACTACTAAAGATACGAGCGATTTACTCGTATTTCAACTGCTATTTTTGTGTATCGCACATAACGGTTTCTATGGGCTATTGCAAATCTATATATATAAAAATGAAACCCGTTTTCCTTGGTCACGGCATCACGCGTGAATGGCTGGACCGATTTCACTAATTCTTTTTTTGTTGTATTTGTTATTATTAGGAGAAGGTTCTTACGGAAAAAAATATTAAGAAAATCTCTCAGAAATATTGAAAAACCCTAAAAACAGCCCTTTTCTTTTTCCCATACAAACGTATGGCAGTACGAAGTCTGCCGGGTCAGCTAGTTCAATATAGTTTTCTCTGGTGTGTCATTCAATTTGCCCTAAAAAAATTAAATCAAATTTTGTCTTTCGTTATCTTATATCATTAGGGTTTTTGGTGATTATGAAAAGTTTCCATTCTATTCGTTGGTTGTCACGTTTTAAAAAGCAAGCAACCCATTTGTTTTCCACGACATAGCTCAACATGACAACCGAATTGCTCCAAATACTTCGATAGCTATCCGTTCTTGCCACAAACTCCGGAAATCTTGTAAATTACGTTCTCACATAAATATCTCGTTGTCTCAGAAGCAACGCCTCTCTTCTGTTCTATTTTCGCATCCATAAATATAACTTTCTATTATAATGGTTATTGGAACCAAGTGCATGAATCGGGGGATTCGCACGGAGCATGTACGGCTTCATATCTCCGCATCCGGTGGGCTCCCCACACTGTTGCCATGTCACTCTTTATTGATTGTCCCGATATTTCTCCAACGCTCACGTCTACGTATTTAGCATTGCTAATTCGCCATTATCGATACAGATGTATTCTGTTTATTCTTTCGGGTCTTTCGAGTTGACGTATGAAGTGAACGCCTATTGTCTGGCCCGACTGTGAGGCCAAAGTTAGAATGAACTAGAGGCAATTGTTGCGTTGTTTCTTTACATAAAAAAATGGTGTAGGTGCTGTGCAGTGTGCAAGTTATTGAAATTGTGCTGTCTTTTTTTAAACATACCTAGCATTTTTTGCAAACCAAAAGAAAAGTTTAAAGAAAAAAGTTGCAAACAGATGCATGCTTGCGACTTTTTGGCATCGGTAAGAATTTTGTGTTTTTTTGTCCCGACAAAAGGACCGAAATTTGAATGCCAGAAATAGACCCTAGGCATGGGAGGCTGCTAGGGTCGCATTCGCATCGCAACAACCTGCTAAACCGGCAGGTGTGTCCGGGCGGCGGGCGCGGCGCGGGGCGGGGTGTTTGTGTCGGGTTCCCCGCGCAGGGCCGCCGGCCGCCGGCCGCGAGGCTGCACGCTGCACCGAGCCAAGGTCAGCCGCCGCACGCATGCGTCGCGGCCGCTCCTCCGCCCGCCGGTCCTCCCGGGCCCGGGCCACCTCAGCACCGCGCCGAGCCCCGTCTTGCGCTCCCGAGCCTCGTTCCAAACTGTCGCCGCTCTTTCCATAGTTTGGTGGGCCAATGTCAAACATATTTGGAGCATTAGGTCAATCGAAGATTCGGACTGTCATTGAAGGCTGACCACATTTCGACTGCATTGACTCGTCAGTCCACGAACTCGTGACTGTGTTGCGAAACACCGTCATCGTTTAACTATTTTGTTTGCTTCGACCGGTTCTGTCCCTATATCTTTTTAGAAACTATTCGTCAGATGCACTTACTGCATCGGACAGGCTCGATTTATCTTTACTTTCCGCTTCCGCAAATTGTTCGAGAGTTCAGGGTTTCTGCGTTCGTGTCGATATTCTTGGCGCGGCTGATTGTTAAGAGTGTATAGTGAAAGGATAAACACACGGTTAGGTACGTAGTAAAGATAACACGTGCCTCGCGCGCGTAGGAGGCCGGCGGACGTGTGTGTGCCATCACTAGTACCAACACATGGAGAAATCCTACAAGAAAGATTAGAACCCTGACGCAAGCCCTGTACTATTGCGTATTAAAATTGGCCGCCCAAACAATTCGTTTTATACTTAAACCTTGGGACTGTTGTGAGCCTCAGGTGCAGTCGTAAGCTATGGTCGAAACGTGTAATTATGATTCATGTTTTAAGTTGTAAGTAACCGCAGACATTACAAGTAATTTCTTATCTGTGTAGTTTCTTGCAAAATTCGTCACTAACTGTTTCATTCCAGTTTGGAGTGGCGTGATGACGCTATTGTTTACTGACGGCTGTAACTGTCCGTAGTGGGGAAACGATACGCCGCTTGCGCCTCGTCGGCGGCTGGATGGCGGCCACGTTTCATTAGAAAGCTAAATGGCATCGTGCATAAGGAGCGGCCCGGCACTCGGCATGCCCTACTCCACCGTTTGCAGTTCCCGGGCGAGCACTGCACCGATCCATTCACCTTATTTGTCGGCTTCGAGGTTCAGTGACTCCGCCGGCGGCCGAGTGACTCCTCGGCCGCGTCATCTGCGTGCTAATGCCGCCGTTTCATCACCCTCACCGATCGGCGCGAGCCTCTTTAAATTCTGTGGGTGTCCTGTGTGGCGCGGCGCGGCCGTCGAGGCGACCTCGTTTCGCAGCGCGTGCAGCGTTATGTAAAGCGTCGAGAGCGGTGCAGCGGCGGCGAGCGTTGCGCTCGACCGCGTGCGCGGCCCCGCGCTCCTCCCCTCGCGATTTTGTCCGCCGCCGGCGGTTTCACTCGCGGCGATCCGGAGGTCGCGCACCTCCCGCCTCCTCGCCCTCCTTCGAGCGGAGTCGGCCCGTGCGAGCGCTCAGTCGTCGAGCGTATCGCGTCGGCGACGGTCGCCTCGCTCCTCCCGTGCACTCGCGCCGGCCGAGCGCCGCTCCGTCGCGCTTCCGTTTCGGGAGTTCTCCGCGGTGGTTCTGCGCTGCGTCTGCGACGGTCACGACCGTGTCGAGCCGACGACGCCCGTCGAAAATAGCGTGCGTTATCATCGCGACCTCGGCGGCGAGACGAGATAGCGCGAGGTCGCCGGCACCTGTCCCCACGTGCGCTGCTGCTGCACCGTGGAGGCAGGCCGGCGCCCGGCGGCTCCTCGCGCCACCTCCTCCCTCTCCCGGCGCGTTTCACATTCGATTGATTAACGATCTCAGACACATCGACAGCATTGATGAGTAATAAGTATCCTCCAGTTCCACTTTCTCGCGGAGTCGTCAATCCAAACTCGATCAATTGATCATCTGCTTTCTTTATTTCATCAATATTTTATCGTTTGACGTTTTGCGTGGTCTATCACCCAGTTTCCCCTGATATCGAATTCTTCAATTTGAATCGTAATTTATCGACTTGTTGGTGTCGTTTTGTCATTCTTTTGTTGTAACAAATATTACATCATAATTACATAGCAACTGATATTACTCGTGCGTATATCGCTGTGATAGTGGCATTTTAAAGTATTTATTATATTTTAATCGATGAGAACCGTCCAAGTTCTGAGTGACGTTGTAAGTACATATTTTATGAACAGGATGCATGTTTTTGTCACGCACGAGTGCAAATCGTCGCATATAATTATGGGTTTACCCTTGAAACTGATGTTAAGGTATCTGGGTAAAACATGCAACTATATGTGCTGGTTTTATAAAGTGTCTTTCTTTTATTTATTGAGTTCGCTTTGTTAGTAGCGCGATCACTCCGGTCACAAATAGTTCTGTAGCTACGCAGTGTTTAATTGATTTTCGAGACAACCATTTTGCTATTCGAGGAATCTCTCTTAGTTTTTGTCTTTGACATTTTTTGTTTGTTATTATGAGTATCTGAAAAGACTCGGTTCATTTTATCAAGAGAAGTAGCTTGCGTCGGTCATTATTTCATTCGAGGATTATGGTTTTCCTCCTTTGTTATGTTGTTGTTGTGCAAAAAATGGGGTTTGTTTTGCAATTATTTCATTGTTTAAACACACTCGCTGTTATCAACGAAATGTTTTAATCTCCAAAAACTCGTCAAATATCAAAACAAATTTTAACGCGTGTGTTCGAATGTCTCATTTCTATAAGTGAATAAACATTGAAATATCGTTTTGATTCATCGAAGAAGACAGTATAAATCATAATTCAGCTGATGCTTCCAAAGATTTTTTAAGCTTATGCACACGTATTGCTGAAAAGTTACGTAAGACCATTACCTACCGTTTACTTGTTTGATCTGCGCATTTATGCGAAGTGTAGCGTTTTCCTGCACGTAATCGTCGTTGCTGACGTTGATGGAGTTGTACTCTACAACTAAGTTATCTGACCAGTTGACTGCGGCTCTAGTGCTCAAGGAAATATGTAGCTGCTATTTTTTGCACTTGATTAACTGCTCAGCTACAGCGAACATTAACAACATTTCGCAAAACCACAATAAAATGGTCCTTAATAAACGAAATGCGGTCAGTCTTGAAAAGCTGAAATGTAGTCCAGACGCATGTGGTCTGTCTGACGCATGTGGTCATGTCTTTTTCAAAACTGTTATAAAGTCTGTTCGCTTCGTAGATTACAATTAATCAGGGCTCTAGAAAGCTCCTGTAAGACCTTCCAGTAAAATTACACTTACAGTTGTTATTTCAAAACAATCAACGTCATTACAGTGTTCAATAAGAACAATGACATTCAGTGCTGAATGTAACTACTTAGCTAAACAGAGACGAGCTCGTCATAATGTAGTATGGGCTCTAACGTTGCATGCTATTATATGGTATGACTTCTAATACTATTACGATTTGGAGTTACATATTATTATGTTCATTTAATATTTCTTGTGGTTTGGCTAGCTTAGACGTGCACTTAAACAGTACGAATAAACGAATCTTGCGAATAAATGATTTGATTTGATTACGGAATTAACGTTTGAATTGTGCTAAATAAAACAATGCTAAAAATCTTAACATTTTTCGGTAATCTTATAAGTGTCACACAAGGTAGTCTCTTGGGACCTTCTTTATACCTATATATTTTATCTATTCTAAGTTACGTTGCCTTCGATGTTCTTAGTTTCAGCATGTATATCGGTATGCTGAAAATCGTTGATTCCAAATTCTGTTTACTCTTCCACGACGTCTACAAGCGCGTCGGCTTCTGTGGGTAACTATCGTTATATTATATAAGATAAACACAGACACGTGTAGCTTGTGTCGTTCGTGTAACCGCGCATGTGTGGGTACTCGCGTCAACTCGATGCAGGTTGTACTTGGAAACTGTGATGACCCTCTTTGATAGTCCCACTGCTCGCTGTTTCATCTTGCCACAGTTTGGTGACGTCTTTATTGTTTATTATACTTACTTGGTTTGAATAAACAATGTATGCTAAGCTAGAGTAATTACTGTTTTATGAAACGTCCTGCTTCTATTCGTCAATGACTCATACTATATGTTATTAATTTAAACATCTGTATTCATTTGCATGTCTTGTCAGACTGACAAATTCTTAGACTAGAATTAAACGCATTCAATTCGTAGATTTCGTAGCATCTTTTTCAAATACTATTTCTGACAGTGAGAGATCTCCGCTTGAAATAATCGTTAAGTAAGTGCACGTCGGTCGGTCCGGTTTTTACGTGGATTGTTATTATTGCAGAAATATAGCAGTAAAGAAATTCTTCACCAGTGAGACTTGCGATGATTTATGCTTGCAAGATAAGCTTGGAATAAATGTGTTGTCTGCCACGTAGTTTTCTCTAGAACGTTTCGAATCGTATGTGTTGTATAAGTTTGTTACGTCCGTACGATATCAGCAGTTCTTACGGCCTGTAGGTACGTGTTCAGCACCTTATCGCTTAGTAACCGATAACGTCGTCTATTCCATTCTCCTAACACCTTTTCTTCTAAAATCACTTTCTTTCTTTTTATTTTTCCACGCCTCGTTCGAGGATCACTTGGCTTCCATTCAGTCTTGGTGCGTCAGCGGCTGTTACATTCGTCACATCACAACTCTCAATTTTGTACCTGTCAACAATAATTTACGTGGATAATTACCACCGTTTCCTCTGATAAATAACATTCGGATTCCCAAAACATCGTCTGTCCGTCGTGTACCGAACTTGTCTGTACCAAGAATAACAATCGGGCTATTTAAAAGCAAATATGATATGTATCATTATCATTACGATGCATAGAATTACGTCTTTCATTAGTATGTTTCTTTACTTAACTGAGAAAATGACTTCTCTTGTTTTGTTTGCGATTGAATCCACTATGCCTGCCAATTCAATCGTCCGAGGTACCAGGCTCTCATGTCGGTGAAGAGGTAGGCTGTGTCTGCCGGTGGCAAGGCAGGCGGGGGCGGCAGTGCACGTGCCCGGCCGCCATGCGTTCGACGCCCCCCGCACTTGTTGAGCGCCTTGTACCACCGCGCCAAGTTCGTGAGCTTACGTACTAACGGCCATTCTGACGTTACGCACACATGCACACACTCATTCTTACGAATATCGCTTGTACACCGCTTGTAGTATTGATTTCACTTTAGCATGGACTTTTCATCATCGTTGCGTTACTTTCTAAGTTTTACCTGGTCTATACATCTTGGTGTTTTGTTTTGGCCTACCTACAATCTAAAGTGGTCTTCCTAACTAAATTATTCTTCAAAAATAGTTTATTTTGTCATGAACTCCCGTATTATTTGTCCCAAGAAAATTGTAAAAGAAAAAGTTTTTGGTAATTTTCCATTTCTTTTGAATCGATACTATGTTATGTGTATCCGAATGTTCTGGAGAAACCGTTGTTTCTGGGTGAACAAAAGAAAACTTTTTTAATGTTTTTAATAAATAAGTATGTAATGTTCAATTTCTTTACAAATTGCTCATTAATTCAGAAGCCCTCCAGTAAAACTTTTCAATGCTGTCGACGAAGTTCATAAACTGTTAATAATACCTCGGTCAATTCCTTTGATTATTTACTTGATAATCAAAGGTCAATTCAAATTCTTTGCCGTGAACTCGCAAACGTAACGCTTAACCAACCAAATGTGTTTACAGGCATCTCGTAATGAGAAAGTGACTCCATAAAATAAATAAGTGTACAGAAAATGACTAGAACGTTGTGTTTATAACAATGTGTACCCGTGGGGGTAGTTAGGAGATGTCTACCCATCGTAGGATGGGTATGCTTATGGAAACCGGCGAAGTGTCAGTGGGTACAGGCAGGGCCGGGTTTCGAGGCCAGATTGAAGTGTTCACGATGGCCGCCCCGCGGGACTTCTACTCCGATACCGTGCAAACCATCGCTATCAACACCCGAAAGACGGAGTTCGGCAGCATCGTCGAGCCCATCCCTGTCACACTGACGTACAAGCAGCTCCAGTCGCACGCGCACAACGGCCTCAACGGATATGGGTTCCCGGCCAATGGCGTGATTAACTCCTTGATGACCGCGCCTCGCTTGCCTGAGTACGGGCCCACAACTTCCTTCGTAAACCCGAGCCCCGTGAAGGAGGACACTTCGAAACTTACATGGGCTCCGCCTAAGAAGAAATGGATTAGAGAGTACTTAGGTGAGTGTACATAAACATCCACCACATATTAAAAACTATACACAGTCAGCACTACCATCGCCAGTCTTTATCGAGTAACTCGCTACTGAAAAAAATTAAGAAAATTAGTCGAAATGTAGGTGCCAACTCGTCCTTAAAACGATAACAGATACTTTTTACGGTTGTTCTTAAGCCTCGCTCGTCAATAGTTCGTGACAGCTGACGGTCAGTTCCGGCTTAAGTACGATACGACGTGTGCAGAAGATCGTGAACAGTCTGGTCGCTCCGTGAATGCACTCGACCTCGGCAGCGACCTCGTGCCTCGCACGCCGGGGACCTAAGAGCGCTAATAACACGCCCATATACGATCACTATGATATTTTATTAATGAAACCCAAAAACGACGCGTACTGTTCTAGTTCTACCCACATTTCTACACTGAACTAAATTATCATAAAGTAAAACTAGAAGCTTAAAGAGCAAAAGTTTGTAGGGGATGTAATTTCCGGAAAAAATGAACAGAATTGAAACTTCACCAAGCAACATTATCATAATAATCTGTGTTACTATGTTTTGCGGCGCGCGGCGCTAGCATTCACTGCATTAGTTATTTTCTCATATTATGTGTACAAAAGCAGTCACTTGTCGAATATGCGTGGTGTATGGATGAGATTCGTTTTTGTGAGACTTAAGAGTACCAGTTTTTTATTACATTGTTTTTTTGCGGACGCAGTCTGCCGCCGTCTAGACGAACACTTTATAAATCGAAATTTAATCTTCCCTCGGTATTTTTTGCTGATTGATTAATTAACATATATGGAATATTCGTCAATCTGTTGGGAGTCGTTTTGCTGGGGATTCCAGTCGCAGAGAACGCCTGCCTTTCCTTGGATTAAAGAAAATGCGCCTTTTCCATAGTTATTACATTTTAAAAGCTTTCGTACAGATTGCAATATTAAAAAAAGTGTTGCCGAGATAAAATTGAAACGATCAACTAAGTATTTATTTTTAAACTTCAAAAAGACATTTCTTTTATCATTATTGACAGCTCGGTCGAGTGAACAGAAGTCTTTCTTCATATAGATTCCACCATTTGTGTTGTCCACCAGATCAACGTTCCTTTCACCAATCTTTCCTGTTGTTTTACATGGAATATATGTTTTACTCATAATACATTTTTACCCCAAAACCTATTCTTTCGTGTCGTGACAGCTCCACATGTTTCTACACGCTTTGCATTCTCATTTATGATACTTATCAACAGACTAATCTGCATACGCGCTTGCCGAGGTCACAGTTACGTAACTCTCGTAATAAAAACAAAAAAATACATCAAATCACGCCACGTTGGTATTATTCTATAGTTTACCGACTAGAAAACCACAATAACGATTATGCAGAAGTTGTTTCATTATTTGTGGTTTTTATTCGAGTTATGCATGAAAAATACCTGAATGTTGTCCGTTGTTGTCTACTGTCTAAAAGGATACGATACTATGCAAAGCGACTTTTCTGTCTGTATGTCTATCGATGTTTCCTTCAATTGCTGATTATTTTTGTTGATTTCTTTAGCTATGCTAATATCAAAATCCGACCTAAGGTTATGTATCGATATGCCTTATCCAACACTTGATGGCACAACATTGCCTTGACGATAACTGCCTCACATTCTTACTTTCTACGACAGGTCATGTGATTGTTCGGTTGAATTTTTATATTTTGTACAAAAAAAAACACTTGTGTTTCTTTTCGTGTCAGATCACTGTCGTTTTAGCAACAAAAAATAATTCATCTACTCGCGCTTGCGTCACAACAGAATACAGCAAAATTACAATTATAAATCACATTTCAAAGCAAATGTAACACTTGATTGACTGTTCTCATTATGAGTAAAGTTTCCAATCAGACGATTGTGTTATGTTATCTACGATTTGAAACCAAAACAAATGACGTGGCCAGAAAATGAAACGTTTTAATGAAACTAAAAGTGTCATCATTCACTGTGTCGTGTTTACAGTCGCCTTTACAAACGATATAGGTAATAGAATAGTGCGCCGATTATTACACAATTAATATGTATAATATTATTATATTATAAATCATCATCTAAAACCTTTCCTCTAGCTAGATATTGGTCGTTAGCTTAGCGGATTTGTCTTTTGGCTCGAACTAAGCGGAAAAGCTGTTCTATATGAGCTATACCTATAAAACGTCTAAAATGTTTTCTGTAACTGCCACCCGTTATCGGAATTTATGGTATGCCAGGTTAAGAAAAAAAGTTTTTTTTTTGTATTTACGTTATAAATAAATAAAGCGTCTGAAATCAATAGTTGTATCTCGTTCTGCACCTATAGTGCTCCTAGTTCGGTCGTATGCATCGTCGTATTCAAGCAAGCTCCTCTTGCGAAGGTCGCGTTCGATACGTAACGCGTAGTATTTGCAGGGTTGTACGCAGAGTACACACTACGGCAACAGTGGGTAAAGTTCGATCAACTTATCCGTTGAGTGGGGAGAAGCGCTATCGTACTATCTAGACAAAATGACAGCCACGAGTAGAATTGGAAAAAATGCTAGGTCATCTATTAGGTCATCTCTATTGTTGGTAGCACTGCTTGTGCTACTTATAATATGCCTAAACGCGTTTCCTTTGTAGTTGTACATTAAAAAAAGCTAACCTAAATTCATTTTTAAGCACCTACTTACTTATTCAAATATTTAGACTTTTTCTTTGGTTCAAAGTATTCCCGATCCATATTCACGATCTATTTAGAATCGAACGTTTTCTAATCAATTCCACGACCTAAAAATAAAGATCCTAAAACCGAATAGATTTCTCCTGTTTTCATAGGCTTGTCCTGAATCCATAAACATTTGTATGATTCGGTTTTGAAAAGTCTAGAATTCAAACTAGTAGGTACTCGTATCTAATTAATATTTCGTTTTCTACTGCGCAGTATCTGGAACAGGAGCTACCATATCATCCCTGTCTAACTAATAAAATCTTTTTGTCTTCTCAACAAAAGTCTACTTTTCCAAGTGCATAGCCAAATCAACGTCTTTCAAAGTATAAAAGTTGCGAGACCGATCTCAAAAACGACAAAATGCTAGTTTCAATGTTTGACTACATTCTTTATATGCGCAAAATTCCAAACGGAAAGCGCACATTTTCCTACGATGCTCACTTCTCCGGTTTACCAGCGAATCTTGAAGCACGCCTAATGGGTACGGGTACGCCAACGCGACCGCCGCAACCCTAGCTGTAACCGCACGTACACATGCAAGCGCCGCTCACGTACCCACACGCAATGCCTCAAATTCCAATCTCTCTTTCCGTGACCTTCGATCGATATCCTCGTGTGATATCACGGAACTGGCTGAATGGAGCCAGCGCTGTCATTTGAATCATTAATGGATGCAGGCGGTCGTTTGGAACTAGTTGATTAAAGCGGAGCGATTATTATGAAAATGAAATCAATTGATGGTTCATAAATTCGAAATTTGCAAAACTGGAAGGCAGGGTTTAGGTAAACTTAAACCTCGGTATTGTTAAAGCAATATGGACTTAAGGAACAGCCTCTGCAGTAGAACAGTGCCAATTGCTCTGTCAAGAGTATAACGACTGAAGAGTATGATGAGCGAGTGCATGTGTTGTCAAAAGTCTGGTTATCTCCGGGCGCGCGTCCCAAATTATCCGGAAGGCCCGACGGGCGGTATAAAAGAGCTCGTAAAACGCGGCTGCTCCTTTAACGACGGTTCTACAAGTTTGTTTACTTTGGCCTCCACTCGGCGTAACTCTGCGTAAATGGAGCACGCTCACGAATCTCCATATTCTCCATATATGTTGCCGTCAATCCGGTAAAATATCGACCTGAAATCTCGAAAAATTACTTGTACATAGCAGATAGACGCTTGCTGCAGCAAGACGTGCTTCTAGTTCCTTTCCATCTTAAAAAAACTATTACATTTTATCTTCTCTGAGTTCTCTGTCATGACATCATAGAGGTAAGCTTTATGCGAGCTTTCCTTTGTCTGCCTAGAATATTTTTAAATGTGAGATTCATATAAATGTAGGTTTCGAAATACTTAGTTGAACTGGCTAGCAACACTCATCTATTATTTAGACTTAGCATAATAAACATACTAGTTTCAACAATGACATTGAAAGCATAACGTGCGTTCTATGAGTGTGACATATCCGTATAACTCGTAACTCGTGTATTATCTTCAGTGCTAGAAAGAAATGGCGATATTTACGTAACTTTCGCACACTGGGCTCTGATAATCCAATAAAGATGGACGTCCGTGTCCATTTCCAAACGTTGCGTAACTGGTAACGTTGTGCTATTATAAGATTAACTGCTTAAACAGGTAGGTTCTGTAGAAAAGCATACGATGGGATCATTGGATGGTTCAAGGTGATAAAACCTCAAAAACGGCGAATTTTCTGATGCTTCAGTGTTGGCCACATTGCAAATACTTATTCTTACTTAACTTTAAAAAGTTTGGGCAGTACAGGTAATACATATATTTAATTGAATTTTAATAATTCCTTGAAATAATTGAACAATCCATGCATTACTGTTATCATCATCACAGCTTTATTTATAGTACTGATAAATAAGCTTTTCTCTTGTCATCTGCCTCGGCCCTGCAGAAATTTCAGTTGGTCCTAGCTACATATAAAACCATGAAACACAACTATTCTCAAAGTTCACCGATCAAAGGCATTCCAGTATGCATAAAAGTACGTCAGCAACAGTGAAATCACATTTCAGAGATAAGTATTTAGGCGTTGCGATTTCAATATCATGAGTACTCCGCTCACATCGTTTCAGTTTCATCTTTATAGACGTATAAAACCCGCGCTAGTGCCCGCGATTTAAAACCACATTAATTTAGTTTCATAAATAAACCCCACGGCGTTTGTTTTCGAATACGTTATCTTATCGTATATATATTCTTTTGTTTCGCTCTCACACTCAGATTAGGTGTGAGTAGTATGTTAATACATATCGTACCTACTCGTAGTAAAACATTCTATGTTTTTTTCTGAACTCTATGCAGACGTGATAAAGGCTATAGTTTTGTAAGTTCCACGTGTAGCTCCTATATAGCTTTGCTAGTTTAGTTTTTATCTGTTCTAGAACTAACTTCGTCTGGTGTGACCTCTAAAGCCACTTTAAATGAATCGCGCGCGTCTACACCTCGCCGATCTCCGGTTAAATTGCGTAACACTAAAATTTGTTAGTGACATTTCTCGATATAGATAGAAGCAGAGGCAAATGAAGCGTAAGCGTTAATCGTAAATCGAATGTGATCTAACGTTATCGGATTGGCTCTCCCGACCCCGGTCTATTGTATCTTCGGATTTAACGCCCTGTCCGTCGCGTCGCGCCTTTGCCAAGAACCTAATTATTTATCGAACGGTTTACACGTGTCACCATTTGTCGCGTAACGAAGACTCGTAAAAAATGTGGAGCGAGCCGCTGCTCGCGTCACATTCGCGAGGTCATTGACTTCGCGATAAAAAAAATGTTTATCGCATCTGCGAAATAATCGCTGCGATTTCTTCTTACCGATGGCAACCGCTAACAAGCTGACCTACATCAATATGGTTGCCATCGTAACCCTTTTTACAATTACCCAAAATTTTTTTATCCTCGAAGCCGTCCCTAATAGTGTAGGTAGGTCGTCAGTTACCCCGACAACAGCTCTGAATTGAAGTTAATCATGTTTATCTCGATCCATTCCCAAATTGATGTAATCGTCAGAGTTGAAAGGAATCCAATGGCTCCGAGTACTAGGGCGGCAGAATTGCAAGAGAGTGGAGTAAATAATATAAAAGGTGGCGCGGCGAGCACATTCCGCCGCGCCGGTCGCTTCCCTTTCTTTCCCCGGGCAGGCTGCGCTGGGTGCAGCGAGTGCGTTGAGACGCGCGCCGCGTGACGGCCGGTCACGTGCCGGTGTAGGCTCCCGCTACCTCCGCTTATCACTCCCAGACCCGAAGGCTCCCATCACCCCCCCCCCCCCCCCCCCACGCAGGCAGAGGCCGAACGCTCACATATTGCAACTCAATTACGTATTTCGCCTTTGTTCGATACCTTTGGAACGCACGAAGTAATACCTCGCTTCTGCCTTTCGTGTTACAGGTGTAGTATGTCCAATATGCGCACTAAGCTGTTTAGCACATTATCTAATATTTTATAATTATAGCTAATAAGTCTAAAATCCGTTTCGAATTCTGCTTACGGATGAAGAATATGCCTATTAAACATAGATGTTATGATTAGATTATGAAACAGTCGGAAAACGGCCGCACGTGTAGTCCAAGTGTCGACAGCTGTGACACATATTTAATTCAGGGTTAATAATATAAATAGTATAATTACGAATACACATGTCATCGAAAAAACTAATTGAGACATGATACAATCGTTAAGGAGTAAAACTGTATGCATTTTGGTTGTGAATAAGTACAACATGTAGAAAATGTGTAGTTAGGGGGAAAATAAAATCCTCGGTTCCGTTAGATAGCAAATAGAAATGAAAAATGAAGGTTGCCAATAAAAGTTGCCCATCTATACGACAAAAAGGCGTCGTTCCGTTAAGGGCGGTACCGGCACTGTATATTCCGTGGCAACGTACTGAATGACGCCCAAAAGGCCGCGCCACGCCACGCCGTCCACGCGCCGAGCTACCAGGGTAGCATCTCGCGGCAAGAGCAGTACTCGTATTTATGACTTGCCTCGCAGAACCGGTACGCTTTTTGCTCAGTGGCGCCTTGCCGGTTTAGAACCGGAAAAATATTTCGCGTGTATTTTTTTTAGTACGTGTGGTAGTTAGTGGGCATCGCTTCTTACACTGCTTTTGTTATAGTTGAATAACAAAAACATCTATAGTTGTAATGTTGAAGTGATCAATTTGTTAAATGGCTGTCAAGCTTATCCCCAATATTTAAGAAATTGTCATTAATCGGTTTTCAAGTCTCATATAAAATGCGAAGCAGCGCTTCGTGTGCTTGATAAACACTAATTTGAAAAATAAATGTTTGTATTGGAGACTAGGTCATATCGGTAGATATTATAATAAAAAGTATCGTCAATTTTAAAAACGATTTAATCTAAAAAAAACAAATATAAAGGACATTTACCCACTAACGTGATACTGGCACGATCAAATGTCTGTTTGTCCAATATGGAAATTTATTCAAATAAATTCTTCATTTTATTCACAGATTTGCCTGTGACCGCACAGAAAGGAGTCATTTACCCATAAACATTGTTTCTTTCTGTATCTTATAATAAGTATACAGGCAGTGGCTGACACGCCGACACTTGGCCGGATCAAAGCAAAACCAGACCTTGAGCTTTGACATAAAGTTGTTTGTTCATCGGCTTTTTTATCAGAAACATAATTATATCGGAGGCTATGCCCTGGAATCGTCAACTTACTCGTAATATTGCTCGCCCGTTCCAATTATAATTATGACAACAATAACAAACGATAATACGCCATCACAGGAACACATTCCCAAAGTTTCGCTAAAGCGCTTTAAATTTTCTTCCAGATCCCGTATACTATATAGAATTAGTATACCTAGTAAAATGTAGGGTAAAGGTTCCCCATCGTACACCATGGCTTAACACCACGCATCGTGCAATCAAAGGCAAGCCTTTTCTTGAAAAAATATAAATTGAGAGGCCTTTATCTGAACAATTCAATGAAAGGTGTTAATAAAGTGGGACAATGTCAAGCATTACTTCTATATCTCGATTGTATTAAAAGAGGACGCCAGTGACGCAAGCACGTGTCATCCGGCGATTGTTACACGAGTGCACGAGTCTTATTTATTATGTCTATTACTCTTCACATTTTTATTTTCATAAATAAAAGCAAAATTGACATAAGACAAAGTTCTCATTTTGCCAACGAGACTTCGTATGAAAAACTTATTCAAGGAGTAGCGATGTATTTGCATCCGATGATAGAAAACGCTATCGAAAAAAAGGAACCACTATTTCGGACCCGACCCCTGTGAAATACACGAATGTAAAATCTCAAACCTATTTGCATCGCCCTGACATTCAGTGATCTAGTTAGACCTTTCAGCAATGCATCAAAAATCAGTTTCTCAGAAGGTCTTCAGATAAACTAGGCCATAAACTGGTTCAAACTCCGCATCTAGGCACAGCTCCCGGTCCAAGGCCGGCCTCCCAGGGACGCTTCCGAGGTAACCAGAAGGCCAGTGACGCACAACCTTCGCTCCCGGCTTTCCACACCTCCCCTCTCCCTTCCATACTCGTTGCATAACTACTCGTAGTTCATAACGCCCTGGTACATGCACCCGACATCCAATCATCCCGTGTCATCGTTTTATTTTATTTTTTAACGTCAATAGCAATTTCACCTTCCTGTCAACATAAATGACACGGTATGATGGAGATGAAGTGAAAAAGGTAGGTTTGAATCCCCGGTTATATCATATCGTTGAAATATGCTCTCGTAACACCCGTGTAATAATTCTAAGCTAAATGATTCTAAACAATGTTTTAACATTTTATTCCTGTTTACTATCTCCGTCACTGTTCTATTCAGATATTTGATCTCTGTTCCTCATTTGATCTAGGAAGAGCGTAAAAAGTTAAATCACCCTTTATGCATCGCTGTCGGCTTTCGGTTCCCTCTTTTAAATTGCAAGTTACAACAGCGTTAATATTCACTAGCTGAGATCAGAAATCTCCTGAACGTATGGAGGTGCCATTAACATAGTTCATGGCACTCTCGTGTAAGCACCTAACTTTTTGTGCTACTTGTTTCTACTTCGAAATGACGATAGGTGAGACTAGCCGGGAGTCGAGACCCATTTAGTAGTGTTCAGATTTGCGTTGACCGCTGTTAAGGATTAACATTTGTTGTGTAATTGAGTCCTTGCCCTGAGAAATGGTGTGTTTGTGGTATGTGGTTATTCGAACTGACCTAGGTTTCGATTTATCTCTCGTTAGCTCGACTCGTTAGCTGGACTAAACCTTTTGTGAGTCAACATCGAATCAAATTACTGACTAGTCTTTGCGACCCTCACAGGGTCATTTTAGTCAGCAGATGCAGTTTTAATATTTTGTAACGAATTCCTTTCGGTTTCGTTCAGAAAATCGGAGGATGGCATTATAATCAGATTATTTCGAAATGACAATTAACCAACGCTTGGCGACAATGCCATTTGAGTTTATTTACACTTGAGTGTTGTAAATCAATCATGAATGAATTTACAACAAAGTAAATCGATTAATTCTAAAATTACTGTATAAATGTAATTACCCGTGTATTATTTAAATGTTGCGTTTAATAGCATTCATGAATTAAAGCCACGCTAAAGATTCATTCACAAATTCTCGGATAGGTGTAACCTTAGGTGTGCCTTAGGTTAGGTCAGTACAATACTAAGGTCAGGCCTTCGTCTTACGTTAGTACAATGGCTATTTTACTTAGGTCATATACCGTTAGCCTGTTGGTCATCCAAATCTGGTTTAGACAACAAAAACTGACTTCTCGGGCTTAATGGATTTAAAGCCAAAACGTCAAAAAATATGTGCAATCCATAACATTGTTTTACTTTTAGCTCCAATATTGCCAAGTATGTTGTTTACGAATACCTTAGGTGACTTTTGCCCTTTAAATTTTCTTATTGAATTATTTATATGTGGACGAATAATTCTAGATCATAAGTGTCCAAACAACACTTAGAAAGAAGCCTCAAATCGGATCTCACAAATATAAACGGGTTTGTTGAAAGTTAATCCGCCCATTGTCAAGTTTATTCTTCAGGTATCGGTACAAAGTCGTTCAGTTTCAAAGTCAAGGGGTTAGGGTCCCGGGCGGCGGCGGCACGGTAAGCGATTTAAATTCGTATTGAAGAGACTGTGTATAAACCGGTCAACCACTCCTGCCGTCTTATGTTCTCCTATTGTACTAGCGGTTGCCGCTTGCGTAATGCAATTCTTTAGACCATTCAGGTTTAAAGTTTGGTTGTTGGAGGATAAAATTAGTCAACGTTATTGTTGTGACATTGTTGGGCGGTATTCAGCTGGTTTTCCATAGCGCCTTAGAGTACCATTGAAAGTTTGGGCATCTGTTGGGTTTACGTACTTGTTAGTGCTTTGTAACGACAGACTTATTCATGACAAACGTCTGCTACTATTTTTCGTAGTTTTTATAAGCATCGTTCTGTCCGTTTTTCTTTATTTTATCTTTTGTACAAGATTTACATATAAACACACTACGTTTCAGAATTTAAACAAACGTTTAAAATTTTAATTTACGATCGCAGTGATCTAATAAAACAGACTCATTAAAACGCGGCGTCGCGCAAACAAATCATAGCGCGCCTGGTAGCGCCACGGTCAATTTTTACGGACAGTTATCTACGCGCCGCGGTGCTTATTTTTCTGGCGAGCAGCTGATTTTCGGCGTGGCAACCACTACAAATACCAAACAAACTCGGCACGCGCCGAGACCACATGTACTGACGTAACTCGTATCCACGAGCCACGCCTCCTCCGCCGTCTCTTTCCGTTCAACTGCTATTATATCCCGTCTCGCTCGTCAGTGCAGCGTGACCGATCGTTCCTCGTGCCGAAGCAATACAATCTTAATCCGCTACATGATAAAGTTCATTGCCGCATGACGCCACCCGGAGACAGCGTCGTGCTACTTTTGCTATCTCGCTCGCGCTGATAAGTTCGTTTCGTTCGCGCGCCGTCCGTTGAGCGCCTTACGTTTTCTGCTCGCCTGGTATTTTACCGCCACGGATTGCAGCCGCGGACGAGCGGTTGACATGGGTTTGACAAGCGTCGATCGACCGGAGAGTTCACGCGTACGGACAGTCGTTTCGTATACGCGGCCACCGTCCGATCGATGGAGAACGTTAATCGGCGGTGGCGGTGTTAGGTGCTTACGTGCTGACGTGCGCCGTTTGTTTACAGAGGAGGAGCCGAAGTCGCCGGTGTCGCTGCGAGTGGTGTCGGTGGTCGGCGCGGTGCGGCCGCCGTCGCCGGCGCCCGCGCCACCCGCCGCGGCCGCCCCGGCGCCCGAGCCGTCCGCCCTGCCCCTCGCCACCGCGCCGCCCCCCGCGCAGATCCTCGACTTCGCACAAGAACATTCCAGGCCGCGTACTACGAGCATCAACAGTCATGGGTATGTTGTCCTGGTAGCTGCGATGTCAAAAACAGCTGGTCGCGCCGGCAACCTCAGCTGCGCCGACTGGCCGCGCAACTCGGAGATCTCGACTCGACTCGATGCGCTCGGATACGATCAAAGCAAACAGCGTTGATTAAATCACGATTTCTGTAACGCAATGTAAAAAAGAATTTAAGATGTTTGGCATCGGGAAAATTAATCAATATTCCTAGTATAATATTTATCCCAGGGTAATTTATGGACATATAAATCAACAAAAACCCTAGATAATAAGAATATCTGCGTTCCTCCCTTCCTCTGCCTTCTTAACCTTTTAAGGGCAGCTTGTGTACTTTATAACATTGTTATGATGTAGAAATAGATGTTTTCTAAAGTCCCACCTAATAAAAAAGTATAAAGTATACATTACCTATAACCTCGAGTCTACGTAGAATCTTTCTAAATATTAATTGAATCTTCAATGCATCCAATTTACAAATTAAATGTAATAAAATGTAAGCGGGTCACCATGAGAATTGCCTTGAACATCTTGGAAATATAAAAGTAACGCGAGGCTATTACTGTCAGTGTGTCTTAACAATGCATAATGTAATGCGCTTCTAGAAACGCCTAAGATGCTTGAAAAAATATTTTCTTAACAGTATCTTATATACTTTGATTACAGGTAAATAATCAAAGCTTATATACAGGACAACATTTTTGAAATCATAGATGCACTAATCAATCAGCAATCGCGAAAAGGTATTTATTTTGCTTTAATACGAGATAGGTGGCTTACTATTACTAGAAACCCACAATAAACTATCCATCTTCACTTTCTTTTACTTCTAACTGAAAACTTTGAATTAGCTGTTTTTTAATTAAATTAGAAGAGAACCTTTTTAAGAAGCCCCGTAAATGGTAACCTTATGTAAATAGGCGCATGCCACTAGCTATACTTACATTATTTACATTTAAAGTAAGCATAAAATAAGGGCCAGATATACATTTCTGCCAAGGTTTGGTTAACAAGCGTGATGTATAATGCATAATGTATTGGTATCCTTGCTGCGTGCGTATACATCATTCATGTTGTAAAGGATAAACATTAAATAAATAAAAATACATAACGCATTACACTAATAGCTCGACAAGGGTACCCTGTGTCGGGGATGCCATGGAACACAAAGACAAGGACAATTAACACCCAGACCCAGAATAGGTATATAAATACGCACACAAGTTAGCTACGAGTATAGCTGTTGACAATTCAATATAAAAAAAAAATTGGTAAATGAATAATAAATTGACAGTAAATAGGTGTAATATACGTGTAGGTGATTGTAAAAGTTTTTTTTTTATTTAGGCCTAAAGCAAAGCGAAGCGTACTTACTTTGTTCAGGAAACAAGAAAAAAATATTTTACATGTTTCATCATAATGTCCTAACGCGTCAAATTGCGTCATATTAGGTTAAAATATAAACACTTAACTGGTCGATTTTGGTGGGTTTTAAACCCCGAGTTAATAATTCACACAGACTTATAGTCGACACAAAATAAGAGGCCCGTTCTGACGTTTGTCATTGCGATGTAACTAGTGATGTAACCATACGACTCGATACTCACGATAAATCAATCCAAGTTTGTATGAGTATTTGATCGATTTGATTTTGTATTGTAAAGTACATTGGATTAAGGTTACGATTCGAAAATTTAACTTAAACTTGAATATTATAGGTATATTGAAATGATACGAAATGGTGCGAGAGGTCAATTTGTCTTTAATTTTTAGTTCTATTAACATTCATTCAATCACAAAAAAAACAAGAAAAAACGAAAGTGAATCTTCATTCATTTACTACACAATATTTTAATGACCATTCAAATCGAATGATGCTGGTGAAATTCAATAATTAATTGGTTACAAGTTACAACACTAATATTTGAAAAAAGAAGACTGGAACGAAACTATTTTTGAGAGTTTCGTTATAATTTGACATTGCATACTACCATAAAGTATCCGCGAAAAGCGTTCCAAGTTACATTCTACGGTCTTTCTCAAGTGTCAAAACGGGCCTCTTATTTTGTGACGACTATAATAAGAGGTAACCTAGTATGACGCAAGTGTGCCTAATAGTTTCGAATGATCAAGGTAATGTCCTGAACTCCTAATAGAGTGATAGTTTCATCCAACGTAATGATGCAAGATCTTGCCAAACAAGCTACTCGTACTAAGGGTGGGATAAATCAGAATAAAATAAATTATAGCATGAATCCTGGTGACAAAGGCAAACAAAGAAAAATATAGGAACGTGTAACTTCATTAGGCCCAAGTTTGAAGGCTTTTTAAGACAAATCTAAATTTTCTAAAACTATTGGTATCCTTGTCTAATGGCTTGCAATGATAAAGACAGATATATTTTTAGTTAGTTTAGATCTGTCTTAAAATGCCTTCAAACTTGGGCCTATTGTACGAGTATGAAGCAGTTATGAACCACTTATTGCAAAACATCCGCGTTAAAATCATCAAAGCAATATCAATGCACCTTTGGTTGTTCGCATAAAATTTTACGGGTTTCCAAATAAGTATTCAGAACATGCAATGCCTAGAGCACTGTGACCTATAAACAGTGGCAGGTACCTTGCGGTAGCTCCGTGACCTGAATACAGGCAAAGGATCTGCGTTTGAGGAAAATTAGCGATCGAGGCATTTCGAGCGAAATATTTCTGACTATTGCGAGAAGTTTAAAGTCCAAAAGACTTAATAATTCTCTTCTTAAGCATAGTTCTTGGTCAAGTTGTCAATGTTATTGTGAATAAGTAGAATGTTTTCGCTAATGAAATCCTTTGGTAAACCAGAGTTCAGAATACGGTATATTCTGAACTCGAATCGAAAAGTATCAATTTGAGATTTGCTTTGTTCGTTTCCATAATAGTGGTAGTAAATTTAGAATACGGCAGCTGAATAATTACCGATCTGAGTGACAAATACCAGGAAAAACGGTAACAAAAAATACGACCAATTAGTCTAAAATTTTCCTTCAATAACATAGCTATCAGTTTTGTTCCGTACAATGTTGCGCCTCCATTCAAATGTGCAGATACGAGTAAATATAAGTGGATTTGCTATTCAATTAACGTTTTGGTAAGATAAACCGTCAATTTTCCGAAGACCTCCATTGTGCGGGCATGCATCATCATCATCTGAGCTCTTATCCATCTACGTGCCAAACATAACTTTCACGCACTAATCTTTCCGTTCCTACGCCGATGTTGTCTACATCTCACTGTCTTGTACTGTTATCTATTCTGTTTCCTGACGTCATCCTACAGTTGTCCGAGTTTGTATATTTGTAACTCAATCACACATAAACGGCTGAACGGATTTGTTACTTTTGGTAAAACCACCACACCCTTCAACAGTGGTGTCGAACCTTTATGGATCAACGTGCCAATTTTTCGAAACAAATGTTTAATGAGTTCATAGATGTCCCGCTTACTAGTTTTGATTAGCTGCTTTAGTTTGATAATAATGGCACTCGCGCCATCGGTTCCTCACCCCTGCCCTAGAATAACATAAACCATTATACCTACACTACTGTTTATCCCAGAAAATATGACTATTCCTGCAATATAGCGGCTGCAACCGCCAGCCTAGCGAAACAGCCTCGCTCCGTCATTTAAAGAGCTGGGTCTGCTCGGGTAATCTCTGGCAAGGGGAGAACGCTGCACCCTTAGCGGGACACCACTGGGTAACCTATCGCCCCATTCCAAACAAGAATAAGGATAAGAAACACAAAGATTTAGCTGCACCCTTTGCGAGACACCAGTGCGGAACCTATCTAGAATTAGAATGGGAAACCAAAAGACTTATTCCCAGCCTCGTTCACCAGGTCCGGCCAGGTCCCGTCCCCTCCGTCCGCGGGCAGCAGCGGCAGCGGCAGCGGCGGCAGCGCGCCGCGCGCCGGCACGCGCGAGGTGCACAACAAGCTGGAGAAGAACCGGCGCGCGCACCTCAAGGAGTGCTTCGAGCTGCTCAAGCGGCAGCTGCCCGCCACGCCCGACGACAAGAAGACCTCCAACCTCTCCATACTGGGCTCGGCCATCAGATACATCCAGGTAATACTATGACACAGCTGACAAGAAGACTCTTGTAACCAGACCATACTCGGTTCACCGATCTGATACAATCAAGAAATATGTATTAATATGATAGATGCTCCTGTTTCCTGGTCCTCTTTTTAAAAAAAAGAAACAGCCATCAAGAAGACGTTCATACTGAGCTCGATGATAAAAATATTCAGGTGGATAACTGGATACTATAAAACTAACTAGTTTTTTTAAAGCCTCGATGCAAAAAGAGGGGTATCACAAATTTTTACCTACTACTACTACATATTATGTGTCTTTGCTACCGTAGCTCTTAAACGGGTAAACCGATTTGGATGTATTTTTTATGCGTGTCTACAGCAGCTCAAAATTGTATATAAAAATTGCTCTGGCATTATTTAGGAAGAAAATAGGGGAAGACATAATATGTAGGGAGAATCGTAGAATCGTACACCCGTTTCCCTCTTAAGGCTTCGTTTTTGACCTCGGTAAACAGCAGACCGACAGCGATTGCGGAGCGATGCCGCAATTTGTATAGAGCAGCGCAAAATCCATATAGACAAATAAAGCCTCCATACAAACAGTAGTCGTTGTACAACCGCCCCGTCGCCCGCTGATCTCCAAAACGCTCCCTAAGCAATTCCAAGTTGAAGTTGTTAGATTGTTAAAGTTTAAACTGTCCACCGCTGGCCTCTAGCGATTAAAGTTTAACTGTAAGTAGTCCTACAGGAGACAACTTCAGAATTGCATTTGGAGTTAACTTCACTAGTATTTAAAGTAAGGAGGAAATAAGACTTCCGGTTTGACAAATAGGGAATATGCATTTGGTTTAAATTTAATTGATTTTTTTTTCCCTTAATCTATATTGTCCTAAAATTGTATCTGAACCATTATTTTCTTATTTAGTATGTTTTTAATTGCAAAAAATATTAATTAAAAAATGCAAAATAAGCGCGCGAAATTGAAATTTGGGAAACGCATCACCATTGGTCGAACCGAAACGTGACGTCACAAACCATGTTATCGGATTTAGAGACGTTGCTGTTTGTATGGTGTCTGAAAAAAATTTGTTTTTATTTGTGTTTCTGTAGTGTTTTTCATTTAGTGCAACTTCTGGACTTCTGGTAGCATTAAATCATCTAGGACGATGACTGAAAGTGGCTTTGTCAAAGCACAATCGGATAATCTACCAAAAATAGATGCATTCATGATGACAGCATATTTTGCATCAAATCAAGATTTTACGTGCCTACTTACTAACCTACTTCGGATCAATTCTAACCATGCTAACTATCCAAATAATTATAATATACTTACGTTAAAGTGATCTTCACAACAATGCAAACACGATAATGAAGATACAATATCTCTTCTCATAACCTTACACCATTGTTTTCGTATTTTCGCATCTTTTGGAACAGGAAAAAACACTTTTTCAGGTGTACTTATAATAGTGTTTTTGCACATTGGTACAAGACAATAATCTAAAATGATTTTTTAGCTTTTTCCATGGTGTGAATAGCTTTTAAAATTGAAAATCTGTATAAAACAACCAAAAGTAACTGTCAAACTTATAGTCAACAAACACTGGTAGTGGTATGTGACGTCATTCAAGGCCCGCCAAAAATGGCGGCGTTCAAACAGATCAAATTTTAGCGATGTTTTAAATATCATTTTAAAAAATAATTAGAGCGTTTCCAACAGTATTTATATTTTTTACTATTTTATAACGATGTAAGAAGTAAATTAAAAATAAAAAAAAAATACATGCATATTCCCTATTGTCGTGGCTTTCCTAGAGCATTCAGAATGTCCGCGGCAAAGAGGTAGTTAAAGTAAAAAAACAAAATAGGACCAAAAGTAGCTAATTTCAATTTAAACAAAGTCACTAGTAAAAAAATAGTATAAAAAGACAACCCTACGCAAACTAATTTAGGCCATGAAAGCTGATGCATGATGATTTGCTGATCTAATCTATTATTTTCTTGCATGACAGTCCGCTCGTGTGATTACAGCTCTAGGACGATACGGTTGCGTGCTGTGATTGCCTATTTATATGTATATATGTATTTTTATATATCACTACTGAATATGTACATCTAGAAATAAATATTATATGTGAAAACAGACAGTACCTACAGTAATAACTATTGTAAAAAGTGAACAATGTCTGTAGTTTCATTTCTCTCTCAAAATATGCACGTATTCGACAGTATATCCAATCCAATTAAGATTCTGGGCGTGCTTTGTGTGCGAAGGCATTTTTTTACCTTTTACGTAAAACAATCTGAAACGACGTCAAAGGCTCACTCGACGTACGTTCATTTTGTAATTAACTTATTTTGTTTGGGGCTTCGCACGAAATGTTGCAAACTTTTCTATTTAAGAGCTACAATAAGTTTGCCTCTTTTATGAAACTTTCTGTTGTGAAACTTTCAGTTTTTCTATTAGCACATGAAGCCGTACAACCTTTTCATTACGCTCTTTTTCGTCGAAATTACGTATCTCCATTATTTCGAGATTTATTTTTTGTACGGATTCGATTTGTTGCACAACTTTACGAAAAACCTTGAATGTTTTGCTTGAATAACAATTTATTTCGCATGTTATATGACAGGCTAACAAACTACACAAGATAAACGCTATCTCCTCGGTGGGCGAGCGAGGCGCGACGTAACTCGTTAGAGGCGGTCGGCGCGCGACCTCCTGCCGCGTTCTGACCGCCTGGTACTTTTCTGCAGGTGCTTCGCCGTAAAGAGCGCGAGTGTGAGCACGAAATGGAGCGACTGGCTCGAGAGAAGATCGCCGCGCAACAGCGACTCGCCGCGCTCAAGCGGGATGTGTCGCTGCGGGCGCCCGCTCGCGCGCGGCCTCTCGGTGCGTTCACCTCCACCGCTCTCTGCGCCCCTGGTACACATCCACGAGATTATTTAATATTTGGCACTGTTGCGCATTAAATTCCCACTACTAATTAATAATTTTAATAATGTCTGCTAATATTAATTAATCGCTAACCGGTAAAACCGGTAGATAATCGTCGGAAAGTTGTTTTGTGGTAAACAAAATGCGGCGGTGCGGGCACGTGGCGCCACCTGTTGCTAGCCAAGAGTCGAGTTTTCGCGCAATTTGTTCGAATAATTCGGGAACTTCTAAACGTTCGACTTTCGATTCACAGATACCATTCCCGATGACAAGGAAATGGAAGAGCGTGTCAACGGACACGTTTTAGGAATAAGTGTAAGTAGCTTATCCAATTAATTAATTACAATTAGTGATTTTACTTCGAAAATAATTAAAAATTAAAATGTTATCCAAAACCAAATTGTCATACATTACAAGTTTTAACTACAAAACACGATTGAAAAGAAAGACTCGTTTCTCAATTTCGTAATTAAAATTAGACAATATTTCGCATAAATTTCCATCAATTTTCCTTATCGAGTCCGCTCATGCCCCAGCATAATGAGTCTTATTTTCGGGCACGTTTTTCAGCCACCTTCGATAAGAGTTTCGTAAGAGTGACGTCACGTTTCAGATGGCGTCCCCGCCCCGCTCGCCCCCGCAGTCCCTGAACCTGAGCACGAAGCTCCGCGCGCTGCCTATACAAATAACGCCGACCACCTCGCAGGTATGTCCGCCTGGTACACTGATACAGTTACGCGCGACCTAATCCGCGATTAGGATTTAGAAGGGTGTTTCCACTGCCGCTGGCGCCATCTAGCTTTTGTTGGCGTAAACACGAAACTCGATGGCGCTAGTGGGCCTGGGTTGGCCTCGTGTGAAACACAAACACTGATACTCGTTAAGAATTTAATAATCTGACAGCGTTTAACTATCTGGCACTTGATTGCTTATTATCGAGTGTGAGAAGTGGATAGCGACAAGTTTAAGCATGGTAAAAAATGAAGTGGTATTTCCAGTACAAGTGGTATTGATATACATATGTCCAAAGTGTAATGTTAGAGTGTTTGTTTCCAGCAAGTGATCCGCACGTCGTACGGCGCGCGGCACAACACGCTGACGCTGACCACGCTGGCGCCCGCGGAGGTGCTCTCACAACCGGTACGTGCTTCACACTATGAGACTGGCTGCTGCCTGCAGTTTCACGACCTTATTACCCTCATACTACCATTTCATTCATATCTATTCGACTGTTACTGAGTTGCATGGGAACAAAGTAGCTTATTCGCGCAGTCTTTCGTATAATGTGGTTCTTGAGATCGGTGTAAAACGGGGCGACAGTGATAAAAATAGTTTGATATTTAGGAACCTTCTACATAAGTCTGGCAAAAAACTTACGTTCCATGTGTTGGTAACATATTTATAAAGCCAGTGGTACGATGCTCCGCGCATTTATTTGTGTGAATACCGTTCTCGGAGAAATCAAAGTAGTTCCATACATACGAGTAGGTACAATCATACATATAAAACAGCTTCCCCTTATATTATTGCCTGCAGTGCTGTGACGGTAACCTAGCTGCGTTCTTGGGTTTTACCTGCGATTATGTTTTGTCCTAAATATCTGTTTTTCAACTCGCTGCCATTTAATCGCAAAAAAAAAAACAATAATGAGACAGAAACATTGAACAACAGATTTCATCCCCGGTTTTTATAACAATATAAAGTTAATTGTGTACTTTATTTCCAGAACGGTGTGATAGAAAACGGCGTCACAAACGCACTGAGCACACTCGTGCATCCAGCTCAAATTCACCTTCCTATTTCTCAGGTACGATTATATTTCATCTGTTCCTTTTCGACTTTTAAACGGATTACTTGAGTCATCCTTTATTATTCTTGTATCATTCAGAAATCAGAAATATTTAAGCGAAGTAGGGCGAAGGCGACACTTACGTCTCGAGTATTTTTTACCTCATTTGCCCGGGTGACCGAGTTGACTAGTTTCTTGCGCGCCGCGCGCCGGCCTGTTTACGGCCCGAGACCCATGGTCACCAACATTTAACAAGGCGTTTAAATTTTTAACCAACCCTTTTTGACACTTCAATAACCTAAATGCTAAGCTCTATCCTCTCCATCCTAAGGTTGCCTGGAAGAGATCGCTCTTAGCGATAAGGCCGCCAGTTGTTGCACTAGTTTTAGGTGCTTTAATCCTTCTGTTTGTAATTTATGGTGTGAACAATAAAGAGTTTATCTATCTATCTATCTATCTATCTAAATGTCAACAATGGGCGATTAAATAAATAATCGTCAAGTTTAATTTTGGTGAACACGAGCCCGAAAGTCCGCCGCTTACCTCGGCGATCAAAGGCGAAGGTGAAGTAACGCCTCCCTCGTCTGTCCAGGTGGTGTCGGCGGGCGGGCTGGTGGTGAGCCCGGCGGCGCTGCAGCTGCTGTCGGCGGGCGGCGGCGGCGGGCTGCGCGTGCGGCGTGCGGACAACCACAGCAACGGTATGTACAAGGCTGTTACTTTTTAATTATTAAGCTATTGCATAGCTTCGTCCCCGAGTGCCACACGTCTTTTTTTTTATTAAACCATTTTTACTTTTATTCAATAAGTAGACGACTCTTCCAGTCTTCGAATGGGTGACCGCGGGTAGCATTTAGCATTTATAATACGGCCGTTCAGAGAATGCGTTCTTGACACGTCGCGATTGAACTGACGACGTAACTTTGTAATGGCGTTGCAGTTACGATAAAAATATTTTTGCTGGTTGTTTACCGTTTTAACAATTGATGAGCATTAAAACAACATTATTATATCAATAATCAATTAATGTTATAATTTTGTGCCAAACTGAGTGTCAAATAACTTTGTAAACAATATTTTTCTAAATCTATACTGCGCTATTACAAGGTTATGTCAGCGCTTTATATTTGTAGTGCTGTGCTAACAATAACAGGCAATAATAGTATCGTAATCTGTTCTTATACAGGTTATACTTTATAAAACAATACGTTTTGTTTTTCTTTTTAAGAATTTGAAAATAATGGACTATAAGATAACTTTTATGAAATATAAAAATAAAACTACGACCAAACCGAACGCGCGAAATAGAGTAGCATTTTATTATTAAGTATTTATTAAGTAGCATAGCAATTTTATTATATTAATATTACCTTTTTTTGGTTTCCAGTTAAATAACTAAAATATAAATTAAAAAATGATTCCGCCAATTTAAAACGAAAATAATCTTAAAAATAATGCGGCGGTTCATTTTGGAGGAACGGTAACGAACTCAGTGTTATGTTGTGCCCATCACTAGTCGTGACTAACTGATAGGTGTCAGGAACGCATTCTCTGACGGGCCGAACTATAATAACATTTATTTCATACAAAGTTTACAAATATAATTTTACTTAACATAAATAAACTAAATATAACAATAATATTAACGCCATTTGTTGCGGGCGTAAAAAACTCACGTGCAAAAATATAAATTAAATTAAAATTAAATTAAATAAAAAAATGTATGCTAAGTCGAAAAAGGCTGGCCAATCAGGTTCCGTATTCGCGAAGCTTCCGAAGTCTGTTTCTGGTATGGGCCGATGGTGACTGGTAACTACGGCATTAAAAATTGTTAAATAAAGTTCTGTTGCTGGGGTTACTGATGCGTCCTCACATGGCTAATTTTAGCTGTAATTGTCCTAGAACAGTTGCTCCATGTATATAATGTTATATACTGTTGCTCGTAAACCTAGCAGCCTCCTGAGTTCCGTACGCTTAGCATCAATTTCTGTCTAAAAACCCTACAAAATGAATATTCTAAAAGTATCAATAATCCATCTAAAATCTACAAAAACAATATTTAATCATAGTCTTATAATAAAACGTGTTTGTTTACATTCCAGGCGTGACCACGGGGGAAATTAACAGGATACCGAGAACAGAGAACGGTATCGTCTCACCCACGACCGTGACCTCCACAGGTCAGTTACGCTTTTATTTATTTAGGGTAGATATTCATTTTTTAAACATTTTGGGATAAACGTAGAGTAAATGTTTCTTTATGCGGGAAATAGGTATATTTTTTTCTAATTCTATTTATATCTATTATCCTATTTTTGTTCTCAAAATTCTCAATAAATTTTCTAACTTTTGGCGAAAAATTTTTTAAACGTTTTTTTATAAACGTAGAGTAAATGTTTCTTTATGCAGGAAATAGGTAGATTTTTTTCTAATTCTATTTATATCTATTAACCGATTTTTGTTCTCAAAATTCTCAATAACTTTTCTAACTTTGGGCAAAAAAAAAATTTTTTTTTCTTTCATAAGAACCTTCTCTCCTGACAATAACAAACACAACAAAAAAATAAAAAGTGAAATCGGTCCAGTCGTTCACGCGTGATGGCTTGACCAAGGGAAATAGGGATTCATTTATATATATACAGGGTTATTCATAAAGGGTATGCTAAGCCGAAAAAGGCACATAGTACTCATATTTATGAACAACTTTTACTATGGGACCAACTCAAAATTCGCGAAAAAAAAATCAGCTGTTCCATACATTTTGTCAAGTGTCATTGACATTTTTCTATGGAACAGCTAATTTTTTTTCGCGAATTTTAGTTATTCCCTTAGTAAAAGTTATTCATAATGATGAGTACTATAAGCCCTTCTCGGCTTAGCACACCCTTTATGAATAACCCTGTATAGATTTATTTACTAGCTGCATTCCGCGGTTTCCACAGTTTAGTTTACAGTACAGTATAGTTTCCGGGAATCAAAGTATATAGTATATACTAGCTGACTCGACAGACGTTGTCCTGTCAAAAGCCATTGCGTCAATTCTATGTCAAATGTCATATTGCGTAACTATAGCAACCGTAGTATGTTGATGCTATAAAAATTATCAGTATATAATTATATAATTTGCAATAAATTAAAATTGCGACTATAATTTGAGATTTAAACTATCCTATCTCTCAAGTTGGATCGAACTGCACATGGTGTGCGAATTTTATTATAATCGGTTAAGTGGTTTAGGAGTCCATTGAGGACAAACATTGTGACACGAGATTTATATATATTAAGATAGGGTTACAAGGAAATGGCATGCTAAGCCGAAAAGGGCTTTTAATACTCATCATTAAGACCAACTTTTACTATGGGACTTACCCAGGATTCGAGAAAAAAAAAATCAACTGTTCCATTCATTTTGTCGAGTGTAGTTGACATTTTTCTTTTGAACAGCTGATTTCCTTTCGCGATCAGTTCGATAGTGAAAATTGTTCAAAATGAGTACTACATGCCCTTTTCCGCTTAGCCTACCCTTTCCTTATAACCCTGTATTAGTGGAAAAGATTGAGCTTCTGAATGGGGGTTCACAAAATTGTGTTCTCCTCCCCGCAGAGGGCGTGGTTGTGGCGCGCGGGCTGACTCCGCTCGTGGTGTCTCCGCCCGCGCATCTACTACACACGCACACACTTACGCATAAGGTCAGTATTCATAAAAAATGTAGTAGTGTCTAATTACTTTATTATTGACATGTTGGCAGACTGTCTGGAATGATATGAGGGAGACCGTTACCAAAGAGTGGGACAGCGTTGGTTAGCAAAAAAAATAGAAGTGACAATACTAGCTGCGCCCCGCGGTTTCACCCGAGTTTTCCGGGGTAAAAGTAGCCTGTGTGTTAATCCAGACCATGAACAACCTTCATTCCAAATTTCATGTAAATCCGTTCAGCCGTTTTTGCGTGAAAGAGTCGCGAACATACATACATCCAGACATCGATACATTCTTACAAACCTTCGCGTTTATAATATTAGTAGGATTTATTGATTGTTTCCCCCCAGATGGTAGAGTCGCAGCTGGTGAAGGGCGGCGCGGCCCCGCAGTACCTCTCCGCCCTCGTGAGCCCGGTCGTCGCGTCCTCCGCCCACACCACCTGACGCGGGCACACCCTGCAGACACACTGGAGGCGGAAGCGGGCGTTAGTGGCGGACCACCGGGCACCTGTGTGGGGTGTTGAGCTCACTTCACACCCTGCGGAAGATAGTGGGCTCCCTGTGGAGTGAGGACACCTTCCTTAGTGGTGCATCGGACTCCCAAAGGCCGTTCAAGATCAATGGAACCTGACCACGCCCTGCTGCGCTAACGGGAGGCTGTGGAATGTTGAGGACACCGTCGTTAGTGGCGGCGCGGTTCCAGAACGAGCGTGCCCAACTGTGGAGCAGTAACTTCGAGATCGTTGAGAGAAAACGCGACCGAGACCGAGAGAGTGCGGACCTTCTTCGGACCCTGGTATCGTTCAGTGCCGTGTGTGGAATTCTAATTCTATACTAGTGTTAGACCTGCGCTGACGTCTCGAAGTTTATTGTGCAGCCCAGATTTTCAAGCATTACCTAATCGCTGACGTAGCTGCTCCGTTGTTATGTCGTCAGAAATGATATCGAGTATTGACCGTGTGGGGGATATTACGGCCCCGAGGTTCGGTGGCCGGAGTGACTGAAATTCAAACTCGCAAATTAAATGAACTGATCGTGTTTGTGCATGTGTCGAGCCAAACTGATGCAAGTTTTATTCGGTTTGGCTTCGTAGCCTTTAGTGTGTGGTGAGTGCGGGTGGGGGCGTGAGTGTGCTGTCTCTGGTTGTAAACTTTTTATTATTTTAAATGATTTGGTGGATTTTCTCGTGCAAATGATTGGTTTGAAGGCGGGTGGCACGATCTCTCATTGTTGAATCGAATGTCCCGACATAACTATACAAGAAATTCCATTGTAATTATTAGGTAGACGGAATGTGACCCTATTTATTGAATTTATAGGTTTGGCAACGCAGTTGCAAGGTTGTACCGACCTCAGAAAAAGATCTTAAGCGAATTGAAAAACAAACCAACCCCAATAACGTGAAAATCTAACAAACGCTTGACATCTATATCTGTCAAATGTCACATTTGACAGCTGTCAGTGTTGAACCTGACAGGCACACCCCCGCCTCCAGTGTCGCGCGCTAGCCAGAGCGGCAGTAACTGCGTGTATCAATAGTCGGACTCTCACTGCCAAAGTTGTCAAGCAATAAAACGACCATTCCGGACCGTGGCGTCGGTTCCACTCAGAGCGTTTGCATTGTTCTGTTGAAAGGGCGTACCGTACTGAATATACAATCGAATCGATTCTAACATATGGTTCATTCTTCGTGAATGAAGCCCGTTCCAATATGGGCTAATTCAAAAGCGACTGACGCAGTCTGTTAAAATCAAAACAGAGTTACAGTTCCGTGACTTTGAGAAATGTTGCCACAACGGTGAGCAATGAGTCGATATGATCTGTAAGGTCCATATTCCTATACAAAATTAACATACAAGGTATTCGGCTTACCGTTCAACAGAGCAATACAATCGAGCCCTGACCTGTGCAGGCGAAGCGTGGCCGCGTCTTATGTTAAGACAGCGTAGTAAAACATGTATTTATGCAATACCTACTTAATAAGTCGGGATCGCAAAGTGACTAGTTCGGTCGGCCAAGTGAAATGTTATTTTTGTACGCAGAACATGTGTAGCTAGGATTCAGGGCTTACGTGAGGAGGCGCTGTTCGCAGACCAAGGTCCTCCATATATTGTGCGATGCGTCTGAAACTAATTCTCATGGATCAGTCTTCTATCTGCTTTTACGATTAGAAGTCGCGAAGAAAAGTCGCTTACGACGTATGATTTTCCAAATTCAAAATTGGCTTGCTTACCACACCATAAAATAGCTTGTTAAAAGCGGTTTTATTGTGGTTTAAAGTTAACAGGGTAAATAATACGGGCGGTTACCAGCATTTATGGTGCCCTGGTATGTGGAACTGCGTTTTCTCTCGCCACCTCACTCCTAGCTACACTGCAACATTATTCCATATTGTGATTACGATACAATAACTTAATGTAAATTATTTGTGTGTTATTTATTATGGTTAGAGTCAGTCGTCTGGAGCGGATGCCTTCTACTGCTGTATTTAGTGAACGTAGGGGTTAGTCGGACGGGCGTCTTTTGGTATTTCGGTCGAGTATTTAAACCTGGTGTAAACATTATAAGATTTATTTGTGCTGTGTTGGTTCTTATTAGCGTTATTAGCGTAGTTTCAAATGCGTCTATAGCCTAGTATGTTTAAAAACATGACACAAATCGAAGGAACTTTTCATATGTTTGTCTTTCTCGCTCTTTAACCCAGCGAGCGGGACAACGATAATTTATTATTGGTTTATTAAGGTGATGCGTTTATCGTGTATGTAAATTATTGTAAATGCCAGTTTTTAATAATCGACCTGTAAATATTTTTTAATGTACAGTACTTGTTCAGACATGACAAGATAATGACGGTTGTCTGAGTTTCGAGTCTATGCCTTGTGATAGCGTGTCTTGTGATCTTTTATTTGCCTTTGGCTAAGATTCTTTAAAAGATTCTTCATTATTTTTTAAAGCTCGATCGAAGTCGATCGGTTGGTTAATCACTAATCGCATGATTAAGCAATGGTCAGTCATCAAACAATTTTTCCCATATTTTTTTCTACTGTGTTAGTCAGGACACTGTATTATGAAGATAATAAATTTCTAATTCTTTTACGAAAGTTGAACCCGTTTCCTCGTATTTCATGTACAGCAAAAGAGACTCTTATCAATAGATGTTGTCAATTTTCTAACCGTTCGTTATGCTAAGGGTTGTATAAAAGTAGCAAATAAATAAATTGTGGCTTATTCATGTCCAAAATGCAATATTATTGTAACATATTTGTGATATTCGGCGTCGAGTAGTTAGGATACTATGTCCCAATCCTTTCAGACGCTTTGTTCCAAAAAGCACAGAACGTGATTTAAACGATATTGATTTCTCTTTTCAAAATGTCGACTTCACTATGGAACAAAAAAATTCAAATGATTAGTACCTACTATGTTTTACAACGGTGTGCAATGGCGCTGTGGCGCCTCTTCTGTGTAATGAGCATTTTAATACGAATGCTCGTAAATGTAAAAATGTAAAAAAAACCTGTATAAAACTGGCAGTACAAACAGTTTTTCTGTACAGCGTTACAACATGTACTTATTTTTGAATTTGTGTTCGATCTTGAAATGGTCAAAACCTAAGTACGTACCATGAGCTCTTATCGCGAGCCTGAATTGAAACGCGTTATCTTTTGTCTCGTTTTTTTCTACCTGACAAAACGAGATGAAAGCCTGGACGATCCAGTTTGGGCTCGCACTAATAGCTCAGTACGGACCTTGATCTTATATTCCAAGCTACAAACACAAAATTTGAGTTTGATGTAAATTTTAGTATCACGACATGTTATAAGAAAAGCCATGTACAGATTCGTCGGCACCGGCCGCGGGGCCTTCTCACTATTGTGCCTATTTATTGTTAATTTGTAATTAATTGATGTTTGTAGCGATGTTATGTCTTTAGACCAAAATAGTGTAAATTGAAAGCAGTCTGGCAGACGCAGATGACCAATGTTGTGTGGATCTGAAAACCATAACCAAATGACTATCATTTATTTAGCTACGTCATAAAATGATTGTGTCATGTATTTGTTAAGGCACAATCATGAGAAAACTAATAAAAATTGATTGGTCAAGGCCTAACCATCATAAAACTTTATATGTTTGGTCAAGACATGATCATCGAATTATTATTATCATCGTTTAGACAAATCATTGGCCAATGTAACAAGGAAAATAACGCGGTAAAAACACGGTCTTTCTGTAGCACAAAGTTATAAATTGTCTGTATATACCTACCTTTAAACCTTTATTAATGAATAATTGTATTATTTTGGAAGCTACGAGATAAGAGGCCCAAGTTTGAAGGCATAAGTTGACAGATCTAATTTTTCTAAAAGTATTGATGTCCTTATATTAAAGACTAGCGACCTGCCCCGGCTTTGCACGGGTATAAAATATAGCCTATGTTACTCAGGGATAATGTAGCAATCTAATGGTGAAAGAATTTTTGAAATCGGTCTAGTAGTTTTTGTGTTTATTCATCACAAACATACAAAAATACAAATCTTTCCTCTTTATAATATTAGTATAGCTTGCAATGACAAAGATAGAGATATTTTTATTTAGTTTAGATCTGTCAAATAAAGCCTTCAAACTTCGGCCCATAATAATGATAGATCAGAAACTAAAGGCTATGTTACTTAACGATTGAGCGAATATCTTATCTACAGAGTCGAGTAGAGAGAGAGCCACTATTGTATTTCCTATACTAAACTGACAACCTCGCGTTAACAAATTTTAGTTCCTAATTTACTCAGCTCTGTAGATGAGTTGGTTCTCCCCGACAACATTCGACACATTTGAGATTGTTGAAGGGACTCTTTGTATAACCCGATTCGAAATTTATAGCGGGTGTGAAGTTAGGCACAAAACGAAGCGCAATAGAAAATATTTGGTGTGGTGACGTTGCCACACATTTCAATGCTAACTTCATAGCTGCCATTAACTTTGAACCGTATTATACCTTCTTTTGAACTTGTTATTGCCGTGACAAAAACACTTATTAGCTACGATCGACACAGCTACATTACTTCACAACTCTAAGCTAAGCATCTTTCAGGCTTTAAAGTATGTAAAAACAAAAGGGAGCTTTACTCAAAATGTTTGTGCAAATTACATGTCAATTCTGGTATACATATTTTTGTGCTTACTATACTATACATATGAAATTTTAAACCATAGTGGAATCGTAGCTTCAACCTAGGAAATATGACTACTTCGGAAAATATCAAATGATGTAATGTTTTGTAAGGAAAGAGTATTTTTGTAATATTTTATTTATGACTAAAATGGACATGCCAAGACGATTAGAGTACAGTCATTGCTGAGCAAGGCGCAGCGGATCTATTGTGTAAAGATGATGAAATCTTAATTTTGTTCCTTATGTTTATTTAATTTTGCCCGTAACTGTACTTGGTTTTAGCAGTTACTCCATGCAATACGTCATAAGACTTACGCCTCGTAGTGCTTTGAATATTTATGTATATATTAGTATCTATGAAAGTATGACTTGGTCCGCTCCTGAATTGTACAGTTAAATTAGAAGCAGTATTTTTTTCTATACATTTTTCGGTAATGTTAGTGTCACTTTGCCTAAAATAGGAGAATGAGATAATAAAAAGTGTAAAAATAATATAAAGAGAGAAAAAATATTTTAATGATAGTAATATTATGAAGCTGAAAATGCTCATGTAAATAAATATATAGTATACTAGTGTATAAAGTTCTAATAACGTGAGAAATACAAAATCAAACTATTATGTGTTTTTTCATTTCGTATTTTAATAACCATCACCCGAAAACTCAACTGAAATATGCAAAGGAAAGAATATATTATTCGACAACCAGAACAGTTCCTTGAGATAAGAAAGTAAAAACTAAGTCTGCTCGAAGACTTTCATGTACGCGCTAGCGTAACAAAATTTTGGCACACCATTGCACGGCTATGCCATCTAAATATATAAAAATGAAACCCGTTTTCCTTGGTCACGGCCTCACGCGTGAATGGCTGGACCGATTTCGCTAATTCTTTTTTTGTTGTATTTGTTATTATTAGGAGAAGGTAAATATTAAGAAAATCTCTCAGAAATATTGAAAAACCCTAAAAACAGCCCTTTTCTTTTTCCCATACAAACGTTTTCTAACTAAAACGAGCTTTATTGCTATTGTATAAAGTTCATATTGAATTGCAAGCACTCACTGTTGTTTAAGCAATGTAGGTATGTTCCTAACGTCCAAGAGTCAATTTGCACTTTATAACCTCTGTACAAAGTTCAAATTCAATCATATCTATCAAAACAGTGTGCGTTTTATACTGATAATTTTTACTATAAATTGACAAGTTAGCATCAACAAACTACGGTTGCTATAGTTACGCAATAGCATGAGAATAGAGGTTAGAGGTTATAACAAAGAGTTCCTAAAATTATTCTCAACACCTTTGGTCACGCCATCACGCGTGAACGACTGGACCGATTTCAATTTACTCTACGTTTATCCCAAAGTCTACCCGTGCGAAGCCGGGACGGGCCGCTAGTATTTTATAATTTTAGACCCTATTTTGGACCTCATTGTCAGTGGTGGATTTACCAGCAGGCTGAGTAGGCTGGAGCCTAGGGCGGCAAATTCTGGGGCAAGTTTTTTTAATTTCGGACATGATTTCTGAAAGAAAGTATTATTGTGAGCAGGGACGGGGGACGGGGCTAGTGTATCGAATTGTTTAGGTCGGTAGGGGCGGCAAACTGTTGAATAGCCTACGGGCGGCAAATGTGTAAATCCGCCACTGCTCATTGTGCCAGAGTTTAAGACTTTACCTGCCACCTCTAAAAAGTTAAAACATGTTAGTTTAGTACTGAGCTGGGCAGTCGTTTCCTAGCTGAATATCTACCCAGATTTAAACGTGTGACAAGCCACGAATGCGCGTAGATTATACACCAGAAACCTAGGCAGACTGCAAACATCCATGAATAGAAGAATAGAACAATATTAGATATTATTTAAACAAAAAGTCAGTTTCACATACATTTTCAATTGATAAAAATTTATATAAGTAGGTACTGCTCCTACGAGTATTTGGACTTGGCAAAAACTTGGAAACAGTGGATATTATACATAATTGGAAACATGGATTTTTACCCGTGAAAATAGAACGTTCGGCGCACAACATAGGTTAACTGCCTTTCTTAGATTGCAAGAATACGGGCCCCCCATTTCTTTGCTGTATCTATTACGTTACTGACAATAAAATCGCCTACTTTATGAGTTTGTTTAACTACAATTAAGTAGTTAATTAAGTTCGTTAGGTTTAGGTTGACTGACCGGTTAGTTTATAATTTAGAAAAATATATTAGGAAACATACGGTATAAGTGCCTCGGCTTCGCCCAAATATTTCACGTTCCTTCCGTCAGTCCGTCAGTCTGTTTTTGTCTAGGTAGGTAGATGTTAACTTGTTCCATATTTTTTCAGACGATTTTTCTGTGTAAAAAAATGCCTTAGTATAGGTAATTCAATAGGTACCTACTTATGATCTACATAATATACCTATAAATACTCACGGGCGTAAATGGCATACCTACACTTTTCTATCGAAAACTCGCTACGTATTTCCCGTCAGAAAGTATGCTAGGTCTACTGAACGTGCAAGCAAAATGTCACGATGATCTATAATTATTGAGTAGGTAAGTGTGAAGGTGTAACAAATAAATAACTCACTTTCGCATTAAAATATTAATCAGGATAACAGTCATGGTTAAAAAACATGTTTTGCTAAATGCTTCGCTTCGATTTTCCGTATGAGGTATGACTGTTTATGACATTTCCTCAGATTTTCCCTACTTCCGCCGAGGCCGCGTTTACACAGCCAATCCTTCCGACTGGCGACCTTCGCTCAGTCAACGAACTGAACAATTAGCTCAAATTAAACGCGTGTTTGCGTAATTTGGATAACGTTACGATTATGTAGAGTTATATTTACTTGTTATCTTAGAACGTTTGCTCTATCAGTGACATTACAATGGCAAGTGCGTTTTATTTCATTGGGGATCAACTCTATTCGCATGCACAAGGCTAAGTACACTTAGTTTTACATGTGCAGTGCAATTTTATTTGGGAGTCTTTCTGATTTTCTAATAGTCATTATGAGCTTTAAAGCGAATCTAGGATCTTCACTCTTTAATCATTGATCATAGAGCATCCTATCTCATATTGTGGGAACCGCTAGAGTAAAATGCTCTGCCCGAGTAGGTTTTTCCCAATAGGTATAAGCTAAATCTGGGTATCTTCAAGTTGCGAGTGAATCGGTTTTCTCTAGGCGCGCGTGCTCCATCGTAGATCGTATCGTTGCTTACTATCAGACGAGATGGCGCTCAAACGCAAGAAATAAATATCAAATCATGATCTTGATTGAGTATAGCTAGAGTCTGGTTTAGATATTTATCTACTATCCTGTGAGTCTAGCTAGACAGGTTGGTGGAGATAGTAGATTTTATAGTTATGATACTTGAAATGAAAATCTAGTACCTACAGGTAGGTAGATACATTTTAATTATTGTTCAGTTGACTTCTCTACGGGTTTTTTTAGTTTAAGTTTACATTTTATTCATATGTATGTTAGTCTGTAAGGTATTTATTTTTATTTGGTTACAGTTGTCAAAACTTTGTTCACAAGAGAAATTGAAACGACTCTACTAATATTCAGTCATCGTTTCTTCCTTTTCTATTTAATTCTGATCACTTATTTATTTTTCTCTCGAAATTTCTTAAACTTACAGCTAGGTATCCCACTTCCTACTAATATTATAAATGTGAAAGTTTTATGTTTGTAACTCAATCACGAAAAAACGGCTGAACGGATACAGATAAAGTTTTGTACAAAAGTAGCTTACACCCTGGATTAACATCAAAGACTACTTTTAATCTGGGAAACCGCGGGGCGCAACTAGTATAATAATAAATATTATTTATATTTTCTGATAAATTATTTATATTTTTATATTTTTATTTTTATTTTATACTTACCTACTTTTTTTAAAACTGCATCGCAAAAAATATCAAACCACAAATCTAAAGCAAACCATCCAAGGCTGTTCTTATCGATTAGCTTACAAACATTTCGGAGCATCCTATCAGGCTATCAGGAAGTGTAGGAGTAACGAACCTTGCCTTTTGTTTGCGGTGGATCCTCGCGAATTCGCTATTATAAATACCAGCCGGTTGCGAATTACCACCATACTTTCTTGCGCTTTCTGTTCGTCTGGTACTCTATTTTAAAATAAATATTTAAAGACAAATTAATTTTAACTTCAATTACGAATAAGTTTTGCAAATTGAATTCAAAAATATATCTTTTTTGACGCAAAAATCTTGAACAAAATTAAAATTTGAAAAAGACCATATTTGTTACTTTAATCAAAGAAATAAGCTATTTCAAAAATTAGCACGATGAAGTGCTTAGCAGTCAAATTGGCTCAACTAATCTTTTGCATCTCCTATTGCCATGGTTTGCCTGCTTACGACAATGATGCAGTCGAAATACTCGCTCATGACATCGACGAGAACCTCATAGACAGCGGAGACAGAAACGATAAGATAGACCTGTCCAGCTTGGGACCTGAAGCTTATGGATTTCCGAAGAACGAAAGTGGTAAGTCAAACATCCTACTTGTTTTTTTATTCTTTGATGATTTTATCGTAAGTTAATAATCGACTTGTTTAGATGATTTAGTAATTTTTCTGATAGATAGTAAGCGCTTCGTGTTTTTTTGTACTCGTAACACATATTTATTTTGTGGTGTTACTCAAAATTTGTACCAACCTTATTATTCGAAATCCTGCGCACTGCTTTGTGATGCTTCTAGATGCACCTAGATGATTATTTTTTAATCAGAAATGGTCTTGTCGAATAAATGCCTACAAGTACCTAAATTCTTCTTCTTCAAGATCTCCGAATTTTGAGGGTTCAGTACCCAAATGGTGCCAATGAGACCCTGTTACTAAGCCTTCGCTGACCGTCCGATAAATTCAAGTTTGCTCAAAGCCCTAATCACATTGAAATTTTGATCTACCTTTTTTACGTAGTTAGGTACCTTTAATATCTACATGAATCAAATTTATTTACTAGTACAATAGGTAAGAATATACTAAATATCTAAATCAAAAATAAAGTCGTTGTCCGTGTGGCAAGGTACCTAGACCGCTGGCTGCATTCCCGCGTTGAATAGCTAAAGAAATACTTTGCGTGAGGAATGAGCCATCTCTCTTATCATTACATTACATTATTTACTATTAATTATTTATTACATTTTACGATTTCGTCATCACTGCTATCTAATTATGTTAATTATGTTTGGAACACCTCGATTGTAACATCATGCTCACGACTAGGTGACAAAGCATCATGTACCTGTCATCATATTTCGATAAAAACTCTTGACAAACGACATTCAGATCCTGACGCCGACGGTTCCTTCCGCAGTACGCGATAACTGGGCTGATAACTTGATCGTTTTTTATGAGAATGTCATGTTAATACCTAAAGGTAATTCATTTTATTTGTCGATAGCGTCGTTAGCACACTTACAATTCTCATGTTAATTCGCTGATACGAGAAATGGGGCATCGTATTACAAATGATGCTTTATGCAACTAAACGTAAGTATGAGAGTATAAGGAAAGGGTATGCTAAGCCCAAAAGGGCTCATAGTTTTTCTCATTATGAACAAATTTTGCTATGACTCACCCTGAATATGAAAAAAAAAACAGCTGTTCCACAGAAAAAGATGTTCATAATAATAAGTAGATACTATGTGCCCTTTTTGGCATAGCCAAACTTAAAATAACTTTGTATAGGTGTGAAAATTTGCTCAGATTATTATTTGCTCAGATTATAGGTATTCTACTTGTCTTGTCGACTCGAGCTAGCCCTAGCTTTGGTCTAAGCTACAAACAAAGTAAATAAGTTCATATGCAGAGCAGAACTGCACTACAGCTACTAGCTGGAACACAACTTTTTAACCAATCAAGTAACATGTTTTCGAATCTCCTTGCAGGCGACCTCTTAGCAACATGGAACGAGACGTCCCTGGTCAACCCAGAGGAGATGGGCGAGTATGCGGAGGGTGATATCTTGATGCCCCAGGTGGCCAGGAACGGAGTCCGCGACGAGTCGCAGCGGTGGCCCGATGGTCACATACCTTACTCGATCGAGGGACATTTCAGTAAGTGATGGACTTTTTGGGCAAGTAACTTTTAGATTTCATGACTTTGTGATTGGGACGCCGGCAAAAAGATCTACAATCTATAAGATATGAGGTAAATAATCGATTTCTGTTTTCTAAATAGGATCTTTGAAAAAGTGTCAAGTGAAATGCCTGACAGTGGTCCTTCCCTAGTTTCCCTACATTATAATGCAGAGGTAGAGCAGAAAAATACAATGAAAAATAATGTGTTAAAAGAAAGCATAACATTTACTAAATACCGTTTCATTATAATAACTAGCTGATGCCCGCGACTTCGCGGTGCTGACTGTGCTACACGTTCCGCATCATTCCTTATTTAGACACCTTATTCAATTATTATTTAACTGATTTTCTCCTTTAATGCTCATCTATTTTCTGATCTTCTATCTAGAAGATTCCACGGTCCACGGTTGTGAGAGTTGTTACTTCATTTTACTCAGTAACCAATCTAACCTGATATGCTCCGACAGACCAAGACCAACGCGACCTGATAATGAAGGCGATCGCGGACTACCACCGGCTGACGTGCCTGCGCTTCGTGCCCTACAAGGGCCAGCAGGACTACATCGTCATCCAGAGCAAGAACACTGGCTGCTGGTCCAGCGTCGGACGTATTGGTGAGAACTAGATACCTTCTAGATTCAATCTAATATTAATATAATATTAAGAGAAATAATATTTATTGTCACAAAAGTCCCAATCGCGTAGCATTTTGATCATAAAAGTAAATGTTAGCTGACTGTTAAATGACTGCTTCTATTTGTGCCTACTGGTACCATACGCAGATATTAATAATCTCATTCAAATAACGACAACAGTAAAAAATAAAAAACAATAAAACAAAAATAAATAAAAATAGTAAAAATGTGGTAGGTATAATTGCATTTTCACAGTACATATTAAATTACTCAAAATAAATCATCTGTCTATAATCTTTGTCAAAAACCGTATCATCAAAAAATATTCCACCAAGCCTATGCCTTCAACCAAATTTATGATTCCAGGAGGTCGTCAAGAAGTGAACCTGCAGATCCCGGGCTGCACGTCCAAGAAAGGCACCGTGCTGCACGAGCTGCTGCACGCCGTCGGCTTCATGCACGAGCAGAGCCGGCCCGAGAGGGACGACTTCGTGTACGTGCGATACAATAACATCAAGCCTGGTGAGTGATTGGGAAATCATTGTGAAAAGGTGATATCATCACCTCAATCAATCAATCAACTCAATCAATCCTATCACATGTCCGACTAACATTTCAAATGCGATTTTTTGTATGTGTTTGTATATTTGTACAGGTTTTATTAAAATTTGGAATGCAAATAGTTTTCGTTCTGGAATAACACATATAGGCTAACACCATCATCATCATCAACATTTTTGATAGTCGCGCGAGTGAAACCGTGGGGCGCAGCTAGCTGTTCTAAACCAATCTGAAACATAAGTATCCGGTTGGACATTCCTAGGAGGTTTAACAAAGTATGATCTCTTTTTTTTAACCGACTTCAAAAAAGGAGGCGATTATCAATTCGACTGTATGTTTTTTTTTTTTTTTTATGTTTGTTACCTCATAACTTTTGACTGGGTGAATCGATTTTTATGATTCTTTTTTTATTAGAAAGCTGACGCTTCCCATTTAGTCCCATTTCAATTTAGTCCAGTTCTGATAATGGTATCCATGAGAAAACTATATAAGTGTTAAATTTGCATTAAGTACGTGCGCGACAAATAGATGAATAACTAATGTCACTCTGAAGTCGGTTTTTGTTTTTTGTTTTGTAAAAATAATGTTCTTGTTTAATAAAAATAAGTGGCAAACAAGCGATGGGCCACCTTATGTTTTGTGGTTTCCGCCGCCTATCGACACCTCCAATACCCAAGACATCTTCAATGCGTTTACCTCTGAGAACTCTGTACTAACCCTTCATTAGAAGCAGTCAAGACGTTGTGAGTGTTATTTTACAGGAACTGAGAACAACTTCCGCAAGGCCGACAAGCGCAGCGCCGACGGCTACAACGTCCCGTACGACTACAACAGCGTCATGCATTACTCGGAGTACGCCTTCTCTAAGAACTCCCAGAAGACTATTGAACCTAAAGTAAGTCAGAAAGCGGCTTTACATAACATACCATTTTTCCGGATGATTTCTTGAACATCGTTGATGAGGCTGCCAAGCAAAACTTACAAGTGTTTCGCATCCTTTCCGACCAAAACCGTGTCAAGTGTTAGGCATCATTTTTATACTGCTCCAGAAACTTGTAAAGTATTAAACCGACACAAAATTCTATTTATATTAATGTAAAAATAAGAAAACGAATATGAATAGTTCATTAAAATATATTTTACTGTTTTCGTAGGTTGGCGGCGTCAAACTTGGCCAAAGAGAAGGGCTCAGCCGAGGGGACGTCAAAAAAATCAACAATATGTACAGCTGCAAAAAAGCGTGAGTACCTACACTAACGAATAACTTTATCGATCACGCCGTGTCTGGCCAATCTATCCAATCCAATATCTTTAAGTATGTAACAAGATCCGGTCGTACGAACCCTCAAGAAAAAACATTTAACGATATTAAACTTGAGTTGGTAGGTGTCTAGCTATTTATACCTGTTAGTGTATATTTCTAGCACTTCGCGTAAAACGTCGCTTCTATCGTTTTTTCAGAATACACTAACTCTCTTTGAGTCTTGTTCTTGTCTTGATGTTGTTATTTTGTGTTGTCGGCCTGTTTGGCTCAGCGGTAATATATCCGCCTTATAAGCTTGACGTCCCGGGTTCGATTCCCGGCCGGGCAGATGTTTGAATGATGAATTTAAATATCTGTTCTGGGTCTGGGTGTTAGTTGTGTCTTTGTGTGTGTTCCATGGCATCCCCGACACAGGATTTATTCCTAGTGGGGAGCTATGAGTGTGAAACGTTTTTTTTTTTGTTGTTGTTTCTTTTTCTTTTCTTTTTAATACTTCGTTCCAACAATTTACTATTCGATCAAAAGCAAATGATTTTCGTCGATGTCACTATCATCTAAATATATTACTTTTATCTAAGTTTCAAGCATGAGACAAACATTCAATTTCGACACAGGTTAACTGTTTTAAAAATTTGTTTTTCATTGCAGGGAGCCTCAATCAGGATGGAACCCTATGGGCATTTTCCAAAATCTATTCGGCGGAAAAGCAGCCGAGGTGGCATAAAACTTCTCTCTCTTTCTAACTAGCGGTTATAGGTCATTATAAATGTGGAAGAGGGAAGGTTATGGATAATAATCATCATTATCCATAACTTTCTCCCTCTGCTGGGCGTGAATTTTATCATCATATTAAATGATGGTAAATCGAGAGAATTCAGCGACTAAACGCCCGTCGTTTGGAATGGCTATAATGGTAATTTCGGCCGGATTTAAATTATTATAATTTGAATATTTATTTTGGTTTTAAATATTTAGTGTAAAGATAGGCAGATCTGCTAGATATAAAATTGTAATGTAACGCTAGTCTCGATCACTATTTTGTACGTTGGGTGTGATTAAAATAAATACGAATTAAATGAAATCTACTTGTTTCTTTTACAAAAAAAGTAACAACGGTTACTAAACTATAAGATAAATTATATGTTGGAGGGTGAGGATGAAAATAAGCTACAGTCAAGATCACAAAAACAAAAAAACGGGGACAAAACTTTGGAAGACGAGTTGCTGGGTAATCGTTTTGGGAAAAGGGGAAAATGGTATAGAACACCGTACGTGGATACAGCTATGAGTACTTAAATTCCAAGCCTGTATTATCGCTATCGTATACGTTAGGTAGAAATTTACGCACCTAAACTCACAATCTACACTAATATTATAGAGGAAAGATTTGTATTTTTGAATTTTTGTCCTGGACAGATTTCAAAAATTCTTTCACCATTAGAATGCTACAATAGGCCCAAGTTTGAAGGCTTTATATGACAGATCTAAATTTTCTAAAACTACTGGCATCCTTATCTAAAGGCTTGCAATGATAAAGACAGATATATTTTTAGTTAGTTTAGATCTGACTTAAAAATGCCTTCAAACTTGGGCCCATTGTCCTTGAGTAACATAGGCTACCTATATTTTACACCCGTGCAAAGCCAGGGCAGGTCACTAGTTTATTATAAAATATTAGGATAATAATAAACGCTTATTGATTTAGCTGAAATTATTTATTTCCTTAAATACTATAAATGATTTCCTCGTTAGTCAACGGAAGGTCGCCGGTTTAATCTGCTCTTTTGTCAATGTTTGAATGTGGTCTGAATCGGTTCTTCATGATTTGGACTTTCCGCTTCTATTTTCTATTTGCATTGAAGATAGACATTTTAGGAAATTGTAAGCCATTTCACACTGGCATTTTTCATCTGAAAGAAATTAAAAGTATTAGTAATATGAAATCTGGGAAAGTTAAATATTTCGCAAAGCTTTTTCGCTAGTTGTATCAAAATTTCGTTTTTGTTAACGTGTGTGGTTATAAAGTGCAAGCGACAATATAATAAACTACACATCTAACTACTTATTGTACCTACACTAACACATTAAGCAATAAAATTGATTTTCAAACCAGATTTAGGTACCTAAGTTTTTCCTTAAGAAAAGTGACCGAGACCTGTGCAGTTGTGCAACTTACTGTAACTTACTTAACTTAACTTACTTCTGTAACTTACCTCTCTGAGCACAAAAAGCAGCAGTTTCCAAAATGTCTTCCCCGGCCCTTTCGCCCGCAAATATGGCAGCCGCTCGTTCTGGATTTATCTTGCCATCATCCGGCGATGCTATTTCCAGATTTTGCAGGACACAGCGTAGAAAGCACTGGAATATTATAGAGTTACCTACACATTCACTTCCATTGTCGACCCTAAGAGCTTGTACCTATGTTAGGCAAATTATTAATACTGAGATCAATGACTATAGGAACCTAGTTATGCGGGAACAAGTATTTTATCAGGCTAAGTAGGAGAAAATCCTTATGACTTAAGCAACAGTCTTGTGTTTTTCTTAATTAATATTTACTAATAAATACAAGGAGTACCTAGGAGTAAGCGGATTATTAAATAGACTCACCTTTGGCGTTTTATCTGTTTCATCAGGAAAACTTCCACTGTCGTTTAGTGATATTAGATAAGCTGAAAATTTAAGAAACCAATAATTTTTCGTATGATTTTTAACTTTTTCATTTTTATTTTATTTAGTAAGAAAGCTTGCGTTTGCATCGTGCCTGATGGTAAGCAATAATGCGTTTCTTTTTAAATATTTGAATGAATACTACTGGACTTACACATTTCGATTCGGAAAGATTCATTGCACATCGTCATCACAGCCATCAAATCAACATCTTCAATTGCTGTCGTATCATTTGCCAAAGACTTAGATTCTTTAGCAGCTTCAGTAGTAGATGTTTCCGTGCCCATTTTTGAACACGTCACTAACAGTGACACTGAGGTCACTGTTATGAATAAGCAAAGTAGTGCACAGTTCGACATGTTTCCTGAAGTTTTCAGCGCCTAGTGGTGGTAGAATGGCGGGACTCTATAAATAGCGGAGCTGGCTGAGATTTGACAGAGGTTTCAAACAATTTGGTTCGGTTGGAACTTTAGGTATTAGATGCATTATTGAAGTGTGGGTTCAAGCCTTTTTGTGTTATCTATATTTATATATTTATGTATCATATCCGTCTTTGTATTTGGACATTGTTAATTTCTACTTTTTCTTTCTATTTCGGACTTGTCATACGCGTTGACGGTGCTGTAACTGTGAAAAGTATTTTTCTATAAATACCTACATTTCTAACATGTTATATGTAGTAAGTTGTAAGATGGATTTTTAATAAACGTACAAACTTTTTTGATGCCTAACGAAACTCCAAAATTTTACGCAAGCATGACTTGCAAGTATAGGTATCTACAATCTTGGTAGGACATACTTGTTATATTTCAACCGATATAGCTCTACCTCTATTGTAGAGGTATATTCTACGTTGATATAAAAATAATACAAAATGTTTGCACATTCGATCAAACATTCCTCTCAGATTATTTGCAACTGCTATAATCATATTCACGTCAACAAGAATGTAATGATCATAATTGCCAGACTAATGGCAATGTGAAACCGTTTCAATTTCAATAAATGGACATCAAATTAGGTAGGTAATAGATATCGCTCATAATATTCATGTAAGCGTTTTGCCCTTGCACTTGTGCATTGAATAAATGGTTAAGGCCTTAAATAAACGATACGTTAACGATGAGACGGAAAAATATTGACCACAGACCGATACCGGAATCATTAAGAGTAGACATATATTATATACGAGTATGTTATAGTGATGGGGACAGACAGATACACTGGGTATAAAATAAGCCATTATGTTGTATGCAATAGGTATATTTATTAGATTATAGTATTAAATAGCATGTACGAGTATCTTCATTTTCAAAGCGAAAGTCGTCGTATATTATCATTTTATTTTGAATCATTTTCAGTTTTTGGTATATGTTATCGACGGGGAATCCCCACTCACATCATGATTCTCAAATTTATCCTGTCCTTCTTCCATGTATTCTGCCCCTTTTTCTTCGTACCTGTCCCCTGTTTCTAAATCTGTCACATCTTCTGCTGTCTTATTAGCTTGGCTAGGGACATCGTAGTTGGTATCGTTGTGGTACTGTGTGTAATGTTCCTGGTTTGTGTCGCGATGAGTGTCTGCCTTGTCCTTATCTTCTTGGTATGTTTCATTCATTTCTTTGTTGTTATTGTGCAGTTGATCTTCATGATGTTCCTTTTCGTGTTCATAGTTTTCTTGGTTTTTATCTCTGTAAAAGAAAAAAAATCTGTTTATTTGCTGCAGTTCGGATCTTTATCTAAAAACGTGGTGGATAACGTTAACAGTTTTAAATTTATATTTTAAACCAACAAAATTTTTATACATTCCTCTTTTCTTTAATTTGAGTTAGATTTGAAATATTCCAAGTCTCGGATGGTACCTCACCTATTGTCATCCAAATACTGGTGTCCCTCTTCTTCTCTTTCACCAAGCTTGTCTCCTTGACCTTGCCAGTATGCTGCTTCTTGATTCATGTTGTCCTGGTACTCTCCACTCTCTCTTTCATACGAGTAGTTGGGAATGTTGATCTCCATTTTGTCCGGGGATCTGATCACGCGGACAGCGCTTCCTATGAAGGCTGGAATTTGTTAAGCAGGTTAAAGATAAAGATAGATTAGATAAATTAGATTTTGATATGTTTTTAGCTATACATACAAATATTGACAGAATTTTAGAATTCTTGAGGCTTGGAACTACGGACAAACAAGGAAGAAAACAAACCAAATAAAACTTAAATAAAATTGTTATACAGATTAGTAAATATGTTTTAATATTACCAAAAACACCGAAAACAATTACTGCTTCTTTCAAAGCCAACATCTTGAAGTATACCTTCCTTAACATGCCTGTAGATCCTTATATTGTTGCAGAACCCCCAATAATGATAGGTTTGGTAACATTTCTAAATTACAGTGAAGCCTTGCATATATTGTTTGATAGGAAACACGCAAGCAAACTAAACACTCACAATGTGTATTTATGTGTATTTGCGTAGGTACATTGCAACATGTTACAATTTACTTAGCAATATGCATAAAAAGAGAAAAAAAATCTAAAAATTAGAATAAAAATTACAAATAAAAAAAATCGGTTGTCTGTAAAGTCGGTTTACTGACGATAGTTGAACGTGACAACGTCATAAGACAATACTGATGGATTGATTTCATTTTTCAAAAGAAAATTTTAATTTTATTTGTTTGATAGATATTTTGTATGGATATAGATAGAGAAGGAGGTAAATGGAAATCACAAAATTGAATTGATCAAGTTACATTTATTTGTACGCATAAATACAATTACGACAATATATCACTGAACATGTATTTAATATCGAAAAAATCATTACCTTTATCGCCGCAATTATCGTTACTTTAAACAATTGACACCACATTCACTTTTCACTGCACTTCATACTTGACGAAAACATGTAAATGTATTATTGTATAGCAGCTGTCCACGCGGACGCATTGCTCACTCAAGTAGGAGAGAGACAGATGTCGAACGCTGCCGAACGCGGAGGCCGATTGTGCCTATTTGTCGCTCGTTGCGCGCTCTCGCTTGCACTTCAAGCCTTAAATGGAACGCCTCAGAGCGAGGTAACGCCGCATGCGTCATGTTTTTTGTGCGTGCAGGCGGCTCCATCGAATTATAAGACGTTGTCACGTCAAAAACACGATTACCAAACTAGAATTACATTCGTATTATCTGGAACTACCTATACATCCGGACGACCTTCTTAGATTTTGTTGTTGTTTGCCAGGTAAATCGATAAAACTATCAATTACAACTTGTGGAAGCTCTGAGACGTTATTAAATTGAGATACCTGTATCTTCCATCGTCATAAAAGTTTATAATATTATTTTTGAGATACTTAACATACAGTCACCTATAATATTATTCTATGGTGCTGCAAATTGAAAATAAGCTGTAATCATTCAAAGCATGTAAGAAAGGCAAGTATCGGTGTCGGCCTGGGGGTGTATGGCTTACTAAACTAAACAGAAACGAATAAAACAAAATTATCTGCATTACTTTTCAATTCAATATCAGATAAGGATAACAGCAAAGTAAAGTTGTTAAAGTTGTTAAATTAAGTTTAGTTTAGAAAATGGTACACCAGAATTGACACTATCTGTCACCGTTTCTACAAAATATTTTTAAGTAAGAGCTTGTAGAGTCACTTCGCTAATGATAAACGTTTACCTAATGCATAATTTATAAACCAATATATCTTATCGTCTACAAAACGAAATTTTCGCAAACTCATAAATTGCATTCAGTTTTGTGACACAGAGACAAACGCACACCTAAAAAATGATAAAAGTATACGTTATCGTTGTTTTATTTATGATGGCTTGTGTCGTCACTGGATCTTGTGAAGGTAAGCTCATACGTTTATTTCAGTTCCACAAATAAAAAAAAAAAAATCAATTAAGACTTGTACTTTTCAAGTACATACTTAAACGGTACTTTTTTTCTATTTAGAAAATAACGAAGAAGCAAGACCTGGTACGGAGTATATGCAAATATTTACTAACATACCTACGCTCTTTGAATATTTTCTAGATGTGCTGCAGCAAAGAGTAGAAATTTTAGAAAAAGATGATATTTCAGTATTTCTAGAAAGCTCTGACTCTTCTCATAACGACGAATGTACAAATAATGAAGTCAAAAGAGAAACAGATCAATGCTTAGCTAATAATGAAACCCCATTAAATGACAAAAGAATTATGAATTTCGAAGAAATTACAGAGAATAACGCTAAAAGCTACCAAAGTGGTTACAAATATAGTAATAAATATAAAAGGCAAAACAGACTTGACGCTGTGGATGATGTTTATACAACGGAAATACATGAATTTGGAAAGACTGGTCAGTTATCAAAAGCTTATAAGAAAGGCTTTGACGACTCTAAAAAACCAGCAAACGATATCACAGCCCGCGAAATAATTAAAAGAGAATTGATTGATAAACCACTTACTGAACATTTTGCAGATCTGAATAAACATGGAGAGAAAAGTATTGCAAACAAAAAAATAAAAAGTAGGTCAAAAAGAAATGACCCAAAACTGGAAAATAAATTTGCGGGAATTGACTGGTCTCTCGTTTATTTATCACCTGAAGAAGTCGAAGAAAAAACAATAATGACTGAGCAAATGATTGAAGACTACAAAAAGAAGAACAGGAAGAAATGAAAGCCTTATTATATGATTGTTAAAAATAGTAATAATACATTTATGAATATAGTATAAGTGTTTTATATTTGTAAAAAAGATACTTGTGCCACACACAAAATACAAGAGTGTTCCTAGTGTGCAGCCAGAGCAGTTTGTTTGTGGCGTTCTGTAATTGAACACCACAATTATGGTGAAGTCTTCCAAAATTATGATCCAGTTTCCCGGATCGATCATTTTATTAGTACTTAAGTAAAAAAAACAACATTATAGTTGTATAATTATCACTAAATACGTAGTAATGCTGCCGAGAATCTGTAAAAAGAAAAACAGATTAAATAAATAATTACTATATTAAACATTTATTATCCTAATTCCTTCTTATTATTATAAATGCGAAAGTTTGTAAGAATGGTTGTTGCTCTTTCACGCAAAAACTGCTGAACGGATTCATATGGAATGTGGTATGAAGGTTGTTCATGGTCTGGATTAACACATAGGCTACTTTTTATCCCGGAAAACGCGGGAGAAACCGCGGGGCGTAGCTAGTATTATAATAAATGCAACTAACATTCGACCTAACAAAACTATCGAACTAAATTTGGAAAAGTCCAAATCTCACCGTAGCTACTAAAGATCTCGATATGGTGGTGACGTGCATGGCCGAGTAGGACGCCTGGTTCAGGAAGAGATGCTTGAAGAACATCTCCAGCTCCATCGCCAGCGGGTCGTGGATGGAGTCTGCGCAGCGCATCAGGTGGCTCACCAGCTCACAAGTGGTCTCCATCTGGATCAAATGTGGTTTTATAAATACTTGTTGTTTGTAGTTTTACCGAATTTCACTTTATATCGATAGAATAATTAATTTTTAACCGCCTTTGACAAAGGGAATTGAGCTGTGGTGGCCCCGAAACTTAAGAATCTGACGTCAATAAATTATTCTTTTGCGCAGATATTTTTACCGTTTGTGTTATCCTACACTTAAAAGATGCTTTTAGAAAGGTAAACTAAAATTTTATATTAGTACTGTACCTCCATTTGCGTCAAATGACAAGGCTCAATGATCATCAAGAGGTTGATAGTGTGGTAGATGCACCACACCAACTGCACCCCGATGTAAATGGAGTTCCTTGTCGAATCCTTTTCCAAATAATGGTTGTTGTCTTTTACTGCAAATTTGAGTACATATTTAGTCTAAAGCGGTAAGTCGTGTTCGTCTTAAGCTGAAACTTTGTAATCTTTATTTGCACAACCTTTCGACCGATCCACTTACATAAGAACTTTAAAAGTCTTTGCATGAACGTGACTACTTGCCTGCAAAATTGTATGTCGTTCAGATAAGCTATGCGAATGTTTTCGACAACAAAACCTAAGGGCGTCCGCTGCGTTAAGCGGGTGCACGGCGCGGGCGCCCGCGCGGCGTGCTGTTTCTTGTATTCTCATCACCGAAGTCGGATTATATAGATCGATGATTCTCATAGATCAGCGCTGCATGCAGCGGGTGCCCGTCAGACGCGGCGCGGGCGGCGGATCCCGCCCCGCGGGCGACGGGTGTCCGTGCGACGGAGCACGCGAGAGGCGGGAGGCCGTCGCGGGCGTCTGCGACGGGTTAAATTTGCCCGCGACGGAGCACGGCGCAGGTCCTCGCGACGGACGCCCGCTTAACGCAGCGGACGCCCTAAAAGTACGTATGAGCAGCTATTTGTTCCCTTAGAATCAGAGAGAAATCTTTGCTTTGTTTGGTGATGTGACCTTTGTTACTTTAGTTACAGAAATAAATATAAGGCGTTCGCTGCGTTAAGCGGGTGCACGGCGCGGGCGCCCGCGCGGCGTGCTGTTTCTTGTATTACGGAGCATGCGGGCGGAGATGTTTTTAGAAAATCAGTGAGCGCCGTTGTGTTTTCCGTGCCGCACGTTCCGTGCTTGTACAGTCTGTTCCATAATTTGATAACAATGAGTATTATTGACACGGAACGTGTCATTTTATCAACAAATAAGATAAGGGAGTCCGTCGCGGGCGTCCGCGACGGGTTAAAGTCCGCGAAAGAGCACGGCGCGGGTCCCCGCGACGGACACCCGCGACGGACGCCCGCTTAACGCAGCGGACGCCCTAACTCGACCTTATGAAATTTAATCTAAATAAGTAATTAAAAAAAAATAGTTTAAAAACTAAAAGACACGCATTGTCATCGGATCTTTAACAGGTGTGCAAAAATTAAATCTGATCGTTCAAAGTAGGGCAAATTAAGTCCAAAAGGGTCGGTTACAAACATACAGGTGAAACTAATAAAAGCATGTTAAAAACCTTAGCCCATGTTAAAAATATATTAAAATGTTTACGTATTATATATTTTTTTATTATTATATTTTTATCTAAATGTAGGTGTTTGTGAAAGATACTAATAAATTTCATACATGTGCTAGTGATGACATAGTAAGGCGTGCAGACGAGATGGAATAAGAAAGAGCCCAGCATCATCAGCACGATCATTCCGTGCGCGTTGTCCACGTCGCGCACCACGTCGCAAGTTTTGGCGTATGCCAGCGCCAAGTGGCGGACCGTCTCGTGGTGTCTCGTTGTCTTCTGGATGCCATCTAGTAGAAACACTCAATGAGTTACTATTATTCTATCCAATAACAACTGTCCAGTCAAAAGCGATTTGATTGAGTGATTGATTGACTTGTTTAAGGTTCAGCTCATTCAATATAATTAGTTCATAATTATAATAGTTTCAATTAATTGAAATATTTTGATATTAAAATTCCGAGAAATGAAATTGTTACCTGGATGGAATTTTCTGGAATCAGTGATAACGTTGACGTGAGATTTAAACAGTTTCTTTTTAGAGTCTCTATATAAGTTGCTATTGAAAAGAGACATTAAAGGCGACTCATTGGTGTCAGAAAATTCTGTGAAAGAGAGAAGACACAAAATCCATTACATTAATGAACTAGCCTGTCACAAATATTTCGAAAACGAAGCAAACACCATCAAAAACTTAGGAAAGTAGAGGTCAGGTTTTGAGGAAAGTCATACCACGGAGCAAGGTCTTGAGGCTGTCGTTGATACTTCTCAAGCAATACATGACGTGCAGCGTGACCATGACAAAATTCAGCTCCCGGAGCTGCAGTATCCAGTAGCAGCCGTAGTAGAACGAATACATACTTTTGATCCAAACTGAAACCAAAAATTACATATAAAATACTATTTAGATAAAGTGAAATGAGCGGCTAGTTTAGCAGTGAATACTTAAATCCATAGAGACTAGGCATGACGACAGTATCAAAAAATCGCCGATTCAATGCTTTCAGGGGACTAGCCAGATTAAAAAAATTTAAAACACATGTTTAGTTTTATTTTTAAAAAACAGATTATTAAGATTTTCAATAAATTAAAACATTAAAATACAGCAATCGGCCATCTTGTCAGAAACAACAATCACAGCGTATGACGTCACGCTTCAGTGAACTCAGGTCATCCGCCGCTCATCACGCATAGAAACAATGACATGTTTACTAGCCGTGACGTCAAATCGACGCCATGACACAAGCAAGCTGTTTTCGGGCACTGTTGAAAAAATATGTGAAAAATGGCTTCAAACTTCGTTAAACTTAAGTTCATTACCGAAATAAAGGCTTTTTTGTAAATGGTAAATGTGTACTCACATTATGGAAGAGGATTTTAAAATCTTTCGTCACGCCTATTATTAAAATTAAATAAAATCTTCATCTTCTTTTTGACGGCACACAGTTAGAGCTATTTTTGTTGTTCACTAGCTGACCCGACAGACGTTGTCCTGTCTTAACTATGAATATTGATTTGGAATTAATATAGTTAATAAAAAAAAAATGAATAAAAAAAAATAAAAAAAAATGAAAAAAATAATAAAAATAAAAAAATATAAAAAAAAATAATAAAAAATAAATAAATAAAAATAATATTTTTTTTAATAATAAAAAATATTTGTTTTTTAAATAATATTAATAAATATTAATAAAAAAAAATAATAAAAAATTAATAAAAACAAAAATTAATTTTTAATAAAAAAAAATCCGTTCTACTTCCTTCATTTTTCTTTCAAAAGAACCTTTTGACAATAATTAACATAACAAAAAAATAATTAGCTAAATTGTTACATCCGTTCACGCGTGATGCTATGACCAAGGGAAATAGAGATTCATTTTTATACAATACTAGCGGCCCGTCCCGGCTTCGCACGGGTAGACTTTGGGATAAACGTAGAGTAAATTGAAATCGGTCCAGTCGTTCACGCGTGATGGCGTGACCAAAGGTGTTGAGAATAATTATAGGAACTCTTTGTTTTAACCTCTATTCTCATGCTATTGCGTAACTATAGCAACCGTAGTTTGTTGATGCTAACTTGTCAATTTATAGTAAAAAATCCTACTATACTATTATAAAGGCGAAAGTTTGTAAGTATGGATGTATGTATGGATGTTTGTTACTCTTTCACGTAAAAACGGCTGAACGGATTTACATGAAATTTGGAATGAAGGTTGTTCATGGTCTGGATTAACACATAGGCTACTTTTTATCCCGGAAAACGCGGGTGAAGCCGCGGGGCGCAGCTAGTGTATCAGTATAAAACGCACACTGTTTTGATAGATATGATTGAATTTGAACTTTGTACAGAGGTAATAAAGTGCAAATTGACTCTTGGACGTTAGGAACATACCTACATTGCTTAAACAACAGTGAGTGCTTGCAATTCAATATGAACTTTATACAATAGCAATAAAGCTCGTTTTAGTTAGAAAACGTTTGTATGGGAAAAATAAAAGGGCTGTTTTTAGGGTTTTTCAATATTTCTGAGATATTTTCTTAATATTTTTTTTCGTAAGAACCTTCTCCTAATAATAACAAATACAACAAAAAAAGAATTAGTGAAATCGGTCCAGCCATTCACGCGTGAGGCCGTGACCAAGGAAAACGGGTTTCATTTTTATATATATAGATAAATAAATACCTCTAGATGAAGGTAACCAAGAGAAAAAATAATTAGTTGGCCAAAAGTAGGTAGGCACATTTATTTTATAATTTCAGTATATATTATTAGGTAATTATTATTTATTTTACTTTTGTTAGATAAGTCAATGACGGTCAACACAAGCCTATTTAAAAAAAAAAGTATACAAATACGTCTGTGTTTTTGTATTTATTTTAATTCCGTGACGTTTGCCTTTAAAAAGTTACCTTGATCTGGATCCGTTTTAGCGGCCCCTAAGGGCCCTGCATAGTCCACTACGGTGAGCAAAACTGTTGCTGTCACCCAAATGTAGAAGTAACGGGTCTTTTTCTTTTCATAATGCGCTGGCCAGTGACGATTGCTCAACTCGAAGTTTATCTGTTAAAATGATATACTGTATTATTATTTTTGTTAAAATTAAACACGGGAATACTCACGTAAAAATTAAGTCGTCGTCGTTAATTTACAAACGTGACGCGCTCGCGGTTGCGTCTCGTTTCGTAGTAGACGACTTAATTTTTACGTGAGTATTCCCGTGTTTAAGTGTCCATTGTATAATTATTGTTATTTATTTTTGTTAATTTATATGTTTAATTTTGTAAATGGCCTTATTTATACAGGGTTATTCATAAAGGGTGTGCTAAGCCGAAAAGGGCTCATAGTGCTCATCATTATGAAAAACTTTTACTATGGGACAAACCCGAAATTTGCGAAAAAAAAAATCAGCTGTTCCATAGAATAATGTCAATGACATTCGACAAAATGTATGGAACAGCTGATTTTTTTTCGCGAATTCCGCGTTGGTCCCATATTAAAAGTTATTCAAAATGATGAGTACTATGAGCCCTTTTCGGCTTAGCATACATACCCCTAATGAATAACACTGTAAGTATTTTAAATTTTTGTTTTTTTACAAATTCTAACCTTTTCGACGCGGTTTAAGAAGACGATCATGGTCGTCATCTGGTCCGCAGCCCCGAAGACGCTGGTCCCTGCGATCAGCAGCATGCAGGCCGCGTCGATGATCCACACGACGCGCCGCGTGTTGGTCGTCATGCGCACCGAGCGCTCCTGCTGCAGCTGGAAGTCCGCGATCAGGGCCCCGATCGTTGTCACGACTACAATTATTAATAATCTTCTTATATCTTCTTATATATAAAAATGAATCGCTCTTCGTTTGGCTCGCTATAACTCGAGCACGGCTGGACTGATTTCGATAATTTTGATCTTGAAATATTTGTGTAGGTTAGGGAAGGTTTAAAAGTAAAAAAAAAATAGCGGGTGAAACCGCTTCGTGCAGCCAGCAGTAAATAGATAATAATTGATTGGTAATTCTTGACTCGGCCCGCATTGTCAGCAGATTCCTCACTCTGCAGCCTTAACCACCGGAAGCTTAGGCCGTGCCTTGCTGCCGGCGGCACCCTAGGTTTAAGTTTTTACAATATTTTTAGGTTTCTATAAAAATATTGTAAAAATTTAGACTTAGAAAGAAAATGAATACTTGGATAAATAACAATAACGTTTCACACTCATAGTTTCCCACTAGGCTAATCTGTGTCGGGGATGCCATAGAACACAAAGACAAGGACAACTAACACCCAGAGCAGACATTTAATTAAAAAACCTTCAATAACATTTCACTGATAACGTATCACTGTTACATTTAAATGTTTATGTACTTACTGATGATAGTAACCACAACGTATCCATAGTAGTTCCAGCCCTGCGAGGGTCTGACCCGCCACCCGCACCCTTTCCTCTCGAACTTGAGAGGAGCTATCCCTCCCAACCTCGACACTCGCAGCATCGCTGCCAGAGCTCCAGCTACATAGCAGGTAGTTTGGCTGTTCATTCTAGTTGGGTATTCTACTTGCTGACCAGACCAAATAAATACAGCTTCTTAGATCTTTCTAAAGGTCAGTCAAGCTCTCGCAGTGCTTATCACTTTTAGTAGAGACGCATATTCCGATCCAAAAAGCCTGTTGACGTTGAAAATACACCATAAGATCGCCTATCAGTCACAACAGCCCAAAGCTGACAAATAAAACCAAAAAGAATAGTACAAATGAAATGTGATTCAGTCAGTACAAATATCTATGCAATAAAACTTGAACACGACCAACATCCCTACTACCAAACTTCGTCAACAACAGTGACACAAAGAATCAGTAAAAACATGTCCATTTCCCTACACTGTTTACAAAAAATGACAAAGTCTAGAAAAATATGGATAACATCGACATCGTACAATACAAGTACCTAAGTATAAGTTATGGACGCTCGTTTGTCAAACTTGATTTATAGCCGCCGATAGAATTAAGCGTTTTCATAATATTTTTGTGAAGCTTCAAAAAGGCCCTCTTGTAATATTACAACTATTTTGTCGTCATTATAATGTCCAAGTTACTGAGAACCTACTCAGTAATTCTTGATATAACTCTAGGTTTACGAATAAATTTACCTACTCAATAATTTTATCACTTCTAGGTATGTATAACCTACCTATCTACATAGATACAACGGTGCTTTACATAGCACGGGTACGTGGCCGTGGGTAGTACAAGTAGGTACGTCCGTTTATGATTTACTTATTTTTAATGACAACATGCTTCATTCTTCATTTATCAATGTGACTGAATATTTGATACGCAATTATGTTTGTGTCTGGTCTGGTCACATAGGTAACTATTATTTTCTAGGTAGGTACGTTAGGTACGTGTCCTACAAAGTAATTATGATCTTCGAGGTCCATCAGTCATAATCTTCTGAGCTTTATATCTAACTAGCTGCGCCCCGCGGTTTCACCCGCTGTCCTGCAAGAATAGCGGAAAGCCGTTCAATTTTCTGGGGTAAAAAGTAATCTACATATTACCTAGGGCTTAAGCTACCTTCATACCAAATTTCGTCAAAATCTGTTTAGCTGTTAAATTGTTAAATCAAATTGTCATCCATACGTCCATTACATAGCTGTCATTTGCGCAAAGAGTATAATAAGTCGTTTTGTTATTCCAAGTCTGATTCTTTTTTGTTATACCTCGTTTTATAGTGACTGATGTTTTATGTCAATTCACACTTGAATGCTATCGAATTTATTTAATAGAAATAAATAGTATAATAGAAATAAATAGTATAATAGGAATAAATAGTATCCTATGTGCGTTTCCTGGCTCTAAGCTACCTCCTCACCAATTTTCAGCCATATCGGTAAAGCCGTTCTTGAGTTATAAGTAGTGTAACACGAACACGACTTTCTTTTATATATATAGATATATAGATTTTGCAGCTAAGTGGTATTGATAGAGTACCTAATCATGCCATGTTTTATTTTTTTCGACCTATTCAGGGCAATAAGCTAGGACAAAAACACGTAAAGCAAAAAACTTGTATCTTCTCTGGGACTAACCCAGAAATAGCAAAAAACTACTTTTATTTGCAAGAAAAAATAACTGATTGTAATCAAACTAGGAGTTGTTTACAATAATATTTCACGTAGGTAATAAAATAATTTTTAACTTTTAAAAATTTTTAATTGTGATCCTTACAATACAACCCACTAAAGCAGTAACAGTAGGGGAAAGTGGTTACCTTTCGTACACTTTTTAGATTTTATTTTTTTACTCTGTCATTAATTGTCGGATTTATCTTGTTTATGTGTCTAAGTCTAACAAATATATTGTAGTTTGTTACAAAAAAGGCCGAAACTATTAAGTCAACGGGTTAAAGGGTTATAGCCATTTTCCTACGGTAAGATATTTGTACGAACGTACCCCACGTATGGGGTACTTTCGTACAGTACGTGGGGTACTTTCGTACAGTACGTGGGGTACTTTCGTACGCCATGGGGTGGATTCAGACAGGGTAAATAAAAAGCCTATAAAAGTCTTTAATGTTTTTATTATATTATCAAAAATAATTATTTATCAAAGAACTAACTTATTATTGTTTGACTTGACTCATAGTCAATAAAAATCTTTAGAAAAATAACAAAAAATAAAATCGTTCAAACTTAGTTTACTTATTGATAATTCTAAGCTTTAAAATCAGTCTAAATGAAATCTTTACAATCATTATGTGTGAGATCATCGTAAAACTCTTTTACAATTTAAATTTAAAATAAATAATTAAACATTTGGTTGTTAATTTGGAACTTGTTGCACGTTATAATTATTTAAATTAAGTGCAAAAGTAAGAAGTCTAGCCATTCTAGCTGTACAGCCCGCTCGTGGTTGAGGATCAGGGAGGATCATGGCGATGTCGCTGATATACAGAGTGTGTATGTCTTCTATATCAGGGAAAAAGAATGACCGTGATAGACCCGGTTTCTTCCGAAGATAAGATATTTTCAGCTCTGTATTCGAGTAATGACTGAGAACTTTTCCGACGTAATAGACAACAGAAGTCTTTCTTTCAAACTTTACCAAAACATAACAATTATCTTTGATTTTTTCTGGTGTCACATTTAAATTATAATTTACACTACTATCATCAGTCTCTTCGTCATCAGTCATCAGGTTCATCGGCGTTAGAGCGATCTTTAAATTTCTTGACTCGGCTTTCCAACGTTGATGTTTTGATGTTGTACTTCAACGCGGCTTTTCTATACGACAACCGTCCTTGTATTACATCATCAATTGCTAAATTCATGGACTCTTCATCCACTTCTTGAGTACGCGTACCCTTTTTTTTATATTTTCGCACCATAATTCTGCAATGAAATATGAATTGTAAGGTTTATTGAATAAAAATATTTTAATTTGTTAGAAGCAGAATATATCATAAAAAGGGAAAAAATGTTATTGCGTCGTATCGTGCAGATAGACGATAATTTTTAAAGTAATCTTAATATTTTATTTCATAAATATCAATTTTAGGTTAATAATAAGTAAAGGGGAGCATTCGTACGCGTACGAATGTGCCCCCCGTCTGTCTGTCCGAATGTACCCCATGGTGCAAGGCAAAATAAAAATACAAACTATACAAATTCTATGTTAGTTTGAGAAATATAACTATTAAAGCTCATTATGAACATTGTAAACAGTAATTAATAATCACCAGTATGTCGAAAACATGAAAACTCTACTTACAATCACGAAAAAAACTTAGGTAAAAAATTTACTCACCGCGCGCGAAAACACGTAACGTCTTGTCACCTGACACACTGATGTGCGACTGGAGCGACACTCCGCGAGAAACATGGCGGCCAGTATGCCTATGCACACAAGCAAAGGCGTCATTGTGTGCTGTTTAGTTGTTCTGCAATACTAACTGTACGAATGTGCCCCGCGTACGAAGGGTGACCACTTTCCCTAGTGTATGGCGTTTATAAACATCTTAATTATACTTAGCCTTTAACTCGTATTAAAAATATTCCAACAAAGTAAGTATCTAAGTACAAAGCAAACTATGTCTAAAAAGTATTTTTAAAAACAAGCTTTTATTGAATTGTCATCGGAGCTACACACGTATACCAAATTTCAGCTCAAACGGACATCAGTAATTGGTTCAACATGGAGTTGCAAGATTCCACCCGAACAAACATAGTTACATATTATACATACATTGCAAGTTACATAAAAGCTTGTAAAAAGTAGATACGTTTGCACGACGGCCACTATGAACCAAAAAACTTTTAAATTACAAAACATAATTCATAAAATTGTTTTATTCCCTTCAATTAGTAAGTATAGGTGGGATAGTAATTATAAAGTAGTTTAATTAGTCACTATGAATTTTCTAAAATACTCTTCGAAACCCCAACGTACGGCAATTTTATCTTTATTTTATTTTAAGATTGCGTTTGACCGCCATCTCGCCTCATGGTAACCAATTATGCGGTCTACGAAGAAACCGATTCACTCGCGTTTTGAAGACACTCAAATAATTTATTTAACTCTCTTACAGATGAAGGATCACGACAGTATACGTAGTTATACTTCCAAGGAGCTGAAAGAACAATATTAATGATAGGTATGATTCATGTTACAGAGCAATACATAAAAGCACACAACATCTAAACATTTAATAGGTCAGGCCAATTCTAAAAGCTTTAGTTGACAGATCTAAATTGGCGAAGTCTTAATCTTATAGGTAGCTATGAAAATTATATCAATATTTTAGTAAGATCCAAAACCTTCAGAATTGTCTATAGTTTTGAAAACGGTAGGTGATACACTTTCCGATTTGCTCAAATCTCTTCTATCTCATCAGAATGCGAACTTTAAATTGATTTTAATTATTTGATTATTTAAAACAATGAGAAGGTATCACAAGAATTTAAAAACCCTTAGCTATAGACTCACCGTAAATATCAAAGATCTCGTCATCTTTATAACCTTCAGAGGTTCGTAATGGACTTCGTTCAGGATCAAGTACCGGAAGAACTGCTCGAGCTCAAATGCCAGAGGATCGCAGTCAGAGCTCGTGCACCGCATCAGGTGTCCTACGAGCTCGCGGGTTTTTAACATCTATTTGAGAGAATAAACAATTAAACAAGAACTATTAACAAAAACTAAACTGCAAAATGTAGTCTAAAGACACTTTGTGTTGCAATTTTTTTTTTTTTTTTAACTATAGGCTTGCGTTAGACCGCCGGCCGTCTTGCCTGATGGTAAACAATGATGCGGTCTATGACGAAACACACTTGCCTAGAAGGAACTGATTCACTGATCTAAAGACACTCAGATTATATCTATCGGGAAACACCCACTCGGGCAAAGCATTCGGCACTCAAGCAGGGCGTAAAATAAAAGTGGAATGAAAGCGTTTCGTACGAGTTTTTGGTATATCAACCAAAAAACGATGTTGCTTTTTTGTGCCCTTGGTAGTCCGATAATAGAACCGACTGGTCAACGCGTTTGGGTGCCAGGAGATCACATAGCAACATACAAACTGATTGTAACCCAAAAACTTGGCATTTTTTCTGGGTAATTAAATAGCATTACGACAAACGCCTGCTTGTTAAAAATTAATATGTTATTCTTACTGTTCTAGTTATTTCGAGTAGAAAGTACCTCCATATGAGTCAAGTGGCAGGGTTCGACGATTGCCACGAGGTTGCAAGTGTGATAAACGCACCAGAGCAGCTCGTTTGCAAGTTTGCTGTCACTGTACGCTGTGATCTGCGAGGTGGCGTCTTTAACTGTGAACACGAAATTAAGGTGAGGAAGATCTAGAAAAAACCAAAAAAATAATCTAATATGGGCAGGTATTTTCAAAAATAAATGAATAGAAATCAAAATGTCTTAGTATAATGCCATTCCCCCTCACTCATTTCGCAGTCCGGCCAGCCCGACATAGCAACTCATAAGTCATCTCATCACTTACAATACAACTTATGACTTACCTACCTTCTGATGACTCACAGACCTGTTTTTTTTTAATTATTTTTTTTTGTAATTGAGTGACGAGACGAGAAAATCGCTCGCCTGATGTTATACGTCACGTTTGCCCATAACAGGTCTGCGCCACTTGTTCTGAGATTTAAATTTTTATAAAAAATAAAAAGTTTATGTAATTGTAGTAATTTAATGTAATAGCATTTCGAAACCCATATATACTCGAACTTAATCAGTTTTAAAAAAATGTTCACTAAAATGTATGTAACTAGATAATTATTTATAGACTACGGCAATTGATGACGTACGCAAATAAATGATGAAGAAGTAAGGCGTGCAGATGAGATGCAGGAACAAGTTGGTGAGGATGACGAGCACCATGGGGCCGTGCGCGCTGTTGGCGTCGCGGACCACGTCGCAGAGCGCCGCGAACACCAGGCCCAGGCGGCGCACCGTGCCGTGCTCGCTCGGGAACTTGTAGTCCGTGCGAGCTGAGACAAATTCCATAGAAGTATATAGGCTAGTAAGCTAGCAAGTGGGAAGTTCTGGTTTATAGGCCACCTGAAGACCTCCGACATGGCTTGGCCAAATTTTATCGAAATCGGTCGGTAAATGAAAGTGAATCAAATTTCTCCCCTTTTTCAGAGAAATTCCCCCCCCCCCACTCAAAAATCCCGACGGCAAAAAATTCTATACATTAAATTGTGAACCTGTATAGTATACCAAGTTTAGGTCGAGATTTGTTGAGAAATGCGACCTATAGGTACGCGAGTACCAACATGCACACATCCGGACTCTCGCGATGTCGACAGCTGTTCAGAGAGAAATCAGAGAGAAAGTTCCGGAGAAGAGGAACCCAGGACGACAGAGATGAAAATGGCTGGACGACCGAAACTGAAGAAGTACCGGACCGGACTAAGTTATCAGCATTTAAAAAGCACAGCATGAGATCGCAAGAAGTTTATTAGCTTACTGACCTCCAAACTACAATATTATTATGAAAATGATGAGAGGGAAAGTCTACACGCTGAACAAAACTTTGCCTTATCAGCAAAATTGGTTATTAGTTCCTTACATGTGATGATTTCCTATTTGCAACGCTTTAACTATTAATTTATACATGTCAACGTAAATTTATATAAATACGCACCTGAATCGGTGCTCCCCAAATGGTTCAAAGTATTGGTGTAGTTATTAAACTTGCTATATTTCTTTATTCCATTAATCATTTGTCTACTGAAAGGCGTCGTCTTTATGTTGTCAAGATCTGCAACCACCAAAAATTTTAGTAACTCACCAATATAGGGCAGGTTATAAGGATCGGAGAATGCTAAGCCGAAAAGAGCTCACATATCAACCTACTCATAGATAGATAGATAAACTCTTTATTCACACCAGAAAATACAGACAAAAAGAATCGTAAAACTTTAAAACTAGTGCAACAACTGGCGGCCTAAGCTAAGAGCGCTAAGAGCGATCGCTTTCAGGCAACTCATCATTATGAACAACTTTTACTATGGGACCAATTTCTATCATCTCAGTTCTGTAATTTGCGTCTTGTATTGAGTTGTCTTAGATGCGATTTTAGGATTCCGCGCTCGTTTCTAATACGATAGTTTGGAACCCTCGAGTGCGAGTTTTCGCTTTGGTCTAAGTTATGTATTATTTCTGGTCTAAGTAATAGTGAAGAACTAAAACGTACCTTTTAATATGGTCATCAAATTGTTGTTCACAGCTTTGAAACTATACTTGATGTGCAACACAATCGCGATGAACTGCAAGTTGCGAAGTTGCACCACCCAGTAGGAGAAAAAGTAAAACAAATACACCGGTTTGATCCATACTGTAAGGAAGTGGAAAACAATGTATTTAAATAAATAATAATAAAACACAAAACAACATTTAAACTAAAATATTGCTATTTGAACATCGAATGTATTCGACGATTATCTTCGAAAAGTCTACCGCCTTCGCAAAGATTATGTCAAATCAAGAAGTAGGAAAGTAGTAGTAGGTAGGTAGTAGTAGGTATCAATCAAAAAGTAGGAAAGATAAATTCGAATTACTTCCGAAATAATTCGTCGTGGAGAGGCCTATGTCCAGCAGTGGACAAACATTAGATAGGCTGATGATGTGTTGATACCTTCTTCCGGAATCTGGAAGTTCAACACGACGAGCACGTAGTCCGCCACGGAGAGCATCACACACGCTGTCCCCTGGATGATGGCTATGCAGAACATATTCCTTCCCAGAGACACCGGCCACTCACGGATGTTCAACTTGCAGTTAATCTGTCGAACAAATCATCAATATCAATGAATTCTTTATCAGCTGCGTCCGTTGCGCTAAGTTTTGGCTCTGAAGAATCATCCTCAGAGCCAGTAGTAGTAATTGTGGACTCAACATTACGACCAACTTTCATTATAGACCTAACTGTAGTATAATAAGTTTGGCTTATGTGGGCTAAACATACATATTTTGAAAAATAAGTTTTTCAACAAATATTATTAAAAATAATTTTTTATTGCATTGTCATCGGAGTTACACACGTATACCAAATTTCAGCTCACTCGAACATCGGAAAGTGGTTTAAATTGAGTTACAAGATTCCACCCGAACAAACATAGCAAGTTAAATAACAGCTTTTAAAATAGCTTACGGGACTTAATGCGCATAAAATCTAATAGCTTTTATTTTTTACAAGATCAATCTTGTTTACCAGGTACCTTCTGCAGTTGATTCAAGCAAGCTATGACGGAGCGCATCAGCGCTGGCGCCGAGTACACCGCCGCACAGGACGCTATGACCATGCAGGTCACCTGCACAGTTCGGACCACGCGCTGCGTGACGTTCCACGTTCCGCGGACCGTGGCTTCCTTGTCTAACAGCTTCAACTCCGCGTACAGCGACGCGCATGCCACAATATCTGAAATAAATTAACAACATATTCATTTGTTCTTCACTTTCAGCCTTTAATCCTCTTACTGCTGGGATACAGGTCTACCCTAGAAGGGTGATTAGACCATAATCCACCACGCTAGCCAAGTGCGCATGGGTGGATTCACATACGCCATTGAATTTTTTCTCCGGACATACTCGTATCGATTGGTATGTGAATTCGTACGTAAGTTCGAAAGAACTCACTTATATGAGTCGGGGTCTGAACCTGCCACCTCAAGAATGCGAAGCGGTTGTTCCGACTGAGCTACCACGGCTTTTTAATTTGTTCTTGAGGCGCAAAGTGAGATAAATCAGGAGGCTAAGAACGCGCAAATACAACCACAGTAAATCAATTAGGTACATTATACCAACACAGTAATGTGCAAACATTACTGTGTTCCGGTTGGAAGGGCATTGTTTCCAGTGAAATTACAGGGCAAATGGGAGATTAATCAACTTATATCTCAGGGTGACGAGCGCAGTGCTGTGCCGCGCAGGGTTTTGAATTCTGCGAGTTCAAAATTCTGAGTGGCGCAGACCTGTTATGGGCAAACGTGACGTTTAACATCAGGCGAGCGATTTGCTCGTTTCGTCACTTAATCACATAAAAAAAAAAAAAAAAAAAAAAAAAAAAAAAAAAAAAAAAAAAACACTTAAACCACGTTTATTTTCATGATTAATACTTTAGTACTTACTGATAGCTGTAATCATGCAATACCCGTAGATACTCCATCCCATGGAGTAAGTTATGCGCCAGCCGTCTCTTGTTCTCACAAAGTTGAGCGGAGCTATGCCCGCCGCCCTGACCAGGCGCAGCACAGACGCCAAGCCTCCCGATACGAAGCCTTCGGTGTTTGGTTCCATGTCTCTTAAATCCATTGTTTATATAGTCTGGATATTGGTCCTTTTACAGTCACTACAAAACACATAACTACTAAATATGCCGTTAAGCAGGTTTAGTTTATTCTAATTATATCATCACGTGCAACCTTTAAACCTCCCACTGCTGGGATACAGGTCTACCCTCAAAGGGTGATTAGGCGGGTTGGTGGATTCACATACGCCATTGAATTTCTTCTCCGGACATATGCAGGTTTCCTCACGATGTTTTCCATTCCATTCTAATTATATACTCGTACTAGATACTAAACCTGTAAACTAACGTGGTTTTCACACATTTTTGTTATAATTAGACACGGGAATACTCACGTAAAAATTAAGTCGTCCACTACGACTAATTTCGGTCACATTCGGTGACCTTCATCACGTGAGTTTACAAACGTGACGCGCTCACGTGACTTAATTTACGTATTCCCCCGTCTTTAATTATAACAAAAACCTGTAAACGTTTGTAACACACCTCGAAAGAGGCAAGTTATGAATTTTTTTTTTTTTTACATCGGATTTTGCATGCGTTTGTCCGCAATCTCACCTGATGGGAAGTGACGATGCGGACGAAGATGTAGCACGCTTGCCTAGGAAAAGCTTATTCACTCTATTTTAATTACCTACTTCTAATACTATATGTAGTAAATGTGAAGGTTTCTATGTTTATTACTCAATAACGAAAAAACGGCTGAATGGAATCGGATGAAATTTTGTGCGGAAGTAGTTTATACCCTGGAATATAAGCTACTTTCTACCCCGGAAGTCTGCGGAGCGCAGAGAGGTATTATACAAAGCTCAAGTTAAAACAATGTCAAATACCTGTAATAATATATCTCGTCTAAATTCATAATTATAACATTTAAAACAAATTAAACACTTCACTACAAATAACACATTACAATGCCGCTCCTAATTATTTGAACGTCGGCATTAAAACTCATAAATCACTTCCACCCCACGTCCAGCGTGGCTAAATATGTCAACAAAATGTGTCGGAAAATAAATGTCCCTAGAAAAACGTTAAGTATACCTAACCAAACATAGACCAAATTATCACTGGGTATTTGTTTGCACTGTAAACATGGAAGATTATCGATTTATTGAGACAAGTGTGGAAACAACGCCGGCGGGGAAAGACTTCCGTGGTTCAATGGGAGGTAGGGACGTGTGTTTTAGTGAAACTTCTAATTCAAATCAGCCAGAATCCCCTTCTTATCTGTTTTATTACCAAAAATCATTTTTTAGTTCAAAGTCTTCTGCTGTTTAAAATGTATTTCTTTGACATACCGTGTGACATCCATACAACCCGGTCACAATATCTGTGCCTGTGCACCTCGCTGGAATGCGTATAGCCTTATTATAGTCGCGCTGTCGCACCGCGGAGTGCGCGGAGAGGTGACAGGGGAAGCGGGAGAGGCTCCCGCTTCCCCTGTCATATTGTGACCGGGTTATACCTATTTCTTGTCCACGTGCTCACAAAACAAGGCTGTTTAAAATATTTTTAAAACAAGACACAGATTCAGATTCAGCTCAATCAGGACATCGGGAAGTTGTTTAAAATTCAGTTGCAAGATTTGACATAAACAAACAAACCTAATAACATTGTAAGTTAATTAAAAGCTTGTTAATATACCTAATTACTTGCCCATGGTTGAACTCAGCGGGCATACCACAGGGAAGCCCTAGTTTTTCAGAACCTGTAACTTAAAAAAAATTGGCAAACAAGCTAACATACTCGTACAAGCTATCTGATGGTAAGTGGTCAACGCCACCTATCTATGGACATCTCCAATGCCCAAGGTATCTTCAGTTCATTGCCTATTACCAACCTCTGAGGACGCTATTAACCCTTTAAGCCAAGATTTATAGTTCAGAGGAAAAACCATGTTATAGAAGGATTTGCATAGTGAAACACAATCGAGCGGTACAAGACTGATTTTAATGCCAACATTAGGGTGGATAAAACATTTTAGGATTACCCACAAATACCTAATAGTTATAAGCATAACAGCATAAGTAAGAATCAGTGTGTCCTGTCAGGGGCGATTCTGACAAGCGTAAATGGCGTATACTTTTCTATCGAATACTCGTTACGTTTCTTTTACGTCAAAGTTTGCGTCTTTTAATCTTTTCTTAGCATGCAGTTGCAGGTAGATGCAGTAGCCATGTCCAGTAATGCTGAGTGTATCGTATCAGGGCCTCTAGCAACTATTCTGCGTGTGGCGAGAGTTGTGGGCGCATCTCCCCTCCGGTTCGAGAGATTTGGGAACAAATGGCGTGTCAGCCTGTCGACCAGTTACTCCTTGTATGGATTTTTCATTGTTACTATCGGAAGTAAGTTTTGTTATTTCGCTCAGGGCCCTTATTCGCTATCTACCATCATATTCCACGCCAAAAACGCGTGACGTCATCACACGCACGTAACGTGAACGCGGCTCAGAGTCCACGCGTTTTAAATTTTGACATTGGCATACGGAATACCATTCCATGTCGATTCCATGGATTTGACGTAACGCGGCGCGTTACGTGCTCGTGTGCTCATAGCGAATAAAGGCCCAGAAATGAAACTTGCACTCTACTGTTACACCACCATTTACCTACCTATTGTTAACTTGCATTATGTTACTATAATTTATTTTCATTTAATTTATTTGGTCGTTTACATTTTATTGACACATTGAATAAAACAAATTGTAAAATATAAAAGGTACTTACTCGTCACGTTCGAGTTCGCAAAAGGAAATTAGGAGCTGAGTCAGCTAAATTCTGAGGGCTTTAAGTATAGTTTGTTTTTTAGGGTCTAAGCTAATAAATATAAAGATGATAGAGTGATAATAGATTAAATAGAGTTTGATATAGCTATTCTTTCTAGATCTCTTAGTGGCGTGTGTCATAATACACATTCTACAAGATCCAAACAAGAATCGCTACGTGTTTTCGCTGGGTACCTTCATGGCGGCGTTGCTGGCGGCAACCAACGTGTACAGAGCGCCGGCGCACATGCGTTGCTTGATATCTGCCATGAATCAAGTGCAGAAAGTAAGTTCAGGGTTACCTGCCCCGCGGTTTTATCCACTATGCAGAAACCGCATTTCCGTGATAAAAAGATGTTTAAGTAATAAAACTGGCGTATGAGACATAATTTCATCCAAATCAATGAAAAACTGATTTGAAAAGATAAACTTTTAACGCCTGACTCAATAAATACATTTAACTTTTTTTCTTTGCAGATAAAGTCAAAATTGCTTCATATTCACCATTGGTCTATTTCATGGACGTGGAAGCAAATCGTGTTGTTAATATTTTGGCAGACAATCAGCATGCTGATCATCGTGACCGACGGGGTGCTGCTGTCGAGGACTACTCTGATTAAAGGACAAAGTATACACATACTTTTCTATTATTTTAATGGAGGCGAGAGCCACATGGGTAATTGGTATGGTATTAGTATATAGTTGGTGGTAGCCATGTTCTATTATAGATCAATTTAAGAAGTTGAAGATATGAAGAACATTATGAAAAGCACCACCTAATTTAATTCGTGTCGTAATAAAACTTATAGCTGGTGGAAAAATTTGTTATTATTACCCAGCTACATAATACTTATAGGTATATTTCTGTTGCCTGGAGAAGTATCACACCTTTGCCAGTTATTCTACCGCCAAGCAGAAATGTGCAAACATTACTGTGCTCCCGTGGGAAAGGCATTATTTCCAGTGAAATTTCAGGGTAAATATTATAGTAGATTAAACATCCAACATTTAAGGGTGACGAGCGCAGTTCTGTGCCGCGCAGGGTCTTGAATTCTAAGAACTCAAAATTTTGGGTGGCGCAGACCTCATAGGCAAATGTGAAAAAAATCTAAGCATTAATGATTTACATTTGAAGCTGGTTACAGCGTGGGTCAGCATGGCGTGCTGCGTGCACTTCCTTTACTTCTGGATCGTTCTGCTCGGCCACCAACAGTTCGTCCTCCTCGCGCTGCAGGTGCGCTCCTGCTTCGGATCTGTCAACGATTGCTTGAGAAGCCTACTCCGTGGTACGTTTACTGATCAACACATCATTATTATAAATAATAATAATAGTAATGTACTTATAATTATCTAGTGCTTTCGAAAAACATGCTAGAAATGAATTACCTACTAATCATTTTAGTGTCTGTAGAAAACATGCTAGAAATAAAAGCCCTTATAATAATAATAATCTAATCTATTGGGACCGCTCTATTATCACGGACAGGACTATTATAGCCAATAAGCCTGATATCGTGATAGTCGACCGATCCCAACGCCAGGCAGTGTTCGTCGACATCACCGTCCCACATGACGAGAACGTCGTGAAGGCCGAGAAGGACAAGCTCAGTAAGTACCTAGACTTGGCACACGAGGTTACCGCTATGTGGGATGTTGATTCGACGATCATTGTCCCGATAGTCGTTTCGGTGAATGGGCTTATAGCGAAGAGCCTCGACCAACATCTGAAGAGGCTCTCGCTAGACGGTTGGGTCTAGAGTCAGATACAAAAGGCGGTCATTCTTGACACGACCCGCATTGTCAGGAGGTTCCTCACTCTGCAGCCTTAACCACCGGTAGCTTGGGCCCTGCCCCGCTGCCGGCGGCAGCCTAGTTTTGAAGTTTTTTATAATGTATTGTTTTTTTTATGCTTTATTGTAAAAAAATTAAAAAATGATGCCAAACGTTTAGTTAGCACTTACATACCTATACCTACTCGTACCTCTATATATTGGATTTGTTCGGTTTAGTTTCAGGGTTCCATGGAAAACGAATTGATATCTATTATAGTAAGAAAGAGTGAGGCTGTTAAATATGAGGAAACTGTAAAACTTCTTGTTGATTATTCTATTAATTACATTTTCCCTTTAGTTACAGCCTTTAGGTCTGGCTATTGTAATTAACAAAAAAACTAAATAGTTGACAAAAAAATATTTCATTTGTTACATTGTCCCCGTATCACTAAGTAACTAATACAGGTGCCGGAATCATTTTGTTATAATTGACACGGGAGTCCCCACATCTTACTCCGACTATAGTTTCGATCATTCGGTGATCTATTTCAAAGATTACGCCACAATTTTACCATCCAAGGGCTACCAGGTCAATTTTTTTATGATTCCCTAAATCAAATATTTCCCCTCCAAAGTTGTTGGATGAAAAAATTCCCAATCTGTAAACCCTGTCAAAATCTCTTCTAACATTTTTTTATTTTTTTTATTCATTAATGGGCTTGCGTTTGACCGTCATCTTTCCTGATGGTAAGAAACGATGTGGTCTACGATGAAGCACGCATGCCTAGAAGAAACCGATTGACTCGCAACTTTAAGATGCCCAGATTATTTCTATCGGAAAGATTTAGATTTTATTTTGTTCCCAGTTGACTCCACCGGCTTGGATCCCCACCAGGAGACCGTCCGAGCCATCGCCTCGGCGTACGCGGACGCTTGCGACGCGGTGCGCGACGTGGACCGCTGCTACGGGCCCGTGCTCATGATAGCTCTCGGCACCATCTTTATCTTCCTCATCATCATGCCTTACTACTTTATCACCAAGATGTGTAAGTGATGGCTTATGGGAATTACACTATAAATTATATTCACCTAGTTTAACAGCAATTCGTATCTAATTGTCCAAGACGGTAATAATGTCATGCGTGGGTGATGTATATTAGTTTTGAAGAAGAATAAAACGCTTGTCATTATTATAATGTAGTATTTAAGTCAAACGTAATACAGGGTTATAAGGAAAGGGTACGCTAAGCCGAAACAGGCTCATAATACAAATCATTATGAACAATTTTTACTATGGGGCCAAAACTGAAGTCGAGGATAAAAAATCAGCTGTTACATAGAAGAATGTCAATGACACTGGACAAAATGTATGGAACAGGTGATTTTATTTTCAAGATTTCAGAGTTGGTTTCATAGTAGAAGTTGTTCATAACGATGTACTCATCGTTATGAACATCATTATTATCATCTATGGACACTTTTCTACTTAGCATACCCTTTCCTTATAATCCTCTAAAATTGTATAATATAATATATTCTTTAGTTATTTATAATAATTGGCAGTGTTATACGTGTCTTCGGATCAGATGATTCACATAAGCTACGAGATGAACCAGCTCTGCTGGTGCGTCTACCAGTTCGTGAACCTGGTGACGTTCAATGAATGCTGCCATTTGACTTACATGGAGGTAAGTACTTATATTAAGACATTTATTTCCGAAATATTGGGAACATTGTTTAATTTTAACTAAATGTATAGATGAGACTATATAATGTCCCGCATCTCGGTGTGCCTTTTGGCATAGGTAGGCCTCCTCCAACTCTCTCCATTGTGCTCGGTCCTCTGACACTCTGGTCCGGTAAGGCCCTAGTGTTAAGCGGATATCGTCTTCCCATCTTGTTTTTGGACGTCCTGGTTTTCTAGTCCCATCTCTTGGATACCATAGGGTTACTTGTTTCCTCCATTTATTTATTTTGCATCGAAGCATATGTCCTGTCCAGCCCTATTTTAAATGATCTATACGACTATATACGATTATATCCGTAACTTCGGTTTTTCTTCTGAGCTCTGAATTTAAGATCCCCGTAGTTTGACTCCTAACATACTTCTCTCTATAGTACTTTTGTATTTATAATTTTGTAGTATTCTTATTCGATACGAAGGCCATAGATCCCGTATCGGCGTCCCGCAAAAAGCGCAACTCGCATGTGCGTTTTGAAGTACATTACAGAAGTTTCGTAATTACTTTCTTAAAGTCTTTTCTCATTTTCATTTGCATGTCTTCTTAGTTTTAACATACATGTATTCTTCTTAGTATTTTTTTTAATCTCTTAATATCATCTTCACATTGATGCGGAGGTCAACTAGGACATTCGTAACATATTCTTTTTAGATTTTCATAACTAAACAGGAACCCTCAAGCTTTTACTTTGATTTTCGAGAAAATTAATTGTTAAGTTCAGCTGAATTTTTTTCCGAAAAAGATGGAGTGTACCCGCGTGTTGGTGGGTCGTCTAATGCGGAACGCGCACTCCGCGTCCGACCCGCTAGCGGTCGAGTTGGAGCTGTTCTGCAGACTGCTGGCGCTCAGCCACGTCACCTACCAACCACTGAACGTTGCCAAGATGGGGCGGGGCTTGGTGATCAAGGTGAGTAGACTCCGCTCCGCTCCGCTTTGACTCCACATATATTATGCGATCTGCCAGAGTGTAGAATGCTCTGCCTGAGTGGGTGTTCCCCGATGATTATAATATGGTCTACAAGTCGAGAGTGAATCGGAGTCTTCTAGGCAAGCGGGCTGCATCGTAGACCGTATCATTGCTTCTCATTAGGCAAGATGTCGGCCAAACGCAAGCCTATCATTGAATTAATAAAACAAGGGACCGTACAGTGTCTCAGCACGACCCTGAACCGGTTCATCCTGGTTTTCGTTTTACTTTGTCTGCTCGAGAAAAAAGAGTCAAAAGCCAACGCGATTCGGTGGAATACCCTTAATTTAATAATTATGTGCAATGTAAGAGTTAATGTCTGATAATTTAATTTTAAATAATATTTTTTTAAACCAAGTTTTTATTGCATTGTCATCGGAGTTACACACGTTTACCAAATTTCATGTAAATGTCTAAAAAACATGTTATTTATATATTTTCTTTTTCTACCTTTAACTAGATCACTGCCCCAACTAATCCATCTTCTTGTTCCAGATACTCAGCAGCATCACTACGTATTTAGTCGTTTTAATAAATCTGAAATAGTGAAACGTGGATTTATACTTACAAGGACCCGTTTGCAGCCGCGTCCTGCCCAGCAAAAAATAAACTAAAATATTAGGAATTTTAAAAATATATGTCATTTATTGGTCAAACGTTCATATTGAAATATACTTAAGATTTTTGGTGTGATAATAGTTATTTGTTATACAAGAGTGCAAAGTTGCTTTTTAACCGCGTGTTCAATTTTGATGACCGAGCAAGCGAAAGATTCTAAAATTGAATCACGAGCGCAGCGAGTGATTCAAAATTAGAATCCTGAGCGTTAGCGAGGGAATCAAAAGAGCACGAGGTGAAAAATCTTTGCACTCGAGTGCAACACGTAACTTTTCATTCCACCTCAGCGAGGAAAGAGTATTTTTAATCTTCAATATCTGAGTGGAAAAGCTCATTTGCGCATTATTAACAGTTTCAGTCAATTCTGTTGGCGTCAAACAAACTTCCTCGTCGCTAGAATCACTCGTTTTAGTTCTTTCACTTGTTTTCAAGTTTCTTGTTTTTAATATAAGGTTTAACAATGACGTGAAAAAAGAACCGCGTACAAAGCAAATTGAAAAAAGAACACCAAGAAGGAGTCTGAGTTTTTAACAAATTAAAAAAAAGTTGTATGATATATTTGGCACCATAGAGGTAGCAGTAAATAGGTTTAATGTTTTTTTTAATTCACAAACTTAGTGCACACGATGTTCTAAATTCAATTTACTTTATCCTCTAGAGAATAAAAACGGCTTTTCCACTCAGATATTGAAGATTAAAAATACTCTTTCCGAGATGGTGGGATGAAAAATACATTAAGTACAGGTCGAGTAAGTACTAAGCTTAAGTCTTATAAAGTATTAGTTAAGTGGTTATAAGTAAAGTGAGCTTTATTCTAGGCGGTTGTTTATTAAAGACACTATCGAGGTTTGTACCTATATATGATTCCAGTTAGCTTTTCAAGAAACAAAGTAGGGGTCAGTTACAATCAGTTGGTATGTTGTTCGTAATAAACCTGAAATTAAGCGAGTAATTCCATTTTCAACCATTTCTTCCACTTTTGCTTCCGAAGCCGACATTTATCTACATATTTATGAAAATATAGACTAATTGCCGTGCGTTAGTTTCGCAAAAACTCAATATTTGCTTAGCCTTGATTTAAATGTATCATCTGATTATATATTTTTTATTTTTTTCAATCGGCTTATGAAAAAAAGCGTTACCGCGGGTAAGCTAACTTCGAATAAAAAGCTTGCGAACTTTGTTATTAAAAAATGTATTAGTCACAAGCGTAAATTTGGAATGTGTATGTGTTTGAATTAGACTAATTATGCTATATGTATTGTTTTACTAGACCATTGAGTTAAACAACTGAATAAAAGAGTTTAACAGAAAAATGTGAGGTCTCTTTTATTGAGCACCTCTTACCAAGGATTCAATTTGATTCATCAGCTAGGTAGAATATAAAACTCTCACATTTATAATACTTATGAGTGTGGTTTAGATAGAAAAAAATGTTTGGAGAAGTTATTTGAACAGGATGTTTTTCAATTCCCCACAAAAACATTTAGAAAGCGATGGATTCTATCAGCGGCCGTAAATCAACTTTGTGTATTGCTTATTTTAGTGTGGAATGTTTATGTTATCCATATTTGTAGCCCTTGTCATCTTTCGTAAGCACAGGAAATAAAACCATAGGCTCTGATTTTTATTTTTCTTACAACGTCACGATTCGGTAGTATTCGACGTCTTTTGAATAGTGACAAAACATTGAACACTGTTGTGGTTTTATAGTTTTCCTGATTTATTGCTAAAAAGTCCGCGTTTGACTACCAACTCGCCTTTGGGTAAATGACGATGTGGTTGAAGATGAAACACGCTGTCTTAGAAGATATTTATTTACTCTAATCTTGTAAAAGCCCAAGATAATATCTCTGAGGAAACAAGGAAAAAGATATTTAACTTCTTCTCTCTCACCAGTCTTCCAGAATCGGGTATACTTGCACGGTGATCAGGTTTGATAAAAAGACCAAGCTTTACAATCCTACCAGACTCTTTAATATCATCCGTTTTTCCCTCGGAAAATTAATTGACCTTGAATCCCATAGCCTTCTTCTTTTTTGTTTCGCTCTTGTTGCTTTTAAATTTTCCCAGTAAATTATTACGAGGACATTGGGTATTTTGAAAACCGAGCTCTCGTCTTTATTAGATCTAGCCTGATCGCAGAACACGCATCAAATCCTTGTTGTTCTTCCGTGTTTCTGCAATGGATGACGAAACTGAGTGCTATGTGGCGGGGGCGCTGGCAGCGACGCTGCGAGCGTCGAGGTTGGGAGGTGTAGCTCCTCTCAAGTTCCAGAAGAAAGGATCCGGGTGGAAAGTCAGCTTCTCACCAGCTTGGAGCTACTATGGTTATATCATCGTTACAATTTTCAGTAAGTGGACTATAATTATGTGTGTGTTGGCAAAATATAATTAAGTAGGAAAGTTATGAAAACGGTTATATACTATTGCCTCCACAATGCCAGGGGTGTCATTTAAGACTACATACGACTGTTCAGCGTTACATTCGGGCAATTTTGAGAGGAAAGAAACTTCTTTAGTTCGAAAAAATTGAGCCTGAAATATTCTATATCCTAGTCTTGTGAATCACAAGCGTTTGAAGTACCACATTTCTTTCAGTCGTAACAACCATCGGCAATTTGATTACCGACTATCGGCTGGAGCAGGAGCAGTCTGTGTATTTGCGCATCAAAAGCCACAAGTTTTTTGTGGTGACCATCGTTAACGCCGGCTCCGTACTGCTGATCGCAGCGACGAGCGTATTCGGAGCTCCTAAGCAGATGCGTGCTTTGATCACCTGCATGAATCGCGTTGAGAAGGTAATGAGGAAGAATACACCTTTACGTTACTTTTACGTTTGACCCCCAACCTGCCTAATGGTATGCTATGGTGTTTCCGAGAATTAAACACATTAAATCAATTCGTTTTAACTTCGAAGACGCCCTCTCTACACATAGATTGTAGTTCTCTGGAAACGAGGTAGACACTACCTGTGAAATGTAAAAATAATACTTCAGCTGTCCTGTGTGGCTCTCTTAATTCTAGCATCGCCTAGAATCTTCTAGAAAAGACTAGCAGTCGGGTTGAAATAAATTATAAAAATATGGAACTTACTTGAAGCATACCACGGTAAACTAAATAAACCTATCTAATTTAGCTCTTTTTGTCACAGATAAACTGTGAGCTGAACATCCGTCGCAGCCCCATGCTCTGTGTGAGGAAAAATATTTACATTTTATTCGTATGGGCGTTAGTCACAGTTGGGCTTCTCGTATTGGACAATTTTGTGGCGCTGAAAGATGGCATTATGAACCAGATTCAAAGTGAGATGCTAAATACAATATGTAGAACAAACTTTCAATATCAGAAACGATAATAATGAGATTTTTACACAACACTACTTACACAATTACACAATTCTATAGGTATACATTAAATAGCTACTAGTCTACATTTCACCCTTCGTAGACTTGTATCCTAGCAGTAGGAGGATAAAAGGTTGCATATGAGTCTATACTTTAGCCTAATTGTTGTTAACTAATTTGTTTTTTAAAGTGTTCAAAGTCTTGGCCGATATAACATCTTCGGGAAATCTGCTCCAGTTATAGACCCACTCTGTTGCTTAGGATGTGGAGTGCATCGGTTTGGGATGGTGCGGGCCATAGTAAAATTTTGTGGCGTCTGCGGTCTCTTACATCCTTATTTCCTGTTGTTTTCAGTATGCATCATTATGTTGTACTCATTCTACTACTGTTGTTGCTGGATCATGCAGCTGCGGGTGATGAACTTCATTATAATCACGCTCCATGTTTTGCATTGCTTTAGAGGCATCAACGATAGCTTGAAGATCTTATTGTGTGGTAAGATTCTACTGACCCTTTTCCAAATATTTTGCTACTTTTACTGACCCTTTTTTCTTGTGCGCTTTGGCTTTGCAGTAAGCTCAGCAAGCTTTTGAATGCAAATAATAATAATAATAAAAAATTAACTCACTCTGATATGTTTTTGGCACATTAGCTTTTTGTTTCTTCGTTGACTTTTTTTGTACCTACTTTTTTTCTTATTTAACATGAATAACTTTGAACTTTTTTCAGAACTTATTGACGACAAAGAGTTGCAGTTTATGACCCTTTTCAGAAGAAAATTATTTGATAATACAAAAAATAAACCGTTCGAAAGTACCAACAAAATAGCTAATTCTGAAACCGTTTGTTCAGGTATTTATTTTTTACGAAAATATGTGTGTTATGATAAGAGCAGAAACGATAACATAGTTTTTATTTGTAAAATACGTATTTACAATATTTATTTATTAATTAAATATACAATTTGTCTGTTATTCAGTACTGTGACGATAAAAAATGTACCTAAACGCACTTAATTGATGAGTTAATTATTTAATTGAATTTGAATTTTAAATATACATACATATATACAAAAAAGTCCTATATGAAAAGCACAAAAATGACTTAGTATTTGTACTAGGCACCCAGAAGACAGCAAGACATCATGAAACCGTTCGCCGCTTGGCCCTAGCGTACGCCAACACTTGCGACGTGGTGCGCGACGTGGACAACACCCACGGAATGGTGGTGCTGATGATGCTGGGGTCTTCCTTGCTGCTGCTCGTCTGCACGCCCTATTACATCATCAGCTGCATGTGTATGTTAGCCTAGTATCCCATTCAATTGCTCATAGAAATATTATTCATTGTAATTCTACATATTTCATTACCACAGCTGATTTAAGACACAACAATTTAACACAATTGACCTAAAAACCACTGAAAAGTAAAATAACAACCGTATTGAAATAGAGATCATATTCAGTTTCATGTTTTTGAATAAATAGCAGACTATGAAAAAAATTTATTAAGACAACTATTCTTTGGAGATAAAATAACAAGGCACGCCATTAACGTTGGGGCGTTGTTATACTAACTGCATCTTCTCGTTAAATCGAGAACAAATTAAACCAATTGGTCCTTTGAGTAAATACTAAGTAGTGTTGGCAAAAAACCTTATTTACCCATGTTTTTAGTGAAAGACCACCAAAATGCGGAGGTGAATTGGACAACAAATCTCATTTTTGTTGGAGTGCAGCTGCTGGGGCTCTTGTACCACATTACAAACCTCTTGATGGTGATCGAGCCTTGCCATATGACGCATATGGAGGTAAAGCACAGTGTTTTTTATTGATATTCAATTTAAAGGCGAAGCTTAGAAACTGGCATCAAAAAATAGAAAGCTAAAAAATCGCTCAAACTATTTTTTTCGATAGTTTAAGTTACTTTAAATCATAAAACAAAAGTCTTTAAGTACTCGTATCTGGAAGGGAAGCGGCCCGCAAGATGATTTTTTGTAAATTAATAATAGTCCTGTATTATAATCAAGTAAAATTTAGTCATAATTACAAACAGCAGACTATTCATCGTTGCATTAACCCCTAACAGATGGAGACAACTTGTGAGCTGGTGAGCCACCTGATGCGCTGCACGCACTCCATCCACGACCCGCTGGCGAAGGAGCTGGAGATTTTCTTCAAGTATTTCTTCCTGAACCAGGCGTCCTACTCGGCCATGCATGTAACCACCATATCGAGGTCTTTAATTGCTACGGTAAGATTTTTGTGTTGCAATTTTAAGTTTATGGGTTACATATTATTGTTATCACCTAGAAAGAACGATTCTGGCGAGTGAGATATTATCTCGGTCACTGTCACTCTAAATAGAAATGTTATGGAAGTCAGTGACCGAGAGAATCTCTAACGGTCCAGAATAACCCATAGGCTTATGTTCACCAATACTGAATCTGACTTATCTCTTTTCAGATAGCTAGCAGCATAACTACGTATCTAGTCATAATGATACAACTGTGAAACTCTTCGCGTGTTTTTTTGCATCGCTGCACCATATTGATCACAAGAGGCTGTCGTCGCTGTTCGAACCACCAGAAAGTGCTTCACAAACAAAATACTTTTTAATTTCGAGTGTTATAATATTAATGCACGTGATTCACAATTTTACTTACGTGTAATGTTTTAGCAAATATATTGCGTCATTAAAAAACCTTCCACTTGGGTACTTCTTTTTGTTTTTTCGTAGCAATCTTTAATAGTTAAGTTGTCAAGTAGAAACGATAGATCAAATAGGTGTTCAAGCAGGTAATTACATTTCAAAAAAAGGTTTTTTGAAATGTAATTACCTGCCCCAATTGAGTAGCACTCAACCAAGTAATAAATAATGATATTTAGGTAGATTACTACCTCATATATTTGATGAAACTGCCATATACCTAGGTATTATATAGAATAGTTACTATCTATGACTATTCACAGTTACCTACGGACCGAGTATAGGTTTTTTGAAAAACATTTGAGAACCAAAAAATAAAATAAAGTATGTATAATCGATTACAAAGTTTTCAGATGACACCCTTATAATTAAAGCAATTGTCAACAAGCCAGAAATATTCATCCAGAAACAATAAGATTTAATCTACTAATAGATATTGTCGCCTAAAGTATAAAATTGGTTTGATTTTAATTTGATTGTTTTATACGTTTAACAGTTTTTTAGCTGTTGACCCAGTACCAATGGACGACCCGACTGAATGTTTCGTGTCAGGAGCTTTAGCAAAAGTCCTGCGAATCACAAGGTTCACAGGCCTCGCTCCTCTCCGGTTCGAGAAGCAAGAGTACGGCTGGCGAGTGAGCGTGTCTCGGACTACTTCACTACTTGGATACTTCATTATGACTATCATTAGTGAGTTGATATACTTTTATTTATTTATTCTGTTTTGTCCTGACTCTTACAATTTCTTCCAATAAAGTCTACTTTTCTTAGGGCTCACCATAATTTGGCAAAACCACAATTGTTTCTTTTCTGGGCAGCACAGAGCTCATCGCATCACTTCATGGTGATCTCTTTCAATATTTGCCTCAGTTAAAAAAGTTTGCCTTAGTAAATTCAATTATATAACATTAAAATATTAAATGTGGAACAAGAAAACGAACTCTTAAACCTGTCTCTCCTCTGTCTTGAATTATCTTTTCTCTACATTTAGCCCGACATTAAGGGCCTATCTACCAGCATCCTATATTGATGCGTGAGTGACATATAACGTCATTTAAGAATTGTAAGTTGGCAAAAGTAACTTAACCGGTGGTTGTAAGTTAGTTGTAGAGTACGAGTAACAGGTGTTATTATTTACAGATCTAACAATCATTTGGATCGTACCTTATTTATTGGAAGAAAAAAATGATATCACTCGCAACGGGTGGATTCTGGAAGTATTTGCGACGACTGGCCTGGTGGGGCTCATGGTGTATGGAGCCCCGAAGCATATGCGTTGCTTGATAGCGGCCTTGAATCAACTGCAGAAGGTGGACTAACACGGTTCAATTGCTCATAAGTATTAATCCTGCTTTGTATGTCAGTCAAAATCGGTTGAATGGGTTTTGATGAGGCGGCTGTCGGCTGAATGGATCGTTTATAACTGACGCTGAAGGCCGAACAGCACGAAAGGCCACGAAGTTTCGAGCACCAGAGCTAGTATAAAATATAGCTGGTCAGTGAGAAACTGTGATATGATATACTACGAAATCACAATACAATATGATTTGATTCGAAGCGTATTATAACTGGTTAACACTTTCTAGAGAACTGTATTCTTTAACTTTTTTAAATAACAATGGAACATATTCTACTAACCTGTGACCTGCGGGTCACACGCACACGCAGGTCACGAGACGTGACGGTGAGTTGCATGCGTGCAACTCACGCTCTTACGCAAAATATTAGTTTAAACACCATTCATGACAGTAACTCCGTTTTCTTGCAGATAAATATCGAGTTAAGCATCCAGCGCTGGTCGCCGCCAAGCACGAGGACTCGGAGCGTGTTATTCGTGATCTTTGGAACTGTCGGCGTTATGATAATCACGCTCAATTACATAATGTTATTATTATTAAGTGAAACGGAGACGTCTATATGTACGTATACCTATACCACAGAATAGGTCCACCAAAAACCAGAATATCTTCACTTTTGATGAGCTTTCCCATGTCTCCACTTCTTGCCACAATCAAAAACTATAGCTAGATAACTTTTGTCTTAAACGTAAAGGTAAAGAAGGCCTCTCAATTCAACTCAGCCTTTAATCATCACACTGCTGAAATGCCAAGGCACCCTCGAAGGGCAATTAGGCCGTATTTCTCCATGCTGTCAAGTGGGGGTTGGCAGATTCATATACGCCATTGAAATTCTCCGGATGTAAACGACGAACATAAACCTTAGTTAAGCCGACTAATCTAAAGTTTAAGTTTACACTTATCTTTAGCCGTAACATATACAAGTTACACGATGTTTTCCGTCACAGAAAAGCCAGTGATATAAAAATTCGTACAGTTTCAAAGAAATATTGGCACCGCACGAACGCCAAGCGACCGTTCTTCTTCTGTGCTACCACGACTGTAAAGTTTTCTACGAGAGTAGTTTCTTAACAAGTTGACTAACGTAGAAGATCGTTGGTTCTTTTTATTCCAATTTTAAAATGCACCATATTTATAAATCACCATAGTATATTATAGTATTAAAAGTTCGTAGAGACCAAGCAGCATTGCTGTCAGAGTTTTTAGATTGCTTGAATCTGAAGTCGAGCACCAACTTAAAAACTTCAGTAAATTAAAGTAAATCTAATGTCAGAGGCTTTCAGGTTCAAGGGCCCTCTTCTGTTATCACGTTCACTGTCGCCCAAGAATAGGGTCCCAGGCGATCCAAAACAACAGCAACAATTGTTCTGACAGCAATGTCGTGAGCGTAGTATGCAACGAGAAATTGTCGATTTTATTTATTAATTTTAGCCTACTCTCAAATCTGGGTCCAAGTGATGATTTCCATCCACTTTGGCTTCTACCTGCTCATCTTGCTGGGCGGGATACAGTTCATGCTGTTAGTGATGTGTGTCCGATCTAGCTTCAAGGCTGTCAATGAGTGCCTGAGGAGCTTACTGCGAAGTAAGACACTGTCTTGTAACCTCGTGCTTGTCTTACTTTATAATTGAGCGTTGAAAATTCTAGGAGAACGAAATGTGGGCTCTTTCGAAACATTGACACGAGACACATATGGAACCATTTTTCTATCGCACGAAAAGAGAATACACAATGCGAAAGTAGAACAGCTGAGTTATTTTCAGATCATCAAATATTTAATGATGATCAAAATGCGTAAGCCCACTATCAATCAGCTGCGTGCCCACTGCCCAACATGCTGGCGGCACTGCCTCGCTGAATGCCAGTGCTGAAACGTTGGGCCAAGATAATCGCCAGCATTTTGGTCACGCTTTGCTCCAACCCAACGTCCTAATAGAATTGACGAATTTAAAATGAGCTCCTTAAAATTTGAAACGCTATTTCGAACTTCTAAATTGATTTTTTTTTATTTACAGGCATGAAGAAAAAGCACGACGTAAAAACAAACGATATAAAATTAAACAACTACGTCAAAGTATTAAATTCCAGGACAACTATTTCAGGTGAAATTTAAATTATAGTTTTCAGCATAATGCAGCATTATGGGAAAAAATATTACCTGTTCATGGATTGAATAATGTAGCAAGACTGTTGTAACATCCATAACATTTATTAAATTAATCCATCGTATGTACTAATGTTTTAAACGCAAAAGTTGGGGTGTCTGCGTGAATGTGTGTTAAACTTACAACGTATCTCCGTAACTCCGATTTTAGAGAAAATTAGGAATAGAAATAGTATATACCTACCCTGGATTAATACAAGGGCTACTTTTATCACTTTTAATACAGGATTATAAGGAAACGGTATGCTAGGCCGAAAAGATCCTCATACTCATCATTAAGATATTTTCTATGATGGAACAGTTGATTATTTTTGCGCAAATTCCGGGTTGGTCTGATAGTAAAAGTAGTTCTTTCATAATGATGAGTACGATTAGCCCTTTTCGCCTTAGCATACCATTTCTTATAACCCTATAGATTTAGACAATAAACAATAGACAAATATTCATTTCAAACAAAAATCCAATCCAATTCCAATTCAGCGCGGGAATGCAGCCAGCGTTCTTGGTACTTTGCCACACGGGCAAAAACTACTTTTTGATTATTAATTTTTTGTAAATTTCTTAGTTCTATTTATTTTAGTTTGTTATTTTAAATTTAAGATGTAAATATATTTTATTATTATTTAAAAAAAAAATTAGTTTAGTTTAATTGTTATTTTAAATTTAAGATGTAAATATATTTTATTATTATTTCAAAAAAAAAAAAAAAAATATCCGATTCATTCATATTAAATTCATATTAAATTCATATTAAATATCTCGGGCACATCATGACAGAGGACATGTCGGACAACCTGGACATGGAGCGGGAGTGAAGGAACCTGTCCATCAGATGTAACATGCTCGCGCGCAGATTTGCTAAATGCTCGGATGAAGTGAAGGTTACCTTATACAAAGCATACTGCATGTGTTTATACACATGCCAGCTATGGGTAAGGTACACCAGATCGGCATATAGCACCATAAGGGTGCAATATAATGATGCATTTCGCATCCTTATGAAGAAGCCCAGATTCTGCAGTGCGTCGGGCATGTTCTCTGATGCACGGGTTCCTGATTTCTTTGCGGTTATTCGATCTCGTATTGCGTCTTTTTGGGACAGAATACGGAGATCGAATAACAGCATACTGCAGTGCCTGTCGAATAATTTGTGCTGTCCGATTTATAGATCATGGATCTCTGTCCACCAGAACAAAAACCGCAAATAGTAGTAAGGTTTAGAATTGACTGACTTACTTAAATTTAAGTAATTCCTTAGATTACATTTTATTTTATTTTATTGTATTTTTATGGGTTATGTTTGCCTGAAATAAACGATTTTATTATTTTTATTATATTTATTTTTTTATATTTTATTCCTTATTTTTTTCATTTCAATTCCAATTTAATTTCTAATTCAGAAGACATGATGGTCTCGCGGACTCCCGCCGAGTCCGTCCGCGGCATGTGCTCGGCGTACGCGGCCGCGTCCGACGCCGCGGCCGCGGTGGACCGCCACCACGGGCCCGCGCTGATGATGGCGCTGGCAACCTTCTTCATGCACCTCGTTACTACCACTTACTACTTTATTCTCACTTTATGTAAGCATAAATTAATTATGGCATAATATCAAAGAAAGCAAAATATTCATCAGCAACCTTTAATCCTCCCACTGCTGAGATACAGGTCTACCTTCTAAGGGTGATCAGGCCGTATTCCACTACGCTGGCTAAGTGCGGCTTGGTGGATTCACATACACCATTGAATTTGTTCTCCGGCAAAAATATTAAACCAAAAGCAAAATACAGTAAAACTAATTAATACTACTTGAAGGGCAAATATTAGATAACATAGATAAATATGGGGTGATTCTGATGGACTGATATTAAATTTTATTATTTGTCAAAATTAAATATTTTTACTGAACTGATTAGTCTAAGCATTGCTATTCAATGAGGTGTGGCCGGCCAGCCTTTTGGGTACCTTACCTGCGCCTGCGCAGTGATCTAAACTCTGTCTTGTATATACGTATGTACTATATAATATATAATATATTATAGGTATATTGAACTTAAATTTTATAGTTTATTGTTGTTTATTTGTTGTTAAAAAAACATTTTGTCTACTAATTTCGCAGTTCTTCATACCGAAGTACCGTCTGAGCTAGTTACCGTGGTCAACAGGTCGGTGCAATTCTTCTGGTGCATCTACCACGTGGCCAACCTGGTGATGTTAATCGAGCCCTGCCACTTGACTCATATGGAGGTAGATATTTCAATCACGTATCTGAAATATTTGATAAGTACCTATCGATACCGACTTAAAAAAATATATTCTGTGCATGTTTTAAAATAAATAAACGTTTCACACTCATAGCTCCCCACTAGGATAAATCCTGTGTCGGGGATGCCACGGAACACACACAAAGACAAGGACAACCAAAACCCAGTCCCAGAACAGATATTTATGTTAAATTTATCATTCAAACATCTGCCCTTAATATTACATTATTATTATATTATCAGCTTTAATATTATTTTATTAGTTTTACAAGTTTATATTATCAGCTTTAATATTATTTTAATAGTTTTAGATATTTTTATTTCTTTGACATTGCATTTATTGCGTTACAATTTATTTTAATATTCAAAATAATTGTACCCATTTGACATTCATGAGTAGACAATGAGACATTGATGCACACATAATATTGGAATTTGATTTTTTTCAAATAATATTTGTATAGATGGAGTGCACCCGCGAGCTGGTGAGCCGGTTGATGGTGCGCGCGCGCTCCTCCGACCAGCTGGGGCTCGAGCTGAAACAGTTCGGGTGGCTGCTGCAGCTAAATGACACCTCATTCCAACCGCTGAAGATCACCTCGATGGGGAGGGGCATCGTGCTTACGGTGAGTACTCAGGCCTAGCTTGACGACTCGCAAAATATAGATAAACTCTTTATTGTTTACACCAGAAATTACCAACAAAAGTATAATAACAGTTGGAACTAGTGCAACAACTGGCTTATCGCTAAGAGCCCTCTCTTCCAGGAAACCTTAACATGGAGAGGGTACCTACATAGAATGAATAGAAAAACGGGGTGTGCAATACATAAAATGTATATACTTATGCATACATTCCAATAAAAACATTCTAATACTACCATTTCTTACATTTACAAAAATATACTAATACATTTATAAATATGTAGCGTCTTATTCTTATTCGGTAGGGGGGTGATCACAACGGCGACCCACAATTGGTGCTTGCGCTTTCCCCCCTTGCCGGTCATCCGAGCTACTATCCGAGCACGTATTCTTTAGAAAAAAATATGAAAAATGCAGTTTCCATTTACGGCCACGGGCGGTATCGGTATCCCATTTTAAACCCCTAGCCCTAGTGCCAAAACAGTGGAGTAATGGGTAAGCTTAACGTGTGGATCTATTTGTCTGTATGTACCATCCTAGCTCCAAAACAGTTGAAACGATTTCGATTTCGTTTTTTTAAATTAAAGATTACTCTATCAAGAGATTCAAGGGCGACTGTCTATGATTCAAGAACATCGGCTGAGCAGTTAGAAGAATGTTAAGTTTTTTTTTTAGTTGCACATTTACACATACACGTTTTTTGATTTAATATTAAGAGACCACAAAAATTGCGGTTATATTTTGAATTACAGTTTTACTATCTTATTGTTATATCATATTTTCAGATCCTTGGCAGCATAACTACGTACCTAGTTATTTTGTTTGATACTAAGAAATTTTAAGGATTTTTAAACTCATATTGGATGTCATACGTCAATGCATACAAACTACAAAAGTATTTAGTTCTAACTATTACTTGACTTCTATGGGTTAAAAGGGTTTTGCACTAATGCACCTCAAAGAAAATGTAAGAATCTCTAATTTTGGTGTCACGTATTTTGATAAGTATTTGTGTGCAGATTAGAATAAGATTTCTTTAATTAAATGTTATGATCATTATGAATTAAATGTTATGGAAATAAAAAATATTAAAAAACAGAAATAAACCGTATTTGACTTACCCTATTATTTTTAACACGCTTTTATTAGCTTCACCTGTATGTTTGTATGTTTGTATGTTTGTATGTTTGTATGTTTGTATGTTTGTATGTAACCGACTCCTTTGAGCGCGTTTTTGACCCACTTTAAACGGTCAGATTTCTTTCAAACTTTGTAGATATATCGAGGACCGATGACAATACACTAAACAAATCGTGTTTTTTAGTTTTTTTAACTAATAATTTGTTTAACACGCTTTTTCTATAAAGTTTCTTTAACTTTTAATACCGTTTAACTTACAAATGGTAATTTCGTCATTCGTGTCAGAGAACAGAGTGGCGCAGTGGAAGCGTGCTGGGCTCATAACCCAGAGGTCTCTGGATCGAAACCACGCGCTAGAAATCTTTTTGCTCAATATTTTTTGTTACGCATCAATTTTATTTTATGAGGTCTGAGGATCGAAACCACGCGGCTACAAATCTTTTTGCTCAATATTTTTTGTTACGCATCAATTTTATTTTTAATTTGCTTGAGCAGACGGCCAAAATCGGATAACACCAACACATTTGTACATATTAATAATGGTTAATAGTTAGCAAATCGAACTAAAAAGCGAAAAATAAATAATAGTTAAAAAAAAACTAAAAAAACACGCTTTTTATAAAAAACCGAACTAAAAAAATAGAAAATAAAATTTTATAAATTTAAATTAAGAATAGGGTTGAAAATTTCAATAAATATAAATTAATAATAGTGTAAATAAATAAATATATGTATTTTATTTTTAAAAAAGCGTGGGGTGCTTTCTAAGATATTATCAAAATGCTAATCACTCTACTCATGTCTGTCAATACAAAATGTATCTACAAAATATATAATATCTATTGACCCATGCACCCCACGCTTTTTAAAAATAAAATACATATATTTATTTATTTACACTATTATTAATTTATATTTATTGAAATTTTCAACCCTATTCTTAATTTAAATTTATAAAATTTTATTTTCTATTTTTTTAGTTCGGTTTTTTATAAAAAGCGTGTTTTTTTAGTTTTTTTTTAACTATTATTATAGCCGTAACTTCATAGTAAGTATGCTATCTAAGATAGTGTGTACCTACTCGCGATCAGATGAGGCTCATTTTCTTCGTAATACGGAAACAATCAATCTACAGACCTAGATATACGACTACAATGAAAGTAAACGTCACCAATCCCCGTCGAAAGCATTGGGTTCGTTCTTCCACCTCTTTCGGGGCCGTCCTATCGGCCGTTTAACTTTTGGGACCCAGTCAGAGGTGATTTTTTCTCATAGTTCCTACGGGATTTGGCAAACACGTCCAGCCCAATTTCACTTTAGCATGGCTGCTTTTTGAGACACGTCGATTATTTGAGTTTTGGAACATAGCATTGTATTAGCTATGAACCGAGATGAGTGAAAAGAAGGAAGAGAGGCCTTTGGTCAACAATGAGACAAACCGGGTTGATAAATCTATTTATCTATCTATCTAATCTAGATAATATTGGTCATCGCATCATGCGTGAACGGATGGAGCAATATCGCTAATTATTTTTTTTATTCTCAAGAGAAATTTCTTATAAAAGAAAAAAATAAAGAAGTTGAGTGGAACATTATAAAATTAAGACATAGTTAAGACAGGACAACGTCTGTCGGGTCAGCTACTAAATAAATAATAATAAACGTCACCAAACTAAACTTAAGCTAATTATTTTGACTTGACAGCAGCCATGGTCAGCTTACTAATTGCTTTGTGTAAGGGTCTTATAGCATGTGTCAATATTTGCGAGCGTTGTAGTAGCTAGCTCTGCGGAGGCGTCTGTTGTTCGAGAAACATGAGCGATGATGAAACAAGCGATTGTGGATTGCAAGCCTGTAAGCTTGTCTTGTAAAAGTTGTAAGTGAACATTAAGAAATTAAAAGAAATACAATTCAAAAGTGTATTTAATTTTCCTTATTTTATAGATTTCATTTAACATTTTTTTTAATAGTATTATAATTAAAGGTGCAGAAATCAAAGTCCAATAGCAAATCTTAAATCCGTTTCGTTTTCGTTCGAACGGGTATTAAAGTAATTGTGAAGAAAGTTTTTTAACAATAAACTAAATTCGCATGTTTAGCGCAACTTTGAAGCAGCAGAAATGTAATTACACTACATTTCAAGTATCTTTATAGTGTATTCTTACTAAAAAAAATATTTTAGTTTTTGATGTCGACCAAAATTACCAAATATGTGGAAATGCTGGCAAAAATCTGAAACAATAATCAACAATTAAATCAAAGTAAAATATACTAAAATGAATCTGTTGACCAGAAAAGTATCAAAGAGGTTTTTTGGTATGACGGTAGCTTATGCCCTGTATTACCATCACATACAAAAAAATATAGCAATAAACCGAGTGCTATATTCCAAGCATCAGCTTGTGTGAAGACAAATCAATGCCAAAGCTAAAGGTTGTTAAGTCACGTTTGTAGCAAACAAGACCCGAATAATACGTATCGGTCTACTTACAGTGAGTACCAAGCCCCTCTCCATCGTAGTGACATTGAGCGGCTTGTAGAAGACGTCGTTGAGCGCGAGCTGCTTGCAGAACTGCTCCAGCTCGCGCGCCAGCGGCTCGCAGCCGGGGCGCGCGCGTCGCATCACGCGGCTCACCAGCTCGCGAGTGTACTCCATCTATAATATTTGGGGATCAGTTTTATTAGCAGTTAATGTCACGAAGTCGATGCTTAGTCTTGGTAGAACTACCGAGCGTGATCCTGTCGAAAAATTCTCAGCGAGCATTCGATGGATAGATGTATGAAAACTGAGAAAGAGAAAATGGAAACTTGTTTTGAATACTCGCTAGGTATTTTTCGTAAGAACTTATTCTTGGTTCGTTGTTTGTTCTTTGTATACCTCTGTATGTGTCAAGTGACAGGGCTCAACAATTGTCACCAGGTTGATCGAGTGAAAGCCAATCCAAAAGAACTGAAACATCTCCTTCAGAATGAAAATTCTAAGGCTCGATGTTTCTAGCCTGCGTTCCAGAACTGCAAACGTAAGAACAAAATTAGGTTATGGTCCTTCGAGCTTTGTAGAAACTGTTTTCTCTGGATTACAGTTTACAATCATTGAGTTACTGCTTGTTTAGCTTAATATTTTTATAAAAACCATTTAAGGTGATCTTTTTCACTTTCTAGTCCTTGACAGCTTCCACATATGTAGGTAAGTAAATTTTCGGGCCAAATGGACAAAATTGAGACTGATGGAAGAGCTTGAGTGTAGATTTCACTCTCCACATATTCTTTATCTATAAGATGTGTGATGTTTTATGGTAAGTAAGGTACCCCCATCAAACGAACGGTTTTCTCGTTTCGTCACTCAATTGTAAAAAGCATAATTAATAACGTTTTTTTTAATCACGTGTTTCACACTCATGGCTTCCTCATTAGGATTCTCTGTGGAATACACACAAAGACAATTAACACCCAGACCCAGAACATATATTTAAATTCATCATTCAAACATTTGCATGGCCAGGAATCGAACCCGGGACCTCTGGCTTATAACGCGAATATACTACCGCTGAGGCAATCCCGTCGTCGAGTATAAAACGTAGGTACCTAAATTGGTGATGAAGTAGTAAGGCGTAGTGACGAGGTGAAGAAAGATATCAGCTACAAGCACTATCAGCATGAGTCCGTAGGAGCGGTCCACGTCGCACACCACGGTACAAGCGGCCGCGTACGCCGAGGCTACAGCTCGGACCGTCTCGTGGTGGCCAGAGTTGGAGTTATCTGATTAGAAACAACCAGCGTTATATAGACAGAGTATGCTAAGCCGCAAAGGGCTCATAGTGTTCATCATTACGAACAAGGTTTAGCATGGGAATGGGATACGTTTTGCCGAGTGTCATTTAGATTTTTCTATGGAACAATATTTTGTTCTATGAACAAATAATTTAAATATTAAGTGACTTATAAAACTACAACCTTTCATTAAGACCGTGTTTAGTGTAAGGAAAGTTAACTAAGCCGGGTTCAGTATATTGTCTCTATTTTAATAATTATGTAAACGTTTGATTAACTTTTGTTTAAAAAGAAGAAATAAACATTAGGTAACTACAGTTTATTATTGACTTTACCTGAATATATTTTCTTGGGGTCGCCTAAAGTGTCGATATAGTTATTGACTCTCTTGAATGTGTTAATCGTATTACCGCGTTTTTCTTCCATCATTTCTTGTTCTTTCTCCATATCTGTAATAGCTCAGATTTTCTCTTTTATGGTAAAGAATGAGCAACTTTCAGTCCAGCCCCCTCCCCTCCTCCCTCTCCTAGCCAAGTTGCAATTTCATATTCGAAACGCTATGGAAACTATTGGAAACTAAGATAATGTATAGGATTGATATTTCTGAAATAGAATTACGAATCTAAAAATTTAATATGGAAATGCCATTCCCATACATTGTTTTAATTTTTTGTATTTTGTTTCGATTAATAGAATTCCAACTTGGCTAGGAGGACTGGAAATCAAGCTATTAAAACTTTCTAAGAAGCTTAGTGAAACTACTAAATTATTGTTTTATTCTATTTTTCACGTCTATAGGGCTATTCATAAAGGGTATGCTAAGCCGAAAAGGGCTCATAGTACTCATCATTATGAACAACTGTTACTATGGGACCAACCCAGAATTCGCGAAAAAAAAATCAGCTATTCCATACATTTTGTCGAGGGTCATTAACATTTTTTCTATGGAACAGCTGATTTTTTTTTCGCGAATTTCGATTATCATAGTAAAAGTTGTTCATAATGATGAGTACTATGAGCTCTTTTCGGCTTAGCATACCCTTTACGAATAACCCTATATATTTATGGTCTAAGCTTTTAATTTTTTTACAATAGAAAATAAAAAAACAATAATATATTATAAAAAAACTTAAAAACTAGGCTGCCGCCAGCGGTGCCACCAGGGGGGTTTCCTTGTGCTCCTCGCCGCGTGTGGGTCGCGGTCGGGAGTGCAAGGAAAGGAGGAGGGTTCCTTTTGCACCTCGCCGCGTGAGGGTTGCGGTCGGGTGTGAAAGGAACGTGGGCTTAGGGCGGGGTGGGTGGTGCTAACCACACTGCCCACCACGTGCGAGCGAGCGGGGCTAGGGAGCGAGGAGGCGGTTCGCCCGTCTCCTCGCTTCTCGGCAGTGGGGTTGCCGGGAGAGTCGGGGTACTCTCCCGGCCTGCACGACCCCACACTGTCTGGGGGGAGATCCTGGGGAACAGGGTCACCCCTGCATAGGTGCAGGGGGCCCTAATCGGGCCCGTCGCCGGGGCAAGGTGGTCAATGCTAACGCGACACCACCTTGCCCTATCAGGCGGACGATGAATACCCCAGTGGTTTTAGTGGGTATGCCGCCGCAGGGCGGAGACTCCCACATAACCACCCTGCCTCCCCCGGGGCGGGCGTGGTATCCATAAAGGATTTCCACTGGGTAAACAAAAAAAAAAAAAAAGCTGCCGCCGGCAGCGGGGCAGGGCCCAAGCTACCGGTGGTTAGGGCTGCAGAGACAGAAACCTCCGGACGATTCGTGCCGTGTCGAGGGCCACTGCCTTCTGCATCTGACCCTTGAGCCAACCGTCTAGCGAGAGCCTCTTGAGATGTTGGTCGAGGCTTTTCGCCATCAGGTCGTATGCCGAGACGACTATCGGGACAATGATCGTCGAGTAATTCTCGGCCTTCACGAGGCTTTCGTCATGCGGAATGGTGATATCGACGAGCACTGCCCTGCGCTGGGACCGGTCGACCACCACGATATCAGGCTTATTGCAAACAATAGTCCTGTCCGTGATGATAGAGCGGTCCCAATAGAGCAATGCATGACCATTGTCGAGAACTGGCACAGGTACGTACTTATAGTACGGAACCTCAGACTCTACAAGACCGTATTGAAGGGCAATTTGCTGGTGGATGATCCTGGCCACTAGATTGTGCCTGTGCAAATACTCGCCGTTAGCAAGATGCGAACAACCGGAGATGATATGCCTGAGTGACTCTCCGGGACGGCGGCATGCTCGACAAATGTCGACCGTACCGTCCTTCAGGATATGTTTCCGATAGTTGTTCGTCATCATTACTTCGTCAGCAATTGGACAGGCAAAACCCTCGGTTTCCCCAAGTTCGCCGATGCGAGTAAGTCCACATCAGGCTCTGTTAAGGCCCAATAGAACCTCCCGTGCAGCTCTTTGTCCTTCCATACGTTCTTGCGGTCCTCCGTACTTAGCACCACAGGTTTGTCACTTTGTCAACTGTCACAACATCGTGAAGCATCCCGTATCATTGTTTATTTTATTTTATTATAATTTTTTTTATGTAATTGAGTGACGAGACGAGCAAATCGCTCGCCTGATGTTAAACGTCACGTGTGCCCATAACAGGTCTGCGCCACCCAGAATTTTGAATTTGCAGAATTCAAGACCCTGCGCGGCACAGCACTGCGCTCGTCACCCTGAGATATAAGTTGTTTAATCTCCCATTTGCCCTGTAATTTCACTGGAAACAATGCTCTTCCAACCGGAACACAGTAATGTTTGCACATTACTGCTTGGCGGTGGAATAACTGGCAAAGGTGTGGTACTTCCCCAGGCGGGCTCTGCAAAAGAGCCCTACCACTACATACCTACCTACATATACTACCTACTAAATTAGTAAACAACCAACACAATACACAACACAACACATCAAAATACAATTCAATACAATATAATACACAACATCATACAATACCCAACACAACACATCAAAATACGTGCTCTACCTCGAAGCAGGGTTTTCAAGCGGTAGTTAACAGCTTGGAAGCTGGCCCGGCCCTGCAGCACCACCAGCATGAACAGAGCTATACCCAGCTGCGTGACGTAGTAGTATGCGAAGCACAATATTTGCCCCACTTTGATCAATTCTGAAAACAATATCACAAGGAAATCGATGAAAACCCTATCATACTAATCTTATAAATATCTTACTCTTACTAATACTCGTATTATAAAGGTGAAAGTATGTATTCTTGTTTGTTCCTAATGAACGCTTGAACGACTGAACGGATTTACATGAAGTTTGGAATGAAAGTAGTTCCTGGTTAGGCACATTGGCTATTTTTATCCCGTAAAACGCGGGTGAAACCACGGGGCGTAGCTAGTAAATAGATATGTATAAACATAATAAACATTAAACAAAAATAAAGCTATTGTCGCGGAACGCGAGTATAGGCATATACTTTATTATACATTTTCCTTTATTGTGACAAATTACAATCTGTGCACAGTAATATAAACTAGTCTATGATTAGTTAACTATGACAGGTATTGTAGTGACGTCATATCCAGGAAACTGCTACAGCAAAAGGTAATCCCACCAAAAACATAAATGTAAAAAAGGAGAGCCAAGTTCAATACAAAAATTATGCTTTGCTGTGAGCTTCGCCGCAAAAAGAATGGAGATCTAAATGAGTGCCAAGTTTGATAGTCAGTCCTGAAATTTATTTATAACAATACAAAATATCATTTTTCTTATAACTTAGGATAATATATTGAAGCCTAAGTTTTGACTTGGCTAGTTCCCATTTTATATCAATGTATTTCTACGAGTTAGACCAACTACAAGACATATTAACAGCTTTATTACATTCGTGGAGTTTGTGATATTACGCTCCGCGACAGCTATATTTACTTGTTTCTGGTGAAGGTACAATAGAACTGATCAAGACCACGGCAGCAACACAGATGACCACCGCGCAGGTTGCCATCCAGCACATGAAGAGTGCGACTCGAGTCTTCTTCCATTGAGGTGGTCGGTGATGGATGTTCAACTTCGAAGATATCTGCGGAAAAAGTATTTTCTTGAAATAATAAAGAAAAACAAAATCGAAATCGAATTATCGACATTGCGATAAGATAATACTTAAGTTATTTTTATAATAATTTTAACTAAATTATAATTATGTACATTTGGTCACATTTATTCAAAATTAAAAGAAATAATATCACAAAGTTAGCGACACACTTAGAGGTATTAGTTTGTTCAGCTTATTGTATTGAACATTTTTAACCTTCTTGAACTGAGTCGGTTCTTATTATAATGTCGTTTTTGGCGTGATTCCCCGCAAGTGAAGGGTAGTCTCGTGTGAGTGAGGGCCTGTTATTGTAAACTTCAATGTTAAAAAGGCTTCTGTCCGCAAGGAAAACCGGTGGAGTGGACGCGCACCGCTCCTTATATTTTCTTTAAATACTGTCAAAAAGTAATAAATCTGTGCAATAAACAATAGTCAAAAGTGCCAAGAGTGTTTTTCTTACGAGTATCGAATAATTACCTCAACATCTACAACAAATTATGACATATACCGATACGTAAAAAAACTAAAAATAAAAAAATTCCTAGTAGTGGGATGATTAGGCCGAGTTGATGCTTAGTGTCTGAGTGCAACGAGCAGGTATGGTTTTTTTTTATTCAATTGTAGGCTTGCGTTTGCCATCTCGCCTGATGGTAAGCAACGATGCGGCCTACGATAGAGTACGCTTCACTCGCGACTAGTTATTTACAGTCCCACCTCCTTCGCCTGGTTCAAGCTGCTGATGACACAGCGCATGTGCCTTGGCGCGCTGTACACCAGGACGGTCCAGGTGGCCACAACCGCGACCGCCTCGGCCGCCGTCGCCACGCGCCGCGTTACCGTGTTGAAGATGTTCAGCCAATACAGGTGCAGCTTCTGGACCACGGCCCAGAGTATGCATGCGTCTAACAACAGTTGCATTCACTTTTGGTTTCATACTTGATCACCCTTTTGATAACCCTTCATAGGTAGACATGGTATCCCAGCAGTTAGATTATTAAAGGTTGAGTTGGGCTTACTTGAAGTAGTTGAAACTTAAGCCCATTACGATACATCATTACATCAAAAATAAATCTTAGAACAAATCACAAATCGTAAAGTTAGATCTTATTCTTCTTCTTCTTTCTACCCTTATCTCACTTACGTGGGGTCGGTACAGTTCGTACACTTCTTTCATTCTTCTCTATCATTCGTCATATCTGAATCTGCTCCCGTCTTTTTCATCTCATTTTTCATACAGTTTGTACAGGTAGCGTAAAGTTAGATATTTGGGAAAATTATTAAAGAAGAAGTTCTAAGACAATGTGAATTAAAGTTAAACTTACTAGACGCGATAACAACGACGCATCCAATTATATACAGACTTAGAGACTGGCTTACGCGCCAGCCTTTGCCTGTTCTCACGAACCGCAGCGGAGCCAGGCCCACGTATCTCGACACACGCAGAGCTGATGCCAAGAGCCCTGACACGAGGCACTCGGCCTGGTCTTCCATAGTCCCAGAATCGAGGTTCCTGTTTGTGTTACGAGACTATAAGTTTGATGTTTAGATTCGACGAGCAAATATCAAAATAAAACAACTGCTTTTTGTAACTCTAAAATAAAATTTTATGGTTTAGGCGACTTCAGGCTAGCAATAGATTCTACTAAATCGGAAGAAGTCGTAATAGACAACTTAATTTCACCTGAGTATTCCCGTTTCAATCATAACAACGACGTTACAGTTAAACGTTTCCAGATGAATCTTAACAAGTTTTGTGACGCAATACTTTGGTCTATTTCTTGCCAATGAAACAAAATTGAAAATTACGAATTAAATTTCTGTACTAAAGAGGTGGAAGATACAAGTATATTGAAAACACTGAATTAACCCTACTCATGAATAAAATTTCATACTTATTGAAATACGGCTTTAGTTGAGACTAATTCACGTCTCGTCTAGCCAGAACCAACACTAAAACAAGAGTGGAATTACGAGTAACTAAAATTACCTTCCCAAAACACAAATGTGTAGACAGACTTATTTAACTAAAACTTTATTTGCTTTATGTTCAGTTGTACCTAATCGAAGCCTAATTACGTTACAAACATACGTCTCAGAACTTATAACGAAATGTGGTTAGAAGTAGGTATAATCAATCATGTTAAGGTGATCCCTCACAGCAGTCAGGACCATTCACTTGTAACATGTTTGTCTGAGTTTTTTTTTTAGCATTAGGTACGTAACAATACTACCTGTCTGTAATATCTACTATCTACTTGGATTACTCGGATCCAGGACTCCGTTTTTTAAACGCTTACATGAGTATTTTTTTACTTTCGAACAAAATCTCAAAAGGATTTCGTTAGAAAGTCTGTCATTTCACATAAAATATTCATGCGAGCGTTTCAAAAAAGGTCCATAACTGTTACATTACACGTAAATGGGCCCAGTGTAGTGGTGGAGCGCCTTAATTCTGTTTTCTAACTAAACCAATAATATTTAGTTAATCACTATTTGCATAATCCTATGTACCTAAATCTGACTAGTCGGACTTATATTGTGGTAATAATGCTTTAATGACAAAATCAATACAATTTTACTGAAATGACGATTGTTTCTGAAAATGTAAAGACATTTTTAACGGCAATTACATTTTTACTTGCATACGATCACGATTGATATAGCGCTCAAGAAATTTTTAAGGCAAGATTTCAATGTTTCAATGTTTATGCAAACACAATTTTATCAAAATAACAATTTTTTTTTGGAATCAAGGTCGTAAGGTATCGAGTTCGGGGCGTCAATTAGAACTTAATCTGAGGAGGCGAATAACTAGATTAAACTTCTTGTTCGAGGTCACTGCTCTGTGAACCAGGTAGGGAAGGAAGCCCGCTTATAGACATAGGCCTCATCATGGCCTGGAAGGTACCGAGCACCATCTGAGTGTTGCCACCTACATCGCCAATTTGCCTCTTCAGCAGCCTCACAGGCTCCAGGATATTTGGATCTTGAGCTGAATTCGAATTTTGAAAACTCTCCTCTCGTAGATTGTCTTGGAAACGCATTTCTTTGTCTTTTAAAGTTTTAGGGTTTGTTGTCGTTTCGGTTTCAATATTCTTCTCGATATTGTTGTCTGACAACATAAAGGTCTTCTGGGCATCAGGTTTTTCTTCGTTTTCTGATCGTTCCATATTGAGGATCAATTTCAAATTGTCGCTAGTCAACACTAAATCTTTCAGAAGGATATTTTTGATCACTTCCAAATGGTTGAAATTGTTTTTCTTCGAGAAATCGAACTTGTTGACTTGAACGTAGGTGTCTTGTGAAGGAATAGCGTAGAGACATGGGAATATCAGAAATAGATATTTGAAAGACATTTTGCGGTCGTCGAGCGTTGTTCCGCGAAGAATGTTGGTGTATGAATATTTAAAATTCGATAAGCTATCTACGTTTTAGTGCAACTATAATTTATTCTTTGTTATCTCATTCCTGTAACAACTAGCGAACATACAAAAAACAAACGCATTCTATTGTTTTATCGCAGATCTTTATGTGCCGGATGGTAAGTATGTACATCAAGCACTGTATCTCAAACACTGTTTAAAATCTGTCTTGTTTTTATACTGGACATTTCGCGTTACCGAGATATTGTCAGAGCATTTTATGCTGTGTTTAAAAGGAAACCCCACTGTTTGTAGCAAGGTTAATTTCTACCTAAATAAATCTTGTCTTTTAAAAGTCTGAATATCACAATATTTCAGTATATTAATAGTATATTTTGTATTTGACTCGGAAATGTGGCAAATGCTTAAGAATTTAGATTTACACTAGTTGTAATTTATGTACGGTGTTGTTTTCAGCTCGATGAAAAGCCGAAAAGGGTTCATAGTCCTCATCATTATGAACAACTTTTACTATGGAGTATGGGACGAACCCGGAATTCGCGAAAGAAAACCAGCTGTTCCATACATTTTGTCGAGTGTGAATTTCGGTTTGGTCCTATAGTAAAAGTTGTTCATAATGGCTATGAGCCCTTTTCGGCTTTGCATCGAGCTTAAATTAACCCCGTATTCGTCCAAAAATATTAATCGAATACTAATACGAGTATAATTACATTTACCGCGCAACCATGATAAGTTTTCCATTACACCAATTTCTGCCATTAGGATAACATAACATCGCTATTACTTGGGATAGATAGTCGTGATAGTTATAATTTTCACATAAACACATTATGATGGCGCGATGACCCAGCAAATCTCTGTTTACGGGCAGTCCGTTTCCCGCCCGCCCTACAACTCCACGCGTTTCTGAGCGCCTGGTACTTCGAGGTGCGAGTCACAAACAACATTGCTGAACTCAAAAAAACCTGTGTTTTTCACATTTGACCTGTAATTATTTTATGTGTAGCTTACAGACTTAGGTGAATTAATTCAAGACTTCAAGTATAAATACTTCCACATGATGTAGTTTGCTGTTTACAGTTTTGCGGTTGTTTTCGATGGGTAAGTGTTTTGATAATAACTTGTCGATATATTAATCTACTAATAAAAAGCGGTAGATAAGGTAAAAAGCGGTTCACAAGTGATGATTACAAGTTATTAGCAACAAGAATAACATAAGAGAGAAAAACAAAACAGCTCCAAAAGCAACAGTGTTCAAACCAACGATCTCAAATAAATACAATAAGTTATCTTTACGAATCGTTGGTTTCGTAATAGAATTTATTATGTAGAAAAATAAGCATTACTCGATGAAGCAACTTTTATTTCCAGAACAATGCGCATAAATCCAATCAGATAAATACATAATATATTATACCTAATTTTCCTGTAATAAATAAACCGTATTTAAGTATTTATTACGCCTATACGTTCGCATAAAAGTCATATATCTTAATAGAATAATAGACAAATCGCTATTCGTTTACAGATTTATGAGCAATCCTCCGAATTATCCACAAATTATGATTTCATACAGAATGTATGGGAGCTAAATTTATTTATTGGCAATTACATTGTTTGAATAATACATCTCCAGGGCTAGAAATATCGTGATAATTTGTATTCATGATTCATTATTATTCGAATAAAGGTGTATCTTAACAACTAGTATATAGGGTTATTCATAAAGGGTATGCTAAGCAGAAAAATGCTCATAATACTCATCATTATGAACAATTTCTTCGCGAATTTCAAGTTTGTCCCATTGTAAAAGCAATGGGACAAATTCGAGAAAAAAAAATCAGCTGTTCCATAGAAAAATGTCAATGACACTCGACAAAATGTATGGAACAGCTGATTTTTTTTTTCGCGAATTCTGGGTTGGTCCCATAGTAAAAGTTGTTCATAATGATGAGTACTATGAGCCCTTTTCGGCTTAGCATACCCTTTATAAATAACCCTGTAGAGTAGAGATGTTGGTAATTTAGTACATCTTAGTTGTGAGGTAAATGGCCTTACTTTTCATTCATTAATAAGGCTTTGATAAATTATAATCTGATAAAATTAAAAAGTATCATTCAAAGTGTTACGTACTAGTAAGTTAATTTTAAAATATGTTTAAAAACAAGCTTTTATTGCGTTGTCATCGAAGTTATATACGAATACCACAACTCAATCGGACATCGGGGAGTGTGGTTCAAAATTGAGTTACAAGATTCCACCCGAACAAACATAATTGCATACATACCTACATTGCAAGATAAATAAAAGCTTTTAAAAGTACATACATAATACTTCGTCACATTTAACCGAACAAATTAACTTTATTTGTGAAACATTTACACAAAATAAAAATTAGTTTAACCGGAGTATAATTATTGCAATAACGACGATAACAAATACACGGGCGTGTCGTGTGTGTTGGATGCCTCCAGTGTTAAGCTGTGGTCACATGTGCGATGAATTCCGTGATGAAACGTATGAAGCATGATGAAATAATAATTAATAGTTAAAAAAACTAAAAAACACGCTTTGTTTAGTGTATTGTCATTGGTCCTCGATATATCTACAAAGTTTGAAAGAAATCTGACCGTTTAAAGTGGGTCAAAAACGCGCTCAAAGGAGTCGGTTACAAACATACATACAAACATACAGGTGAAGCTAATAAAAGCGTGTTAAAAAGAAAGAAATAAAAATTGAAAATTGATGAAAACGATGATTGATCACTAGTACGACTCCTTAGGAGAAATATGGTCCAAGCAGAAAGCATAAAATTTGTCATACACAGCTTTACAGGGTTTTAAGAAAAGGTTATACTTGCTATTAGTACCTACTATGAATATGAGCCTTTTTAACACGCTTTTTATTAGCTTCACCTGTATGTTTGTAACAGACTCCTTTGAGCGCGTTTTTGACCCACTTTTTTAGCTTAACATACTCCTTTTAACATTGTGTGTATACTTCAATTTTGGAGTTTTTTTTTTTGTAATTGAGTGGTGAGACGAGCAATTCGCTCGCCAGATATTAAACGTCACGTTTGCCCATAACAGGTCTGCTCCACCCAGAATTTTGAACTCGCAGAATTCAAGACCCTGCGCGGCACAGCACTGCGCTCGTCACTCTGAGATATAAGTTGTTTAATCTCCCATTTGCCCTGTGATTTCATTGGAAACAATGCCCTTCCAACCGGAACACAGTATTAATTGCACATTACTGCTTGGCGGTGGAATAACTGGCAAAGGTGTGGTACATCCCCAGGCGGGCTCTGCAAAAGAGCCCTACCACTACAGAAAAGAAAAAAGAAGAAATAAAAAAAAGTAAAAACACAAAGAAAGATTGTTTCCCCTGCTCCCCTCACTTGTCTTGGTTATAGTTTTATTTACCTTTCGTAAAAGTCTTCTGTGGTTCTACTCCGAAAAAACTCTCAAAAACGAATAACCGTATGAAGTAACGGTCTTGAACCAATTAGATATACGTAAAGACGAAAAAAAGACATACCATGACACACGTGTGACCGCACCCTAAATGGTAAATGTAGGTTTCATGTGATGCCGCACGAGCGTTGTTACAATTATTTATTATCGCTAGGGCTGCTTCTGTAATGAAATATATTTCAATACATAGTTTTATTCTATCACTCAGTTCAAAGACGTCCTTTTCTATACCTCTAAATATTGAATACAAAATATAACAATAGAGACAAGACTGTGACGCCCTCGAAACATCTCTCATTTCTATTTTTCGGAAAAAATAATATAGGGACAATAAGTTTGAAAGTAAATACAAGCCACACTAAGAGAAATTAGTGTCACGCCCGCAGACTACATTTGCGAGTTGACGAAAGTCATTGTTTTGAGTTGAATTTAAAGACGATATAATATGTTCTATATTGTAAAGCAAAAGTTTGTGTATAATGTGTGACACGGTGTAGACATGTGTTTGTTTGTAACTTCTTCAAACTGCAACGATCAAGCGGAATTTGGATTGGATGAAAATCGGTGTAGTGGTAGCTTTTTATATAAAAAAAAGGTTTCTGTAAGATACCCCGCTATCAGGGGTATAATATACGATGAAACAGACAGACGCAGCTTGTAAATTGTTATATTTTTTTGTTAAATTAAAAACACCCGATCAATTGGAAAACAGATCATAATTTGAATTCAGCTGGAGAGATTTCCATAAATAGCAATCAGAAACATTCTCATTAAACATTCAACTTTTTCGAAGATGCAATAAAAACTACCTATATTTGGGAGCTACTAACCCATAAACAAAAAGCACCTACCGACACTCTAGTTTTTTTAAGTACCTAATTGAGAAATTAAAAACGTTTACTATGTTTTTAATTATAGTATCAAACTTTTGAAAGTCTTCCTCAAGTGGACTAAAGGATGGGTAAAGAAATGATTGCGGACGTAATTCTTGAGTAAATATACGGTTAGGGGCAAAGCGACGCGCCTAAGCGCTCATAATATTTGTATTTACGATTCAGTGACATGATGGGGGCGTATATTTGTCAATACGTGACGTCACCAGACACACCTTTCTAGATTTAATAACATCCAAAATCTAGTATTGGATCGCAGTGTTTTTCCCAACAAACAATATCTTACTGCGTTGTGACAAAGCCTATATACGAGTATGTTAAGGTTGTTTTTTTGGGAAAACTTGGGAAAATAACGTAATGGTCTTTCGTTAATTATTAGTGTCGTTTTGACGGATTGTTTGTTTATCTGTGACGCAGTCGAAGGCGTGGCAGGGGCCATTTTTTGTTTTCTTTGTTTTTGTTTATACATAGGTGAATGATAGATGAAAATGAGTGTAGTAACCAATTAACCTCACTGAACACACTTACGAGTTTTAACGAAGTCTGAACGCATTCATGATATAAAAAGTATTGTGTTTGCATAAGCTATAGCCCTAACAAACTTATGATAGATGTACTGCAGCTATAAATGGCTACGTTTATCAGCGTGTGTCAACCCTAATCGTGAAAGAAAATGGACTAGAAATTACGAGCATTAAGCCTGCTCAGTGAGTGCCTGAAAATAGCTAAATTGTGTAATTGTCGGGAAATAAAGTGATTTGTAACTTAGCACATCGCAAAGTGATTATTAATGACTTGAGTGACATACGGTCAGGAAAGTGTCTTGGTGTTGCTAGGTAACATTTAGTACATAGGAGGGTTATTCTTTCCACACGTGGAAAGAATACGTCTTTTTTGCTTCGCCGCAGTTGGATAAAAAGAGAATTACAGTGTCAACGTAAAATAGAACAATCAAGCCAAAAAATAGTGCAGAAGTAGTTTTATCCCTCCAGGAGCCTACTCGTCGATGGAACTTCCTTCACTTTTTCATCCCTAAAGGAAAAAGCTTGGGATATAGATGGAACAGACACAGCGCCTGCAAATCTCATGTATACACTTACAAAGGATATGTAAGATTTTTTTACCATTTTCTGTTACTTAATAGTGGAAAGATAACCAACGTATGGGAAAAAAGGGGAAGGATAAGGTAAGGTTGGTTCATTAAATTTAGTACTAAAATAATACAATTTTCTGTAAAAGTGACTTACCCATAACATTGAATGTTATTTATTTTTTATCTTCTCCTATATATAAAAATGAATCGCTGTTCGTTAGTCTCGCTAAATCTCGAGAACGGCTGGACCGATTTCGCTAATTTTGGTCTTGAAATATTTGTAAAAGTTCAGGGAAGGTTTAAACGGTGAGAAACATTAATAATAAGTAAAGAAAAATATTAAAATCAACAATTTAATTTTCCAATACAAACTGTTCCCACCTTTGAAACATTTGATGTTTGGTACGGTTAACTCGGGATGTACGAACTCTTTTGTCTTTTTAGAAATAAAAAATAGTGTCACTAGGTTGTCAAATATTTATAGGTGTGGTCAGAAATTGGTCCGATCTTTGTTGTTGGTTTTTGTTTTGTTTTGTTTGCTCTACTACAGGGAAGGTTTAAAAGTAAAAAAAAGCGGGTGAAACCGCCGGGGGTCAGCTAGTTGATAAATAAAAGCAAAGCTGGTTGCTAATGCAATACCTAGCAAAATTAAAATTTTATGAAGCTACTAGTTACTTGTTTACCTGGATAAAAAGTAGCCTATATCCAGGATCCAGGACATAAGCTAGCTTTAAACCAAATTTCATCCAAACCATCAAAACTTTTATATTTATAATATTTGTAGGATTTGTTGGATTCCAAAATTTGATAAAATCTGTCTTCTATGTCCGTATGTAGCAGGAAAAACGGTCTAATACCTTCAATTTGTCGTAAATGTATGTCTATCATTAACTTACTATATTATTCAAAAACCTTTTCTTTCAAAGGTAGAAAATTATACTGTTAATTAGTTTTACGGTAACTGTAGTTCAGTGTGCATGACTTTAGACATAAAAAAGGATGCTTACGAAAAAATAGAGGACGCGATTACGATTTTAGCAAGAAAATATATTCTTTAATTACATAAAGTGAATCAATCTATATTTATATCGTCCAGTGTTACATTTATCAAGTGAAAATGATGAATACTCTCAAAACGACCAATTACAGCTACAGCATAGGACCATTGTACTTGAAAGAATTAATACGTAAGTAACATACGAGTAGCTACGAGTAAGAAATAATGTCTAGAAGGTTGACTTTGCATTTAATTGCATTTTGCATTGCTTTACATCCATATCAATTAGAGCTGAACGGTTTCTACTCTCTAACTCAAAAGCAGTTGAGCGCATGAAAAAATATTCGGAACAAAGCTTATTGTAAATTTTGTGCTCTACACTCTACATCATACTGTTAACAACATTGGAGCTTTACCGAGATTATCGTCAAATATCGATCAGAGATACTGTTTGATAAACTCCTCATGCTTGGAGACCTGCGTGAAGGTGGTGTAGACGTGTGCGTTGCAGAGGTGTTCGCTGGTGGGAGAGGTGGAGACCGCTCCTCGCAGGAAATACCGCTCGGCGCCCCGCTCGCGCGCTTCAAACGCCAACCCGCCGCCGCTGTCGCCGTGACACACGGCCCGCGTCGTGCCTGCACATCAAAGACATAATCAAATAAATTTCTAAAAATACATTCTTGATCATACCGTTGGTGCTACCAGCGCAGATTTTATCGCTGGTGATGTATTCGATGAACCCCGCCGGCGAGGCTGCGATGCACTGCTCGATGTCGACGTGCGACAGCTCGACCACTTGCAGCACGGGCGCCGCGACTCCATCCTCTGCGGTGAGGCCCCAATCCGCCACCTTCCCAGCGGCCCCTACACTCAGCTGACGAAGGCTAAAGTTGTAATCGAAATCTACACAGACAGGTCTCACGTAGGTACGTGCGGAATTCAAAGAGCGACGTCACTATCACTAAAGCTATATGCTCTTGGAAGTTTGCCGCGGCACCCTGAAACCGTGCGGGAATCTTTATCTCACGTAGGTACATCTGATTTCTGGACATCTACGTCTCGAGGATTCCAGGGACGGTAGACCTTGCCCACGGCCACGGCGAAATCAGAAGCTGGCAGCAGTTTTTTATTTCTATTTCTATTTTTGTCCAGAAGCAATGAGCCGCTGATATGATCAGATGGTTGGCAATAAGTGAACCACCACAGATTTGCATAAAATGGTTCGTGGTTTTTCTGTATATGCCGGCATGCCACGGCAGTTCACCGCGTAGAGCATTCCTCCCACCTATTACAAGCTGCTCACCTTCTGAAGTCACCAAACCGCATTGCGGTGAGCGACGGCGGTGACCGTATATGGTGGCGTAGATGGTGTATGGGACTTGGTCCCATACACCATCTGTGCAATGCATATTAACTAGCACTCCAGAATAATAGAAATTAGGTTCACGACATTTTGGCCGCACCGCAATACCGTCTTCCACCAGATCCTCACACTCTTTCACTGGAGTTTTTTGGAAGACACAGGTACTCTACGCTCGGGTGTTTGTTTAGCAGACACTGCGGTACACATTTAGGAGGCTCGTCTGACCACCATCCATTGAAACAATATGGGCATTGGTTTCCTATAAGTTTGTATCCAGAATGGCAAGAGTAGTTTAGGTGGATGGATTCGATAACTTGTGCCGGGTGTGCGTTAGGATGATCTACTGCACTGTAATATCCATTTTTTGGAAAAGATGGTAGAACACAAAGACCTTTGTTATCAGTATGACATAACTCTTCGAGTTCATCAGAACCGTCGGCACAATCGTTAATTCCATTGCACATAACTGACGCATGCTTACAAGGTCCATATTTGCAGCGAAAGTTTCCAGAAAAACATATTTCTGAAGCACAAGTTTCTAAAGTTTCATCTGATTTGTCCTTACAATCTACAACACCATCACATTTTTTACATTTTTTTAAAAACTTCACCGTCTTTGTAAGTCCGATCTTTTGTTTCACAATCTTTTACTAAGCGTGAGGGATTAAATACTCCTCCACGATGATTTACTATTTCTATGAGACAGCCTGTGGAATCAGTTTCATTACTACATTTCAGAAGTAACTCGTCAGAATTATCAGCGCAGTCTTTTACTCCGTCGCAAGTTCCATTTTCTCTCACGCATGCACCATAAGCGCACTTGAATTGACTATCTTCGCACTTTTTTGTTCTACAAATCACACAATCTTCATCACTGCCATCTGGACAATTGAGGGCTCCATCACATTTCATCTCAGAATCTATGCAATTTCCATCGTTGCATCGGAACTGTAATTTACTACATTGCTGTGCTTCACATAAAGAAAAATAAATAACACCTTATACATTTTATTTATAAGCACTCAGGCCAACTTCTTCAAACCGGACTGAATCAACTACACGAACGCTATAGCCATATTATTATAAATTAAAAACATAATTATGCTAATATCACGGACTTGCAATGTAATAACAGACTGAATATTAAACACTAGCTATAATAATTATGTTTACTGATACATTAGGTAAAGCAATGATCATGCAGACGACGGATTTATTCATGCTTATAAAACAGTTACTACGTGTCATGAAATCGCGAAAACAAATAGCTGTTTCATAGAAAAATGTCAGTGACACTTGACAAGATGTATGAAACAGCTTTTTTCGCAATTTCAGGTTTGGTTCCATAGTAAAAGTTGTTCGTAATGATGAGCCCTTTTCGGCTTCCTGATAAACCCCGTATGTACAATACGTAGATTTGTTTGTGTGTCTCTATGTCATCTATCGTCTAAAAGGCTTAACCGAATCGAGAGATGTCAAATTTCGTCTATATCCGTAGAAGGAACAGAATTGTATTTATCTATTTCGTCTTTGGTCATAGGCTACTTTTTCGTCGGTTTTTTTCTTGAACCAGCATAGGTCAGCACTCAGCACTCAGCATAATATGACGTCACTCCCAGCACGACTTATTATTAGTCTATGGCGAGCCGGCACGAGCCTATAGTGCTATAGTTAGTCTTGGGTCATAACTTACTGACTCCGTTTGATACAAAACTAAGAAATAGCTTGAGCACAATAAATTAATCTAAAAGAGCTACATCGATTTATTTAGATCAACTTTAGATCATCGATCAGAATATCCAATAAGAAAGAAAAGAAAAAGAAAGAAAGTACAAAGTATATAGTACTATCTAGTACTTGTTTCTTACCCACTCGTTTTTAAAAGGTTTTTTTTCATTGAGTTTCTGATTTTTTACGTAGTTGAATTTTTCGTCGTTGGCGGTAATAAACAAAAATTAGATTTGGTCACTTCTAATAATAGTTACTAAAGACGTTAAAAAAGGTGAAAACTTTAATTGTAATCTGATGAACTGGTCAAAAACACAAATAATGACGAACGGCACGAAACGTAGGGTCGAGGTAGATGGGCAAGCCATACACTATGTCGATGAGTACACATACTTGGGCCAGATAGCTTCTTTCGACAACAGGCATGACAAAGAAGTCGGTCGTCGTATAGACAATGCCTGGAAAAGCTACTGGTCCATGAAAACGCTAATGAAGGGAGATCTTCCAATCTCCCTGAAGCGCAAACTCATTGACATGTGTATCTTGCCTGTCCTAACCTACGGTGCACAAACATGGTCGCTTACCAAATCTCAGAGGTCCCGTCTTGGATTTTGCCAAAGAGCAATGGAACGCAGTATTCTTGGAATTAAACGACAAGACCGCGTCCGTAACACCATACTGCGTTCCATAACAGGCATCAGGGATGTAGGACGCACATCTGCCAAGCTCAAATGGGAGTGGGCGGGTCACACGAGCCGAATGCACCGGGACAGATGGGCAAAGGTCTCCACAGAGTGGGTGCCCCTGGACAGTCGACCCCCAGGTCGCCCCCCGACGCGATGGCGCGACGAACTCGGGCGGTTTGAGAAAGACTGGACGGCGCTGGCCCAAGACCGCAGTAACTGGAAAAAATTGGGGGAGACCTTTGCCCAGCAGTGGGACAGCATAGGTTAATTAAAAAAAAAAAAAAAAAAAGTAAATATGATTTTTGCCAATAATCAAGAAATCTATTACTGGACATTCAACCTATATGACCAAATGAACTTGTAGAACCAGTTGTGTTATTTGTAGTATACTATTTGCTACGAGTACATTGAACAAATGAGATAACTTCTCTCAAGGTTCAGGTCCACATGATATTGGCAAATAAAAATACTGGTTTTGATTTTTTTTAATCATTATGTACCTAGTTGCAGTGTGTTTTAAACTGCTTGTGTTATTTATATCCATTATCCGTATTATATTTCTAGTCTACGTGCCCCTTCTGCAAGTAGGTATATAGTAGAGCTGCCGTACTTCAAACATGTTGTCAATTCTATATACCCATATACAATGTGCCAACGCATTTAAATCTTAACTATTTACTAATTAGGTGCTAGGATAAAGCTTCAAAGTCGACTTGAGATACCATAGTTAGAAAACGGAAAATAGACGTAAAATCATTTGATCCTTACTAATGGGGTTGTGTTGCCGTGGTGTTGTTGTATATAACTATGTGATGGGGTAGAGTATGTGTGAAGGCACGGTGAGGGCCGTATGTCGCGATGACAGAGCTAGAGACGGTAGGCTGGCGTTAGCGGCGCAAGCGGGGCGCCGAGCGGTGCTTCATACGCGGGGTCACCACTGCGTTCACCTGTAACCACTTTTATAACGTGTGCGACAGTGTGCGTCCTTACCTCCTTCACGTAGCTCTGATAATTATGATATGCAGCATCTCAACTAACAAACACACTAACAATATAGTGTTTATATAGCCGGTTTATAGTCGAACTACATTAGAAACGCTGCACAAACACTCACAAACGTTCGCATTTATAATAATACAATTATCATATCTGATCTAAATTGTTGGTTTTAAATTGTTTTTCCCTTGAGCGTTAATATTGTACAACTTGTTTACTCATTTCGATCAAATAAATTTAATCCTAATATCATCTATCATAGTGTGCAAGTGCATTTCTCTTTACTTCTCTCGAAGTAATCCGACACTTCACGTGTATTGCGATCCGAGATAATTAAAAAGTTTCAGTCCCTCCTGATACGAGTAGATAGGACAGGTCATCGGGTGGATAGGATTCGACGTTAATTGCATTTTATTGATACTTCAGTACAGTTGTAATGTTGTTGAGCTTGATATTATTTTGTTATGTTAGACTAGAATATTATTATTATAAATAAAATAAATAAATAACGTTATAAATATAAAGATATAAAGATAAAGATATTATAAAGGTTATTAGGTTAAGGTTATTATGATATAAAGATTTTTATTTCTGAACACTGTGATAAACTATGACGTGTTTTTATGATTATAAACATAAATATACTTAATTATAGTGCCACGCCCTCATAAACTGTTTTACTTTGGTTGAAAATGAGTTTTCGAGTACCGGACCCATATCGGGCCCCATAAAATTGCAACCTTGCCATTGATCAAGTTTCATAAATCAAAAACATCCGGATATATTTTTTAACAACAAATAAATCCGCGTTTGACCACCGTGCCGTCTATTGTTAAATGACTGACTGGTTGAAGAAGTAACACGCAGATTTAAAAGATATCTATTCACTCTTAAATAGGGCTTCCTTAAGCCTTAAGCCTCAGACCGGAATAGATGGAGGATGGAGGCATATTACCCGGGTTAGGAGTTCCGGTGATCACGATCCTCAGAACTGAGGGACCGACTGGAGACGGAGATTCAGCCTAAACCTCGCACCTAACCTAACTTACTTATAACTTACCATCTTTGTTTATATATTTCAGGCGTAGAGCCAGCGAATGTGGAGGGCCCGTCGGAGCCGGTCGCCGCGGAGCCGCCGCGGCCGGAGCACGGCGCTCGCTGCGTCGTCGGGGGCGCGCACGCCTTCATACTTAGAGTACGTTGATGAATTTTTTTGGGTTTCTCTATGCACTGTTACACTAGGATGCTGTTATGGCTTTCGTCAGTTCATTAAGCAGTAATCAACTGTTCTGTAGTATAGTAGGTGGTAGTGTGCAAGGACTGTGTTCCAGATTTAAGGGCATTTTTTTCAATGAGTTTATACTCCGTGAATGTTTTAACACATAGACAGCAACTAACCGTCCAGCAGTAGTGTGCAAAATTACTGTGTTTCTGACTAAAGGACAATTATTCCAAAATTTTCAAAATTTTACAGCTTAGTATTGGACGAGTGAAAAGAGCGATTTATATTCGGTGGATTTATATGAGGAAATGACAGTATGGTGGCCATTTTGCAGTTTATGAAATAAATTTTAAGAAGATCATATTATATTATGATTCAAGCAAAGTACATAACTGTTTTAGACCCGTCGATCAATTTTTCCATTACACAAACGTCTCGCCAGTTCCAATATTCAGCTGTAAATTGTTATTATCGTCACTTGTATAGAAAAGTAATAATAATTAAAGGTCAAACTTGCACTCCAAACTTATTCTTATATAAAGTCTGCTTTGGTTTCCTGGGGGTGTGACCTCACTCGTAATAAGTACAAAAACGTACCACCGAAACCTAACTATACCCTCCTACGCGAACACCTTTCTATTCATAAAGGATTGACGTCAGGTCGATAGAATGGACAGCTTTTACATTTATTTTTTCACGGCTATTATTCAAAGCCAACGCTTTCAAGAACGCTGAAAGGCCGGCGACAGACGATCACTACAGTCGTAAATATTTACTTAAAGATGACTGAAGCGGCCCGTGGAATATCAAGTCTGGCTTTAAATCACCACTTTGAATAATTTATACAGGGTTGATGCATGTTGCTAAGGTTTGGTATGTTTTGAAGTGTTCAAGTGCTGATTAGCAATCATTCAATCGTTTGAAAATATTTTAACACTAAATAAAATTTAGAATAGAAAGCGGTTAGCAACGGTTTGGAAAATAGCTCTGCTACTTAATAAGATGGATGGAGTTTGTATTACGTCGATACCATCTAAAAGCCACTTGCGAACACCCATCCAAAAGATAACCGAACCAAATGTTGCTGCAGTGTTTGCTTCAGCGGTAGGATCACTAAATGCGAAAGTTTGTGAGTGAGAGTTGTGCATGTTTGTTGTTACCTACTTCACTCTGCGAAATAACTCGATACACTTCGAGTGATAGTTGAAGTGGAGTTAGTAGGTATTAGATATTTTTGGAAGTTTTAAGAAGGTTTTAAGAAGTAGAGAACTCTAAATGAACGTTGTTTTTAGGCACACTTTGGAGGGACAGACTTTTGTCCTGGAAAAAACACTGTTTTTGTATAATATGATAGCGGGTGTGATTGACGATTTGATTGTAACTTTCAGATATCGAGTTTGTTCGGGCTGGCGCCGCTCAAGTTTGAGTCCAGAAGCCATGGCTATACGGTCTCTATTTCCAGCGCAATGTGCGTCTATAGCTTTATACTAGTCTCTATATTAGGTAAGTTTCTGTCTGGAATGTCTAAAGCATTTTTTCCTTGGGTTTTGTCAAATTTACTTTAAAATTGTGAATCACGATTCGTGATCATTGCAACATTACAGCTATTGCAATGTGGCATAAGTGGAAACGTAAAGTTGTGGTAACAAGTAAATAGTTTCTATGAACGGGAAATGGATGGGACTTATTAGTATAGCTTATTAGTATATAAAACAAAATAGTAAAGATTAGTATTGATCCCATACTACAAATATATTTTTATTTGCCCAAACAGTTGAAGGAAACTGAATGCATGTTTGCATCGGCTTAAAATGTCTGACACCTGACCTAGCCCCTCGGCCTATTCGAATTTTCTTTACCGTTCCAGTAATGTGCACAATACTCGGCCTCGTAGCCGAGATCAACGTGGGCGTGGAGCTGTCCGTGCGCATGTCGTCGCGCATGTCGCAGGTGGTGTCGACGTGCGACGTGTTGGTCGTGGTGGCGACGGCGGGCGCGGGCGTGTACGGCGCGCCGCGACGCATGCGGAACATGCTCAGCTTCATGAGCAGCGTCGCTGCGGTCAGTGCGTGCATGCATGCTTGATAAATCAAATTCGACATTCAAAGTTTTTGTTTAGAAAGTGTTCATTAGATTATTAGAAGCACTAACTGCCGAACTGGGTGTATGAAACCCGTTAGTTAGTTACTTCCTCGTGACACAATTGCTAAGTAGAATGAAGTGTGATAATGTTGATTCGTGCGTGCATTAGCTAGAAGGATGGATAAATGGCGGATTTCATCAAAGATTTACGACGTGTTTTATATTATATGTTGATAAAGCTGTCGCAAACGTTGAGATACGCAGACTGGATAGTCTGTCGACAGGCTATCTAAATATGGGAGTCTGTGGCATACGGAACTAAAAAGAAGCCTATACGTACAACTAACCCACCAAGACCAAGATCAAGACCGCTAGCAAGACCAAAATGGCTAACAATGACGTGGATAATGCTGATCTTGCAACATGTAGAAAATCAGTGAATTGAAGCGTCGTGTCATTTGTGTTCTCTTATTTGCAGGTGGATAACAGCATAGGCGGGAAGTACTCGAAGGCAACAGAACGCAAGCTCTGCGCGCTGCTGCTTGGTATACTCATCTTCTTCTCCGTGCTTCTAGCTGATGACTTCTGCTTCTACGCGATGCAAGCGAGAAGAACGGACAGAACTTGTGGGTATATACTACGCTTTTGCTGAGTCACGTTTTCAGAACTAAGTTTTGATGGGCACAGAAAAGAAGACTTCGGCTTTTTCGTTTTTCAATGCCGCGGGGTAGAGTGCAGCTGGTTAAAATATTAATATATCTTCCCCCCAAACTGTATATTGCTGTTTTGAATAACTGCACACGTACTCACAAAAAAACCAATCCGATTCCAGGGAACGTGGTGACGAACTACATCGGATTCTACCTGCTGTGGTACGTGGTGATGATCCTGGAGCTGCAGTTCGCGTTCACGGCGCTGTCGGTGCGCGCGCGCTTCCAGGCCGTCAACGACGCGCTGGCGCTCACGGCCCGGCAGGTGTCGATACCGTGTGAGTTTAATTGGTTGCTGCTAAGAGTTAGTGTAGAGTAGAATGTCTATAGTTATATAACACATTAGAACCCAACTCACTTTCCATACAATTGCCACACAATGCCATGATCCATGCCAAAGCAACGTTCGTGGAGTCGAGAACCATCAAGTCTTGACCTCGCGAATGTGAAAAGATGGAATAAGGAAATTCGTGTAAGGAGATAACGTCTAAAAGAAGAAGAGTCTGAGTAATCATTACGAGAAACTCTCAATGCATGTAGTGATGACGAGTAGAAAGGAGAGAAGGGTTGAGAAATATTAGACTGTAGTCGTTTCCAATAGCTTCAGTATTTATTATCTTTTCAACGATTTCTTGTAATATTCTGATATCACAATTTCAGTGGAGAAGCCCAAGAGTTCATCCCCGCTAAATATATATGCGATCCGAGTGGCGCCGGCGGAAGACTCCCAGCGACCCGCCAACGTCAGCCTTCTGGTAGACTCTATGTCACGGGAGCAGCCGGTTGTTATGAGAAAATCAGGTATGTATATTATTACTTTTTAGAACTTGTTAGATGAAACGGAATCAATAAAACAAATCTTCTTTACGCAATGACTAAATTATATCTGCCAGAAAAAAAACACCTAATGAAAACGTCAGAGATGCAAATAAGAATTGAGAATCACGCTTTCCTGGCCGGCTTTGCTGCTCAGACTGCCGTAGATTGGCTGTAATAGTTATTGCTGAGCACGGTACCACCACGCTAACCGTAAATCCATCCAAGGCATTCCGCCGACTAGCATCACTCCACGGCACACGATGTGACGTTGTGCGCTGTATCAACGCTACCTAATACTCTCGTTGATTGGATATTATTGTTCCAGTGCACGGCAGCGCCACGCTAGCCGTGAGTCCGTGCGAGGCAGTCCGCCGGCTCGCGTCGCTGCACGGCACGCTGTGCGAGGTGGTGCGCTGTATCGACGCCAGCTACGGCCTGCCGCTGATTGTGGTGCTCATCTCCACGCTACTACACCTTATTGTCACACCGTACTTTTTGATTATGGAGATTAGTGAGTATAATTCTATATATTTATTTTTATGCTCTAGTTGGCAGACAAGAAAACGGGCCGCTTGATGGTAAGCTGTCACCGTCGCCTACGGATATCTGCAACACTGGAGGCGTCACAGATACGCTGCCGACCTTTTAAGACACTAACAGCCCTTTTGAAGAAACCAATGTTGTCGGGGATACCGGTGGAGAGAGCTCGTGCCACATTTGACGATGCCACTGTTATCCTTCCTTTTGATTTTGGAATAGAATTCGTATAAAAACAGAAATCTACCAAGTGGCTATAATATTGTTAATTTTTGTAATGGTTGTTTCAGTTGTCTCCACGAACAGGGTCCACTTCCTGGTGCTCCAGTTCCTGTGGTGTCTGACGCACATGATGCGGATGCTAGTCGTGGTGGAGCCCTGCCACTATACCATAGCTGAGGTATGATAATATGGGTTAGAGGACGACTCGTACACATTTGAAACTCGTCCAAAATACCAGTCGACCCTTTCAAGAAACAATACTGGTCGACTCATCCTCTATTCCTAAACTACTTTTCAGACCCCAATATCGATGATAATGTAAGTTAAAGGGAAATTAAACAACAAAACTTGAGAACTCACGTATTTTTGAGCAGGATATATTGATACATTGATATTTTGATCACAATCGTGATCTTTATCAAAAAGTGATTACAACCGATAATTATACAGTGGCAGGCAGAACGCGGCCGCATCATGCTTATGGACTGTATGGATATTTTGGTGTGGTTTGGTTTACATTTTCGTCTATTTCCTCTCCAGGGCCGAAGAACCCAGACCCTAGTGTGTCGGCTGATGAACTGCGCCAGCGACCGGCCGACGCTGGGCACGCTGCCGACGCGCGTGGAGCTGTTCTCGCGCCAGCTGCTGCTGCAGTCGGTGTGCTACTCGCCGCTCGGCATGTGCACGCTGGACCGGCCGCTCGTTGCATCTGTGAGTCTACTAGTGTAACCATGAGTGTTTATTTGAACCAGTCTCTTATCACTGTACAAGGTGACGAGTTGCTGTCGGCTCTCACAATGAGCCGACAACCACTCTAGTCTTTGTCTTTCAAGTTAAACAATAAGTTTTGTTTTTTATATTCATAAAGGGTATGCTAAGCCGAAAAGAGTTCATGGTACTCATCATTATGGACAACTTTTACCATCTCGAAATTCGCGAAAAATAAATCAGCTGTTCCATACATTTTGTCGTGTGTCGTGTGTGTGTGTTGTCGTGTGTTTTTCTATGGAACAGCTGATTTTCTTTCGCGAATTTCGGTTTAGTTGTTCATAATGATGAGTACTATGAGCCCTTTTCGGCTTAGCATACCCTTTTTGAATAACCCTATATAGGTATAATAGAGCGGGCAATGGGTAGACGGTCAGCCTGGTGGTAAGCAAAACCGCTGCATAAAAACATCTGCAATACTAGCAACGTTGATGCTTTGCCAGCCTTAATACGGTCTATACCTACACCCTTTGAGGATAAACCTAGATATCCTATTATATACCTAATCCTTACATTCGTAATTTCTAGCTGGAACAATAAAGATTTTATCAGTGTAAATAATGTTGTACAAAAACCCTAACTACACAATTTTTGTTAAAATCAGAAAAGTTGTATTCGAAACGACCGGTAATTAGAAAAAAATGAGGTAGTCCAAAAGCTATCTTTTCTAACTTCTCTTATATTTTCGTTGCAGATAATCGGAGCAGTAACAACATATCTAGTAATACTGATACAGTTCCAACGATACGACAACTAGCCCTACTTACCCATGAATACCAAAGATAACTAACGAAACCAAAGAATATATTTAATTAACATTTAACATAAGCCTAGTTGTTAAGGATAAAATATTTGTAACTTTATTATATTAACTTACTATTTCTACCCAAAAGTGAAATTATCAATTAAATGGAAATTTGTAGTGAGATAAAAGCTGTTGTTATTGTTTATTCAACTAACCTAAATTGCCTTTAAAACCACAAAGACTTCTCAAAAAAGTGTGACCCGTGCTTCACCCGCTATCCTACAACTGTTAATTTTTCCGGGATACAAAGTAGCCTACGTGATAATCCAGGTTATAAATATTTCCTCCAAATCTGTTAGGAACAAGTATCCAAACACAGAAACTTTCACATTTATAATACTAGGAGGATAACTGAATGAGGTTGTGAATTAAGATTGACATAGGACCAGGATGAGTGGCGTGCAAGAAGAAGAAGAAGAATATGCTGAGTTGTTACCGATTACGGACTAATAAATGATAAAAGATGATGAAACAGATCTGCTGACAGAGGTGGTGAGGCGTGATCAGTGAGATATCTAAGACTAACATGTACCGAGTCACTTTGTCACTTCGCCTTGCGCGCGCTATATCCATGTTTGACGTTTAAAACAATAACATTTTTGGCTTTAAATTTGTCGGCGCTCTGAGCCAATCTTTATTTAGAGTGGCAATAAAACGTAACTGACAGTGACAGCTTCTGAGCCGCTGACGTTTACCACTCTGGCACAACTACGATCCGTAACGAAAGCGCGGGAAACAATACTTTAGGAATCTCGACCAGAGCCTTGTGACAAGGGTTGATGGTTAAGTTGATACGTAGAAAGCTGATTACAATAGTTGCAAGTACATCTGGAATTACAGTGGCGGTCATAGAATCTTATTGTATCGTGTACCTATGCGCGTTACGTGTTCGGCGGAGTGCCTGTTTGAGTTGTATTGTGAATACTTGGAATATCCATTGGAGATCATAGTTGAACGGATCATTGTAACATTAATGTACTGACATCATTCAAGATTATAATCTACGTGTGTTGCAAGTAATGGTTTTATTCCTCTCGCCCGATTATCCACGCCTGTTTGTCTAATAGAACCTAACTACATGCCCACATTATGAACAGAACCGCTCGACAATACCTAACTTCTGATAATTGGCAACACCTCACCCTATGAGTGCCTTTAAATTTAATATTTTTGCTACACGATTTACAAGCCTACATCTGAACACCTTTGTAGTCCGATGTAAACAACATACAGGTCTGACACTGCACACTGCACAGTGAGTCAGTGCAAAATAAAATGCAAATCACCAGATCGCAGGCAACATGGAATTGCAAATTGTAAGGCAGGAAGTTCCGAGGACTAACGGCAGTATAACATAAAACTCGAGTTTCTCTGACATCCAGTATGCGAGTGTAATTCCCGTGTGGGCCACAGTCAAAACAAACCCAGTTACTCATTTCTGATGATGAAAATGATTACGGGGCTGGTGGTTCCCATAAGTATAAAATTATGATTATAATGTATTTATGTATACTTGGAGCGTTTGAAATGTGGTGACGTATATGGAAACTAACGTGTTTTCACACATTTTTGTTTTTTGGTTTGTTTGTTGTTTTTGTGTCAAAACAAGACGCAACCGCGAGCGCGTCACGCTTGTAAACTCATCTGATGAAGGTCACCGAATGTGACCGAAACTAGTCTAGACTTAATTTTTACGTGAGTATTCCCGTGTTTAATTATAACAAAAAAGTAGTGACGCATTTAAAACAAGAACATTATTTTTACAAAACAAAAAACAAAAACCGACTTCAAAAGACCGACTATTGAGTTATTCATCTGATTGTCGCGCACGTACTTAATGCAAATTTAAGACTTATATGGTTTTCTCATGGATACCAGTATCAGAACTGGACTAAATTGAAATGGGACCAAATGGGAAGCGTCAGCTTTCTAATAAAAAAATAATTATCAAAATCGATTCACCCAGTCAAAAGTTATGAGGTAACAAACATAAAAAAAATAAAAAATAAACATACAGACGAATTGATAACCTCCTCCTTTTTTGAAGTCGGTTAAAAACTGGTTGGAAACAAAACACTAAGAAGACTTGGGAAGCTTAAGGGACGATATGTTTGGCCTCCTTGTTGTACGTTAGACCGCTACCTCGCCTGATGGTAAGCAATGGTCTACGATGATGGCGCCTGATGGTAGTTTACGATGGAGCGCGCTTGCTTAGAAGAAACCGATTCACACACGACTTGTACTTTGGAAGACCTGTTTCCACTTACACTCTGCAATAAACACTCTGGAATCTTGAAGACTTTTCGTTGAGGGCACAAGTATATTTTATCACTAAACAAATACAAAAAAAAACAACAAATTCGTTATCTCCTTGTAGAGGCAACCACTCAATAAATCCAAATCTTCAAACACGTCCTACTGAGTTTCTCGCACTATGAATGCACGTTGCAGTGTCTGATGAAAATCTAATAGCAAAGTTGTAGCAAAGGGGTTTGTTTTGCACCCCCTGCTAAGTTTTAATGCATGCCCGACAAACGTGAATCCGTTGCGTGTGTTACCTACTTGGAATTAAATTTACTGGAAAATGAAATTTGTGCCATGGCGGCGCTTGAGATACTCGTACCTACTTACGGAAAAGATTAAAACATTACTAACAATGTTTATTAACTATGTTACTTTCTATCTAGCTGTCACATAGCTGTAGCTGTGTTCCGTGATAATAAAAAAAAAGTACATAGGTATTTGTCGTTTTTAAAATTTAGAAAATTACGTTAAAATTATAAATGTTAAAGTTCGTGACTTCGTGTAAAGCGTGCGCGTGCGCCTTTATACGTTGTTCTCACCAAACTCTGGAACGGTTGAACGGATTTGATTACGTAATTCCAATTGGTACATAATAAAACCAGTTCAATAATAAGTATGGAGCTAATTCCCTTTGTCAATTCTTAGGTTTTATTCCGGAAAAGTAAATGTTTGTATAGAATGGCGAGATCTAGTATAACGGACACAAAATGAAAGTAACTGTTATAACAATTTTAGTTGGTAGGTACCTACTATTATTCAGTTTACAAGTACAGTTTTAGTTTACAGTTTACATGAGCTCTGAAATCTTATATCTAGATTGTAAAAACATGTTCGTGACCGATTTCATCCGTGAAAATATTCTAAAAACACAGGTAGGTAAGTAAAACGTAAACTTCTGTGTATTTCAAAGAGAACGATGCATCGCACTCCGATAAACCATTACAGATGGAGAGTTGCGTTACGTTTGGGTGAAGCGAAGAACTCCTTTACTTTCAATTATCAATTTGTCAATTGTTTTTATGTACATATTTATACTTTGTGCACTTCTGTCTTTTAATAAAAAAATTGAATTTGAATTTCGCGCGTAAGTACACCAGCCCTACAGTACCGCGAGTGGTGGAGTATAATTACGAATATGTCAATGTATGCGTGTTGTGTACGTGAATACTTCACCCAAATCACGCAGTGCTCCATCGTTATCTCTAGGTTTATCTCAGGCATCGCAGTTCCACCTGCAGTATTCAATAACATCGAGTTTTTGCGCTGGAATTGTGAAACAGAGGTCGAGCGAAATGGACTGGAATAACTGCGATGTTTCCTGAAAAGAAACGCTGAAACTAGGGCAACCTTTTACTCAAAAATGTCATAGCTGTTTCGGTTTGTTGCGGTTTTCTTTTTGTGAATATTTTAGGCAGATGTGTAGGTATTTGTGATTGTAATGAATATTGAATAAAATTTATTTAGATTTACTTCACTCTGTGCCATAAAAAGTTATACTTTCATCGTGATTAAACATAAACAATAAAAAAATAATAAACGCTAACGGCAAATTAAGAATTACTCTGCCCTTTAAAAAAATATGATTGGAGCATAGATCTTTATGATCAAGAGCAGTGAGAAGTGTGTAAGGAACTTCCTCGTATCTTTTTGTTATCGTCAGCCTACCTTGTTTGTCTACTGCTGGACACAGTCCTCTCCAAGAGAACACCACAAGGCACGCTCTTCTGCCATCTGCATCCACTTGCTACCTGCTTGCACTTGCTTACATATCTTTTTGTATCAACTTATAAACCAGTACTTACTTGATAACTTGTGTAGGTATAGGTATATGTGTGTATATTATATCTTCCTCACTGCTTCCACCTCCCTCCCTCTGTCTCTTTCTATTCTTAGTTGGACTTGTAGTATCTTGGTTGGTAAGACTACACGGTAAGACTATCACGGTAGGTATTTCTTTCGACTACATAGTTTTATCGAACATATTTTAGACGTAACATTTTGTACCCGATTTATTTTAGGTGTCGTCGCATTCTGTAATGTATAACTTGACACAGCTACGAACATCGTAGCCATTTTGTATACATGAGTCAAAACAGTTTATAGGTGTAGTGATGGGACATGTCGGACTGGATTAACTTTGATATTTTAACAATATTTAAAGTATGATTTCTTAATATTACTTTCATCGTCACCGCGTGAGTGAAACTGCGTGGAACAGCTAGTACTAAATATGTAAATTTATATTTCAAGGACAACAACTAAAAGTCGCTTTAAATCTTGAAAGTTCACTATAATGTCTACATTTGCTCGTAGATGTAAGTTGAGTATATTTTGTAAAACACTGAGCTGTAATCTAACACAATTAAACGAGTAATACTTGTATATCCATATGTTGAGATCTCGTATATGGATCTCTCTAACAATTTCTTCCCATCCCTGGGAAAATATGTTATATATATTTCATATTCATATTCATATTTCTTCACATCTCTGGGAAAATATGTTTTTGCGTAAATGGATAAGAATAGTGGCATAAGTAAGTTCCACATAACGTACATTTTTGTTGTTGAGCATAGCGCCACAGCCGCGTTAACTTAAATTTGCAACAAAGAGTATCTATCTATCTATTTGCCGGAGCGGACGGTACAGCCCATCACTAGAGGTGTCAGGTTTGCAGAGCGCTTTTACGAGGGCACATGAGTAGTCGAGATTGTGCCTTTGCATGCTCGGTTGCGATTTACGACACCAAACACCGCGCCGGGGCTGTCGACACGCGCCACCGAAAATATCTAGACTGGCCACACAGCTGCCATCCATTTACGTGACTACTAAATAGGTTATTACATTTCTTCGTACGATCGTGACTTAGTGTGATATTTTAGATTCGAGCCACGTTGGTCTTAAAACTCTGATACTGGGCGTATACGAACTTACTTCCTATATGAGGGATCAGGTAAATTATACATATGCCACAAAATAATTTTAAACATTACGAGAAATTTTCTCTTAGTCTCGCTGAGTTTTGTAATATTATATTATATCTAAAGTACACATTAACGCAGAGATATATTGAGCAAAAACAACGCTTTATAGCACTTAATTATGCTACGGGTTCTACACGATACGCGCTGTAGTTAACTAACATGGTAGGATTTTCTTAGAAATAAATAAGCCTAGGGTTTGTACCCTTCCTACTTATTACAAATGTGAAAATCTGTTTGTTGGGGTGTTTGTAACCTAATCACGCAAAAAACCTGAACAGATTTGAATGGAATTTGGTATGTAATGCTTTGAAGTTATACAGGGGCTACTTTTTATTCCGGAAAAATTAGATTTTCTTCCAGGATAACGGATAAAACTACGGGTTCAGTACAAGCTGTACTATATGAATAGAAAGTGTTTGTTTGTGTGTTGTCCATCAGATAAGTCAGAACGCTTGAACCCGCCGAACTTTCGAAACGTGTGCATTCGATCAACGAATTGATTCTCCGAGTGCAGCCATTTCTAAGCCGTTGCAGCGCCATTGATCTTCGTTCAGCGCTTCCTGGTCGGAATGCGCGAGCGGAGCCAGTCAACTACCAAGAATCTATTACATCCGCCACTTTACCGCCGCAAATGCGAGATGCATTTTGTTTTATACACACTGCAGCTGTGATTGGCTGGCTTTTTATTCTTACTCGAAATGGGGCGATAGGTGCCGCACCGGCGTCCCGCAAGGAGTGCATTTTGCGTTTGCATCTTTCCTACGGTCACCCAAGCCAACTTGGCTCTCTGAAATAACTGAATAATAACGGCTTTGGGGCGCTGATACGTCTGTTTCGGTGGTGTAACCGGTACTCGTATCTTTTAAAACAAGTTTTTATTGCATTGTCATCAGCGCGGCGTTACACAAATAAATATACCTTTCAACTCAATCAGAATGTTTAAAAATTCAGTTGCAAGATTTGACCCACAGTGACAGACATTCTACACGGCAATTTTCTATATAAAAAGCTTGAAAATATATTTCGGTGGCTTACAGGTGGCCTATAAACTCTGACATCTAGTCCAGCCACTCGGCCTACACTTAAAGCCCCGTGTGTCTCGCAAATTAAACTTGCATCGATAAGCCGCGCAAGTTTCGCCATGCCCGAGGTACTCCGCCTTGTTACCGCTACTCGTAATTTATATCCATTACCGATGACGTTAATACTAAGGCTTTGGAGCCAATCTCTTAGCTCTTGAAGTTGGTCTGAGCCGTTTGTTGGTTATGTATTCGTAGTCGGGGCTATGGGCGCTATTTGGTTCAATATATGCATATTGCGTAAGCAATTACGTGGCGATGGTGATTGCTTACTATCCGGCGGTCTCTCAGCTTATGTATCTTAACAAAAATAAGATGTAATATAAATTACCATGTATGCCAAGGAAATTAACAGTTCCTGTAGAATTGCGGATGAAAAAGCTGAGCATCTCTAGTAACAAAATCATACTAATATTAGAAATGCAAAAGTGATTTTGTTCGTCTATTACACATTCCTTTCATCATGACATTTTGGATACACGTTTTCAAAGGTACAAAAAATGACATAGGCTACTTTTTAGTATCACAGTTTTTCATCACGTCGTAAAATAAACCGTGGGCGCTAACAAACTAATATTTCATAATTATTTGTCTCTTGGAAGTCTCGTAATATCCAAATAACTACGTCGTATGTAAATTAATAATTTAATTAGTGAGACGAGGGAGATATGCGCTCTATCCCGGCCTAATTTAATTAACGCTATAACTGATTGAGATATAATTGGCCTGCCCTTAACAGCTGCTTCGATTGTATAACCTATGAATGTATGGTTTGGAAATAATTGGAACCCAATTTGGCTTGCCATTGATCAGCGAGGGGTAGGGGTTGGGGAACAGAAAGTTTGCCTTTTTTTGCAAGTGTTTTTTTTTTATTGGTATGAAGAATTGTTGTACCTAGTAGTTTTTATACGGGCTGACTGGTTAGACACTTGACATATTTATATCATAGGTTATCATAGTACTCATTATTATGAACAACTTTTGCTATGGGACCAACCCGAAATTAGCGAAAAAAAAATCAGCTGTTCCATAGAAAAATGTCAATGACACTTGACAAAATGCGAATTTCGAGTTGGTCCCATAGTAAAAGTTGTTCATAATGATGAGTACTATGATAACCTAGAATATGTCAAGTGTCTAACCAGTCAGCCGGTATAATAGTGCAACAGAAAATAATAGCCTGTGACCGACAGACAGACATCAAAGTCTCCTCCTTTTCCTCCGAACCCTAAAACGAACGAACCATATCAAAATGCCTGCATGAAATATTTTGTTCCATTGCATACCTTATTTTCTTGACAAAAGAAGTGAATAAACTCGTTTACATAAAAATACACGTAAAAACGTATCCCAGAGGAGCTCGCTCGCACGTAGCCTAGCTAAAGACATTGTTTATACTTCGGTTTAGTATTCATAGCTCAGGGGTCCCTCGCGGTTCCGTCGGGGCAGGTACACGAGATAGCCAACTTTCATTTAGGAAGTCAATCACTTTGCAAAAAGACCACAGCTGTGGACTTATCAGCAAGTTTTCGGGTCGGGAGCAATATTAAGGCATATGACTACCGATTATTATTTTCAAGTCACCGACTGGCATAGCACAACTTCAGAGTTCTGATCTTTGTGGTGTCTTTCCAAGTAAGCTCACAGATAAAAGTGATCTACTGGATATTTACATGAGCTATGGTGAAGATAAGAATAACTATTCAATTTGCCAGCGCCTCAAGTCGCGCGACAACTTAAACTTTCCATTTATGAGAGCAACGGGCATTAACTTTAGTTTATTACTCTCTGCTGAATCGCATTCTGCTTGATTGCGCTTTTGTAATACATTTGAGGTGTTTTTGGCATACATTAATTTAAATATATTTCTATACACATACACAACACATTTACAAAAAGCAATCGCTGTTAGTTTTGAAAAATCTCTAAAATGGCACGACGCCTGTTTTTTTTTGTATGGAAAAAAACATGAAAAACTCAAAGGAATAGCAGCAAATAAAAAAGATCTTAGTATAAAATTTAAAGGGTGCGAAGTTCAGCTGGTCATCCAGTAATGAATATTTGAAACCAAAAGTGAAATTATCTAATGCTGAAAGCACTCTAGTGCTTTCTAAAAGCTTTACGTAGCATCCGTAGCTAGCGTAGCATGTAGTTTCTACGTAGCGTCACTAGCGTAGCATTTATAGCACGCCATTTGTATCTACGAGTACTACGGCTTTTGGCGTAGCTCAGAAGTTTGCATTTTTTTGGATTTGCTTCTTCTGGCCGATCTGGTCACACCAACGCATCAATCTGTTAAGTTATAAATAAAAAGTATTTTCTTGTATAAGAAAAATGCATGTTTACTTAATTTCCAAAAAAAAACATTACTTTTAAATTGATGAAACACTGATAAATTGATAGAAATAAAAATGTAGACAATAGATATAGCAATATAGAATAACGTCTACGAGTACCTATCTTAATCTTTTTCCATCGCCATTTTGTTTCTCAAATAATTTATGACTGGCTTGCAAACAAAAACTAATTAATTCCACATATAGCGCATCTCCCTCCAGGTAAACAAGCTCGGTTTTAATTTTAATTTCGTTCAAAAACTGTAAGTTTAATTACGTAAAGCTTGTAATTTGTTCAGAGAATATTGTACGGATTAGAGTACCACCTGTCCCTAGGGATGTATTCAGTCTAGGACGAATATATCATTTCGGCTTCACTAGACACGTTTTACCAATATTGATCGAGTAGGTACCAGTGTCGGTATAAAAGTTCGTAGGGTAACTAGAACTACTAACTAAATAACTTAGAATCAGGATTTTTTTATTAATTGTATAAATGCTAGTACTAAATTGTATTGTTATTCAAGTAAATATTTTTCTTCTTTTTTATGTTTATGTGTTTTTATGTTACTTTTATTATAAAACAATGAAACATGCATTATAAATACATAAATAAGGATGCCCCCGGTAGCTTGGGCCCTGCCCTACCCTGCCTGTTAGGACTGAAGGGAGAGAAACATCCGGACAATGCGGGTCGTGTCAAGGATCATTACCTTTCTTTTGTATCTGACCCTTGACTATTGTCTTCGGTGTTATTTTATTAATGACTTAACAATTTTTTGCACAGAATTATTTTTTGTTGTTTAACAAAATTTAATTCACGATTCAGTAAGAAATTACGCATTTTATTTAGGCATTAAAATTTCGTGTACGCTTTGAAAATAATAGTTTAAGGCAGCCCTATCGACGTAGAATAGTCGCTATACCCACACATTTACTCGTACTAGGTACCAGATATCTAATAAGGTCTAATACGAGGTACCTAATAAGTATCTATTTTAAGCGTAGACACACAGATTATAATCAGCAGTTCTCACAGGATCGTGAAGGGTGTCTCAACGTTGTTCCAAGAACAAAAGACGTAGAGTCAATACAAGCCCTAATCACTGCAAATTACCTAACCACAAGCTACAAACCGTCGACTAGAAAAGTAATATTTGTAAAAAAAAATCCGTCAACATATCAGTAAAATTAAATGTAAAATCTAAGAACGTCATCATCATCATCAGCAACCTTTAATCCTCCCACTGCTGGGATACAAGTCTACCCTCGAAGGATGATCAGACTATATTCCACCACGCTGGCCAAGTGCGGAAGAATGAAAAATAAGAACATCTAAGAACACTCGATTAAATTAGCTTTCAAACAAAAAACAGCATCAAACTTCCGTCCATTCGAAACAGCTGCAATGCTTAAATAAAATAAATAAATGCCACAGACGGATACAATTACACATGGCTAATAACACCCCTCTGTTTGCGTCGGGGGTTAAAAACTTAAAGCGTCTCATCAAGTTTGCTAGAAATATGCTGTTACGTGAACAACAACCATTTAGAGTGGATAGTATCTACAACATACATACATACATATTATCACGCCTCTTTCCCATTGGGGTAGGCAGAGACTACATCCCTCCACTTGCTACGATCCTGACATAATTATGTCTTTCGCTTCTTCTACTTTCATAAGTGTTTTCATACAAGCTCGTCGGTTGCGGGTACTTTTTACGTGGCCTTTACTGAGAACGTCTTCGATTTGATCGTGGTACGTTCGCCTACGTCGACCTCTACCAGCTTGTCCATTCACACTCGCCTCATAAATCTGTTTCGTCAATCGTCTTTCATCCATCCTCTCTACGTGTCCGAACCATCTCAGCATCCCTTTTTCTATCTTTGTCACTACATCTTCTACCACACCACAACGTTCCCTTATCACGCTGTTCCTCAACTTATCCATCAATGTCACTCCAGCTATACTTCTCAGACTTCTCATTTCCACAGCATTAATCTTACTTTCATGCTTCTTCTGCCAAACCCAGCATTCACTACCATACATAAGTGTGGGGACCAGCACTCCTCTATGTACAGCCAATCGTGCCCTTTTCGATACGTTCTGGCTGCTCATAAAGTAGTATCTATCGTATCTACAATATTCAACTAAATAGTAAAAGGGACTCATACCTACATTCATCTAATTCCATGCGTACTTATTCTTCTCTAACAGACTGTTTCATCAACGCCAAATTCTTGCTTCAAACAGATTTTAGTCCGTAATCACAAACAGAGGTTCGAATGAGGGTTTAACACAGAGGGTAGGTTGTACCAACAACGCCGCACTTACACTTTCGCGAGCGGCGAGCCGAGCGCGGCCGCGAATGTACGCTCGGCGTTCGTTTATAAACCTGCCTCCTTGCGTAAGCGCCTATGTGCTTACTCAAGGTATTTGGAGCAGTATTCGGGTGCAAAATAATGAGACAAGAGGTAAGGGAAACTCATCACGTGATTCTGTAAACGCTCACTGTGAAATATCTAAATAGAATCTTAAACTATCAAACACAATACAAAAGGCCACGTAATTTATAGAGTGCAAACAAATTGTGAAAATGTCAAACGTCGAATCGGGTCTTTCCTAATCGTTGACGACTCTGTTGAGACTATTAGTCACTATTCCACTATGGCGATCTTTATTTAGTGCGTAGCCAAGTGTTGGTTTATTCCATTTCTGTCTATGTATGCACATCGTACGATCTTCGTTAAAGCTTCAAATACATACCTAGTCAATTTCTTTCAAATTTTAGCAACGCGAATGCACTTGCCGCCCCTCAGGCTGGATGATGATTGCATGCCACTATGCAAATGCGCCCATTCACAGCGGACAGAACTTCATTTATAACGCAACAGCAAGCGCTGCGACAAAAGCGCTGTTTAATGTGACTTTTTGAATACAAACAAAGCCCAACAAATATTTCACCGAACTTTCCTCGAGTGCTGTCCAAGCACGCATGTGTGAATGCAGCTTTACATTAAAATTGTATTACTCTTATTAGTGAAGTTTGATTAATAAAGTTGTTATTTGAATTTTGGAACTCAGCGTGTTTCGGCGATCAAATGCGGGGTGATGATCAGAATTAGGAAGATTCTTTGTATTGCGGGGGGCAGACGGCACTCGCATACTGAAGAGTCTGAGAGGGAATGTGGGCATACAGTGAGAGGCAGTATGGGAAGTTACATACATACACTAAGAAAAATGCGCATTAAATTCCGCTAAAAGAATGATGAATTCGATTAAAGTACGGAGCACACTGATATCACCAAAAAATACAATGACTAGCACCAGTTTTTACGGTGACAACTATCTTAAACTGCTGCTAATCATCGTACTTTTTGGTGATATCAGGATGCTCCGTACTTTAAGTGAATTCATCATTCTTTTAGCGGAATTTAGATGGCCATTTTTACAGTGTAGATAAACTTGAGTTCTGATAATGCATTCGTATGGTTTTGGCCAGGGCCGCGCCGCCCCTGTGTGCAATGTGTGCGGCGCACACAGGCGCCAAGACAATAGAGGCGCCGCCATCGAAATTATTTTTGTTACACTTACACAACAACATATTCTTTGTATTCGAGTATCGATAAGTAAATAGGTACAATAGGCGCAACATATGCCTTGTAAATAACAAAACATAATTATAATGCGCTTATTGTACAAGTCTTCTAAGATAATATTCACGTGTGTGGTTTAATTTTACGCTTTGGGTTTTAGTTAACATTAGTTACGAGCTCAGCGTTAAAATCAAAAGAACCGCCGTGAGTTTGTTTGAATGAATGTAACCCGATACCCGATGCGTTGCGTGCGACGCAAGCGGGTTGGGGTCACGGGGATTCCCCGACTTTAAGGAACGAGAGTGCCAAAACAATTGATCAAATCAATCAGTCAATTGAAAGTGTGTGCAAGGTGCACATTGATTTTTAACACGCTTTTAATATTAGCTTCACCTGTATGTTTGTAACCGACTCCTATGGGCGCTTTTTTGACCCACTTTAAACGGTCAGATTTCTTTCAAACTTTGTAGATACCTACATATATATCGAGGACCGATGACAATACACTAAACAAAGCGTGTTTTTTAGTTTTTTTAACTATTAATTATATATAATAAGATTAAGTTCTAGCACTAAAAACAATATACTTAGTTACTTAATACCTACTTAGTTTGTGTGTTGGTGATTGTTTTAACTTGTTTTCACGATGAGTGATAGTACTCATGATAAAAAAAGAAATTATCTGGTTACCAGAATTTAATGAGGAAAGGAAAACAAGAAGAAGAACGTGTTAAAAATACAACTAAAATAAGTAAATATTTTACGGCTTTACCATCCACTTCCAAAGAATCATTAGAGACAGAAACCAGTCATTTTATCGATGAAGATGTTATAAAATCTGATTCAAAAAACGCTTCAGGTACGTGCTTTTTATGTAATTTTCTATACAAATAAATATAACTTTAGTCTGTTTGTAATGTCAAAATAAAAAAAAAACATTTTCTTTATTAATTTCATTACAAGCCCTGCTCAGCTTGGGACTAGAAGACGGCGTTTGATTGTCGAGAAATATTCATTTATTTATTTATTTTATCTTCTAAAATTATTAGACTGTTTCAAAAAAATCGACAATATTTTTTTTCTTAATTACCTATATCGAAAATATTGTTGCAAACGGTGGAAAGAAAATACTGGCTCTTAATATTAAGACGTGCCGCATCGTGAATTTCAATTTCCCATTCAAATAACATGGGAACAACGTTGTCTCGGATTTTAGAATTTTTTAACTCACGTTAGAGATAATGTTTTTAAATTATCAAAACTTATTCTTATAGAAAATTTAACGTTCTACAGAAAAGGTCTCTCCCACTCCCACAGTTTTTCGATATACATATTTATTTTTTCAAAAGTTATTTATCATCGAAGTTGGATCGATCTAAAATTTTTACATTTTCTTATTTTCCGAAGCAATCATCAACTTTATGAGAAAATTTTATGAGACATTTTTTGTAGAGAATTCAATTTACTTTTTATTTATTTTATTTATTTTTTTATTTTTTAACTTATTTCCTAAGAAGTTTTTGATATTTTTTACATAATTATGGTAAGTTTTCTGCAAAAAATTAAAAATTAATTTTAAGCAGTAAAATTACACTTTAAAAAAAATAGTTTTTTGCAGGTAACTTACGATATGTTTTATTTTACGATTGTTTTTTTTTTTTTGTTTTTTTTTTTTGTTTGTTTACGATTGTTTTATTTTTCGCAGTAATTGGCAGCGGAAGCGAACTGGTTTTACCTATTTAGAAAAATATTATCTAAGTACCTATATATAAAACTGGAGAACATTTATTTCGGTCAAAATTAACAAATAATAAAAAAACATATGTTGAAACATGAAGATTCGTGAAAAAAAGAGGCGCTTCATAGGTTTCGCACACAGGCGCTGTGGGGGGTCGGCGCGGCCCTGGTTTTGGCGTTTGGCCACAACTTTCTCATAGTCCTTACAATTGGTGCCAAAACAAACCGGCGTGCTTGAATAAGCCCTTTAATGCTACTAAAATACATTCCGATGGTTTATTTAACCTTCTTTGGTTAATATTAGTTTTGTTAACTTATTCAAGAAAAGTAAATACAGTGTTACAATTTAACCGCCTTGTCATGTTTCGTTGAATTTCCGGATCGGGTTTTACAACATACTCTGTTATTACGAGTATGTTCATAACACATTAGCATGGATTTAGTTTATGTGGATGTAAAAATTTGGAATAAATATTTTCATTTAAAGCCAATGCACAAAAAGAGAGGTGGTAAAACAGATATAGATTTTTGTTTGAATTTTGAATTCTTGCAAGGTGACTCGATTGAGAGTGTTCTAAGCGTTGAGTGTTCCAATAAGTGTTAATATATTATTACGAGTATAATAATATAAGTGTTAATATAAAATTCTTTTTAAATTTAAGAAAAATATTTTAGCCGGTTATTGTTTATTTATCTACTATTTTCTAGTCTTTTCTATTTTTTAATAATAAATTAATCATTACTATAGAAAATAACGTGGTTTTCACACATTTTTTTATAATTAACATAGGAATACTCACGTAAAAACCCGTATTCCCATGTTAATTATAACAAAAATGAATTAATCATTGCAAATACAAAACAAAATCGAGGAAAAAAAATCCGCAACAATTCATAAAAAACAGAGTTATACAACTCAATACTATTTTACTATGAAATCTATCGTAGTTTTGACACGTTTTGCTAAAATTAGCACTCTGTACTCACGTACCTATACTATATTATTGATCTAGGGTTGAAGGCTGACTGTAGTATTCCAGGACTTAGCCGGCCCATTTCCACCCCGACACGTGATAACCACTCAGCTCCTTCGCTTTATGCTCTGGAAATGTTTATAGTCTATTGTTTGAAAGTGTTTTGTGACTATTCTAGCCACATGTAGGACAAATATTAGAACTGTTCAGGGATAAGAACCTTATATCTATTGGCGTTATGTTTATAATCGTTTGACAATGTTTTTGTATTGTCATTTAGTCGTGAAATCGTAACACGTATCATATGGTGGTCTAATGCTCTACCATTATCTCAATAATAGATTAAAACATTATTATTATTTCAACCACACGTACTTACACTGCTATGCTATCATCGATCAAGTATGTAACATAAGTAGGTATGCTATGAAGACCTAATCGTAAAGTTTTATCAAAAAATAAATTTAGTTGAAGCAACTTAAATAAAACAAAAAAAAAGGAAAAAGTAAAAATTCGCGAGCGCGTTACGCTTGTAATCTTCAGATGAAGATCACCGAATTTTACTGTGTTCCGGTTGGAAGGATAACATTTCCAGCGAAATTTCAGGGCAAAATAGGAAATTAAACATCTTACACTCGTATCTCAGGGTGATGAGCGCAGTGCTGTACCTACCACGCAGGGTTTTGAACTGTAAGAGTTCAAAATTCTGTGTGGCGCAGACCTGTTACGGGCATACGTGATGTTAATCATTAGGCGAGCGATTTTCTCGTCTCGTCACACAATAGCATAAAAAATGTGATCGAAACTAGTCGTAGTAAACTAGTCGTAGTAAACGACTTAACTTTTACGTGCGCATTCCCGTTTTAATTGTAACAAAATGTGTCCAAACCACATTAGTTTCCATAATAAAACATAAATACATATAGTAGGTGCTATTTGAACTAAAAATAGATTGGCACCACTTTTTTATTTCAATGTAAGTATTTTTAACAGACTTCAAAAAAGGAGTAGGTTATCATTTCGACTGTATGTTTTTTTTTTATATTTGTTACTCGTACCTCATAACTTTTGACTGGGTGAATCGATTTTGATGATTCTTTTTTTATTAGAAAGCTGACGCTTCCCATTTGGTCCCATTTCAATTTAGTCCAGTTCTTATAATGGTATCCATGAGAAAACCATATAAGTCTTAAATTTGCATTAAGTACGTGCGCGACAAATGGACGAATAACTCAATAGTCGGTCTTTTGAAGTCGGTTTTTGTGTTTTTGTTTTGTAAAAATAATTATAAATCAAAGAGTCATTAATTTAAAGTAGCTTCACCTGCTTACAAATAACATTGTCTGCAGCGAAAAATACCTCTATAGTGTCCGTAAACAAATACAAGGGCGTCAGTAAACTTTCGAAGAAACCCCTATTTTCTCGAGAAAATTCTCGGCGTTCCGGCGAAAAACATTCCTTAAAATTCAAACACTTTCCTGAGACAAGAGCCCTCGTTTTCAAAAGTATTTGTAACAAATCTAATAACGAGAAATATAAAGAAACAACAGAAGTGAAGTTTTAATTGGAATGGTCTCTACAAGACTGTTTCTTAGTTATTTTCAAGGATCCCGAGTTGATTTGTTAAGCTTTTTTTTGGCTTTCATTTTGTTTGATTTTCTGTATAAGATTTATCTTGAAGAATCTATTAGTATTTAGAGGGATATAAAACTCGGTACTTTTTATGAATCGGATATAAAGATTATTTGGAATTCGGTCTCTAGTTTTTTTATTACACAGCACAACACGGCTTAGCACGGTATAAACTTATACTTTATTAGACATTTATTGTGAAGGATACATTTTCAGTAGATGTAAGTGAAATTGAAACGATCTCGTAATTCTACTGGTTCTGACAATTCATCGACTTGAGAGTTTGGACCACATCCGTTTGATCCACCATGATCCACTTCCGGCAGAAAACTAAATCTCGACGAACACGACGAATGTACAAAGCAACTATCGATTAAAAATGTTTTATATATATTTTTGTTAACGGGACTTACGTGTAACATTCAAAGTTATTTAAGGTCTATAAATATTTCTAATTTCTGATTTTATAAAAATACGCTTTAGCAAATTGCAATGCTAAGAATAAATATTTGCTATTTTTTTACTGTGAGTTATTAGAATAGGTGACACACGTGAGGGTTAAGATTAATAATGAAATAGCATCAGCATTTCAAACCCAGCGGCTAACAATAGCGTCGCCTCATCAATAACATTAAATTATACTCGCACGCGAGTGACCGCTTAAACTTCGCCCCCGCTCAGACGTCCTCTGATTCATCTCGAAACTACTCAATTCGGCCAAAAAAGATCAAAAGTACTCCGGAAATTAGACGAGTAGACTCTATTGTCGGAGGAAAGAGTTCCTATAATGCAATGTAAGCCTGCAGTGGGGTCGGAAACACCCTGTAGCGTGTGGAGCAGGCTCCAGAACAGCCCCTAGTCCGGTCCAGGGTTCACAACCGTACGATAATTATCGTACATGTACGATAATTTCATATAATTTCATACCTACGTACGATGTACGATAGGACACGACTATCGTACGCAGATTGTACGATAATTTTCAGATGCAAAATTTGATAATTAAGTACAACCTGTACACCGATAGTCGATAACCCAATAACAATTACAGTTGTTTTTTTTACTGTCAGCGCCATCTATTGGCACATTTCTTTCTTAGGAACACATACTGCTGCTTCATAGCCAATCATGGCGCAATCCTTTCATTGGTTGCCACTATCTTCCAATCAGCGATCGATATCGATATCATCGACCATCGTCATTCGTCGTTCGATGTGGTGGAACTGGTGGAGTGTTGGCTGATTGGCTGTTAAAGATTAAAAAATGTATATTTTTATATTCTTATTATACATGTTAAGTTTCATAAAAATTTGTGTATATTGTTCTCGCAAATATAGAATCTATTGAGTTAAACTTTTGGAAAATATGCTTGTTTTCATGGTTCTCTATCCCTTAACATTATTTTCTTCTAGACATTCGAAATTTTGGCGCGTTTATTAAACGCAAAGTGGACGAGGGCCCGGCTCAGGTCTGTGCCACATGTCGAACATTTTTTTTTTTTTTTTTTTTTTTAAATTCAAAAAACAGAAGGTTACAAGATTCAAACTTTATAGCAAAAGCATTTGCAACATATTATTGTCACGTTTCATATGATTTTTTAATGTAATTAGCTATTTTTCTGATGTACGATAATTTTAATCCATATTATCCCATAAACGATAATTTTACGGCCCTGGTACGATAATTGCCTGGCTTGAGGTTGTGAACACTGGTCCGGTCGCAGTCTCCGACGGACCGCCGTCGCGGAAGGTCGTGTCCTCCTCACTCTCTTATCCCAAAGTTAGTGTTCCATTTCAATTTTAAATTCAGTGCTTTTCGAGTTCCTTTCAGGCGAGACAAAGGACTACAGCCGTCAGGTGGGGTGCCTTTAAATATTCATTCCTTTTTTAAACGTAAGTTATTCAAATGGGGCCGTTGGAGCGGTTTTTCGTTGTTAAACGGGTAAAGTTCGGTGGTTAATCCGCGGTAGCCCGGCGGGAGGACTTATTAAAAAAGTTGAGGTTTAGACTGATATTTAAAGAGTCATCGGAGAGTATTTAAGTTGTTCTCGGCGAAAAATTTTACTATTGAGCCAGCTCTACGTGCTCCCTGAAGTTTGGGTACTCATATCGTGGTGGTACGAGTACATGCCGAAGAGTTATAAAATTGTGGCTTGTATTAAGGATTAAGAACTGTTTCTAGTACAAGAAATACACTGGCCGCCAGTTTGTACACTAGATTTAAGCAAAATAATCCTTTGTCTTGTAGTTTTTGATGTGAACAATAAAAATCTAGATTTCTACCTCTGTTAGCCTATTAAACATTCTAGGAATATATTTAACGAAGTCGTTTGAATTCAAAGCTATTTTTAGGATTTTCAGTCTGTCCCGTACACCGCCAAGTTATTGAAATATTTTTATGAATGGGGTTTATTGAAGCCGATGTTATCGGAAATATGTCGAGAGTTATTAATTAATGTGGTATTATGTATTAATTTTTGTTTAATCTCGTAGCTTATTGAGATGACCATTAATTAATTTCCGTATTCTTGCATTTTTGCTGCTGAAATTCAAAATAATTTTCGTTTTAAGCTTCATCGTGGTGCACTCTGCACGCTCCAGCCAAATTGAATAATTTGGAATATTAAATTGTTACTTTTATTGTTACTTTTGGTATAAAAAGATCTTTACGTCTGACTTCACAGTACTCTTTTTTGTCAAATATTTGTCAGGATCGACTCAGATTATTAGCCGTGAAAATGTTACACAGAAGCAAGTTGATACAAAGAGATAGATCGCGCTACTTGAGATATACAGGGCTATAAGTAAAGGGTATGCCAAGCCGAAAAGGGCTTATACTACTCATCATTATGAACAACTTTTACTACGACAGATCTGGAAATCGCAAAAAAAAACACAACATACATTGTGTCGACATTGACATTTTGCTATGGGACAGCTGGTTTTTTTTTCGCTATATCAGGGTTGGTCCCATTGTAAAGTTGTCCATAATGATGAATACTGTGTGCACTTTTCGGATTAGCATAATCTTTTCTTAGAACCCAGTATATCGCAAGTAGCGCGATCTATCTCTTTGTCTCTTACTTCTGTTACATTTTCACGGCTAGAAGTCTGAGCCGATCTCGACAGAACTTGACGAAAAAAGTGTATAGGTACCGTGACGTCAGACGCAAATATTTTTTATACTGCGCCCGCACTTACATGAACTCTTACTTTCGGGATAAAAAGTAACCGAGTTAATCCAGGGTATGAGCTATCATCAACCAAAACTGTTTACCCGACTTAACACTTGTAGACATAAAACTTTAACATTATTATAATACTAGCTGACCCTTGCCCACTTCGTTGGGCATAATGTTAATTAAACCCGAAGCCATCGCGCGCCGTTCGGGCCGTTTTTTCTCCGATTCACTTTGCAAAACGGACTACCACGTAAAAGCCTTTTTATTTTTCGGTTTTTTATATAACCTATGACACTCAGCAATAATGTGGCTTTCTATTGGTGAAAGAATTTTTAAAATCGGTTCAGTAGATCCCGAGATTACCCCTTACAATTTAACAAATATACAAACACACAAACTTTACTTCTTTATAATATTAGTATAGATTAGTAGGATTTATTTAGATATGCTATGTATGTATGTACAGTATAATATATCGTATAGGTGTTGTATGGATACAACGTTGTCCTTAATGGCCGACAGACATTGCTCAAATTGTACATTATAGATGTTTATAGTCTTGTATGAAAGTATGTCTGTACACGGTGTTCTATAACTGGTGTCCGACCAGCCAAGAGCCTAAGAGTCCTAGTTTACATTCAAACTAAATGAAAAATATATAGATTACTAGCTGTGCCTCGCAGTTTCACCCGCATTTTCCGGGATAAAAAGTAGCCTGTGTGTTAATCCAGGGTATAAGCTACCTTCATATCAAATTTCATCCAAATCCACTCCGTTTTGCGTGATTGAGTGACGAACATACAAACTTTAATATTTATAATATTAGTGGGAAGATAAAAGCTTTAGAAAACGTTTGCAACCTAACAAAATGAATAACATGTATCTGTCTGCATGGAAGGGGAGGTGCTGGGCCTTAGTTTTGAATAATAGGTGTATCGCGACGTTGAGGGATGGCGGGTTCATCGCTCGAGCCATATTTATGGAAGCACCGGAGTGGGCTTCGGAGAAATAAGCTATCATTAGAGATATTCATAATTAGTTTTATTTATGTTTCCAATTAATTTACTTGTAGGTAGATGTTATTAAAAGTGTACTTAACTAAAGTCAACAAAAGGAAGACACTGACTCCAACGCACGGGTTCTCCACACCCAGTTTGGAAGGCTGTAATTATAAAAGAAATGTAAAAAAATTCTGAATAAAATAATTTGGTATGCAATTTTGAATTTGAGCCATTTACTTACCACTGGCTTTTCGGTGAAGGAAAACATCGTGAAGAAATCTGCATTTATCCGGAGAAGAAATTCAATGGAGTATGTGAATCCACCCATCCGTATTTGGCCAGCGTGGTGGAATAATCACCCTTCGAGGGTAGACCTGTATCGCAGCAGTGGTGATTAAAAATTGAGATGTAGTTGCATAGCAGTTTGACAACTGATGGCTAGCAGTTCTGGGTATTCTAGCACGGCTGATGAATGGCAGTTATGGGTGACTGCAAGCGGTGGTGATCGCGAGCTTTATTAGTGGCTGAGCGATGCCATGGTTCGGAAAAATGTTAAATTACATAAGTCCCAGTCCAGTCACGTCCAGTCTAGAAATACTGAAATAGACTTTGGTCGAACTTAATTTAATGCTTATTTTAAAAGATATCAGGATATCAGGCTATTGCCAACCGTAAGTGGAAACAACATCTATAGACATATATTATATCGCATCAAAAAACCCTCCGTTTGGCTTCGTGTCGAGTAAAACAATGTTCATAATGGTGTCACAAAGCTTTAGACATCGTTTTTGAAGCGATCACGTTTCTAGCGAGCAAGCACATCATAGGCTAAGCTCCCAATGCAAAAAACTCTTACGCCATGAAGAGTCGGTACCAAAATAGAACTAAACAAAATCGGGGATTGCCAGGCTGGGAAATGGCAACCTACCATGGTTAATTCGTTAGGTATTACTAAATGTTTGCTATAGAAATATAAAAATAAAGAAAAAAAATATATCAATTTAGCATAAAACCTACAGTAGGTAAATAATTTAAAGTAAAATAAAAGCATATAAGTAAAAAGGAAAATATAAAATCGTGTGACAAACATGCAGATCTTAGCATAAATGCAAATTGCCGGGAACTCCTGAGTTTCTGGTACTCGTTGTTACCTATCTATCGCTACATCATAGTTCTACTTTGGTACCATGAGGTAAGTTTTTTTGCGTCGGGAGCTTGGTCTATATAAGTATTATACTATGGAGCCGATACGAACCGAGCTCAAAGGTGAAATAACACTGGGGCAGGTGTTTTTAACGCCGCTGTCGATCGGCGGGTATTTTACGGCTTTTGTATTTTACGAAGCATAAAGCAATTTCAATAAGTACGTGGATTTATTGGTATTGATATTTTTACTTGATTTTAAGTCAAATTCTGTGGTGTCGGACCGTCTGACGTCTGACGGTTACTTTTTAAACTGTTGGATACTTAAATCAGCATAAAAATGCTAATGGTTGGATTGTTTTTATTTTATTTCTCAGGGGGTGTAATGTTCTTTGGCTTTATGCAAAGAAATCAAAACACATGGAAATTGAATCTAGTACAAAGACCCGTACATTGTACAAGTAGGTATCGCCCTAACTAAAAGCAGATTTTAATTTTAATCTTGTCATCTGCTCGGTCAAGAATCGATCCTAATACCAGCTCTTAATAATTTACATCCGCTACCACTGAGCCATACCAGTCATGTATGATACACAGAAGTGGGATGAACGTAACTGTTCTTCCTCATAATTTACTGCTGATTCACATCATTAGTGTGCTAACCGCGTACAGATAGTATCTTTGTCACTTGTACGCTTACACGCTTGTCGGGATGAAACGGGTGAGATGGAGCGACCTGATAGGAAACAGTCATTAGTTGTTACAAGATTTAGGAGTTTGAGCGAGTAATAGAGCGAGATAAGAGCATATGCCTGCCAATGTGATAGCTTGGCCTTAGGCGCTTGGCAAAACATGGCGTTTAGACCAGGTGCTTTTTAAATTAAAAAAATTAACTTGGCAAGCATATGAAAATAAATAAAAGAAACCCCACAATTATGAATAAAAGTAATAAACAAAAACTATAAACAGAAATATAAATTACATGTTGTATAAAATATTTGTTATCGAAAGTCAACCTCACCTGATGTAATATATTATAACTCTATTTACCGCACCACAAATTCTAAACTTGTTCAAACGCAACCGTCTTGGGTCTTGCGATACAGGTTCGCCTAGTGCAAGACTCACCAGCACAGCACTTTTACTTTTTGTTTTTGTTTTAATGTGTATTATTTTACTTGTTCTTTTTGGATAAGGCTAGTTTTAGTTAGTTCTTAAGGTTAAACGTAATATCTTTATGGAAAATAAAACTATTTCTATTTTAATCCGCCATTTGTGCTGGTTTGTAAGTCCTTTCCGTATTTAGGTAGATAGATAAACTCTTAACAGTTTACACCAGAAATTACAAACAAAAGGATAATAAACTTAGAACTAACTACTACCATTACTTCCAATTAACTACTACTAACTACTTATTTAAATGGTTTTACGAGATTTTGTATTTATAGTCGTCACAAAATAAGAAGCCCGTTTTGACGTTTGTCATTGCGACGTAACCATACGACTCGGTACTCGATACTCACAATAAATCAATTCAAGTTTGTATGAGTATTTGATCGATTTGATTTTGTATTGTAAAGTACATTGGATTAAGGTTACGATTCGAAAATTTAACTTAGACTTGAATATTATAGGTATATTGAAATGATACGAAATGGTGCGAGAGGTCAATTTGTCTTTAATTTAATATTTTTAGTTATAATAACATTCATTCAAAATCGTCAGTTGAGCTATCGTCAATTCAATAATTAATTGGTTGCAGGCTTACAAGTTACAGCACTAATATTTGAAAAAAAAAAGGCTGAGAACGTAACTGTTTTTGAGAGTTTCGTTATAATTTGACATTACATGCCATAAAGTATGCGCGAAAAGCGTTCCAAGTTACATTCTACGGTCTTTCTCAAGTGTCAAAACGGGCCTCTTATTTTTTGACGACTATAGCTATCTTATAGGACAGGCTAAACCATAACCTAATTATTATTTACTAGCTGTCTGCCACGCTTCGCTGTGGATAAAAAAAAAAAAAAATATATATAATATAGCCTATGTCACTTTGGGATAATGTAGCATTCGAATGGTGAAAAAATTTTTGAAATCGGTCCAGTAGTTTTTGAGTTTATTCCACACAAACATCCAAAAATACAAAAATACAAATCTTTCCTCTTTATAATATTAGTATAGATTATCTTTGTAGGTATATTTAGAAGAAAAAAAAGATACTAAAATCCATAACTTTTTTGTACCAAGCAGGAGTTTAGCATTATGACATATTTATGACCCTGACGTTGCCATACAGTATCTTGTCAACAGACTTGACAGTCAAAACAATATAGATTTTATCTCAAAAAATTCTGGCAAATTATATAAAAATATATAAAATGTACACAACCATGATTCCCAACCTACAGAAACTACGAGTAAGTTTTAGACGAACTGTTCTTGCCACGACGAGGTCGTACGTAACAGGCGGTCCTGGCACTGGAGTAGGTAAAGGCGGGGGTGGAGGTGGCACGATCCGGGAAGCAGGCGGCGCCTTCGGCCAAATGGAGGCGGCCAGAGAAGGCCAGTACTTCCATAAAAAGAATATGGAGCAGCTGATGAACTTGAAGAACCATTTGGAGGACCAAATTGAGTTCCACGAGGAAGCCATCAGACGCCACACTAAAGCCATAGCAGACTCCAAAGTACACCACAAAGAACTGGAGAAGCATACCAAGCACTAACATACATGTACACGAGGTTACTTGTAGTTTCATGATTGCCACTTGCGAGGCTAAAGTATTGAGAAACTATCCGCCTCTTCAGTAACATGTACATCACCAGCCCGAATTCCGTTGAGAAATAGTTGAGATGTGCCGCAACATGAATTTCTGGATCTAAAACAACAAGCGATTTGAAAGGTCTGCATAAGACACCAAATTAACAATAACCATTGAACATGCCTTCGCCTGTAACTTCTGACTTCACCTCATGGAAGCGCGTATTCTTTATTGTAGCACAATGCAGTGCAGGGTTTTAAATTGTTGAAGTTCAAAAATCTGGATGGTACTAGGCTGCTTTGGACAAGCGTGACGCGTGGAGTCCGCTTAGCATGGTTTGTGGACAAATTCTCTTTCCATCGTTTTCATCCGTGCACAGATATATTATAACAAAGGAAGGATATGAGTATATATGTTTGGCTCTTTCTCGCGGGATGAAAATGGTGGAAGGTCAATCTGTCCACGGCTCAGCCTGCTAGGGTTTTGGTCCGTGCGATATTACCTCGCTCACTATCACTCTCGTGAGTTTTCTAATTAGTGATACATAAGGACCTAGATAATATCGCCCGCGCCATAATAGAGCGCCTAAATATTTGCCCGTCACATGACTCAGTAGTATTTTTTACTAATTATCACTGTTTTATGTCGTATCGAAAAATCAAATACAAAACAACTTTCAAACATATCTTGCAATCATTTTGCGTATATCTCGATATCCATTATTCCCCACATCGTTCCATGCAAAACAATCTGAAACTTATTTAGCTTTGGACCCGACCTAATCTTCGACTTACGAAACATTTATAAAAGGAAACTGCGTTCCAGGGTCCCTTAACTTCCGCGAAAGGTCAAGCTAGATCGACATGACGTAGGTACTGGGACTATTCCGGGCTGTTCGAGATTATCTCCGTCACTCTTGCTGACATGAAATTTGTAATGAGAGCAACAGTGACCGAGATAATATTTCACTCGGCAGAATAAGGCCCCGAGTCCAAAGACCGAAATGGCATCAAGTTTCGGATTATCGCCGGATAAACGTACCCTTACTAAAAGATGTTTCTTGCCACCACCTTACCACTTGGTAGTAGTTTTGATGAAGACCCACTTTCGATACCGAATTGGAAACTTTGATTTTATAGATACCTACGTCTTCATAACTAGAGTAAACAGGTACGAAATCGTGCCTTGCAAACACTAACTATCATATTCATATTATTGTGGTTCTTACACATTAGCAGAACAAACGAATGAGAAAAAGGTAATAACAATTACTTTCTTTTACGAAAACGATCCTTTAAAACTCAATATTTATTGCAACCGCTACGTAAACATTATGCCTGTATATGAAGGTCTTAAATAACGTATTTTAGGTAGATAAAACCTAGAACATTCACCTTACTTTACCAAAAAGATCTAGTGCAGTTAGTTTTTAACTCAAAAAGGATCCTGTTAAACCTAGGCACAGTTAGTTCTTGGCTCTAGACGGACAGAGTAAAATCAGCCGCGCAGAGGTCAAGCGACGGACATAATGAACAAATGACCGCCCGCAATAAGATAACGAGCGCTGCCAATCTGCAGACTCTCACCGCGCCGCTATCTATACCTACTCGTTCAAATGTATAAATTCCCTTCAATTGAATAAGGAACTATAGCCAAACCGTTTATCTTAGTCCTCGCCTGCGCGGTACAGAGGCGCGGGGGTATGACGACAAAGGCGGGAGCGCTTAGTGTGATACACACGCACCCACCGCCCGCACCTCTCTCAGTCCCCTTTGTCGTCATACCCCCGCGCCTCTGTACCGCGCAGGCGAGGACTAAGATAAACGGTTTGGCTATAGCCACTGGTATTACCAAGTAACTACAGCATTACTTACACACACACCATCATCATCATTTCGTCACCGCACCACTCATCCTCCCCTCCCCCCGTCGTCCTTCTTCTTTTCGTCTTCATTACTTTTGTTTGTAATTTATGGTGTGAACAATAAAGAGTTTATCTATCTATCATTGGCTCCTTAAGAAGGGCTGTTAATAGAGTCTTGAAGGTCGACAGCGTATCCGTGACACCTACGGTGTAACAGGTATTCATGAGCGACGGTGATCGCTTTCTATCAGGCGACCCGTTTTCTTTTTTGCCATAAAAAACGTAACAATTTCGATTGAATACGCTATATCTTTTTAGAAAGAAGTTATCGTAGGTCTAGCATGCATTCTCTCGAAAAATACATAGCGGTAGCGGTAGAAAAATGTATTAACTAAAGTTTCTGTTTCCATCCATTTCTAGTTTCTCGTTTTTCATAGTAAATGTAAAGACACCTATCGATTTATACCAAGCAAACCAAGTAGCCAAGTACACCAAGAATAGAATAGATAATAGGGTGGTCGCCACAGAATGATTTATTGACATATTCAAAACAGTACCTAAAACAAGAACATTATTTTTACAAAACAAAAACCGACTTCAAAAGACCGACTATTGAGTTATTCATCTATTTGTCGCGCACGTAGGTACTTAATGCAAATTAAGACTTATATGGTTTTCTCATGGATACCATTAATAAAATGGGACCAAATGGGAAGCGTCAGCTTTCTAATAAAAAAAGAATCATCAAAATCGATTCACCCAGTCAAAAGTTATGAGGTAACAAAAAAAAAAAAACATACAGTCGAATTATTGATAACCTCCTCCTTTTTTGAAGTCGGTTAATTAAGCACAAACACTCTTATACCGTTATGGTTAGTGCGTAAGCTAAGTCTCGTCATAATGAGCTCACAAATAGCCAAGTACACCAATCAAGTAGCAAGTAGACAGCTATCAGCATTTACCTATTAACTTGCTTCCTGTTTTTCGATAGAAATTCATGCTGCATTGCCTACAGAAGGCCAAACTCGCTCCGTCTCGCTCCCGCCTACATAGTACTTGTACCAGGCTACTACCACTCATTATTAGGTAAAAAATCTACTTCCCTAATTGAACGCTAATGAAAAATATCCATTTGCAAAGTAGAAACAAAGAGTCAAGCACCTACTTCATAGGATTAAAAGCCTTTATGAAATACAAGCTACGCCTCACGGTTTTACCCGCTAACCAAACCGGTTTTTTCCGGGATAAAAGTAGCTTACGTGTTAATCCAGGATGTAAGCTACCTTCATAGAAAATTCCATTTAAATCTTTTCTGCCGTTTTTGCTTGATTGAGAAACACAAACTTTCACATTTATCGCTTTAAGCGATAAGACCACCCTTGTACTAAATGTTATTCTACTTAGTTTTTCTTGTAATTTGTTTGGTGTACAATATAACAAAATTCTATTTTAATGATGTCTAATAATATTATAATCACCAACATTATTTCTCTTTTATAATTATTACTTAATAGGATTCCTTCAATGCTAAAACAGGAATATCTTGAATTCCCATTTGAATCGTATCACACATATGCCAACCTTTAATGCTCTCCCCACTGCTGGGACACACAGGTCTACCTACCCCTCGAACGCTGCGGGTTGGTGAATTCACATACGCCATTGAATTTCTTCTCCGGACATTCGCAGGTTTCCTCACGATGTTTTCCTTCACCGAAAAGACAGTGGCATATAAATTCGTACCTACATAAGTCCCTAAGAACTCATGTACGAGTCGGGGTTTGAACCCGCCACCTCAAGAATGCAAAGCGGCTGTTCTCCCACTTAGCTACCACGACTTTTTAAATCATATCATAATATGATAAATAGAGGAGAAAAATAATTCCCAACGAGTCACACTGTGACTTTGGTGTGACTCGTTCGGAACCCCTCGATAAATAGAGTATGTATTATTTATGTGCTTACTTAGGACTTAGCCCCAGAGTGAGCTCACACGCGAGTGAGTTACAGTTGTAGCCCCTGCTTTTGAGTATGAATAATATTACTTAGATTAAGTGAGAGAATAGTGTGCTTACGTAGTGTCTATTGTGCAAAATACCTATGCACGGTTATAAGGAAGGGGTATGCTAAGCCGCAAGAGGTTTATATAAACCTACTACCCACTCATTATTATGAAAAATTTTGGACATAGGACTAACCCAGACTTCGCGAAAAAATCTGCTGTTCTATAAGAAAAATTTAGAAATGTGAAAACCAGCTGATTTTATTTCGGAAATTTCGGCTTGGTACCACAGTAAAAGTTGTTCATAATGATGAGTACTATGAGCCCTTTTCGGCTAAGCATATCCTTTCCCTATAACCCTGTATTTTTTTATCCAGTCTTTCAAAACTCAATTATTTTAACTAGCTAATGCCCCAGACTGCGAACCCGGTATAGTGCTATCTTGCGGCGCAAACAATAGTTTCAGATGAATACTACCTACGTTAATTGGTCACGGTTTTACAAAAAGATAGATGGACGATCCTAAAACAGCAATAACAAAGCTTTCGTATTAAATTTAGCGGTTATTATAGTCTATATTCTACAATAATAATCTTCCAGAATATTTTGCTACCTGTACCAAACTGGTTGCGAAATGAAAAATCACAAGACACGTAACTTTTGCCAAAATTAAAAAATTTATTGAGGAATCGTCGCAGATTTTACATAAATAAAAGTACAAAATATCCCGTTAGTTTAATGTTACAGCTTCTCAAAATGCATCAATGTATTCAAATAGCAATAAAAATGCCGTAAAACCCATTCCAGCTGCCACTCAAAGGAAATTGCAAGAATTTAAAGTGCCCCTACTTTCATACCTACTGATTCTGTACTTTCTTTGAATGGCATTTTCGTTATAGTTCTTACAATCAATTTCTTTATATTATTGTAAGACTAAATGTTTTGGATTTTTTTTCTTTTAATTTTTCGCTAATAAGGATATGTTAGGTTATTTTAACTTTTTTTTGCGGTTTCTGTGGTGTTCCACAGTACAAGTTTATGTATTTATTACTATTCGGATTAACTCAGTACGCGAGGCACAAAACTGTTAGGAAAATCAACTACCAAAGCGATTAGCCAACATTTTCCCGAGACTATACTTGCTAGACTTTATCAAAAGCTCCAGTTTAGCAAGCTTTCCTTAACCCATTAACTGCGGTCCATGAAGCACTGAAAAATAATATTTTCTCAACCAACAATGAGCAGAACGTCTTTTGTAAGGCACGCTTTGTTGCGAGAGTGTTCCTTTGTCGGTATTACACGAGTGAACATTGTTTATGCGTGCGCGGATGTTATTTAGGACGCTATACAGGGCTATTCATAAAGGGTATGCTAAGCCGAAAAGGGCTTATAGTACTCATCATTATGAACAACTTTTCCATAAAAAATGTCAATGACACTCGACAAAATGTATGGAACAGCTGATTTTTTTTCGCGAATTTCGGGTTGGTCCCATAGTAAAAGTTGTTCATAATGATGAGTATTATAAACCCTTTTCGGCTTAGCGTACCCTTTATGAATAACCCTATACAACGTCCTAACCTGCTAAGGGTCTGAGAAAATTCTGGCTGTGTGCCAAACTCATTGTTACTATAGCGGTTTTGAAAAGAGTAGCAAATATTTACTCTTGGACTCAAGTTATATTGTATCTACTTTGGAGCTTTAGAAATTAGAACAGAATGAAAATTTAGTCTAATACAAAATTCATGAAAAAAGGTCCAATGACGATCTATTACATTTAGGTAGATATAATTCGAAAATTCTAACAAACTAATTTAAGCTTTATATCTTGACGGCAATGCCCAATTTAGCTTGCACTACCTCCAGGCTAATTGCACAGTTTACTAAATAGTTACTATGGTTTTCAGCCTTTTTGTTCGGATGTTTTCACCCCAACCCGTTATCTATTGTTAGCAAACCTTCCTTTCTATCGACAAAGCCATCTACGACTCTACGTGGCAGATAGACAGTGCCTACATTAGTGTGTTTTTATAGAATAGTGCCTCGACCCGAAGCCGGAGATCGGACGAAGTACCGTGCCATGAGAAAAGCTTTTGTTCAGCGATGGGCTGAAAATTAAGATATTTTCTATTACTTACCTACTCTTTGTAAAAGATAACTGCAATGTAATACCAGTTGTTTTCAAACGTTGAGGGTGGTACATAATTTTAATTTTCAAATTAACTTTTAGATTCGTTTCCTAAGGTTTCCTGCGTAATTTTATTTAATTAAATAACGAAGCACTTTACTTATTGAGCTCCCAGAAATCCTGAAATAGATTTTTACGTTCAATTTGAGGAAATGAACTCTTATTTTTTCTCATTACAGAATGACTTATTTAAGAGCAGGAATCAAGTAGTAAAATGATTTGATGAAGCAAAGTATCGACTAGTAAATAAATTGAGAGATATCTTGTAATCAATGAAATTATTACGTCATTATATTTTCTCCGCTGCTCAACTGGCAAAAGCTTTCTTTTCCCATTTCATTTTATTACGTGATACTTTTGTTATACCTATTCCCATTCTTGTTTGCTATAACAATTCTTAATACAATTTTCCTCTTGCCCAAAATGCGTCTCTCCATCTCGAGGTACCAGGAAAATATAAATAAAGAGGAGAGTATCCGATAATATTGAGCCATTGTACTTATTATGCTGAGCTCTGCAGAATTCATTGATATTTTATGGTAAAAAAGGTGTAGGGACTTTTGATTGAGCTAAATAAATTTCTTGAAAATATTGATTCGGGCCTTATTTTTGGCATTTTCTCTACCAAAAGTATTCGTTTTATTTTTGCGATAAGTAATTGGTTATATTTTGTAAAAAAAAGTAATGCCCGGCTTTTGAAACACATAATTGCGTACTTAAAAAAGCAAATTACATGTAATTGCCTACTAAATTAATTGTTGAGCGACATTTTGGTCCACAAAATAATAAAATTATCATGCTTTATGTTTCGAAAGTGCTGCTGGCTACGTGACTACGCAAAATCCACGTCGGCAGCAGCGATTAAAACTCCATTCTACCAGGCAAACATATTTTCCGAGTTATTTTTCATGTAAACGAGAGGCAGTATAAAGGTGCTTCTGTATTTATGTCGCCCTGGTACTTTTTGCTCGGTCAACACGGACAATAGTGTGAAAAGATAAAACCCTGCACGGGTTGGAAGGGGTACCTTTTTGCGTGTAAATACCAGGGGTAAATACTGACAAACAGGAATATAAATTTGCACAATGCTAAGCTTTTTATGTGGGACGTTTATTGACGCGAAGTTTGGAACTTACGCTACGCATGTTTAATTCAGAACTTTTTGATATTTCTTCTCTGGAAAATGTCGTTTTCTTTTTGCAATAAGTTTGCTAAGATGCAGCTGATCTCATCTATTAAACAGTGGGACAGTCTACGAAAGAGCTCGCTCGTGTAGAATGAACTATTCATTCAATTACAACTTCTGGACACTCAGATTGTGACCGGGAAACGTAGACACTAAACACTGGTCCTGTAGGTATGTGGAACGAAGCGTTTTGTGTAATCGTGTTTGGATGAGTTTCCACTGTTAGTTGATCGTTATATTAAGCATTATGATTTATCTAAATATTTGATCATTATGCCGTGCATTGTAAGAAATAACTAATACGAGTAGTATGTGACGAAGTGAATGTGACTGAGGTCTAAAATCATCATAGGCAAAGTCTTCGTAAAAGGTGTCAAATACACACACAGAATGTCAAGCGACCTATCGAAAGTTTCTTTAAATTTCGAAAGATAGTGATTTGTACCCTGAGCCTCTCATGAATCTTCCTACCAGTACAAACAAAGTCCTCGAATTAACTAGCTCCTAAAAGCAAAGCGATATCGATTCGGGTGGAGGTTTTTATCCAGCACATTAAAATTCACAGTCATTGTGTGGGGAAACCAAATCGTGCATGAAATTGCCGGCTCCAATTTATAAGTTCTTTGTGTGTAGCGGTGCTCCATATTTATAGATCAGTATTTATATTTGCATATTTTGAATATTAAGTTCGTATAAACCTAGTAGACAGAAATTTTAGATACCTGCAAAGTTTTTCTTTAGATTACATACTGTTTTGACAGACCAAGACTGACAGATTGCTGTTGGTCATATTTTAAAACTTATTTGTAAATTCCACTCGTCTTCCCCCATCTATAAATAAATCAGTTTATTCTGTTGAGAGCTAAATCTATATTGATAACTAAATGAAACATGTGATTAATAATAATTAATTGTTCTCTAAAGAGAATCTATATTTGGGTAACTTATTGGTAAATTAGTAAAATTGTGACCAAAAACATTATCTTCTATCTAGCCAATCGAGTTAAGTAGCATTTTCAATAAAATCTACGTTTTCACAGCACCAAGTTATTCCGTAAATTAAGTCTCTGCCGCAGTCTCCGTCAAGGAATAACGGTTTAAAAGTAGTTTGGATTGAAAATACTCCGGTTTAATTATAAGCTTGACTTTGTGGACGTAGTCAGGGGCAGGGAAGGGGGCAAACTACCCGGATTTTTTTCTTGATTTGAACTTTTGTGCAAATGTTTAAATGATAAATTAAATATCTGTTCAGTTAATTATATTCAAAGACTTAAGTTATACAAGTACATGAGAAAATTAAAAATTACTTACATTAAGAACTAAACTAAAAGACCGCTGCTTAGGGAATTGTTCCCAAAATATCTGTTCTGGTTCTGGGCGTTAGTTGTCTTTGTGTGTTCCATTGCATTCCGGACACAAGGTATCCTAGAGGGAGCTATGAATATGAAACGTTATTTTTATTATTTTTCTCTTCAGACAACCCCGATTCCTCGTCTCTTCATTTTAGCTCTTTGTAATGATTTTATGATCATGTTAAATCTAAGAAACTAAAAATTCTCTTTCAAATAAAAATGTGATAAAATCTCAAGTGAAACCGTAAAACATTACTTATGCAATAAAAACTTAGCTGCTAAACTTTTAATCATTAAAAAAGCATCTCCAACTAAACCATAAAATAAAGCGCTTCAAATCTTATCTTAAAACAGAATAAAAAGAAGTTTATCTTAAAACGAAGTGGCCCAAACAATTGTTTACGTTCTTAGTCGCCCAAAACAGAAACCCTAACTCCGTTCGCCCTAGCTTTAATTAAATGCGCTGTGGAAATTAATGAGTTTCCGATTGGATGTTGTTTAAAGTCGAGATAACTGGCCGGCTGTCGTCTGGCTATTAACATTTTAGATGAGGCAGTTTTAGAGCTGTCTCCGTGTAGTCTTGCAATCAATTTGCTTAGCACCTGAGCCCATGTGAGTACACTTCTCAATAGAAGCAATTTTATTGCTACTCCCAGTCTTAATTGGAAATACTTACCTTGTCTCTGAAACTTGAATTACAATACTAAGGAAAATTAAGAGACATAATGGTGCCGAGTTTGAAGGCGCATTTAAAATTTCTAAATTATCTAAACCGCGTAAAATTTCTAAAAATCCTAAAGCTAGTTTGAAGGTGCCACTTTAGGAAATTTAGAAACGTCAAAGTCAATTTTAAGAAACGAATGAACGAAATCGACCTAAACTACTCAATTTAGAAAATTTAACTTGATTCGGTAGTTTGAAGGTACGTTTTTATGTCATTTTAAAATGTTTAAGGTTTATTTTTAAACAAACTTAGGAAGCACCATTTTGAATCCTGCCTAAAAAAGTTAAATTTCAAAGTGAGTTTAAAACAAGTATTTGAGTGTTTTTACTTACAAAACAAATTCTTTGCAAAGTTAAGCACAACGAAAAATGTATGAAAACCTGTAATTGTCCAATAGTCTTTCCTGTTCAGTGCTATTTATGTGATCAAAGTACATACTATTTTTAGAATAACATCGGTAATAGAAAAGTGTACCTCTGCCGTTTTGGTGTTTTTAGTGGGTTTCTATTGAAAAACCTTAATAACTTAAAACTTGTCTGGATTTTTAACCTATATCTTTAACTAAACTTTATTAAAATAAATGTGTATTACAAAAAACAACAACTTTTTAAAACTTAGTTTTAATATTCTTCTCTTCACTCTTGGTAGACTGGTCAAGTCTTACAAAACAAATCCTTTGCAAAGTTAAGCACAACAAAAAGTGTAAGAAAACCTGTAATTGCTCAATAGTCTTTCCTGTCAGCGCTATAAGTGATCAAAGTACATACTATTTTTGGAATAACATCAGTAAAAGAAAAGTGTATCTACCTCTGCCGTTTTTAGTGGGTTTCTATTGAAAACCTTACATCGTAGACCGCATCATTGCTTACCATCAGGCGAGATGGCGGTCAAACGCAAGCCTATTTATAACTGAATATAAAAAATTATAAAAAACCTTCATAACTATAAACTTGTCTGGATTTTTAACCTATATCTTTAACTTACACACCCTAGGTAAGGATTTCGGAAAGCACTAGGTCTAGTACCTTAGACCCAGCGCTTATAATTGCTACAGGGAAACAGAATAATACACTACAAACTACAGTTTATAAATATTTCTTGCTAATGTAATTTACTGTGAATTTTATTAAAATAAATGTGTATAAATGTGTACAAAAAATAACAACTTTTTATATCTTAGTTTTAATCGTTTTCTCATATTAGTCGTTCACTTTTGGTAGACTGGTCAAGGTCATGGTTGTAATGTTACTAGGAGGCCTCACTGTCATCGATACTCCATCTTGGAATGTTTCTCCATTCCTGGCGGTTGATTGCATCGCGAGCACACTGAAGCACGGTGGCCTGTGTGGCATTTTTTATGAGATTGGTCCATTGAGTTCGTGATCAGACCGGGACTGTGCTTGCCTTTAACGGTCCTGCACTACGAGCCTCTCCATCGAATTCTCGTACCTGGAGATATGCCCAAAGCACTGCAGTATTCGCACTTGCACAATCGACGAAAGTCTATCTTGTATGTGAAGTTACTTGAGAATAGAATTGTTTCAATAGTTTGTTTTAATATTTAGAACGAAATAAACTTTTCTGTACATAAAACATTAACATATGCGCTTTCTTTCGTCATAACTTGTTTGATTTTACACCATCTTGAACTGGATTTCGTTTTCTTATTATTTTCATTGCACTGAAAATAAAAATAACATTTAGCAAGCAGGTACGATAAAATTGAAAACATTCAGTAGGTATAAGCAGTGAAAGATAATCACATCACATCTTACGAGTATAGGCACAGATCACAACATTGATGAGTCACCCAGGGTAGAAGGTTCGTTTAATATTATTTTCTGATACAGCAAGTAAATCCAAGGGATACGTATAGTCTTGAATATTTTCTGGACTTCGAGGAGCTAAGTCTTCTATAGTGGGATTAGCTTACCTTTATTTGAGTGCGAAGTTAAATTACAAGTTCATCAGCTTGCTTGCTTTGATAGTTTGCTTTGTGTAGGTATCTTTGAATTACTTTACACGGACAACAACGATGCGGTTAATAAATAATAAAGCTATTCTTAAATTATCTTCTAATTTGTATACAGTAATGCGAAACAAACAAAATTCAATTTCCTGAAACCAATCGCAGATCGTACTGCTAGTACGATATAGCGATTGCCAGGTTTCAAAATTCAAAAACTACCATTTTTATCGAGTAATTCCATTTGATAAATTTTTGTCGTGAACCACTAAACAATAAATATTTATCAACTTTTTCTAATAGAGAAAAGAATGCCTTCACTAGACAAGCTTTATTATGAATCCAACAATTTCTTGTACGTAGTGATATTTTGCAAAAATTGAACCATGTGCAAGCCGAGAACACATTTTTACATGATAATTAACATATTACGTAAACATAGTTAATTCAAGAACACACGAATACTTCTTTTAAAATATTAATGTATGAAGAAAGATAATTACAAAAAATAAAATTAAATAGTAGAATCGGTTAAGAGCTAGCAATATTCGCTATTTCATTCAGCAAAATTCTTGATTATCTGTGGATGAAATCCAACGATAATCAAGAAATTTGAACAAAACTAGAACGGAAATCGGTCTTTCGCGGTATTTTTTTACAACTTTATTTATCTGTGAATTAAACTTAGCTGAACTAAACCGATTTAAATTCCGTTCAATTTAATAGTTAGGTGGTGCCTTCGAACTTGCAATTTTTACACCTGTCATTTAAATTTAAGTATTTTAGCAGATTTACGATTTTTACGTGGCGCCCTTCAAACTCGACACTAATAATGTGCTAAAAGTAGCAATGGTTGCGTTATTAAATTTCTTTTTAGGCCATTATAATGCTTCCCATAAATAATTATTAGAAGGTTTTCGGGTGGAATCTTACTACTCAGTTTTGAACTACTTCCGATGTCCGAGTGAATGTTGAAATTTGGTATACTCGTAAGTACCGTAGTAAGTAACTCCGATGACAAAGCAATAAAAGTTTGTTTTTATAAATATTTTCAAAATTTACTAATTATTGTTTAGGTATATTAAAAATAACGACATCACGCCGTTGTCTACCCTAAGCTCGCTTGAATGGAAGACCTATATCAGATCCTCAAATCTAACCAGCCATGAGACCAAAGGTCCTTTTAATCGGATCTCACGATAAGCGGGAAAATCGAAGCTGTAAATCCTGGCTTCAGGGTTAGCTCTACCGTTACCTAAACCATGTATATATTATGCTTTTATACAGAGTTAAAAGGAAAGGATATAAGGCCTCATAGCACTCGTCATTATGAACAACTTTTACTGTGGGGCCAACATACATTTTGTCGAGTGTTGTTGACACATTTCTATGGAAAAGCAGATTATTTTCTTGATATTTGGGTTGGCCCCATAGTCAAGTTCATAATGATGAGTACTACAAATCTTTTTCGGCTTAGCGTACCCCTTCCTTATAAACCTACATAACAAGAACTGGTATTTTGTCGTCACTTTTCAGCATTTTCTTGGGGCAAAATACGTCGCGTGTGATATTGTCCAGTCCAGTCTCTCTCCTTAAAAAGTCATAAGAGCGCGACCGAGGTCACCCGCGCTAAAATAATACACTAAAAATTTACAAACCTCCAACAACACACACAGAGCACACAGCGATCAAACATAGGTATAGCACCCCTCTTGCGTTGAGGGTTAAAAAGAAGCTCCCTTGATCACACGAGCCAAATTAGGGCCCTGATCATAAACTAAGCTCCACAATGATCACGCCCCGCCCTGTTGGTGTTGGATCTCTAACGGCCAGCAATGAAATTGTCGAGGAAATGCAGTCAGAGCTGGCGGCGCTCCAATTGCTTAAGACCGGCCTCACGGACCAGCCAAGACGCGTACTTACTTAGATTGATGGCGCAGTTTAGATCATGTTGGTTAGTTTATTGTGGTGAAAGGCTCAATTTGTGTTTAACTAATGTTCATTTACTACGTAAAACGTAGGTTTTAAAACATTATGTTTTGTTACGACTTAATATTTACGTGAGCATTCCCGTGTTAATTTTTACAACATGTTCATATTTATATTAATTTGTTTCGCTTCCTTCAATTTTACTTAGGTGGTACGATAATTACATTATACCTCTAGTTGCAGTTGTGGACGTGACGTTTAACATCAGGCGAGCGATTTACTCGCCTCTTTAAATAATGATGTTGGATTTTATCATTTTATCGAGATTTAAAAGATATTTTGAATGGAACTGTAGTATCGTGCTATATTTATGTTCTCAGAACATTACCGTATTTGGTATTTGGGTAGAGAGCATCTAGTCAGAACTGCACGAAAATACAATGGAGATGAGTTTCCCCTCCAATGTGTTTAAGCTCATCACATGCAATACAAGATAAGTAGATATAGGTATACTTAAAATACATTGACTGGTAGTCGTTAGTCGTTCAATCACCGAAACGCACACAAGTAAAGTGCTGTAGAGTGGAAGGGCGCGCAGTTTTGGATTTTACGATCTTTCCTTTGCTACGAGTAGCTTTTTTAGAACAACCCACTTAGCCATTCCACAGGAAAACCACAGCATGCTTTAGATTACACGGTGAGTCTTTGTTTATTCACCCTAAGAAAACAGTTTCTAAGGTGTTTTATAATCATGTTTGAACAATAGTTTGGCTCTTCACACAGACAATAGCCTCTAAACAATAGCTTTCATCAGGAGCCAAATGAATAATTTATCCCTAATTACTATGGTTTTTCGATTATTTGAGGCTATAATTAACCAGTCTGTATTTAACAGACTGAGCACAATATTCCAATCCAACCGACCAAGTAAAACAAACAGTTTCGTGCGGTAACATCCGTAACAAAGGCTGTTCGCAACTCACGCCTGTTGTCCGGACAACAGGGACGCTCGCACCCGGCTGCACCCTGAGTAGCTAGACCGGGAGATACTGGTGAACTTTGTTAATTGTGAGCTGAGTAAATAATGTCTGTTCGCAACTCACGCCTGTTGTACGGAGAACAGGGACGCTCGCACTCGGCTGCACCCTGAGTAGCTAGACCGGGAGATACTGGTGAACTTTGTTACTTGTGAGCTGAGAAAATAAGGTCTGTTCGCAACTCAAGCCTGTTGTCCGGAGAACAAGGATTCTCGCACCCGTCTGCACCCTGAGAAGATAGACCGGGAGATACTGGTGAACTTTGTTACTTGTGAGCTCAGTGAATTAAGACCGTTCGCAACTCACACCTATTGTCCTGATAATATTGACGCACGTATCCGGCTGTACCCTGAGAAGATAGACTGGGAGACTTGTTACTTGTGACCTCAGTGAATAAGTCAGTCAGAAACTCACGCCAGTTTCTAAACAACTGGGTACACTCTGCTTCTGGTTTAACCTGGTGGAAGCTATGGGCAGAGGAATAATAACGAGAATTATAGTTTGTAAGTTCGTTTTCAAAAATTAAAAACAATTCGCAAGTCACATCTGTTTGTCCGAGTAACCATCTACTTTTACCCAGGAAGAAGTAAAATAACTTTTGGTTTGTCTTGTTAGAAGTACGTTGTAAAATAAAATAGAAAGATGATTTATCCAGACCAGATTCTTCACACAATTTCATAACTCGTAAAGTCTAACAACATTATCTCCCGACTCCGATGAAAAATTACGAAAGCACTCCATCAGTTACCGCGACAAGCAGCGACGCAACTTGCACCGTAGGACGAGTAATTGGATTACCCAGTGTCTCCCGGAGTAAACGCCGGTTGAAACCGGATGTGGCACGCTGCAGAGCGCAATATCCGGGTGAAGGAAGCCGGCTCATAAATAAGTTTAGCTTTCTACTGACGGTACAGAGTAACTTACGGGGAGGTTTCTTTTGTAGTTTTGAAGTTTTACCTACTTTAAACCTACTAATAGCACCCACTTCAAACTTCCTTTGAAACTTACTTATCTTTTTCGAGTTTCAGGGTGCCCAAGATACAGGCTCTGCCTAGGTTGGGGCCTGGTGGTTACCATTAGTTATTTAAATAAATAAATAATATTAAACGTTTCACACTCATAGCTCCCCACTAGGATACCCTGTGTCGGGAATGCCATGGAACACACACAAAGACAAGGACAACTAACACCCAGACCCAAAGCAGATATTTAAATTCATCATTCAAACATCTGCCTGGCCGGGAATCGAACCCGGGGCCTCTGGCTTGTAAGGCGGATATAATACCGCTGAGCCAAACAGGTCGTCAACATTTATTGATAACTAGCTGAACCCGGCGGTTTCATCCGCTTTCCTGCAGGAATCGTAATTTTTGCCGAGATAATAGTGGCCTATGGATAAATCCAGGGTGTACGTTACTTTCATTATACATTATACTGGCCTTTCAGCATGAAGAAGTAACAAACATAATCAGCCACAAACACATACAAACAGCTTCAAACGTTCATTTACACTACAGGGTTATAAGGAAAGGATACAAAGCCGAAAAGGGCTGATAGTGCTCATCAATTTAAACAACTTTTAGTATGAGGCCAACCCGAAATTCACGAAAATAAAATCTGCTGTTTCATACAAAAATGACACTCGACACTCGACTAAATGTGTACTATGAACCCGTTTCGGCTTAGCACACCCTTTTTTTTAACCCTGTATAAGTGTGAAACGTAAGGTCTGATAAAAAAATATGACAAAGCTAACGTGCCACAACTCAATCAGCCTTTACCAACATCTTTTTCGTACTTCTTTTAGATTAATCGGATTCACTCATCAATAGACCCGTTTCAGTTTGAGCCAGCGTTCCTTCACCCTGTTTTGGCAGAGCGTCCTGTACGACGGGCCTAATAGCCGACCCTCTGCCCAGCCACCATAACAGTCTGGGTCACTTGGCAATAGAAACTATCGTACCCACTTATAGTTTCTTTCTATATGTATACAGTCCTTTGAAGAAATGGCCCGTAATCCGGCCTATTTTTACACTATTTCGGGTATAGACCTAAATATCTGGAAGCGGTGTGCGGTGGTCCGAAATTCTGGACATTGCGTCACGTTTCCACTCCACTTAACCGTGAACTTAAACGTCGTCACTCTTATACATATCTTAACAACCAATCGACTGATTTTGCTTACATTTTAACTTAAAATTGTATTGGAATGAACTAATTTGACTGGATTATTAGTATTTACAAATATATAAACATACATAGAAGCACCAATTTGTTCCACCAGACTCTGAGACCTCACATCGTTTGGTCATTTTTTTTTGTTGTAAATTGAACCACATTACTGTAATATAGGTATATACAATATACATAGGTGTAAGAAAATTATGCAAGTGACTCAAAAATTACGACCATGATACACGGGGATCGAGAAGCAACGCGATTAGCGCGCGACTGAGTTCACAATTTTGCGACGTACGTATACCTATTTTTGTTTTTGGGGTATATTAATTTATGTGGAGGGCAGGAGCTATTGGGATACAACGTATACCTATTACGTCACTGAGTGTCGGTACTACAGCAAATGTCTATTTGCCCAGTCCTTGCACACTAATATGTATAGGTCTATGATTTCGGGTAAAGAAGTTGTCGGCTTGTCGTTTGGTTTTTATGTACGAAGCTGTGGATTTTGCTACTTTTCTTTTGACATAGTTAAGAGAGCAATCTTCGAGGAAAACCGTTGACCGCCTGTTTGAAAACAGGTTGTATGGATCTGGAAACGTAATTAATGTTGAAAAGTGTATTTATATCTAAATAGGTAAGTAGTCATTCTTGACAAGCATTTCAATTAATCATGAAATAAAATTAGTTTTTTCATAATTATTTTTAGGTATAGGTCAACAAAGTAAATTAATATTTTGAGTTAGCCCGGAATGTAATTCTTAAACGTAAGTCTCCTACAATATTTTCATTGAATTATAGAAATTCAGACAGTATTTTTTTTAAATAAGTCAAAACATAGACAACTTTCGTCACGACATCTACTCGTAAGTTTAAAGAGAGACAGTTCTTTGTCCTGAAAAATAGCAAAATTTTATTCGCCTCTCTGGCACGACGCCCTCAATATTACAAGATAGTAGGATTGTTGAGAAATCAACTTCATTTCAAGTAGATACCACACAATAAATCTAGCTGAAAAGGTCATCACAGCTCGCCGACTCCATTCACGACGAGTAACAAATGCTCTACGATGTGGAGCCATTTATCTTCTACTCGTTAAGTCGTCGCTTGAGATCACTATTAATACCTACTTTACCACTACGTACTTACCTTTCTATTGCTGAGCTGTTACTATCTACCTACCTTTATTTTATTATGACTAGGCACTTCTAATTATAAGCTTTTATTTAACTACGTTTGTTCGGGTGGAATCTTGCAACTCAATTTTGGACCACTTCCCGATGTCCGATTGAGCTGAAATTTGGTATACGTGCGTAACTCCGATGACAATGCATTAAAAGCTGGTTTTTGAAAACATTGTTTTAATTAAAAAATTATTTGCGCTAGTTGCAGCCCTACTAGTAAATGACAACACAAGTTTTAAATGTAAGTAAATTAAAGCAATAAAAATATCCCATCATTTTCAAAGCCAGGTTTAGCTGAGGTTTAGAGCAGAAACAAAATGTTGTTCTTCCTTAGAACTATGGAACAGATACTTTTACTATTTTCTGGTTGATCTTATAATAAACGTTGTTCTTCCTGAAGAGTACAAAACCTCCATTCGGCTTAGTACCTACCGCTTTTCTGTACAACTTTTGATATTCGACCTCATTATTAAGACTATCTTAAATAGTTGTTATAAGCAAACTTTCTAAGCTTTTTCTTCCCTACTTACCGGAGTTTTAACTACCTTTTCCCATGTTCTTTTACCTGCTTAGTTTGCCCTTTCCTAATTGACCACGAGCAAAACAAAACTTCCCGAGCAAGTACATTAATACCTTAGAGAATTCGCACACAGCTCCCCGTAATTACTGAAGTTTTCCTGTTTTCTTCAAATACCTACTGACAACAAATAAGTAATTATATTTACAGATATATATGTAGCGTTAGGTATTCATAAAGGGTATGCTAAGCCGAAAAGGGCTCATAGTACTCATCATCATGAGCAACTTTTACTATGGTACCAACTCGAAATTCACTAAAAAAAAATCTGCTGTTCCATACATTTTGACAAGTGTAATTGACATTTATCTATGGAACAGCTGATTTTTTTTTCTCGCGAATTTCGGGTTGGTCCCATAGTAAAAGTTGTTCACAATGATGAGTACTATAAGCCCTTTTTGGCTTCGCATACCCTTTATGAATAACCCTGTATGTATCTGTAAAATATGTTAACATTATAACTGTGAAAGTTGTATTGAATTATTGAAAGTCTTTATGTTTGTTACTCTTTCACGCTGAAACGGCTCTACGGGATTATACCTTTAAAAGGAATAGATATAGCTTCAAGCAATACCCTGTATTAATACATACTAATGTACTTTGCCTCACCACGCGGGGAGCTACCAATAATCAATATATAATATTATATCATAATATTGCAAATGCACAAGTGAGTTTGTTCGTTAAGCTACTCTACCGATCGTCATGAAAGGCATACTTGTTGTCAAGGGTACAGAAAAGGACATAAGCTATACTTTTTATTATTAACATCATTACCACGTACTTTATCTTCACCACGCAGACGAACTTGCGGGATGTGCCTAATCATACCTATATTTTGTTTTAATAACATGGGAATTGGGAATCACGTTTCATTAAGTCGGATAACTCCGACTATGCAATTTCAATCCACATACCATTTACCCCGATATTATCAGATCCGGAAATCTAAATGTGCCGTAACTACGTCAGTTTTCCTCGTATAATAGTAAATTCTAGAATCTCTGCGCTTCGGATCACATTCATGAGATTAACCACATCCTCTCTGCGTTGGCTAGTGCAAATTATGCATTAATTTGCTAGTTACCGGTATAATGGACAATGGACTCTACTGCATTCGAATAAAGTCTTTTATAGTCTGCGTTTTATTAACCCCCAACGCAAAAAGAGAGGTGTTATACGTTTGAACACTAAGTGTGTAGGGTGTGTGTGTGTGTGTGTGTGTCTCTCAGTGGCATCGTAGCTCTTAAACCGGTTAACCGATTTGGTTGCGGTTTTTTATGTGGTTTTCTTTTGTTGGTTCTAAGACATGTTTTATCAAAACCGGATCAGACATTTTAACTTTTTCTGTGATGTTAGTTGTTTATGGGTTTCTATCAGAATGGCCTTTTTGTAGAAAGTCAATTTAGTTAAATGGTCTTGATATCAACACACCATAATAAATAGACAAGAACGTTGAATGCCCCAGTAGAAAAACGTATAGATCTTCAATTGTCTAAATTCAAAATACTCAAGTAGCAAATCGTCTTCATATTATGATGTTTATATAGGTAGGTATTTCTTTAGCGTTTACTGTCTTATTAAATTAGTCGTCCAGCAGCGAGATGAGTCGAAATTGTTGGAACCAGGGGCCCTATTCTGGCGGGTGAGATATTATCTCGGTCACTGTCGTTCACATTAATCTCGTGCGCCCAAGTATAGGGCCCTGGACCGAAACTGATGACACAGGAAAATAATACCCTAAATACAAAGTAATGAGATAAAGAAGGCAGTGCGTGATGATGATGAAATATGGTCATTGAAGCAGAGTTCTGTATGTAAAATGTATGTATGCTATGAGTAACTCCATTCGTAAAAGAAAATTGAACTTATTGCCTGGGACTGGGACACTCTAATGTATGTAGGTATGTAGAAGAAAGAGATCAAAGTGGCATAAAATCTAAACTACCAAAAGATTTAGGTCGTTACTTTGATCACATTTTGTTAAAGTTTTTATGTGTGCCAACAAATAGATACGTCTTAGTTTTTCGAAGATCCCTCAAAATGTTTAACTGAAGGTCTCTCTTGTTTAGAAAAGTTCCGCTATAAATTGTTTGTCAACTTCTGGCGGATGAAAAGTAGCATGTGCGAATAGAAGAGAAAAACTTTGAGCTACAGCAAATAAGATAGTAGATACCTAACACTTTTTTCGAATTAAGCTTGGGTATAATTTTTTTTAAACCAGCTCCAACGATACAGATTTGATGTTCATAGCACCCAGCCAAGCCAATTTTGCAATTCTATATTCGAAACTCTATAGAAAACTAGGAAAATGCATGAGAATGACATTTCTATAATCTTAAGAAGATTATAGAAATGTCATGTCAGATTATAGTCTTCTTCTTCTTAATATATATAAATTACGTGTCACGTTGTTTGTCCGCTATAGACTCCTAAACTACTTCAATCAAATTGGCACACCGTGTGCAGTTCGATCTAACTTAGGAGATAGGATAGCTCACATCTCAATTTATAGTAAAAAACATAAAAAATTAGAAAATTTAAAAATACTTAAACCATAATTTAACTTTAGCGCTTTAGACAATGTAAACTTTTATAATGTAACTTTTGACATTTGACATAGAATTGACGCAACGGCTTTTGACAGGACAACGTCTGTCGAGTCAGCTAGTAAAATATAGAATCTATACATTGATTTTAGAAATGTCATGTCAATGTTATCCCATACATTGTTCTAGTTTTCCATAGCGTTTCGATTTATAGAACTGCAATATGGCTAGGAGGGTGCCCGAGTAGCCCCCCTAGCCAAGTTGACTAAACGTCCTTTCTATTAACGTCCAATTCCATAGATAACGTTTCACAATCATAGCTTCCCACTAGGATACTCTGTGTCGGGGATGCCATGGAACACACAAAGACAAGGACAACTAGCACCCAGACCGAAAACAAATATTTAAATTCATTATTAAAATATTGGCCCGGCCAGGAATCGAGCCCGGAAGGGATAAGGCAGATATACTACCGCTGAGCCCAACAAGTCGTTAAATGAAATGAAGATGGATGATATAGATGTCTATGAACGTCTTCTAGTCTCAAATTCGCTACGAGAAAGTCCCTAAAGTGCCTCAAATTCTAATTCCCTGGTGGTAAAAGTGTACGAGTGACGAGTAACGAGAAGTTTCAGTATTTTTTGGAATACGAGTACCAGCTACGATCTCAGATATTTTAAAAAGTCGTAGAAAAGGTTTTTATCATCTACATGCGATAAAATAAGCTGATATCAGGCATGGACAAACGAAATGACATTACGCCTGGAAGAGATTGCTCTCAGCGATAAGGCCAGCAGCTATTGTGCAATAACTGGGAGCACTGGCTGGCACTTCAAAACTATTGCTTATTTTAGTTGCTTATTTTTTATTGCTTATTAGTGTTTGAAATATTTTGCTTAAAATATCTGGTGTGATGAATTATAAAGAGTTTATCTAACTGTCTGTGGCAATTATAGATCAATTAGACCAAAGACGTGCTTTGGCAGCGACCTTTACCCAACAATTAACATATAAAAACCGATAAAGACTGACTGCAGAACCCACAAACCCAAATAACACTTAACACAATATTTCTCCAACCAAAACGTTGCTCTAAAGGCATGTCTATGTCCAATTTTAGAAAGCTCTGCTCCCGTCCGCTAACCGAATTGTTTAAATATTAAATCAGGCCGGTCCTGCGGCGCTGTGAATTGTTTACTACATCATTTACATACATAATTGCTGTGGAAATGGTAACTGTAATCCACTGACTGTATGCTCCACAAATATTTGAAAAATGTAGGACATGGTTTGCATTGAAAATGTTTTGACAACAATGCAATTAATTTTGGGAGATAAAAATAGTTTGCCTTAATTATTTAACTTGATGGCTATGTGTTTCCTGTTCTAAAAAATGTTTTAAAAATGTTTAAAATGCGTCTGACGAAGAACTGCTGAGGTTTTTGTAGGCAACATTAATGTAAAATTATTTGAAGCTTTGATCGAAGATCTCGCAGCCAAATATAAGATGTTGGTTTGTTTAAAGTCGCCAAATCTTAGCTTAGCCAGTTCTGACAGACTAACTTGTCGTTTATACGATGAATAACCGTTTCTTTTGTTTGATAGACAAATAAGAAAATATTTATTGTGCACTCCATAAGAGTTACAAAAACAGGAAACACTAAACGGTTGAGTAGATTAAGTTGGGTTAGCTCACATTTCCCCTGGGTCAAAAAACAAACAGTTTTTGTTCGGAGCGAGAAAGTCACGTACTGCCACTTCAGTCTTCAGGCGGCCTAGAAACATCCGAGCTACTCGGCCTACACAAACTTTCTTAGTCGACACCAGGCTTTAACATTACTTTGTTTGGGTTACAAGTTAAACTGAATGTTTCGATCCTAAAACAATTCGATAATGTCACAGACTTTTGGGTAAAAAGTTGTTAACTGTAATTGAATGTTGTAATGGCTTGTGCGACACATTGAAGGCGTTTGTTTGTTCTGTTTCAATTGTTAAGCTATGTAGAGATAGAACAAACAATTCAACAAACAATTTTATTTCAAAAAGGTTTACATAAATAATTTTACTTAGGATACATGGCTAGAAAAACATCCAAAAAATAAAAAAGCGTCTGTTGCCGAACTAGGCTTAAAGCCTGTGCTTCAGCGTACAGTGCCAGCAGAAGGTTTTAAGTCGACTTTAAAATTCTGGGCTTAGTCTGCAGAATTGTTAGTCAAGTAATTTTCAATTGTTAAGTAATTTTAGATGTAGACATCGTCCAGATCAAGACTTTCGAATTAAATAATACTTTATATTTTTTATTTATTTGACAGAGACTTAATGCATAAGTGACTGAGTGAGAAGCAAGTTTATATAGATATAGATAGAAGGTATGAAGATAGGGGTCGCCAAGCCACGGTTCGGGGCGAGCGACTAGTGTTTGTATGTTCCTTTTTCACGCTGTAGTCCAGTCATTTAAGCTTAAATTAGGTAAGAATCTCGGAATACAAGATACCCAGCTGTAAGTCTGTAAATACTTGTATATTGACACCCTAAAAATTGCCTCAAAACCTACATATGGTAGGTACGCAACTATTAAATTTCAAGGTCAAAGGTCACAAAAATCGTTTTTTTGCGCTTTTTTTGTAAATATCTCATTTCCTATGGGTTTTTTGCTATTTGCAGACTTACAGCTGGGTATCTCGAATTCCGAGGTGAACTTACCGTAATGACTGGACTACTGCCAGAGAGCAGAGGATCGAAGTAATTTTTCGACCAGTTCAATGGCCGGACAGTGATAGGATTCTATTTAAAAAAAAATTAAAGTTGTCCACGCGTCATATTAATTTTCACTTATTTAGCTTTCCACAATAGTGCTTAGGTGGTCCGATAATTACAAGATAGTTACTTGTGGACCCAGTCGGGCACAGCGCTCACAGGTCACAGCAAGCTACCAATAAAACCAGCTCAATCCAAAACTGCAGCTCAAATAATGCAGATCCTTTTAAAATGCACATCTGCACCAAAGCCGGCGGATAATACTTCGGAAACTTAATAAGTTAATTCCCGGCTATGGAGTTAGTATTCTCAGAAGGCGCGCACTAAATGGATGGGATTCACGGGTAATTCTGCGAGCTATACTGGCGTAACTAAGAATCCTCTAGGCTGGGGTGCGGGGCAAGTTAAGAGCGGATAGTTTTCGTAATTGACTGAATTTCTAATATCTGGGCTTACCGTACTTTTAACCGAAATTAACAAAGTTTGTGTTCCAAGTGTACGATATAATTTTCTGCTTAGATAGCAAAGTGTCGGATTATAAACTTGCAAGGATTTTTACAGGCGACGATTTGGTATTGAAAACATTTGTGAGTGGTTGACCAAAAAGGGACCTCAAGGGAAAATAATTAATTTCGCGTAAATCGCGTTTGAAATTTCGTGTCGAAACAAGTTTCGACTCGTGTTAGACCAAAACAAAGCTAAAAAAGACCACAGATTAAAAAATTCAAAAAAAATAAATAACGGTTTCCAATCCCTCCAGGTCCCTTTTTGGTCAACCACTCACATTTGAAGGTAATTTTTATTTTCTTATTTTTTAAATTTAAAATTGTACAACTGTTGCTACATGTCCCTCAGACATAAGGAATAAGACTTAAGAAGGACGTCCCTTCGCCACAGCAGCGGCGGCCGCTTATAACTCGCGTCCCCGGTGACTGGCATTAGCTGGACATTGTGCGCTCTCGGCAGATAAACTGCTAATCCCGCTTACACCGCAGACGAGAGACTTCGAGGGACACTGAAATATTATTGCGCTACACTTCCGAGTATTGGACGGTATCATATAGCTTATTAGGGGTACAGCCTTTTAGACTTTGTCAGACTCTATGGCTAATTTTTTTGTTATTCTATGAAAGGCTTGCGTTTGCCATTTCGGAATAGCTCGCAATGACTCATGTGTTTTGTGATACCAAGTATTGGTAGCTTTTATTCGATGACGATGTAGACGAAAATCATTGCTAGCTAAATTAGGCTTTAAAGCAACCAGATATGATTTAGATTAGTTGGTTTCAATTACAAACAAATCTAACGCTCTCAAACTTGCAAAGTAAGATATATATTTTACTGAGATTTTGAAAACTCCTCTATCGATTTCGATGTAATTTGCCATATGAAGATTATTGAGGGAGGAAAATTGATCTAGGTAGGTCACGCTTTTGAAAAAATTCTGGGAAATAAATTCTACGATTGCTACTATACGTTGGGTAATCTTCTTCACTTTAGTTACCTTGTTGCACTTATTATGTTTGTTTTTTAGTTATTACTTAGTTATTCACTTCACCTCAACCCAAATAGCTAATTTGATTTAAACTTTCGAACTGACTCCGAATGAACTTGCAATAAATTATTATTTACAAAGAACACTTATAATTTTACGACTCAATAAAATACTTTGAATGGTTGTAGTAACCGTTGGCGACAAATGTTGCCATTTGCGAACGAATTATGATTTATTCAGGTTTCAGTTGTGCAATTAAGGTGTTATAACGTAAACGAGCTCGGTAACAAAAGACGCTGTTCAATTAAACCGGACAGAATATAAATAACGCTCAGGGAAAAATATTCATGTGCGCTGGAAAATTAATGATAAAAGATATTGGTCTCTAGAGTTTGCGCTCAAGAAATCTTGGAATTGATGAAGTCTGTGAACACTGTTATAATTTGAATATTATCATCATATCCGATTTTTTAGTCAGTTTAGTTTCATTCGTAGAGGCTTACATATATTTTTCATAATTTTTACTTATTACCTATTTACTTATTATTCTGCTCGTATTCTGTTATTTATTCTTCATATTTATACTTTTATTTTTATCTTTGTTTTTCTTCCTATTCTCCATAACGCCGTCAAACGAGCTTAGTGTATAGTCCCAAATCACGTAGGTTTATAATCTCATTTCTGTCCACTAACTCACACATCCATTTGAGTTAGCGCTAACGGGCTATCTTATATGTACATTGTTTCGCTTTGCATGCTCATAAATCTACAAATATCATTCAAATATCGATCTGCCGCATCGTGAAGGCACGTATGACCTGAAAACCTGATTGCAGGTGCACTAACTCGACTAAATAATTACTAAGTAGGTTTCCTATCGATCCTTTGGAGCTGGGACTTGATGTTAAGTTGCGCGGTCTGAGATGAAGCACGCTGATCGGAACTGTTGCTCGAGATTCAAGATTAATTGTTGTAGAACGTTTCCAGTGAAATTTCGGGGCAAATAGGTGACGAGCGCAGTGCAGTGCCGTGCAGGGTCTTGAATTGTAAGAGTTCTAAATTCTGGGTGACGCAGACCTGTTATGGGCTAACGTGACGTTTAACATCAGGCGAGTGATTTGCTCGTCTCGTCACTACATGGCATAAAAAAAGACTGAAAAACAGGTCTCACAAAATCAAACATAAGTACATCCTTCGAGATACTGTTTAGTTTTTGTGTATGTGTGTGTTTTTTACGATCCAATTAATCAATTAATCCACAGACATTTTTCGCGTTTATCATTTAATCACAACTCAATTTGATTTAATGTTGAACTAAAAAGTATTAAAATATAGTATCAAATACGAGTATTTACAGTCTGATCGTTTGGCGTTCTTTCTAGGTATATAATTATAATAAATATCTGAAGACTATTGTATTGGCACTTGAAATAAAGTATTTTCCGGAATTCAGACTCAATGGAGACATGTTTTAGTGAGTAAAAAATATGGAATCCAACATTGACATATCAATGGAATCGAAGCTCTCTGTGCGTACGTGAGTGTCCATCTTGTACAGACGGCGCGTATTCGTATAGGTCACGTTTTTCTAGATGTTTGATAATAAAAAAGTGCTGGAATCATGTAGCCTGCGTAATTTATAGCCTATTTTTTTACACGCTTTATATTAGCTTCACTTGTATGTTTTGTTTGTGTGTTTGTTTGTAACCGACTCCTTTGGGCGCATTTTTGACCCACTTTAAATGGTCAGATTTCATTCAAACTTTCTAGATTTGTCTAGGATCGATGAACAACAACAAAAATAAAGCGTGTTTTTTAGTTTTTTCGAATACAATTTTTCTTACGGGTTATAGGCTATTTTGACATCACGATTTTATAAAACTATAAAAATTGAATTGAAGGCTTATCTACACTCATTATTACGAGGACATTTTGATTTTCTGAATCATTATTATATTTTTATTATTTTAGATACAGATATATTATGACGAGCCGATATTTAATTAGTTGAGTTGAAGGGTTAATTACACTAATATTTACGAGTAGATTTGATTTTCTAAATTATCATTATTATTTTTGTAAATACAATTAAATGACGAGACGAGCAAAAAATAAAAGAAATGATATACTCGTAAAAGACTATTAGAACAACATCAAATTTTTAAGATAGGAAGGTATAATCATAACGACTATTTATATTTCCCGTGAAATGTATTAGGTCGAAGTTATAGTAGAATTAAAGGATGATGGGCACTTCGTCCCCGGTGTTGTATCAAGTCATGACATATGTCATTCGAAAGGGCATAACAATAGCATTATTTAATTATATGACACCAACCCTGAGTGACGTGCAGGGAAAAAGATATGACGGTTTTTAGATTCTAAAAAGTGCTGTTTTTTTCGTTTTAAAAACTATTTTATCGAATTTTATTATCGTGTATGCATTTCCTGTGACTATTTTATCACTTCCTTATAACAATTAGATAATAATAGTTTGTTTATAAACGTTTATATAGTTGTAATTATTTTAATTTTATACTGGCACATGCCAAAATCCTTACATTGCTGATTATCGACAGTTTTTGTCTGAATAATGCCATAATATGATATCGATTTATTACCATTATCAATATTTGAAAAATTAAGCGAACTTACCTGTAAGTGAAGTCTGATTAAGATTATAAGTTGTCTTGTCGAAGGGTTAAAAGCCCGAACCTTTCGTCAAACTAGTTTGTTTTTTTTAATTATCTCTCCCTTTACCAAGACACTATAAAAGCGAGCGAGATGAACTTTAAATAATGGTTCCAGATAAGAGTAAAGGCATAGAGCAGAGAGCAATCATAGACTAAATGCAGAGAGTTTTACTTTTCAAATGCTTTTGACTTTAAAAATAGTGGTCAATTAGGCCTTCTTTGCAGAGCCAGCCATGAATTTGGCTCAAAACGTCACAATACTGCTAAGTACTATCGAGGTACTATTGAGGTACTATCGATAAAATCGGCTTGTTTCGACATTATTGATGTTCTAGAAAATAATTAAGAAATCTTATTGAGAACCGTATTTATTGAGAAGGGTAGTCGTGCTGAATCTGACTACATGCCTATCCCGATCATATTCATACTCGCTACGCTCCTGGCGTACCGAGAAGCTAATGACTTCGTAAGTGACTGGCAGTACGGATTTTGCTGAAACTGGTCTACTGGTGATCTTACCACTCACATCTTAGAGACTATCGAAAACATGATGAAGCGCTCATATCACCACCGACAGAGGATGGTAACAGAGGTAGTTTTAGTAGGTATAACCCCACAAAAAATCCCCTTGACCCGGTTGCCCCCCAACGCAGCCGGTTATTTTCTTAAGGTTTCCCCCAGTCTCAAAAAAACCTATCCATAACAGACTATCTATCAGTAACACTACTTTCGAACGTGTATCTTATACTATACCGATTGCAAAAACTCGTGTTTTAACTGTAGGTATTGCTTTATTATTCAATAAAATGTCATAGTGCGCATCAAACTTAACCAGGTTAGTACTGCCTCAATCGAAAACTGCCAAGAGACAAGCTTATGCGCTTGACCATGGCTTCTCTCGGAGGCTAGATTTTTCATCCGCTGAACCGCGCGTCGGATATGCAACGGCAACGGTTTATCGTCTGCGTACCCAAAAACACCAGGCTTTAGCAGATAATTATAGTGAACAAGGAAAAGCGTTGTGGAGAGCACTGACCCCTGGAGAACACCAGCCTTGATATCTTTTAAATCAGATAAAGAACCACCGATGACCACTGCTCGAATCAAATAATCCCGCTGGAAGTTCGGTATCCATGCAAAAAACCAAGTGAACAAGCCAAACAAAGGGAGCTTGCTTATAAGGCTTTTATGCCAAACCCTGGTGAAAGCTTTGTAGGTGTTAATGGAAACGACTAGCTTTTTCATATGTTTTTCAGAGAGGGCATATTCAGGTACTGGATACATAGCGACTGACATAAAATGCCTTTTATCAGACAGCACTCTTAATACTCTTTATTTTTTGCAAACTATTGTCAAAATGACTTCTACGTGTTCCATACATTTTGTCGAGTGTCATTGACATTTTTCTATGGAACAGCTGAATTTTTCCCGAATTTCGGGTTGGTCCCATAGTAAAAGTTGTTCATAATGAAAATAATGCCTACTATGAGCCCTTTTCGGCTTAGCGTACCCTTTATGAATAACCCTGGATTCAATAATAAAAGTAATTTTTGACATACATGTTAATAAAATTCCTTATAATAGCTTTAGAGAGCAAAAAATCAGCAATTTTTTTTAAATCTAAAAACGATCATATCTTTTTCCCTGCACGTCATTCAAGGTTGAATCATACAATTAAATAAAGCTAATATTATCATCTTTCAAATGACATATGTCACGACTTGATACAACACGGGGACGGCGCCCATACAAAAGTGCCCATTCTCCAATGCTGGAATGTGTACCTTAATTCTAATCCAATTTTGAAGTTGTCTCGAGTAATTTTCAAATACAGCGTTCGAGATTAAATTACAATTTCGTCCAGATTAATTTAGTGTTAGGGTGAGAAAATACATAAACACTTTAGGCATAGCTTCCCCTAAAATTTATTAGCTAAAGGAAAATTATACCGAAAAGATACAAAATGCTTTCGAGATACAAGATGTTGTCAAGGTAATTTAAAGTTGTTTTTGTTGTCACTGTCATTGTCATCGAAATTACACATATACAGGTGGGTATACCAACTTAAAGCTCAACCGGAAATCAGGAAGTGGTTCAAAATTAAGTTGCAAGATTTGACCTAAACAAATAAATTAGCATACTCGTACATGTAACAATTACTACGACCTATTACACCCACTTATACAAACCCAGATTATTATTATTCAAATTCATTTTTGTTTCAGGCAGGGAAGTCTCAAATTAAAACCTACTAGAATTAAAATGAAATTATGTTTTTATACATAAATTAAATTAAACTAAATAACAAGCCACGCTTCCCATGTTCTTCATTATTAGTACGTGAACCATGAACCAGAATAGTATTAATAGTATTATTTCTTGTCATTAAAAGTACAAACTTAATCTTGGATTGACTGACGACGTAATTAAGTACCAACATCCCTTTGAATAATTCGCGAACGCCGCGAGCAAAACCGAGACTTAAAATTGTTTTGAATTTTGAATCTTCCGGCGTAATGACTCAGACAGACAAAGGCACTACAAAATGGAATAGAAGGGAGAAACAAAAAATGGAAAGAGGGGATGTTGATATGATATGATACAATGCGACAGAGCTTGTCATAAATCGACTGCCCCTTTTTTTTTTTTTTTGGTGGGGTGGGAAATCATCAAATGACCCCTCCCACTCTTGGGCAGAGCGGAAGGGAGTGTCAGACTTCTACTGACTAAAAACCACCCATGTTCCTTCTACGCCCTTGTGCCGCCGAGGCCGCGGTAACTTCTGAACGACCCGCAGCCCCGACGGGCATGGGCCCTTTCGGGCCCCTTCCATGTTGCTGACATCTCTTTGAGGCGCGCGTGGAACACGAACGCGCCGTCGACACGGCCTGTGTCGTCATAAGACGGACGAACGCGCCGTCGACACGGCCTGTGTCGTCATAAGACGGACGGACAGCGAGCTAGAATCGACTGCCCCTACGAACATTATCGAAACTACAAATGACATTTCTTTTTTCACAGGAGAGCAATTTAATGTAAACATTTAACCTAAATTTTTTAATTTAGGTTTTAATTTTTACGTTTTTTTTTTTTTAAGTTAAAATGTGAAACCTTTTTTTTATTTGTTTCCGTAAAAGTATATTAAGTATTTTTATAATTGATACAATGAAAAAAAAACGTGATTTGCCATTTTCGATACTGTTCGTAGCAGCAATCTAAATAGGGGGCCGATGGGGCGCTATGGCTACGGTTGTCTGTACAAAAAGGATACAAGCTTTCAATTTTACCACGTTTATTATAAGCCTTGTCGCAGTGTATATAGATCATGAGTTGTGATGTACAATGTACGTGTAGCTAAGTAGATATGGTTTTGTCTGGTTAGGGGAGTCTCGCGGCACTCCACTGGGTTCGTCACCGTTGGTGGGTCCGGCAGTGCGATTATACAACTTTGTCGATCAATAAATTGGCTTCTTGACTCGACAAAATCGGAAAAATTCTAAAATTTTGTTCAGACTCTAGACAAGGTATGAACTTACAATTTAGTTGAGTATGAACGTCAGTTTATAGATTGATAAAGTTCCATACTTACACTGCTTTAATGCTGAAGTTTCGGGAAGTAAAGTGACAGCAAAGGCGTAGGGTGTCGGGTTTTGGCCACCGACGCAAACAGAGGGATGTTATACGTTTATAAGGGATGTAAAGTTATATTTGTTTGTCTATCGCAACGTAGCTCCCAAACTGATTGAGATTTAGCTTACTTTATTTAAAAGATGGCATGACTGAAAGTGTTTCTAGCTATGAATTAAAGAAATTCAAGAAATAATTATCTGATCCTGTCATTTGAAAAATATCAGGTGCTCAGAGATTTTAATTGTTTAACTTACTTACGTGTTTTAGAAAAGGGACGGCTTAATACAAATACGGACTTGTTTGTATGTCGAACATGTATTACTCCCAAACTTATTGCATTATCGGCCCACATCCGCTGTTGCCCGCTGCCCGCTGCATATCAATTAGAAATACAGAAATTCAGCTTGTGCGACCAAAACCGCGACTTTCAGCTAGTCGAGCAATATTCCTGCAGTCGGTAGTTGTTCGCCATGAATGTGGGAGTGGTTGGCGCTGGGCCAGCTCGGATCTGATTTGATAATAGATAAATCGAGTGAAGCCGGCGCTGTGGTGCGAAGTAGCTGGGGAGTCTTGGTTTTGCAATACGATGTGAAATTATTTTTAATCAAGGTTAGCTTTGATTTTAGAAATATCATTATGCAAATTATATTTCAGAAAACAATACAAATCTAAAAAAAGTCTGTCAAAGTGAAAACTCGCTTGTCAGGGTTCTGAACCATCGTATTTTAAACGAGCGTGGAACCCTAAAATTGCACCTTAATTATAATGATGATGGATTTAACTTGGTGCCGTTAAGCTCACTGTACATAGAAAACTGTAAAATAAATAAAACAGTGGAATAAATAAAGTGTATGATTCGATTCCAATACAATTTCTAAGTTTAATTGAATTAAAATATTTATTTAATTTAAAAAAAAAACTGAGCAAAGATTTTTGGAGATATAGGGGTCACTAGCTTTCAGTTAGTCGCTAACTACTAGTTAAATTCGTTAAAGATTCTTTACTAGCTTGTACAATATGTATGTTGTAAAATATGCGATCAAAGGACAGTAGCGGTCAGTGCCTTACTCCGTGCTCGGTGAACCGAGCAAAACCGCCAAAAATACATTTATGGGGGAACTACCCGAACGGCCTGTGATATTGTACAAACATACATACACGTGACAATTTATTTTTCAGACTGTGATAATTTATCTTTGCTTCGTACGGGGTCAATTCAAGACCTCAATATCTTAATATCCCGATAGCTAATTTGGCTCGTATTCAAACTTAATAATAATATATTATTTATTAAAAATTACTACTTGCTTACAAAAAATAATGGAGATCAGATTAATTACATATTATACTATATATATTCAAGTTTTGCTGGAACAAATTTGCAAAGATTTCCGTTACTCTCGAAACCTCAATTCGCTCGATCAATGAAACTTTTATATTCTAAATAGTGGTAATCCTCTTTCTCAAATCGTGTTCTCCGTGTCTGAGGGTCGTGAAAACCACCTGCAAATAGTCTCTCTCACGATGTTGCGCCAACGTTTTTTCTTTTCAGCCGTAAAAAGGGCTTCGTAGACTAAGGGGTCGAGAGTGGTGCGAATCTGGTCAATGAAATAGTGTAATACTTGTGATAAATCAAGAAAGACATCCAGCAACATCATAAAGCACATAAATGTTCCGGCACACTGTCAATAAAAAGCCTCAGCGTAGCCAGCGCCGGACGCCGGAAGCGTTATCAATATTTATGGCGAGCCCGTGACGTCATTAATTGGCACTACACACGGCATACAAGCATGAAACGCTATGCAATCCAAAAGTTTGTCAAAGTATGAGCAATTTGGTCCTTTAGTTTTGACTGACAAAGTTTTATACAAATTGAAGGAAACTGAAGAAAACTAAAAAAAAAAAGGTTAATAAATGTTTCTGATGTCTTTATTTGTTTGTTTATTTATTTATTGCCAAATACTAGTCACTCTCGCAGCGATGCCAAAGCGTGTGATAATAGTTGTAAGAAGTATGATATGGAACATAGCGTGCAGTTAGAATTAAATTGGTAAAAATTTGGCCTCTACGAAATTCGTAGCACCTCTACGAATAGACGTTTTCTGACAAATTCTCTTTACTTTAATATCAGAATAGCACGGCAAGAAGAAAAAAATTATGATCATATTATAATAATAGATAAATCTCTACTATCTATCTTCACATAAATTCAAAATTTATCAAAAAAAAAAAAAAAATTGTTATTTACAAAACTCTTAGATCCCCGGAGAACTAGAGCTTATTTTACAAACTGCTGTTCATATCACTAAGAAGTTCCTGTCGCCACACTTTGAACGCTCGTCGGCCTTTCTGTTCGAGTAGCTCACATGGGTTTAACAAAGTAAACAGCGCCGAGCATGGGCGAGCATAACTCAGCAGCCGGTCTTAATGCCGGGAAACTTCGAAGCCTCGATAATTTGCGCTTTATTCATTTAAGATATTGTTTCGGGAATATTGTTGTGACAATATCGAAGTTCTTGTTTTTGGTCGTGGAATATAAATGAGACAAATGTGTGCAAGTTATTTTGTTGTCATTTTTTTATTATTTTAACGTGAGCTAATAATGGGTTTTAGAATCAGGTCGACCAAAACATTAAAAGTATTTGATTTTTGGCACAATCATTGATCTAATCCAAATAAAGATAATTTCAAATAAATCGTCTAACACGAATCACCAAGAAGTTTAAGTTACATATTAATTATTTATTAGCCTTTGGTTAGGTTGTTTTGTTACAAAGTACTTAGTACGAAAAATATAATAAGTCATAATTATTTCTACTATTCCTTTCATAAAAACGCAGCGTCTTCAACATTTAATTGCAACGAGCTCGACGGAACAGTATTCAGAAATACCTTTCTAATTGTACACTCTAAAAACCTTCTAGGGATGTTGCGAATCATTTCCATCCCCCAGAGCTCAAGCTTCAGAAAAAAAGCATAAAGAGCAAGACTGAAGTATAAGTGCGCACTTTGCATAGGGCAAAGAATAAACTGTTGAAATTCTAGAACAAACTGCTGAAGAAACCTAGAGAATAATGTGTTGAAATTCCTGAATAAACTGTTGAAGAAACCTGAAGAATGAACTGTTGAATTTCTAGAAGAAATCATACATGTTTTTAATAGATGCTTTATAAGAGATTCTGGGCTACTAAATGCTCCGTCAACTTCTCACTAACGATAAATGTCATGTGTGAGAGCGAGTCGTCTTAAAATAGACGCATCGAGCATTTGTAAATAAGAAAGTACTAATATACCTCTAATTACTGTCTAAAAAACCACAAAGAGGTGTAAACTCATGAACATAGGAGCAAACGCATACGATTAATCGAAACTATTTCCCTCTTGCTCTAACTCGCATAGATTTCTCCACTTATTTCTGTCACTCTTGCAAAGTTCTTATGGTCCTACCCTTTTATCGAGATAACGAGTAAAAGTTAATCGTCAGCGTTAATACGTGTAGGTAAATATAAATGTGATGTGGCAAATGAAATGTGATGTATGTTTACAAACATACAAAAGAGAACTTTACTCTAAAAAGACCCTCAGGAAGCTCTTCATGTATTTTTTTTTAAATATTTGCTACTGCCTCGATTAATTTGGATTGAGGTAATTTACTCTTGTTAAATTTCCTCAAACTTCGAGGTAAGAAAATCATGATTGCCATCGTAAGACTTCTCTGATCCCAATAATTACAAAGCTCATTTATTTGTACTGGCAACATCTGGCGATCGTGATAAATGGAGCTTGTAAATGAGTCGACACGGCCGCCATTACGGTGCATCGATAAATTCAGAATTGGCAACATATTGTAAACATAATTAACGGCGTGTCATTGTTTAAGCAAATATTTTGATCCTGCTATAATACGAGTAGCTATAGGCAGGTCATGCATTCAGTTACTTGCACCACTTTCATTCGCGTGATTTAAAAAAAAAAGTTTATGATAAAAGTAATAATTAGGTGTTCAGGGTGTGCTTCAATGGCTCTTTCAAATCCCTTGATCCGTTTTCGAATTAAATGGGAGCGAAAACACACATACCTTGACTCGTATCTACTCTTTCGCATCCTCACAAATATTATATAAGAATGAAAGTGAAATAATTTGTTTGTTACGATTTCTCGCCTTCTACTCAACCGATCATCATGAAATTTTGGATACACGTTTTCAGGCATACAGAAGAGACTACTGTTTTATCACCATTATCATCATGAAACCGCAGAACGCAGCTAGTTTGTAGTATTAGTATGATAACGTTACGATAATATGGTGCGATAATACGATACGACTACGGATTTCCCACCTATTCCTTGTGATAAAATGAACTAACGCTACTCCATTAAAAAACCCATAAAAGTGTCACATCGACACTTTTAACCTGCGTTTAACTATGCATAATTTCTAAATGACACCGCAGCGCTGCGAGCGCACAATCACAATGATGATTAATGTTGCCAGTAACGTGTGAAAATTACCGCGCTCGGGGAAAATGCACTTTCAAGATGGCGCATGAAGATTTATGTGTATGTGGCACACGAGCAAGAATATTTTTACTGTAATGGCGGCGACGGCGTCTCTGAATAATGGCAGGTATTTTGCTAGGGAATTATTAGGTTTTATGACTTGAGGGAGAGGAGAATAAATAAGGTCGTATTTGTTTTTCTCGTACCTAGGTAGTTATATTTTACCAACGATTTATAGACACGAAATGTTTTGGTAAATATTTAACTTTCTGAAGGGTATTGTGTATTCATAGGTGACTATTGCTTAAAGCTATCGTCATCTTGATCATTCTGTCTTTGATAACCTACAGCAAGGCCTCCGTTTAAAGTTAAATGTTCTAGCTAAAGAATACAAAAAACAGGCTTCGTCATTAGTTTGATAATACCTAGATAGATAGACAGATAAACTCTTTATTGTTCACATCAGAAAATACAAACAAAAGGAAAACTACGCTTAAACCTAATAGGTATTTCAACTTGTCAGGTACCTAGTTGGTAATTTTACAGAAGGTTCCATGCAATATTTTTGTCATGGTATCCCCGCGACCTCGAGAATTAAAACATCTCTAATTCAAAAATTTCCATATTTTTTTACGAATCTCCATTACGAACGCGCACTCAGAAAAAAAACTGTTTCTAGGGAGCTAGCTTTATATCTTTTTTATTATTTTCACGAATATAAAAGGAAAGTCAATTGATAAAATAAAAACTGCAGAATGCCGTAAGATTTTTCGCTCCGAGATACTGCCAAATTGACATGCTAGTTAGAGAGAACCGCTACTGCATGCCAATCGGAGGCGGAGACATAATGGCTGAGAGTGAGCACGATTTTATACGACGGGTTACGTACATAATTTTTTTTTTTTTTTCGTTGGAAGACATGTGTTGTATATTGTAAGACAAATCACATTCTATGAGCATCCCTTCTTTTTTCCCACGTTCTAATTTTCTATGTAGGTATATCACTGTCAGAAATTGTGTAGGATACGTTAACGAAATACCGAAACTTATGTAAGTTTAAACTCTACGAAAATCTACCTCAACTATAGATATTGAAGCAACACAGTAAGTATGTTTAGAAACCAACTTTATTAAGCTAAGTAGGTATCCGATTAAAGCCCGCTCGGGACGTTTTACCGAAGGTTTATCGATTATGCTCCAAGACTGACAGTACCTGCCAATACTACGCACCTACTTACCAACTAAAACCCAGCTAAATTTAACTACCAGTGTTGCGGTAATGATCACCTAATGAGGGTACCTAAACGCGGTCTCGGAATCCAAGCACTGACGTGATCATCAAAGTGAATCATAAAGTGATCAATATAACGGTTTTTCATTTTGTTTCAGGTAAGGAACCCTAAAAATCAACCACATCGCTTGCTCCGCTATTTCAACTGGCAACTAAGGATTCCTTTAGAAAGAAGCTTTGCTCTAATGAAGGAATTTTTAAAGCTCTGAGCGAACAAAGCGACAGAGCTTTTATACCAGTGCTTGTTGCAGTCAATGTACAAAGGAAATGCAAAAAGTTCCACTCTATTTACGTAGAAATTGCCATACAAGAGTATTTATTTACATTCAAATCTAGTTGAATTTTCCATTAAAGATAAAAAATTAAAACAAGGATCTTATTTGACATGTAATTTCGTTTTGTTATAATTACACGGGACTACTTAACTCTCGTACGGTTAAGTCGAGGTATTTAGTTTGCTTTTATAGTATTTTTTGTTCTATCTCTTGTATGTTTCGTATAGACAACAATAGTAGGTATTATTCCTAAATAAAATAAGTGTGCTTAGATTCGATCACACCTACTCTCGTTCACTATTTGAAAACCACGTTTACCCCTTCCCGACTTTTCGTTTCAAACCGGAACCCCGATCCAGTCTAGCCGCTCGCTAATAAATATTAGATTCGTCCAATCCACAGAACTGCCATTTGTCCAGCCATTTGCCAACCGGCCGGCGACAAATTAATACTAATGGAATAACGGAGCCGCGAACAAATGTTCATGTTTCAAGCAAACAGGAACAGTCCACAATTAACATAATTGCTAAAAATGTTTACTCGAGCTTATTGACAGTTGTTCCACAAATTAAGGGTAAATAGGTAGCTAGTTGAACGATAAATGGAAGTGGGCTAGGAATGGGTTACATAAAATTAAAATGGATTTCGAACTAATTGTGGTGTTAGGTTAATTTTGGACCACAAATGATTATAAGTTATTTATAGCTATATAGTACACAACATAGTTTAAAAGAGGTACTAAAACAAAACTCAGGTATTTACCATTTAGTCTTTCGTACCTCTTTTTCATTTTAAATTTGCTGTAGACATGGTTTTCAAAAGAAATTATCGAATCCCTAAAAACGCTCTGGTTTTACAGCTTTAGGTGTAGCTTTTCTCACGCGCATTTTATTATGAAAATCATTTTTATGCACCTTTCTATGTATTACTGTTCCTTACAATAATTCTATAACTCCATTTACAAAGGCTTTACTGTAAAAAGTTCCCGAAGTTGTAGAACAACAATTAGACGGGTACCAGGGGGTTAGCACGCGGTAGGAGCTAGAACCAACTCATTAGCATCGCCGCAGAATACATTTAGGCTAACGAGAGACCCTTTCTGTAGTTAGACACTGTTATAACTTTTTAGCCGTACCTACTTCAATTGCTTTAAGGACTTAATTTCTTTTGTGTTTTATTGATAGGCATAAAGCACAGATGGGGTATACTCAATAAGTACTTTCATCTGAGACCATCGTATCAACTCTTGTTACTATATAGTTTAGACACAAATGCGAAAGGAAATCTATCTGAAACCTTTTATTAAACTTTATAAAGGGCTAAATATATATTGATTTAGCAAAGACTAGTGCAATCACGACAGACGTAAATTTTTAACAATTCCACGCAAGATATGTAATATTTGGCTACTAATCATTTAGAAGTCACAACATAAACAGAATACCAAATTTATCAATGACAAAAAATAACAGAAGTAGCACGGACCTCGCCCCGAGGGACACAGCACCTCATCATCATCAGGAGATCTTCCTTCCCCCCTTGAGGAGAGGTCGGGATACAGTACGAGGGGGGCTCCTCGATCCTGTGGCAGGTCGCTGCGGCACGTAGTCCGCAGGGCAATGTGGAGGTGCGAGTACCCGGCCCGGGTGGGCGGCATCTCCAGCACCTCCTCTGATAAGGCCTAAGTGGCCTTATCGCGGCGTTGTTGGCCATCTTGGCTTAGCGGTCATCTTCCATTAAGGGCCTCATCTACTTGCGGCCGCCTTCGTCGTCCTCTTCCGGGCCAGCCAGGAGGAGATCTCGAGGGAGGGCTCGCCAGGTACGTACGTCAGGGGGACGTGTGTGGTGCGGCGCGATATTATTCAGGTGGGGGTGTGGTCCGTTATCCGCGCGGTCAAACATACTCCGCGCGAGACGAACCACGAACTCCCCCACCGATTCCATCTTCAGGTCCCGGGCGATGACGTCATTACGTACGTACCGGCCGGCTCCCGAGATCTGCCTCAGGGTGGTGTTCTGGACTACCTGGATTTGTTTCTTCTGGCTGGCCGTGCAGAGCGCGTACCATGCCGGCGCAGCATAGGTCAGCCTCGTCCTTATGTAGGTCTTATAGATGCCTAGTCTGGTTCGGATTGGCAACTTAGAGCGGAGTACAGGTCGGAGTAGCGCTCGAGCAGCCTTAGCCTGGTGAATGGCGTGTGAGGTCTGCGAGCGCATACTCAAGTCCGAGTCGATCAGGACGCCCAGGTACTTGACGGACTTTTCCCATTGGACGTCCTGTCCTCTAAGTTGCAGCGGCGGCGGTAAGTTGGACCTATGCTGCCTCGGGCCGGTCAGTAGCGCGGCCGTCTTGCCAACGTTGACGGCCATCCGCCATCTGTCCAGCCAGTCGGGCAGGATGTCGAGGACTCTCTGTATCCTGCCCGCGGCGATGGTCGCTCTGCGCGAGGACGCGACATACGCGCTGTCATCCGCGAATAGTGCCAGGGTCACTCCTCTCTCGCCTGGGAGGAGGTCTTCTAGGAGCGGTATGTCGTCGGTGAAGGCGGCGTAGAAGGCGGGAGACACGCAGCTCCCCTGCGGTACTCCCGCGCTGATGGGTCTTAGGCCGGAATGGGTATTCTCGACCGACACGAAGAAGTTCCGGCCAGTTAGGAACGACGCTGCGATTCGTATATACGCCGGCGGCGTCGTTGTACCCATCAGCTTGAAGATGAGGCCCTCGTGCCACACCCTGTCGAAGGCCTTCTCGATATCGAGGAACACGGCGACGGATCGTCGCCCCAGATTGAGCTCGTGCGATAAGTGGTGTAACACTCGCGTAAGCTGGAGCGTGGTGGAGTGCCTCGTGCGGAATCCGAACTGCTCGTCCCGGGGTGTGAGGTGGGGACGCAGTCTCCGCAGAAGCAGCCGCTCGAACAGCTTAGCGAGGTGGGAGAGCAATGTGATGGGGCGATAGCTGGCAGGTTGTCGTCTGTCCTTCCCCGGTTTCGGTATGACGATCACCATGCCAGTCTTCCATGTCGAAGGAAAGTGTCCGGTGCGCAGGATGCCGTTGAAGAGCCGCGTCAGGCAGACCAGGCCCTTTGTCGGCATCCACTTCAGGGCAGCGTTGGGGATTCCGTCGTGCCCTGGCGCCTTCTTGGCTTTCAAGTACCTCACGGCTCGGACCACTTCCGTTGGGGCAATAAAGTCCTCTCCAACCAACGGAGGAGCCGGGGTCTTCAAGTACTGGGACACTTCCCATTCGATTCGCCTATGGTGTTCCAGGATCTCGGCCTTGGTTCCAACTGGAATCGGGTGTGGCTGGAACTGACCTTGCAAGTGGTCAGCTAGGAGCTCTGCCCTCTCTAAGGCTGAGTAACGCCGTTGCCCTGTGCCATCCAGAAGGGGGCAAACGGACGCTTTAGCCTGGGTCAGGTGGCGGTTGAGGCTGTACAGATCGGTCCTGTTCTCTTCACACTGGGCTAGATGGTTGTCCCAGGTGGTCCCTCGCCAGGTCTTGACCTGATCTGACAGCCTCTCTGTTACGGCGTTCAACTCCCTCTTGATCGTTGGGCATCGCGAGTGGGCCCATCGCTTGCGGAGTTTCCGTTTCCGGTCGCGCAGAGCTTTAAGATAAGGAGGGAGTTCTTCACGCCAAGGTGTTCTGGGCACCTCAGAGGTGGCGGCTTCATGGGCTGCTGCAATCGCTCGGGTCAGCTCCGTCACGCAGGTTTCCACCTCATCCGGGGTGGACAGCTTGCCGACCGTCAGCGACTGCAGGGCGCTCTGGTACCTTGACCAATCCGTCTTCTTGATAGGGCGCGGTATGGTGCAGGACAACGCACCCCCTACGGTAATAACCAGGGAGAGATGCTGCTCATCGAGGTCATATAAGACCTCGATGGCGATGGAGGCTGCGATCCCCTTGTGGAGCACGATGTCCAGCACGTCCGCGCGGTGAAGGGGGTTGGTCGGGATGTTGGTGGGCGAGTCGGGTCCAATCGCCGTGAAGCCGGTCACCTCCGCTTCTCTCTGGAGATCTCGACCTTGAGCAGAAATGCTATGGGACCCCCATACCACATGCTTTGCGTTCAGGTCGGCTGCCAGGAGGGTGGGTGTTCTGCCGGAGAAGATCCGCCGGAAATCTTCGACGTTCAGTGGGTCCTTGGACGGGGGTCGGTAGCCGGCGTAGAGGTTCGTCTCCACACCGGCCACCATGGTCCTTATACCCACTGTCCGGGTCTGCTTGTAGACCAGCAGTTCAAGCTCTTCGTGCACTACGTCGCGGCGAACAAGGGCCGCCGTGCCGCGGTAAGGGTAGCCCTTGGGCGAGACTTCGTCGCGACGGTAGATCTCGTAGTTGGGGAACTTGAACTGCCGGTTCGGAGTAAGCTTGGTTTCACCCAGGAGGACGACGTGAATGTCCTGCTCCCTCGCGAGGCTGCGCAGGGCTGCGGCCTTCCCTGCGATTCCTCCTGGGTTCCAGTATAGGATGCGCAGCTGGCCACTATCCATAATACAGCCCTTGGAGAGTGGCCAGTCCGCGCATCGCCGCTGTGCGGAGGTCTTCCCCGCTGGCAATGGCGGCGAGTAGGCCCACCAGGGCTCCCATCATGGCGTAGATGGGTTCCTGGGTACGGGCACTCGCCGGTGGACCCGCAGCGTAAGCAGCGGGGAAAAATTGGTCCTTCGAGCCGACGCCTGGTCGGCTTTGGAAGCCCGGCGGAGGCGGGGGGATCGGCTCTGGAGGCTGCGACTGCGGGGGATATCCAGTGGGTGGAGCAGGGAATGTCCGCCCGTAGTGTTGGGGTTGGGGCCCCTGCAGGGGAGGTCCTGTGGCCCTCGAAAGAGCCGCAGGTGGTGGTGGCGCCCGGGATGGGGCGAATTGGACCCTGGGGTCCACTCTGGCTGGCTGGTATTGCTGCTGGGGCTGATCAGCCCTTGCTGGCGGGGCAGACCGCGCCCTCTTCCTCTTAGCGGGCCCCTTGCGGACCTTGGGCTTCAGTGGTGGAGGTGGCGCAGTTGAGCGTTGGTCCACCTCCATGCGGGCCTCCTCTTCAGCGGCGGGGGCCCGGGGTGCAGGTGCCACTTCCCCTGTTTGGGTGGGGAGCGCCAGAGTTTGGGGTCCCTTCTTCGGGGGCCCACCTTCCTGTGTCCTCCTTCGTTGAGACCTCTTCCTCCTCTTCGTTTTCTTGTTTCCCCCGACTCTCGTCCACCCCATTTCTGCGGGGGGGAACGGTTCAAAGGCCGGGGGATTGGTCTCGAGGTGGGGGAGGGGAGTCGAGGCGGCTACCCTGCCTCTGCTGCTGCGTCGCCCTCTGCCCCTAGAGTGGGACCGCTTTTGGGGTAGGTTGGTGGGCGGACACAGGGTTGTGGGCGCTGTGTAGACCGGATGCGGGGTGACAGGCCAGCCCCATCCCATGGGCTGGGGCGGCTGCTGGTAGGCCGCGGCCAGGGGGCCGGCGGTCTGGCGGGTTTCGGGGGGCTGCTGCTGGCCCCTCCTCCCGGGCTGGGTTGTCGGTGCGGCTGTTGTGGTGGGCTTCTGGGGAGGAGGCCTCTGGTCCCCTGGCAGCTTAATTTTGCGCTTCCTGGCCTCCTTTCTAAAGACGGGGCAGGTCCGGCTGTTGGCCGTGTGGGCCCCCCCGCAGTTGGCGCAGGTAGCAGGGGTTTCCACTGGCCTCGGACAGTTAACCCCAAAGTGCGGCTCCGCGCACTTCACGCACTTTTGGGGCCGGAAACAATTCCCGGATGCGTGGCCAAAACCCTGGCAGCGGTGGCATTGCGGGACCATGGAATCGCCCCTCCACGCCTCGATCACCACTCGAGGCATGTTGAGGAGCTCGTTGGTCCCGTACATCTGCTGCTGCTGGTCCTTGGTCATCGCATCCAGGTGGACGAAGTAAGTGCATTTTCTTGCGTTGGGCTTTATGGGCAGGGGGCGGACGAACCTCGCCGGGAAGCCTAGATCCTTAAGGGCGTCCACGATGAGCAGGGGGTCCGTCCCCTGGGGCAGTCCCCAGAGTGCCGCTTTCTGTGGCTTTTCAGAGTTCAGGGAGTAGCAGTACCAGGACAGTGCTGGTGTCCTGGTCTGCTCCTCCACGAGGTAGGCCTGTACTGCCCTGAACTCCTCTGGAGACTTGGGCCGGAATCGAATACCCTTGTCCAGGGGACGCGCGTTCGGTATGTGGCCGATCCTCCTCCTCAGCTCGGCCAGGTGGACGGGCCAATTGGGGAGGCACTCGACCACTATCGGTGGGTAAGTTTTCCCCTGGACTGCTTGGGCGGCGCTGGGCGGGGCTGTCGGGGCCGGGGCCGTCGAGGTGAACGGCTGCGGGTTTCTGGCCTGCGGGCCAGACGTGGATGCAGGGGCTCGCAGCGCGGCCGCGTATCCCCTGGCTGCGGGTAGTGGCAGCAGGGGAGAAATCAGGGCCGCGGCGTGTGCGGCTGCGGCTTCCGGGGGCGGCGAGGGGGGGGACGGCATGGGCGCGGCGTCCATCGGCATGGAGTCCACCAGGGCTGCGTACTCCGTGGAGTCGTGACGAGTAGGTCTGGCCAGGGGGGTAGGGGGGAAATCCGCAAGGGACATCATTCCCTCCCCGCCCCCTAGGCTGGGCGGGCTTGCATGAGGTGAGTGCGCCGAGGTGTTCCCCCTCTCTACCTCACTCCCCCGCGGCAGCAGTACGCTCCGGTAGTGCGTCAGCGGGGGGGGGGAGGGGGAGGTCGGCAGCGGGAGGTGGTCGGTCCGCAGACGTTGCAGAATGACCGGGGGCGTGGCGTCGACGGTCGTCGGTGGTGGCGGCGGGTGTGGCGGCGAGGCCACCCTCGGTGGCGGCGAGGCCTCCCTTGACGGCAGGGCCGCATCAAGGGAGGGCGGCGGGTTCGGCGGCGGGGCCTCCCCTGCAGTAGGGGCTCGCGTGGCCCTCTGAACTTGCGGCGGCGGTGGCGGAGGTGTAGCCTCCCTCGGGGCGGAGACCTCCTCGGGCTGCAAGGCCTCCCTTGGGTGAGAGGCCACTTCCCTGGTGGGGGCCCTCGGGGCCCTCTGGGGGAGCGGTTTGGGAGCTGCTACCGCGCCCGGTTTTGCCTTCGATATTGTCCTAAACACCGGTACCGGGGGCGTGGCTGGGGGCGGGGTCGGGGGGGACCGCGAGCCCAACTTGGGCCGCTTGTCGTCATGGGTATCTTCATCTAGGGCCTTCTGAGCCCTTTTCTGCCGGGTGGCGCTCGCGAGCAATATCGGCGATGGTTGGCGGGCGGGGCGGTATTCACCGCGTCCGGCGGAGGCGGCCCTCGTGGCGTTAGACCTCCTAGTCCCTGCAGAGCGGGAGCGGGCGCGGGGGGCGTGACGCAATCCCAGTACCGATGCCGGTACAAGGTGCGTCTTCTCAGGCTCGAAGAGCGAGCGGCAGGAAATCAAGTTTTCATTTGCCATCCTCTCCACCAAGGATGACGATGATGATGATTTGTGTTGGTGGTCATCAGCGGCGGTGGATGCGGTGGCTGCAGCAGAAGTCGTCCAGGTCGGCGAGTCCTCGTCCGACGACGACGCGGCTTCAATACTGCGCGGCATGGTAGCTGCTGATGATGATGATGGTAATGCTTCGCAACCCTTCACTCACCCCGCTACCGGCGATCAAGGGATCGACAGGGTGAGACCACCGGCGAAACCGGTGGAGGCCCTGTTTAGCCCGATCGCGACGAGAAACGCGGAGCAAGTCTCCGGGAAGCGAAGCGGCGCGAGTTAATAGTCTCGCTGATACAACCGGCGCGTCTGTTGGTTGCGTTTCTGTTTAATGAAGAAACAGAAATCAACCGGTCGAGTGGCTCCGGTACGCAGAACTCCTGCGTGTGGCGCGCGGCGACGGCTCGTTCCCGCTCGCAACGTCACGCGGGACGGTGGGCGGGGGGCGGGCGGGTCGACGCGACGAAGAACACGTTGGCGGGGTGCGCGCTTCGCGGGCGCGGGGAGTCTCAACGCTGCCGCGGAGACTCGACCCGGCTCGGTAAGGCGGTAATCGTCAACTGTAAGCACACGGGTTACGGGGGGAGTCGGAGGCTCGCGATCGCACTCACGACTGCACGCGCCGACGTAACCGCGCGGACTCACACAGCACCTACCTCCGTCTTCCAAAGCTCGAGTAACGTCACACCGCCTGCTAGTGACAGCTGTCAGAAGTCGAATCGCTCGCTCTGATAGAATATCTGAACGACGAATAAACTGCTGGATAATGAGAAATGTATGGAAATGGATCCTAAAATCTTACTACATATTTTAACGTTGCATAAATTTGCTTTACATGTTTTGAACAGTATTTTTTGCGATTTTTTGAGATTTGCTACGAGGCAAGATTACGCAACAACGTCACAGGCGTTTAGCAAATTAGTAGTCAATTTCAATAGCTGGCCATAAACCTTGTTTAACTAAAGCCCATTTCACTTTCACCTAGGTTTCGTAGATTTTACCTACGTGCAGATTTTTGTTTATTCGAGAGTACAGAATTTCATAATACTGAAATGCAGCGAGTTTTCCGCTTAGTGCGGTTTTCGTTTCATATAGACGCATAAAATTCCAATAACTGCTCGTGCAGGTATTTTTATTAAAAAAAAAATGTCAAAGGACGTACCTAAGATTAAATCGAATACCCACCCCGACTACAGTTTCGATTACATTCGAAAACGTTTCGAAATCACGTTAGTTTTCATAGTAAAGCTCGTGCAAGTATAATGGTACATGCACCTAAATTACAGCATACCTGTGTAGGCACAACATGATTTGAATTTCAATAACGCGAGCTCGCCCGTTGATTGGCAATAATCGAAGCAATCGGCAGCACAATGCGCTGTGCCTAGTGATGCGAAATCGATTCCAAGGTGTCAGTATCGATAACCGAGGTAAATATTAAACGGTCGGTGAAAATTAGAAGTTGTAGGACTTGTGATTACACAAATATTTAAGCGTAAACGTGGAACAGCGACAGTGTGTTTGTTCTCACGGAATTACGTAAAGGTTAAACGGATTTGGATGAATAATTTTAGAGCGAAGGTAGCTTAATACAACAACGGAGGGGTGTATTAACATCGCATAGTGCCTTCATCTATTTCATGTATAATACCTCACCACCACATGACCGCTATTAAATTTAATATCCTCACTAAAAACTTAATTCTAAAGATGGCAAGCGGATGAGTGGAAGATATGTAGAAAACCTTTATTTCTCTAGTAAAACAAGATAGATAGTAAAAATATATAAAGAATACACATAATAGTCACGCCCGAGTTTGTACTACAATTTAAAAAATGCAACAAACAGGTTCTACTCAGTCAGCAACGAGTTCACTACATACATTTACATTATACGTTTGAACTCCTGGGTACGATGGGCGATAATTTTAATCGCAGGTACACTAAAAGTCCCAATTAAGTATTACAGCAGGCAGAGCCGCAATATCGTGGTTCCATTTACAATCCAGGGCCCATTTACCTACATGCTCATTGCCTGAAACCCAATGTGGGCACAAAGTGAATTATGCCTTATTTATGCCCATTGCAGGGCAGTAATAGGGGCATAAACACGGGAATGACATTACCGATACGTGTTGTATCAGTCCATTATGTTTTTATGTGCCGCCCTCGCAATTAGGTCGGCCGTAGATAACAGGGGAGTATTCAGATGGGGGCTTGAGGTCTATGTTCAATATTGTAAAAAATACCCTTAATTTCAAGCCATGGACAAACTTGGATTCAGTTTTAGCTGCTACTCTGCTGCTACTCCATTTAAATAATGGTAGCCAAAACTTGGCATAGCGTAGTATTACGACTCTAACATGCTATCGATATTAATACTTTGATATACATAGATACTTGAGAATGTTTTTGTAGTTTGAACGTGACTTATATCGAGAAACATAAATCTTATCTATATAAATATAAAAATGTTATGTTGGTTTGTGTACGCTTCAAAAACTCAAAAAGTTCTGCACCGATCGAGCTGAAATTTTAGCATGATAGGATTGTTTTATCTATTTTTTTTTATCACAGCGAAGCGTGGCAGGGAACAGCTAGTACCTATATAAGAGTCATTCGACTTCAGATTTTCTTCCCAACTAAAAAAAATAATAATAATTTTGTTATCATAAAGTTTTAACTAATATAAAAAGTTAACTAGGTAACTTACGCAATCAGTTTGTTCTAATTTTACTACTTTTCATTCATGTATCAGTTGTATCACACACATAAACCAACAAACACACATAACATAGAGTACACCATGGAGAGTGTGCACAAGAACTGCATGACCTTGTCTTGCCTTCGCCGTTCTTTTATAACAGCACCAGACGCACGAAAAAGAGGCACCCTCATACGGTGGAAATTCCATGTAACCGTACTAAGCGTTTTCATTCGTCTTTTTTAATCCGAACGGCAGAGGTATGGAACTCACTGCCCGCGTCTGTTTTTCCTAGAAAGTACAACCCGGGGGTGTTCAAAAATAGAGTGAATAGGTTTTTCCTAGGCAAGCGTGCTACATCTTCGACCACATCGTCACTTCCCATCAGGTGAGATTGCAGTCAAACGCATGCCTAGTCCGATGTAAAAAAAAAAAAAAAAGAAAAAAAAAAAAAACACATTACACATACATACATGGATATAAGATAAATATATATAACCAATTATAGACACAAACAAAAAATGCACAATTTAATCGGTTACAACACAACATGCCTCACACATCACTATAACCAACCATTCTAATCCCGCGAATTACCCCCATCGCCTTTGTTCCTCATTACCAGCCTGTACCACACCTTTATTTGTCGTAACGAACGGCATTTCACTGACGAATTGAAAACAACACACGTATAAAACAGGGTAATTAGGGAGCCAGTTTTGAGCGGGCCTCAGTCACGAACAGTTTGTGTGTTTAAGTTGGGAACTGGTAATTAATCTATGGCGTGCTTTGGTATACGCGAGAGCAGTATGGACGGTTACTACACAGAAAATACAGGTCTTAATCAATGCTAAAAATTCTCCGTCTTGTGCATTGTATTGTTTTGCGCATTTTCCGCACGTTAGGTACCTACGTTACGTTACATTCAAAGTTGCCAGCATTTTAAGGAGTGGTTATTGTTAGGCAAGCCTTATAAGTTAGACGCAACAGAGTTTAGTCAAGGAACAGTCTATCGTAATTTGTGTACGAAATTGACAGCCAGGTGGTAAAATGTAATAATGGAAAAGTTTCTTTTTCATCTACTTTTCCTTTGATTTTCTGATTTTTCTGAGAATGTTTCGTTCGTCTAAACCTGATGAATTGGTCGGTTGGCTGCACAGTGCCCAATTCAGTGATGGCAAATGTGAAATTTTTATGTTACATAGGAATTCCAAAATAGACTAAAATATTTCCTTATTAGGCTATGTAAGCAACTATTTAGGTGTTATGATTTGTATCCTATTAAGAAATGTTGTTTGGGAGTCTACACGTAACTTTTTAACTGGTTGCACCTCGCGCTTACACGCACTAGTGCAACTGTTAATTTTCCGAGTCAAAAAGTCGCCTATGTGGTAATCCAAGGTCTAATCTGTTCCTATTTCAAATTACATTCAAATCCTACTGTCTAACATACGCAGACAAACTTTCATACTATAATTTTAGGTGTTGATTTTCGACAGTTCATTATCACCCTGTAAAATCTGCCTATAGAGAAACAGATCCCAGAAAACCCTTTGTCATAATTCTATTCAAAATAATGCGTCTCAAACTCCCAAAGAAAGTTATGGGACATTGAAATTCGCGACTAAACTGGAAACTTTTGTTAAATTTGCGAACAAATCTTTAACAATGGCCGGACATAATGCTGGTAACAATAGTAGGCAGTAAGGAATCTCATGCAATAGTACTATAAAATATCATTGGACTGAACTGTGAAAAGAAATAGGTGCCAGTTAACAAGTCGTTATTTTGTTTTATAATTTTTACAACCCCCAAAATTTGATCTTTTCGAAAACCCTGCGTGGGATCGACCTGCGCTCGTTACATTGAGCCCTGTAATTTCGTAACGATGCCACTCATTATTTATAATGGTTCTGTCAAATAGGTATAATTATGCAAATGAAGTTCCTGGTCTTTTTCGTCTCAGCTGTTTCATAAAATCCCAAGTAAAGTTTCTCGCTAAATCAAATTAACTTCTCGTTTACTGAACGCAATTCAGCATTAAAATGAGTTATATTACTGCATTAAAACATATCGCAGTCCCGGCGTTTCTTCTATTTTTACCCGACTTTTCCTGGAAGCTGACGTTTCAAACCTTTACAATTTCTAAGACTCGAGTGAACCTTTTAAAAAGGATTTTCAATTTTGCCTCGGCACGGCAGCTCGCATATCTTTGAGCAAAATTGTAATAAGAGTTCGTGGCCTTTTCGGCTTGCGAACTCCTTTGTTGTTCGTTTTGCATTAAACTCACCTTCGTACAGGAGATATTATAACGCCTATCGTGCAATATCGTTTGTCTCGGCCTGCTTTGTATGCACGAAATGAATAGGTGGTGGGCCAATTTAATTAGGAGTGTTCTTTTCTTTTTCTTTTTAGGAACAAAATGTATAGATGTTACATTGTTGTTGAATACTGCAGCATAAGCATAACTATTATATACATACAGTCATATAGTTGCGGTATGTTTTGTTAAACGGTTTTATTTAGCTCACGTTTCTTTTTTCTTGGGTCAAATTTAGTAATTCAAATTTCACCCTCTTCCTGTCAACCGATTTATCTGAAATTTTGTATACACTTTGGATTTTGGTGACAATACAATTATGTTTATTCATTATCATTATAAATTCAAGATGGCCGCCGCTACAAAATGGCGGATAACGTAGGTTTTATCAATCCCATCAATATGGGTATCAAATGAAAGGGCTCAACAAGCAGAATACAATGTACTATAAAAAATTGAAATTCAAGATGGCGGCCGCTACAAAATGGCGGATAACGTAGGTTTTATCGATCCCATCAATATGGGTATCAAATGAAAGGGCTCAACAAGCAGAATACAATACACTATAAAAAATTGAAATACAAGATGGCGGCCGCTACAAAATGGCGGATAACGTAGGTTTTATCGATCCCATCAATATGGGTATCAAATGAAAGGGCTCAACAAGCAGAATACAATACACTATAAAAAATTTTTTTTTATTGTTTTATAAAACCGTTTAACTTAAAAAAATTTTTTACCTATTTTTTTTTATGTTTAAGCATTGGTACAGATGATATTCGCAGCAGAGCTGTTATTCCATTTATTTTTCTTTTTTGTATAGAAATAAACCATGAATGAAATTCAAATAAATATCCAAATGCAAAAGTTTTTCAGGTCTACCATAACTCCAGACTTTAAACTATAACTTTTAACATTCTGCTTGTTCTAGCCAAAACAGTTTGTAATAAGTGGCTGTAGCTAAAATAGGTTAGACCGCGTCAAAAGACTCCGGACTACGATAAAGTTTAAGATAGAAAATGAAATACGTAAATAATACATAATAATACGAATTTGTGGTTTTTGTTTTACTTCGAAGCGAACGAAACTAGATGGTTTATTTTCAAATCAAACACTATAATTTACTATACTGGGTTATTCATAAAGGGTATGCTAAGCCGAAAAGGGCTCATAGTACTCATCATTATGAATAACTTTTACTATGGGACCAACCCGAAATTCACGAAAAAAAAATCAGCTGTTCCATACATTTTGTCGACTGTCATTGACATTTTTCTATAGAACAGCTGATTTTTTTTTCGCGAATTTCGAGTTGGTCCCATAGTAAAAGTTGTTCATAATGATGAGTACTATGAGCTCTTTTCAGCTTAGCATACCCTTTATGAATAACCCTGTATATGGCAGTAAAGTATACTTCACTATCAAAATGACCTGCAGGCCCTAGGCGGCCTCGCGAAAACGCTAGTCTACGCATCGACCTCATATAACTTCTCAAAGAGTCTATATACGTATGTAGAATCTATACTAGGCACAGTCCCATAGGTACGGCTTATTAAGTGCCTACAAGGTTCCCACCAAATCTGTCGGATACCATAAATCTGCTGGCTCCAAGACACAGGTGTCCCGAACGCTCCAGCATTATAATTCGACCGCGCCCGTATGACCTGCTAAGGGTCGCCCTAAAAAGGGTTGAGCCCTCAGCCGCGGTTCGTAATTAATTATGATGAGAATGCTGGCCATTTGACCGCGTTTTGGCCGAGTTTTACCAGCTTTCGGCACTTGAAAACGCTAGAGTTACTTTTTGCGGCAGTTGGAAGTACAGAACTTGTTGCGCTTACAGCCGCTTTTCTGTACTGTAACTGTTACTTAATGTCAAGGGTCATGAAAAAAGCTAGGTGTATTTTTCGAAACTATGACATTAAATGTGACTGAAATTACAAAAAAAAAATGAATGTGATTCTGATTCCGAAGGGTCTAACCAAACGGCTGCATATTACATATATCATACCACATATCACAGACCGGTGGCAATCGCACACTGTGAGTTTAGCGCGGTCTTTTTTCCCCACAACTGTAAAATGTGGAATATAAATAGGGAAATATAAATAAATAAATAAACGGGAAATATTTCTGAATAGCTACAACATGGGATTCTTCAAAAGGGCTGTTAATAGAGTCCTGGCAGGTCGGCAACTTATCCGGATGCCTCTGGTATTACAGGTATCCATCCATGGGCGACAGCGATTACTCACCATTATTTATTTATTTTATTCAATAGAGGTACGAGTATTAAGCTTGCATTTGACCGCCATCTTGCCTGATGGTAAGCAACGATACGGTATACGATGGAGCATGCTTGCCTAGAAGAAACCATCAGCAGGCTTGCTTGATTACCACTTGAATAAAGCTAAAAAACTAGTTCAAAAACTGGCGGCCTTATTGCTAAGAGCGATCTCATCCAAGTTTTTTATCCCCTAATCTTTCCGATATGATTTTTATACAAAACGTCGTACACTAGTTGTTCCGTGGCAAAACTATGAATTAATTTCGCTAATGACTTCATTCTCACCAGTCATTTTCGTTAACGATCTTGTCAAGATTCTTGCAAGTACAGAATAAGATTGCTAATTATCAAGCGCATTGAAGCGGAGCAGCGGCAGCTTTTATTGTAAAGGATTTCAGCCAAAGTTCAAACTTTCCTGTTTTCTCGGGAATTTATTAATTAAAACAAAATTACTGGCCGTTTCCGCGTTTTACTAACGAGCCACAAATTCCTGAGGTTACTTCCCGAATTGAATTACTCGCTGGCATTTGAGTTTTGAATATTAGGAGTTAGGTGAGTTATGCTTTATCCGGGATTCCATTGTTTGGTAAAGGTTTCCGAAAATGGTAAGTAACCGCTCTGGCTCTATTAAAGCCTAAAAGCTCTACCCTAGCCACTAAACTTGTGCGTCCATGGTTTAGTAGGTACACAAGTTAATATGCGCTCAGCGCTCGTTCAAACCTGGATGTAAGACGGTGTATTTATAGTGTGACGTCAGCACTGGACGTGTGAGTGGTTAGGTTGCCAAAGGCACAGCATAGATTTTCAAGTAGGCTAGAGCACCAAACGTTATGTAACCAAAATACTATGGGTAAACAATTTGTAAGGTGTAATGGAATGGGGTTTTCTATGGAGATTTGATATTTTCTTTCTCGAATTTAGCAAACTTTTGTTCTAGAAGTTGTTCACTTAGACGTGTAGAAGAACACCCTTAAGTATATACCTACCGATTTGAACAGAGAGGAATAATAACAATAACAGAAGCATTTGTACAAAGGTAAAAATTGTATCGAATAAACAAGACCCGTCGACGCGGACAGTGATCAATCAATGTAATATCATCAATCATTACCTCAGAGCGGGACGTTGATTTATTTATTAAACCGATTTGATTTATTTAGGTAAGTAGTTACTAGCTTCGGCTACGGTAGATTTCCCTTTAGACTGAGTATTATAGTCTCTGAATGTAGGGATCGTGGCACTCGGATGGACAGACGGACATAGAGACAGGCACGGCAAAACTATGAAGGTTTTCTTCTTCTGAATACAATTTTCCACTATTGAGCCTGCAGAAATTGTACCATCCTGCATCTTTGCTTGGGGACAGGTGTAGGACAAACGCAAAAATAACAGGGAGAAAGGAACGAGCTACCAGGCAGTCTAAGTCGAGGGAAATAGCTGGTTCTAGAATATACTTCTACATATAAATGTACATTCATTTTACAACTGCTCTGGAATCGTTTCTTTCGATCTCACTCATTAATTGCCCTGATAAAGTAGCCTATCTACTTGATCGGAGGTACATACTCGTAGGTACTAAGTAAGTAAGTTCGTATAGCCCCGGTGTCTGAGTCTTTAGCAGGGGCGTCGCTACCGCCGTACTAGCCGTATCAATGATACGGGGCCGCCGGACTATGTGGGCCGCGAACGTGTGTTAACAAAAATTAACAATAATTACCTAAATGCTATCCATTTGGGCCCCCAGCAAATTTTGATTTAGGGCCCGTCTAAGGCAAGCTACGCCTGGTCTTTAGGCTGTAGGTACTAACATTTTATGATTTGAATGGAACGTCTAAGCTTTTTGTGATATTTCTTCATTAATCAACATTCAACAGTACTAACCGCTATGGCCGCAGACAAATGCGCTCATTTCTCTTGCTTCCGTCCCGCTCCGATTTCTTCAGGCGTTTCTTGCGCTTCCGCGGTAATGATGTCTTAATGTATCTGCGACTTTTGGTGCTGCTACAAGCTACGAGGAAATTCTTTTATTTTTATGGTTTTTTGACGCGATTAAAAAAGTAAGGGTCGATACACATCTGACGGAAAATGCGTCGCGTATTATCGGTCGCGTAACGCCAGAACAGAGAAATGTATAATAAAACATCCAACCTTTCACACTTAACCGATGATGCGCTAGTGCGTCGAGTATACAATATGTCCGGTTTCCGATGTCCGATACTTTAAGGGGTTAAAATGCAATTAGTTTTATCGACAAATCACAGTTTTTTTTATTTTTCTCCATCAATAAAAAAATGGCAGCACTTTAAAAAAAATTGTTAGCGAAGCATAGGTGCTTGTATTAATTTAACAATATCTACCCAAGTAGAAGACTTACAAACACAAAAGTGGTCTCAAATGTTAGTTAATAGTGTAGACAATAAATCTAGATTCAAATTTATTTTTTAATGTTCCAGTATTATTAAAAATAATTTTTGAAAAAAATAAATTGGACAACAAATTGATGTTTTTTTCAGATTATTAGTTTTAAAAAAAACCAATGTGTTAACCAATTTTATTTATTTATTTTTTTAATAATACAGGATATTTGCTATAAATGTACATTTAAATCTTAACTGTGAGTTAGATAGTTTAGGAGCTATGACAGTGTAAACATACGTACTTGAAAAGCGCGCATACCCCAGCAAATGAAATAAAACAAAAAAAATAAAATAAGAGATAATGAGAAAAATAAAAAAAAATCCGTGATTTGTCGATAAAATTAATTGCATTTTAACCCCTTAAAGTATCGGACATCGGAAACCGGACATTTTGTATAGTCGAGTAATACGCGACGCATTTTCCGTCAGATGTGTATCGACCCTAAGAGTGGAAAGAAAATGTGTCTGTGTAAGTGGGAATGGTGATGTTATTGTAGACAACTTCATAATTTTCGACATACGAGTTCTACATACTAGCTGTAGCATGTGGTTTCATCCGCGCTGTGATGATGATGATGGTGTTCTACAGGACTGTGTTAGTTTTTTCTATATAAAATTTAATCTAAGTAGGTATGTTTAAATCCAGGGTATAAGTTACCTCCATATTAAAATTTCTCTAAATCTGTTTAGCTATTTTTGCGTAATTGAGTAACAAACATAAAAAAATGCACAATTCTCGTTTAAACTATCCAAAAATAGGATGTAGGATTTTAATTAAATTTTATATGCGTTTTATAACGAGCCATTCCTATCGCAGCTTTTACAAGTGCGCTGCAGAATATTCTGTACGAGTACATAGCTTTCATAAAAAAATGTAAAGGCATGTACACAGTGAAAGCTCGGCGAGGTGTCTACCCACGCTCCGTGGATAATCGCGTTTGATCAGCGCTCATGCGTGATAACCGGTGAGCACACGCCTTGATAGCGTTCTATTTTTAAAGGTCTGCGTTTGACAGGAGAATATTAGATATTTTTTCGTGACAAGTTCGTCTAGTTGACTGAATTCAGCTTTTTAGGAAGTGTTTATTAATAATTATGTCCGTTTGTGCATTTTCATCGTAAAACACTGTTTTCTTGTTATTTTAAACTAAGTTCTAATAAAATAGCCAAGTTAAAACATTGTGTAAACCTGCTAACCAAGCGTATCTCGTAAAAAAATAATAACGTTTCCATATTTTTCGTAGTGATATTAGAAAGACGTAGTGACAAAAAATATATAGTGTTGGTAAAAAAAGGTTATAATTTTTGTTTCTTGAAGCCTCTGTTTTTCTTTAAAACTTTTTTGGCTTGCTCCCTAGGAAAAGCTGCGTGTAAAGACTATGAATAAAATCAAGGAAAGCGCCATCTAATTTTATTCGTATCGAACTAAAACATATCAGTTATAACTCACCAACCAGCTACATTTATTTTTATAATATTTCACAGTAAACGAGGAAGTCATCAGAACATTCGATATTTGGACGTCACGCTAGTTAGTTTCATGCCAAACAATACATAAATTGCGACGCTACGCCCCCTCCCCCCGCCCCCCCCCCCCCCCCCCACATCTCCAGCGTTCGTTTTAACGAGGTACGCTAGGAGTTACTCACTGACAATGAATAAATGCCTTAAGTTTCGGTTTTAAAGGGTAACACAACGATTATTTTTAACAAAATAATGATACGTAGATACTTGAAAAGTGTACATTGTTTGATTTATTTTGTTATATGTCTTGTTATGTTAACAATCAGTTTGATTTACATTTGGTGACTAAAGGTCGATTCACACATATCAGTGAAGCCACAGTTCCCACACAGTACCGGCACAGTGCGAAATATTCTTTCATACATTCTCTATGAACGCATTGAGAGCACTGTGTCGTCACTGACACTGACAAGTGGGGATGCGTTCATAGAGAATGTATGAAAGAATATTTCGCACTGTGCCGGCACTGTGTCGGAACTGTGGCTTTACTGATATGTGTGAACCGACCTTTAAGTGCCAATTTTTTATTGCTACTAAGTACTCGAGTTTTGCAACTGTCCAGTTTTTGTTGAGTAGCATCAGCTTTCAAATAAAATATCGTACGTCAAAAGTTCAAAGACCTCATGCGAAGCCGAGATCAAAGCGAGTTCGCGAACCCATAGTACCCAGTCGAATGTATGTCGAGAGCCATCCACTCGTTCGTTCTTCAACCGCTCTCTGCGATACTATTCCGATGGCCGCGCGCTTTGTTCCCGCGCTTTTTACCATAGACGTTTTATTTTTCTTTTTTTCTCGTTCGAAATTTGAATTTGTAGGCTGGGCTATTCAGCCTGTGTTACATTGAGCTGGAATTTGCAAATGAAAAAGGATTCATTTGCTGAAACTATGCGAAATGTGTTCTACTTTTATACTCATAGAGCATCGACAGCTAGGCAAGGCTCGGCACGCAGAACACGTAGCGTAGTCAAATAAAGCAAAACTAATTTGTGCCAATTAGTTAACTTAGTTGTATCCCAGTAGAAGATTGGAGGGGTCTGACGTAGTGAGAAAATAAGAGAGAGCCAGTTTCAAACCTATCTTCGTTTGGCCCAGTCAGCTTGTGGATGGGTGACCGTAAGAGACATTTACAAGCTAGACTACCCGCTTCTTTAGACTATTTAGGCCGCCTGGAGGCCTCTAAAGTCGCTTCGCGTGTACACATTGTTTTATTGTTAATCAATGATTTCCACATCATACTTTCCGATAAACGTTCTCTCACGGTCACCCATCCAAAAACTGACAGGTTCTAACGTCAACTTTACTGTTAAAACCATTCGGGCACTACATTGATCATGGAAAAATAAAGAAACACAAAAGTAGTGTAGTTCGTATCTCCAAAGGCTGTAAGTTATTGCAAAAGTGCAATTTCCTGAGAGCGCGCCTGCCGTCCACTGGCCAGTCCAATTACACTCCAGTCAATACAAACAATCCGTCTAGGTCTATAGCCAATTGCCAATTAGATGTCCGATAGAACTGATGCACTCTGGCCGAACACAAAATGTTTGCGTCCGAAAATACCTTTCTATTGACAGAATTTCAAATAGTGTTGGGCGTTTGTTGTTCGTATAGCTTGTGATTTAACAAACTTATTCATTGTTTTAGAGTCCTATTTGAGATATGTATATGAAAATTAATTGCCATACGTTAGTTCTGCATTTATAAACTCGAAAATAGCTCAACAGATTTTTTTTTTAGTTTTTTTTCATTTATGTTGCCTTAATTCTTGCTAATACTAACTTCCTAAATAAATAAAAATAATAGTTATATGGTTAAAAAAATAAGATTAGAATACCAGATTAGTTTAACGGCTCATTAAGTATTCGAAAAGTTCGCGCGACAAAATATCGTCCTTTGATCGCGCGAACAACGCCCAATCAGAACACCGCCTTAGATACACACCTGAATCTTGAATAGCGAAACTATTGTAATATAGAGACGCAAAATGGAGCGAACTCGGAAACTGTTAAACCGTGTCTACATTATCGCGCAAATATTCGTGGCGGATCACAGGTTACGCTTATAGACTCCACACTCGAGAGTATTGACGCTTCGGTCGGAAAATATCGTCTTGAGCACAGCCCATATAACCCGTTGACAGTTCACATCTCTTAAAACTCAACTCAACCTTTTTAATCATCCCACTGCTGGGATACCAGGTGTACTCCGAAGGGTGATTCGGCCAAATGCCACCACGCTCACCAAATTTTAAGGTCATCGGCTTTATTCTCCAGACGAATGCAAGTTTCCTCGTGATGTCAAAATGCCAGTGCTATCAAGATTCGTACATCTATCTATCATCTACTTGTAGACATCTATGATTCGCAGTTTCTGAGCCGAATCTTACCGCAGACTTACATTTCAAGAGGTTGTAGTATGGCCTCAGTGTTGCCGCGAATATTCGCGAACCACCGAGAATGTAGCCGCAGCACTAGACACACGAGTATGACTATTGATTTCCGAAATGATATCTGAACACGTCTCTAGGGTCAAGGTTGCGAAGATATTGTGTGGGTAGTTTTAGTTTTTGTAGATGTGATCGACGTCACTTCCTAACCGACTTCAAAAAGGAGACGGCTCAATTCGACTACTTATTTGTTTTTTTGTTGGTAGGTACATTTCTAAAGTGAATTAAAGAAAGCTAATAAAATCTCTGTATTATTTCTTATCAGTTTGTTTAGCATAAACAGCTCTTAAAAATACTCTTAAATAGATTAGATTAGAATTATTATTGTTTATTGGAGTAATTTATTAAGTACTAGCTACACCCAGCGCAGCGGTTTCACACGAAGTAATTTTTTTTAAATTAAAAGTTTCCTTTGTTTCTAATACCTCCAAAAATAATATGTACAAAGTTTCATGATGATCGGTTAAGTACTTTTCACGTGAAAGCGTAACAAACAAACTTACATTCACATTTATAATATTAGTAGGGATTTAATAATTTATTAAACTGACGTGACAGGTGACGTGTTCACTGTTCATGTTCAGTTCTGTCAAAGACCCCTTCGTTGTCAGAGGCGAAGGTTATAGGGAACAAGATACGAGTAATTATTAAGATGGTTTGTGTTATTACTGTAGGTATGTACATGTATTTAAATGTGAAACTGCAGAGCATATCTTGTGGGTAGGTTAAGGTAAGAGCATATTTTCTCTTTTTCTTTTCAATTTTCTTTTACTTTCCATATTTTTTTATACCCCATCCAGCAGGAAATCAGATTTTTATACCTTTGAGCAGAAAATGAATAAAAATTCATATCCGGACAAAGCCGAGTGACAAAGCTTGTATGATAATAAAAGTAGATATGTTTTACGGATTTTTAGATCCTTTTTTCATGACGTATTCGTAGGAAGGTATGATTTACATAATACGTAGGAATATTACTTTTTTACTGAAAGTAAGATCCAGTAGGTTTATCCTTCGTGATTCTATGAAAACATCGAAAATTGCGAGCACGTACCTACGATGTTTTATGGAAAATCATTCTTCTAATATCTATTGAGAAAAATGTTACTATGAAAACTGAAGTGGTTTTGACAATTTTTTTTATTAAAACTACCTAACACGGAAAAAGTTTATAACGAAATTTTTTTTATTAATTACGGCTGACTTTATGACTCTTGTAATAATTCAATCTCATTGTTGATTTTAATACATTCGCATTAATGTAGTGTCCTACAGAATCAACTATCAAACACTATTGTAGTCTCCTGGAAATTTGACGACGAACGAATCATAATCAGAATTTTTCTTTGATGACGAAAACGAAATTAAACGGGTCACCGAACTCAAGGAAGGGTGGGCGAGTTTTGGTTTGAATAAGCCGGACTATGGACCAAAGCAGTCACAGAATGGTGGCAGCGGAACCGAACGTCACTACCGGGCTTTTAAGCTCGCGGATCGACTGACATTGTAAAATCAGCAGGAAGCCAGTGAACAAAACTGGCACATAATCAGAAAAAATGGCGCACTGAAAATGGCGCACTATACAAGGTTGTAAAGAAAGGGTATGCTAATCTGAAAAACGGCACATGGTACTCATCATTATAAACAACTTTTAAGATGGGGCCAACCCGGAATTTGCGAAAAAAAAATCAGCTGTTTCATACATTTTGTCGATTGTCATTGCCATTTTTCAATGGAACAACTATTTTTTTCGTGATTTTCGAGTTGGCCCTATAGTAAAAGCTGTCCATAATGACGAGTACCTACTATGAAGTATTTTCGGCTTAGCATACCCTTTCTGTAGAGGTATAACTCTGTATTCAGTGGGTGGAATATTGTTGACGATGATGAAAATGAAAATCGGTATAAATTTCCCGTCATGTTTGTAAGTATTTTCCTGACATTGATTGATTCCGATAGGTCCTTCCAATAGTAGACATTTCCAGTAATCTGTCATTTTGGCAGTTTCTTTGAAAACGGCCTCCCGAAGGACAAGTCGTGAAAAATTAGACCAATTTTGTGGACAATGATTTATATGTGTATCTTTTAGAAATATTGGCAAAAACAATCTTATTTCTATCTTCTTTTAAAATCAAAGAAGAAAAAGAGATCGCTGTTAGCCATGGGGTCTCCGGTTTTTGCATAAGTTTTAAGACGAGACAATAAAAATAAACTCTTTATTGATTTTCTTTTTCTCTTTATTTGTTTTTCTTATTTTCTTATTATCTTATTATTTTGTTATGTGATTTCTGGTATAAATAATAAAGTGTTTTTCAAACTATCTCTAACTATACCTTGGCACTTCTTACTCTTAACTCGTGGGTAACGAGGTTTTTTATTTATGGTTTTATTTTATTATAACTTTTAAAAATAAATGATACTTGTGGATTAAAAAAGAGAAAATTGTGCTGACGGATAAATACTGACTGATAATGAATAAACGACACTGCAAGATATAAGCACATCAGCTTAAGCTGCTCGTCTATCATCAAATAAATAAATAGAAAATATACCAGACAAAATATAGGTACACTTTTTGTAGGATAGCGAGAAAATCGACAGATTTCAGTTTAGTGAGATATTGTGATCAAAGCATTTCTGACACACAAAGTAAAGGTCGGAGCAGACTTATCTTAGAGCTTCGAACAATAGATAGCTGCTTGAAGCGAATAAATAATTCTGTATTGAAATATCGGGCCTGTCCTGAAAATACTTTTATCCGTAGATTTAGAAATACGTGGATTTAGGAACAGCGGTCAAAAATATTTAAGAAAAAGGTGACTAAAACCGTGATACGAGTATAAATCTATACTAATATTATAAAGAGGAAAGATTTGAATTTTTGTATTTTTGTATGTTTGTGTGGAATAAACTCAAAAACTACTGGAACGATTTCAAAAATTCTTTCACCATTCGAATGCTACATTATCCCAAAGTAACATAGGCTATTTTTTTTTTTTTTTTATCCACAGCGAGGCGTGGCAGGACAGCTAGTCTCAAATAAATCAGTGAACGCTTAGTTTTAAATGTCCCAATATTGTGCAAACGCCTGACTCAAAAGTAGTTGGTTAATTTTTGCAAGCTAATTTATCTATCTATATTTATATATATATATATATATATATATATAAATGTTATGTTGGTTTGTGTACGCTTCAAAAACTCAAAAAATTCTGCACCGATCGAGCTGAAATTTTAGCATGATATATAATCCGTATCAAGGATTGTTTTTAACTATTTTTTTTTATCAATCACAATGTGTCACAGCGAAGCGTGGCAGGGAACAGCTAGTATATATATAAAAATGTTATGTTGGTTTGTGTACGCTTCAAAAACTCAAAAAGTTTTGCACCGATCGAGCTGAAATTTTAGCATGATATCGCATCAAGAATTGTTTTTATCTATTTTTTTTATCCACAGCGAAGCGTGGCAGGGAACAGCTCGTATTTTATAAGATTTTGTCTACGGAGCTATTTCTGTGCCTACATGTACATATTGTATGTAGACTGTATCCAATTTTGTATGAGTAAATTCGCCCCTTATTAACTTATTAATATATATAAAAACTAAACCCTTATTAACTAAACTAATAGACGCACTACATTATAGTCTAAAATTAAAATGGAGTTGGGCAGGACACATAGCGAGGTATGATGACAAAATGTGGACAATAGAAGCGACAAGGTGGCATGGGCCAGTTGGCAAGAGAGGAAGAGGAAGACCTAGGAAAAGGTAGACTGATGATGTAAGAGCGACTACGGGAATAGACTGGAAACAAAAGCGCAAGACAGAGATAAATGGAAAGATCTAGATCTAGCCTTTACCCAAAGAGGGGTTCCTATCCCTGAAAATAGTGATAGTGAATAGAATATTTAAAACTTAAGAATAGTATTAGTAAAAACTAGAAAAGATTCATTATATTTTAAGATAAGAAATGCATGTTTTATAAGGAAAGGAAATAAATGGCTATATTATTATTATTATAAATACGCCCCTTTTTTGTCAATGTTGTACTGAACCCAAACTCCATGCGTCCATCTGTGTTGACCTATCACAAAAATTGTTAACCAAAAAAGCCTCCCGCAAATACTGAACGTTCCCAACATTGTCTCATACCGCAGCCGCAGTACGTGCTGTTATTTTAGCCACAAAGCCTCCACGAACTTTTGATGGAATTCAGAATCGCGGAAAATAAACTTTTGATGAGGTCTAAACGTTTTCACTGTATCTGTATGTCTTTGGTCCGGGGTTAATGGTGCCTTGCGTATACTAGAGGTCACAGTAAATTCCTGTGGAAATCTCAGTGTCCTATGTTAACCGTAGAGGCCGGTTAGCACCGAGGACGTTTGAAGGCACACAACCCAAATGCACCTCAATGCAGCTGGGTCTCTATATTTTAAGCTGATTTTACATTGCGAGATGTCGCTCACTTCGTTTTTTTATTCGGATAGGTTTTATTTTGCAATCGGATTTTTGTTTTACTATTAATAATATTACTTGTAGTTTAAAAAAAAAAAATAATAGGAAGTAGAATACAAACTAATTTCATAAGAATGGACAAGTCAGCACACTTTATCTCAGCAAAGACAGTAACTAGAAAAGTCACGGCAATAATAGGACATCATTTTCTAAGCTTTTATTTACAGCATCCATCTTCTTCCGACATTCCATTTTCGCTGACAAAAAGTGAACCGTTCCCGTTCTGTCAACACCCAGCAATAATAAGATAAGTATAAAAACGCAATATTTGTAACAAAACACCGTCCTGGGAGACCTCGAGCCTTATCTTAATTTAGTTTTTCTTTACCAACCCAATCTGGCGATAAGCGGGCCGTTTAGGGTTTCTTTTTTGGCGAAATGGGCGTTGTCAACAGTTTTATAGATCCTATGGTACTATACCTATGGAAATATATTTTTGCTGGAAAGACGCGTGAAATTCTAAGATGTTTTGCCTGAAGTCTTGGAAAGTAATATCGAGGCAGAGGTATGACTAAATAATGAATAGTTTATTCCACGGTACAGGCAAATAAGAAGAGTATTTCGCAAAAAGATGTTGATTAAATTCATGAAATTACTGTGGATTTACGCGGTCTACATTTCTGCCGAATTTTATCAAGATTTGTATGTATGGGCAAAATAGGCTTTTTAAGGGATTTGTTTGATACAGAGTTATAGGGAAAGAGTATGCTATGCCGAAAAGCGCTCACAGCAAACATTATTTATAAAATGATGATGATTATTATTATTTAAGCTGGTAAAGTAAGATCCTATAGGATCTACTTACTACTTCAATTTTTACTTTTATTTACGTAGGTATAACCCTTTACCAGGGATTGAAATAATAAATAATAATAAACGTCTCACACCTAGCTCCACTGGGATATACTGTGTCGGAGATGCCATGGAACACACAAAGACAAGGACAATTAACGCCCAGACCCAGAACAAATATTTAAATTCATCATTCAAACATCTGCCCGTCCGGGAATCGAACCTGGGACCTCTGGGTTAAGGCAGAAATACTACCGCTGATCCAAACAGGTCGTCATATGTAACAAAATATAGGTATTTACCTAGCAAAAGTGTAAAAGCGAATACATGCAAATCTGCTTATCGACGCCCGGTGTAGAACGTAAAATATGCATTGGAAACCATCCGGAAGCTTAACAAGAGGATTTATTTTTCGCGGCATGTTGACGTTTTGGAATTTAACTTTTAGAGGAAATGAAATATTCTTCTTTACAAATATACGAAAATGATTTGTCAAGATGAAAGAAGATAGGTAAGTCATTCTTTGTTTTTATGACAGCCTCAATTCGCTTCTGTTTTTGTTGTCATATTATGATTGATTTTTCGTTAGGAAGAATATCGTAGCGAATCCCTTGTGGAAATTCGAAACATAAGTCCCGAAAAAACACGAGTGGAAATCTTATCTTGTCATGTTACCACCGACCGACCGAACTCCAATCCTGTCGGTCATATCCATCCAAAGGCTGTCTAGAACAAATCACTTAAGGTGATAAGGCCGCACCCGAATATAATCTACTTTTTTGTCTTACTTTCTTTTTGTAATTAGTTTGGTATGGAATAAAATTTTATTGTATTGTTCACGTCACGTTCCGGCATCCGGACTACTAACTTTGCCATACTAAAAACTTGCCAAAAACACGATTTAGACATATTGGATACATTCCCAAGGTATACGAAAAAGAAGAAGAAAAAAGGTACAAGAGTTTATCTATCTATGTGCTAATAGGGCCTAAAATGAAAACTATGTTAAGAACTAGCTGTGTCCCGCTGTTTTACCCACACGATTATGAAAAACGAGGAAAAAGGAAAAGTAGCTGTGTTAATTCAGGACATTAGCTATCATTATTCCACACACACACTTCTGCATCTTAAAATATCAGTAGGAAGTAAGGGCAGCATAAGATATCTAATACCGATCACTCACACAGCAATACTAGATCGGCAACCAAGCAACATATCATAACCGAGGCCCTCATGTGTCAATGTTTCCTATGGTAATCCGGGCGTCCCGGGGGAAATGAGAGCCTAGTGACCGATGGCACGTCACGTGCTTCCGGGCTGCCCTTATTTTATTTAGGAGTGTTTTGGCAATTCTCAATAATGTAGTTCTCGCTTTTTATAGTGAGTATGTGTGTGTTTTGTAGTGTCATTTTTAATAGAGCTAATTTGTACATGAATTAGTTTTGCTATTTAATACCGTTTTACGTTTCGGCTACATTAGCGCGGATAGTGGTGCTGAATGGTGACTTGAGCTTTTATCTGTAATATTCTATTTTTATTAATAAAGGTTGATCTAGCTGTATTATAGTTTATGATTTAAGTTTAAATAACCAATTGTCATTATTTTGAACAAGCTGCATATCGTGATTTCGCCCGCATTTTCTAGGATAATAAAAAGTGGCCTAAATGGTTACGCAGGGCCAAACTACTTTTATACCAAATGTCATCTAAATCGTGGTTACGGGATTGAGCTACAAACATCCATGACATTTATACTATTAATAGGATATTACACACTCGTAAAACATTAAACCTTAATTTAAAAATTCCATCACAGTGCGCCCTGCAGTCAAACTCACAAATCGTGCTAACTCCCCAGATTAATCTCGGAGCGAGAACTATAAAAATAAAATGAATCGATTTGCCCCATCGTAGTTTATTGTTCCGATGCTCCACTTTTATATTGGCACCAGCTGAATAGAGTTGGGTTTGGAACGAAAATAATCGAAATTAAATCGAATGAATTATTGATTGAGAGATTTTAGTGTTCGAATTTATAAATTTGATTTTGGAGTTTAAATAAAACAAATGAATGTTCCACTATGAAATGAGAACGGAGAACAATTACACTTTTCAATGAAATAACTATCGTAGAACGATTCGAATAATTTATTTATTTTTCGAATCATGCCATCCCTAGAACCACCCCGGAATAGAACAAACAGCCATAATAAAATTGTCGAGTGTTGCTGATGCCGCGGGCTGTTAGTTATTCCCGTAGCTATCTATTGTAGGTTTTTTGTACCAGCAATCAATCACATCAAGTAAATATTTTATTTCGAATAAAAATCCAATGGAAATAGATTACAAGAGGGGTGCAAAAAGTTTTATCTGCCTTCGACACTAAACAGAAGAAATAGGCTGCAGCGAGCTTTATTTATTTAAGAAAAACTTTTATTGAATTTTAGTTTCATTTCACTATTTTTACTTTTTTCGTTTAGTCGTTTTTAGTGTAACGACTAAAAAAAAAAACGCTATTTGATGAGTAAAAGATTTGACTATGTCGCAAGTCTCACGGACTCAGGGACTCTATGAGGTGACTACAAAACTTTGCCTAGAGGCATACTCAGTCTTTTTCAACTCCCTACTTGAATTTGAAAATTACGAGTAGGAATGATGTATTAAACCTAACATTAGACCTAACTTATGTTTTACTTATTACGTGTTTAATAAATTTGTTTTTTTTTTTTTTGGAATGTACAGAAAAACAAAAAAGAGTAAAAAAATAACAAAATAATAAAAATCTAATTTTCTTTTCATGTAAAGGAAACATAGTTCGAAAAAGGGACAGTAAATATTCTTGCAAGCCTCACCAAAGACTTTCCTCTGCAAATATTTTGAGAGCGCCTACGAAATGAGACGGGCACTCAATTAGGGCCCGTATACAAGCACACGGGGACGTATTTCGGTTCTAAGGGGCCAAACGATAGAAATTGGAAAAAAGGTTAACTATTTTGCTTAGCAAGGTTATTGTTTATAGAATGTTTGGTAAAGACAGTTGACAAGCTTTATCACGAATAAAGCTAATTTTGATAAAAACATAATTATATTATGATTTTTACGCAGTCACTGGTTTTAAAGGTTTGATTTATCCATAATAATAGTTTTTCACAAACAAAACATCAAAAACCTTGTGAATAACCAAGGTTTTTTTTCAGAAAGGTTCTGGCTGGGTTGTATCTTCACCCAGCCAGATTTATTGGTATCTTCACATCTGTTTATACCCTTAGGGTTTTTAACAATTCAATTAACAAATTGCCATTTTGTTCAGCCGATCAAGAAATTCAGCAGACACAATTCCAAAATTTGCCAAAATTGCCAAATTTTGGTTTGTATAAAACTAATGTTATTTACCATAATCATCATCTAAAGTCTTTTTTGTTTAACTACTCGTTATATGTTTCTCTACATTGTTAGTGATGATTTTTTATTATTTGATCTCCTTTTATTTCAAATTTAGTAACGCTCAAACCTCCCCCCCCCCCCTTCCTCTCGAGTACGTCCCTGTGCAAGTTTGACACGACGCGGACGGCTCGTTTTCACGGTCGAGCGCGGATCTACTTCAATTAGAGGCAGCCAGGAAATTAGCTCGACACGTAAACGCAGCGTTTGAGCACCGACATTCATTTTGGCTACGAAAATAACCAAAATGAATTTGAGCATGTGGATTTTGATTTCGGTGGCAAGTGGTCGGGCGTCGCGTCGTTTTGAAGAGCCACGCGCTTGCATGCCTTTAATGTACAATATAGGCACACTATGATGCGTTTTTTTCAGATGTAGAGATTTTGACAGAGGTGCTTTATTTACTATATAGTATTAAACATAAATGGACACAATGTTTGTATGAAAGACTCTAGATGTTTAACTCTATAATTACAATACTGAAATACTTCCCTAGAAAAACCACAATCGGTCTTGAAGATATTGTTTGTTTTCATTTTAAACTAATAATTCTAGAAGTGCTACGTAAAAGCTATGCTGTAGCTTTTTCTACTTAGCTTTTTCTAATTTTATCAAAAACTACTTTTCTTAGTTTGATAGAACTTGCTTTACTGAATTGCCAATGGTACTCAGTTATTGTGCAAACATGTTTTTTTATAAAACTCAATCATTTTTTAAACCTTTCTTTACTAAATATTTTTGTGGCTCTGATATTTTGCATCGCATGCCAGGCATATGTATTTAATTTAATATAACAGAAAAAATTGCTTTCGAAATCCTGTACAAAATTTAAAAAACTGTGCCTCAGCGCTCCATCGTTCGTTAAAACCTGCCACGTTTGACCTAACAACATAACATCAAAGGTAATTCCAGCGCCTAAGGCGCGTGCACACTAGCTTATTTTCTGTCTGGTGCGCTAATCGACGAGGCGTTAGCGCATCCGTGCGCGAACATCGTTCCACCGCGGCGCCGTGCCTAGCTACACTACGTAGTGTGCATAGCGCTTTATAGACGAGATAATGATTTGGGTATTTCTGTTCAGAGAATTTATTTTCGGGCAGATATTTCTTTTGTCGATGTCGTTTAGGTATGAGAGTGAAGGGGACAGAAGAATGCTGAATGCTCTAATATAAAATTAGATTGGCGTAAAACAATTTTTTTTTAATTATAAATCGTACTTAGACCTACTTAGACCTGAGTATTTAATATTAAAATTGTATCTCTATTAACATTGCATGAAGATCAGGTACGCCGTATTTGACTTATTTTCAGACAAATAATAATATCATAACATACCAAGCGTTAATCTGTGTCCGTTCAGTCTAAGGACTTCGCTTCGCTCGGTTAAATAAATTTTAGTAAATGTCCACAAGATCCGATGGCAATTTGCTCCACTGGTTTCAGCAATGCTTTTTATGTATCCACGTGCAAAAATAAGAGTGATAAAGTGCGCGGAAGTACCAGGATAGCAGAAAGTAAGACCATCAATCAGCAGGCGGATCGAGCGCGGTTCGCTGCACATCGCGGAACAGATAAATTGTCTCTGAAACTTGCACAAACATCCTCGTGTAAGGGCCGCTGGTTTAGCGATTTATACCAGGGCGACAGAGAAGGATGGAGATGTTTTTTGTTGGTATAAAGTGGTTCTCAGCATGACTGTGATGGTTCTTAATTTGAAATCGATGTATCCTTGGTTGTAACAACATAGTGCCATCTCGGGAAGACTTGACAATCCTGTTGTCTTAAGGCTATATTACACCGGGGCAACACTGTGCGGCATTGCGGCATGCCGCAAGGCCGCATGCTACAAAGTCAAAAATGTCGCACATTGTGGCAAGAACCGTCCGGCATGGCAACACCTTGCGTCACGTGGTAGACTGTCGCAACTTGTATCCGGGCACAATGGATTCCATGCGACATTTTTCGTGCGTCAAAACAGTTTTTAGGTTATGTTTTTGTTTGTATTTGTTTTGGAAAGTGAGAATTATCGATCATGGAGTGGTGTAACGAAAAATATTTAGACTATAAGTACTGAGGATTATACAAAGAGTGAAGTGTTATGGGATGTCCGCAATTCAAATTATAAAAATAATAGAGTGAAACGTGATGTTTTACTTGGTCTTGCACAAAAATACAATTTAGATGAAGATACTGTCAAAAAGAAAATAAAGAACCTAAGAAGTGCATTCCATAGGGAACACAATCGTGTCACCAATAAAAAAAAGCGGTTCTGGATCTACCAAAGAAAGTAAAAAATGGAAATAGAATATTATAATATTCTAATATTCATATAATATTTATTCTATTTCATTCTATGAATAATATTATATTATATTATATTTAATATTCAGTACTAAATAAGCTGCTGCTAAAGTTACTTGATCAGCCATATTCTATAGTGTATGTATCCCCTCGATCAAACAAGTAGTTAGACCAGTAACACTCCTTAAACAGCACGATGCATTGGAAATTATCCAGGCACGATGTTGCCTCGGCGTAAAATAGGCTGCCGTATGCCACTTAAGCCGCAAATGCTTTCTATTTGTAGCATGCCACAAGGTGCCGCATGTGACACTGTCGCACGTTGTTGACTCGGCGTAAACGAGCCTTTAGTACACAAATATGAATTGGGTTTGATTTATTGTTTGGGCTAGGCTGGCTGGTTACCACAATATACTCGCAGCTATATTCTGACAACCAGTTATAAAAGCCAATTTCAATTACAGACTAGGCGTTTTCATTCAGACATACTCACCTACTATATGCAATCGCTTTGAAAATTGATCTATCAAAGGTTGAAAGTAGTTCCTTAACTTGCCAAGTTTTCTTCTATATAAGTACCAGGACAACAGAGAAACACAGGATCTTTTTGATCAACACTGAAAACACTACACCACCAAACAGTTAATTTGTCTCCGTAGCATATCAAAACACACATTTTGATAATGTGAGTTGTTTGTAAATGTATGGCCTTTAAAATGTCTTTTTTATGTTTTTATTTTTTTTTTATAATTAAGCAAAACAAATGAACAAATAATTCGCTTAGCTAAGCATCTACGAGTAGCTTAGGTATCACACTAATGTTATGCACCCATCAGCTATTATAGGTATTGGTCGGTTTTATTTTACGACGGTTTCCCCAAAGTCCCCAAAATCGGCTCTGTAATAGATGTGATGGTTTGTCTATTACCACGCTAACAAATATACGCGCACCTACTTTTACCAGAACATAGCTATCTTGAAAAACAAAAGACCCATTTATATAGCCTTTGTATCAAGGACGGATCCAAAGACACCGCACACATCAAACCTTTCTTTTAATTCAAACCTGTCACACATCTACATAAAAACATACCCGAAAAACTTTCCTCCTTATGGACATAAAACGACAAAACCAAATAGAATCTCAATAAACAACTTCGATATAGCTACACTCGCTTTATCTACCGCCAATTCACTGGCCCACCATTTTAAGACGCAAATGGCAAACGTGCTCATACATATTCATCGTTATCATACATTATGTGGGCTCACAAAAATCACATGAGCGTATAAGATGAGCCTACCTGTACCTCTTGTATTTTTATTTACAGTACGTGTTAGGTTACTGCATTGAGTTACGATGACTACGTACTAGAGCCAGCGCCGTATCTCACAGATGTTTCATTTCAATTGAGTTACCGTACTGAACTTGGTCACTCGTTAAACGCTTGCTGTGTAGGTCATGCGTTTTGTAATATTATCCGCATAAGTACCTATGTATATTGGGGGCAAATCAACTAACGCGATACCCCGGGCAAATATATAAAATGTTATTTATCTAGCAAATGTACTGCGGTGTCAACATCATCAGTTTCTTCTCTAATATGTAGAAAATAATAGCTCAATGGACTCTTGCTTCTTTTTGAGAAGCTATTTGCATTTATTAAAGGCAGAAATATTTGGGTATGTTTCATCTTTTGATAATAAACCTTTTCTGGAAAAAATTGGAATTACGTAAGTGAGAAGAAAAATTTCCAAGAATATGTTCGAAGTACGATTACTTTAACAACATAAATTATGCTAAGTTATTTTAAACTGACTTTGAAATTAAGCATTTATTGTATTGTCATTCGTGTTACATACCAAACAGCTCAATCAGACATCGGGAAGTAATTCAAAACTCAGTTGCAAGATTTGATCCGAACATACATGCATACAAACATTGCATTATTTATTTATAAATGGTTGAAACCTTTGTAATATAATTATTTAAATTATTTTTAATTATTTAAGGTTTCCTGGAAGAAATCGCTCTTAGCGATAAGGCCAGTTGTCGCACTAGTTTTAGGTGTTATAATCCTTTTATTTGTAATGAAATCGGTCCAGTAGTTTTTGAGTTTATTCCACACAAACATACAAAAATACAAATCTTTCCTCTTTATAATATTAGTATAGACTAGCTGTTCCTTGCCACGCTTCGCTGTGGATAAGAAAAAATTTAAAAAAAAATTATAATATATCCTATGTTATTTTGGGATAATGTAGCATTCGAATGGTGACTAGCTGTTCCTTGCCACGCTTCGCTGTGGATAAGAAAAAAATTTAAAAAAAATTATATATCCTATGTTACTTTGGGATAATGTAGCATTCGAATGGTGAAAGAATTTTTGAAATCGGTCCAGTAGTTTTTGAGTTTATTCCACACAAACATACAAAAATTCAAATCTTTCCTCTTTATAATATTAGTATAGATTTATGGTGTGAACAATAAAGAGTTTATCTATCTATCTATCTATAAATTTCACTACCTACTACATTAAGATAGAAGATGGTAATTTTCATTCGGTACTTTGGCATAATTTAGGAAACATCTATAGGCCTCTAGCATAGCTCTAGGCTCTAGCATAAATTCTGATTTAAAATAGTAGCGAGTATTCGATAAAAAAGTGGACAAACAAATGCAGTTTCCATTTACACTGTCCCATTTTATACTCGTACATTTGTCTTTCGAATACTCATTAAGTATCGCTGATAATAACTGTATTGATAAAGATTGAGCATCGCTAACCAACAGCCCGTCAGCCGCCAGGTCCAGCCGGTGACTCGGCAGTATTCAGTATTGGTTCGCCAAACAAATTGCTTTTGCCGTAGAACGTGATTTATATTCCGGCCGAGCTTATTTTGTATAGGGGATAATACAAAATCAATACATCCTTCATAAATAGGACTGGAAAAGCAAAACTATGGGCGAAGTGAATGAGGTCTTTGTTTTGTTGAAAGTGGGAAACGAGAATGTGAAGCTCTAATTTGACATTGACCCTGCATTTAAGTCATCTAGGAAGTTTTTGTAAAAGTTTACCAGAATAGAATGCAGAAATACCTAAATAATTTGTGGGCTCGATAACGAGCTTTTATTCTAAATCTTAGTTTTTAAGGCGATGATCGAGTTCATCACTTGGTATTGTCATCCACGCGTCGATCACGCTTCGTTCACTCGTGTTTTCAACTTAGCATTCTGAGCAGGTAGTTACGTGACAAAATTTTACTCTAATCTCAAAGCCTGCTCGTCAATTTCTGATAAATAAGTGCATTATAAATATGTACAATAATTTGTTTTTAAATAGGTACCCAAACAAGAACATTATTTTTACAAAACAAAAAACAAAAACCGACTTCAAAAGACCGACTATTGAGTTATTCATCTATTTGTCGCGCACGTATTTAATGCAAATTTAAGACTTATATAGTTTTCTCATGGATACCATTATCAGAACTGGACTAAATTGAAATGGGACCAAATGGGAAGCGTCAGCTTTCTAATAAAAAAAGAATCATCAAAATCGATTCACCCAGTCAAAAGTTATTAGGTAACAAACATAAAAATTAAAAAAAACATACAGACGAATTGATAACCTCCTCCTTTTTTGAAGTCGGTTAAAAATAAAACATCGCACTCGCAATCGTGACTAATAATAATAACATAAGTTTTCTTTTGTTCCAGATCGTCATCATGGGGCATCGTTACTTACCTTTTGTGTTTCTGCTACTGATATCCGTCGCTTACGGGCAAACTGGTAAGGAATATTAAATATTTACAGATAGTCGCTAAACTGTCGTTCAAAACTAGCAAACTGGGGCAAAAAGGTGCGTTGTGGGGGAAAAGTTGTATGTATAAAAATTGGTGCATTACTCACTCTTGCTTTAAAATCACTCAACGTAAACTTAGCACCGCCAAAGAGGTCTAAAAACCGATTATTGAGTACCTAGATGACATTGAATGCTGCAACTCTGTAGGTACCTTCTAAATTATTTTGCCAATGGTACCTATGACACACTTATTATTTACCTACTGAAAAAACAGATTCAAAATAAGTGACTACAGTTTTTTTCATCATGGTCTAAAAAAAACTACTTTTACAAACTTTACTGAATAAATTTTCCAGAAGCAGAGCCTCCAACAACAACCACCAGCAAGCCGCCGTCGTCCACCACCACAGTGACCACCACCGCCTGGGAGACCGAGACCCTGAACGAAGGCCAGGCCATTCAGAAGGCGCTGCAGTATCTGCTGCAGCATCGCCAGACTGACTGGGGATGGGGGAATGATACTCATCATGTCATGCTTACTTTGCAGGCAAGGACTTAACACATTCAGTGCCATTGACATGCCTAGCTTAATTGTCCTCACGAATCTGTATCGCCATCCCGGCGTGCTCTGTTTTTTTACGGTTTATATAGGACCGCATCACTGGGATTTACCAGAAAGTAATTGTGGCATTAAATGTGTTAAATACATTAATTACGTCTCTAAATTAATTACGTTATGAAATGTCATTCGCAATCCTAACTTTGCTTAAACGCAATAGCACGTCTGCTACTGGAATTGACGCAGAGAACAAAATCACAAAATCTAACTAAAATCAGATAGAAAGGTCTAATTAGAGGAAAGAAGATCTCTTATAATTATCAGCACCTTCCTCCAAATTTTAATAATACAATGGATTAAGCCTACTTCATCTCAACTTCTCAACTGTAAAGGTGTTATCAGAATATTTTGAATAAATAAATAATAAATAAAACTTTGTTTTACGTCACATAATTAGGTACAGGAACAAATTATGTTCTAAATCTTTCTATTCGCCTCTTGAATTACTATCAATTTTGTAATTTTTTTCTTCAATATCTGTTCACATCTTCACAGCTGGCCAATAACACCGGTAAAGAGATCGAGCAGCAGGGGCTGGAGATGCAGCTCTCTGCCAAGCAGATGGAAATAGAGATACTGTTGATGATGTCCAAGTAAGTTTTTTTGAAATTTCGTTCTTGTTTATTTCTTGATATTTTTCTATTTCTTATATTCAAACAATAATTTTACTTAGATAGTGTGTATCAGATTATTATACAATATACAACCACTAACTACCAAACTAGCTGGGGAATTTGTCTCTTGAAGCTAGTTCCTTCCTCGTGACAAAATTCTACAAAAGTTGCTACAAACTTACTCCAATTTTCTAGATTTAGCATTTATTTAACATATCGTGATTCCTAAACGATTCAATTGAAATGAGGACGTCAATGGAAGACAACTCGTCTACTTCTCGGCTCTCTCGTCTTGTCTAGAGTCTAGCAATTCTAAATATTGTAATGGTTCCAGGCACCACGAGTCCCCTCCTCCGCTTGGCCGCCTGGCCGCCTACACGCTGGCCCTGGGCGCGCTCTGCAAGGACCCGCGCTCGTTCCACGGCCGCGACCTGGTGGCGGCGCTGCTGCACCGCGAGCCGCCTCACGACCTGGAGTTCGCGTACGCCACGCTGGCGGCGTGCTCGTCGGCGGCGCATGTCAGGCGCAGGCATATTCGCCGGCTGCTGGATATAGCTAATGCTGCGGCTGATCATAGCCTTGGTAAGGATTGTTAAGTTTTTAAGCTTTTTCAAAAAGGTTTTTCTCACAATCTTACTTGGTATTCAACTCAACCTTTTAGTCATCCCACTGTCGGAATACCAGGTTGAACTAACCTCGAAGGGTGATCAGGCCGCATTTCATAACTAAGTACGAGTACGCATTTCTTGGCCAGGTTTTATTTTGTAACATGCTAGGCATTTGACCACAACATCCGTCGGCGTTTTAAACCCATTTTTCACGCGAACATTTACACTAACTATTCGTTTTCTAGACACCATATCGATGGTGATCCTGGCGCTGCGCTGCGTGGTGCAGGACCACCGGCACCGCAGCCTCATCCACTTCGTGCGGCGCCCCATGGCGGGGCTGGCGCGCCAGCAGCACCCCGACGGCAGCTTCGGGAGTCTGACCACCACTGCGCTCGCTATCCAGGTATTTACTGACCTACCCAGGGCCTTACTTATAAAGCTTACTAATGTTGTACGTAGCAAATTCGTAAAATTGCAAGCCTCTGAACCACCTGAAGGCCTTTGATATTATGGCTTGATGATTGTTGTTAAAGGGCAAACAAAAGAGGCCCACCACGTTGTACTGAAACACCATGGCTTGAAACAATATGGCTTGTGGCGACATGGTGTGCTATAGATGGACACTTAAAGCATGTAGAATAATGTAGATTATACCTACCTATACCCAACAATATTTCTGTAACAATATTTTTGTTAACCACTTGTAAACGTACCTACTAACAACTTCTCACTCCAAAACGCATACCTATACCTTCTCCGATTCGTCGTGGGTAAAAAGCATATTATCTAAGTTACTTTGGCAAGTTTTTATCGTATAATTACTGTTTGCAGGCTTTAGAAGACTCGGAGTCCGGCCCAGGCGCGCACCAACACTGGTCGCTGCCGTCCGCTCGGCGCTGGCTGCTCGAGCGGCAGAACGCAGATGGAGGCTGGGGTGATGTCGCCAACACTGCTGCGGCAGTGGCAGCTCTCACACCGGCGTCTCTGGCGGCTGTGCGCCCTCCGCATTGCAGCGATAAGCTACTGGACAGCAAGAACGAACCCTTGGGTAAGTTCGAAATATACCTAAGCTATTTAGGAGATTGGGAACTGTAGCGTAATGATCGGTCTTGTAAATTCTTTTAGATTATATTATAATATGTCTGTTCAGAAAATATAATAATGACTCCTGTTTTTAGAAAACTAGGATCATTATAAGTAGTAGTAAGTTGGTCAATCAAAGTTTTCTCTTAAAAAGTTTCCTTAAAACACCATGACTGCTTTTCCTAGCTCGTTCCCTACAGATTACGATAGGTACAATGACAAAAGGTAGAATTAAAGCCAGTACAAAATTAGATATTCTTTTAAAAGGTACTTTTTGGGAACAGTTTACCAGCATCATTTTCCGAACCCTCCTTCACTCTTGTAGACAGCAACGGCGGCGACGGCAGCATCAAGCTGGCCTACCAGTCCGGACACACCAGCAACGACTCCGACGCACGCAACGTCTCCTTCACCTACACGCTGTGGCTTGGAACTAACGTTACCGAGAACTACACTCTGCAGATGATTGCCCCGAGGTATCTACTGTAGTTTAATAGCCTAACCTTTTCGCTCTAGTTGCGGACTATTGAGTCCGCGAATCCAGGGGCTCCGAGCGAAGACTTCGACTTCGAGAATTGGCAACTTAGGAATAGAATCAGTTGCCTGTCCAAGAGTTCGTACAGTTTTTATTGTAAAAACTTAATGAGGCTGGTTGCTCTAAGGCAGTCGTTATATTTATATACCTAAGTTGATATTTTCCTCGTCTCTGTTAAGGTAACAATCAGATCAATTCATTCGTTCAGTGTCAATGACTACAAAAATCAATCTGGTCATTTGTAATTGTCCAACCTGCTTAAAATAATTTAGAAATATTACCACGGTACCTTCCAAGAAATATGAATGCGAGAAATCTAATTTAATACTCTTTCTAGGAACGTATCATTCTACCACGTGATGCAAATGGCAGCGGAACAGGAGCCCAAGTTCAAGTTTGAGGCCAGCGAGTGGCCCAACGGCCACTACGTGCACACTCTCGCGGGCCACAAGGAGGAGCCCATGGGCTACCACTACTGGCTGCTGTACCGGCTGCCCGAGACTCCCGACCCAGTCAGTCCTCCTGGAAACCAACTTGTAGCACCCGTTGGTAAGAGCAATCACTCGTTCGTCAAGTTTTGTTGTCGTATAAAAGTCAGCTAGGAGGAAAAGAAAGAATCAGTTACTCCATTATGGGTGAAGTGAGAGAACAGACCATAGACAGCCAAGACTACTCTTTTGTGATACAACGGGCTGTCCGTACCTTTTGGCGAATTAAAGAAAATGTCAACTACCCTCGTCAAGTTGTTATGAGAAATTGTTTCTTTTTTCAGGTGTCGACGACTTGCTGGTGGAAGATGGAGAGCATTACCTGTTTTGGTACAAGAAGCTGTAACTGCGCAGTCTTTTACTCTTCTTAATGATTTATTTTCCATGTTAACCTACCTTTGAAGACAGTCTGTTTTTGACTTTACATAGGTCTTATTTAGACAGATTCATCAGTCATTTTACGATATGTAGTGCTTTTAATATCTAACAAGTCAGATTAATTTTAGCACCTAATAAATATATTGTCATACTTTTCTGAATGTACCTACTCGTAGTTTATACCCAAAATTGGTAACAACTTTGGGGCTGATACCAAAGAATGATCACAAATTTATTTCACGTGGTCACATTTTCCAAAGCCTTTTTTTCATTTTGAACTTTTCTTCCGTTGACCACACTGACATTTACTCGTAACTAATATCCCTTAAGTTGTGGTCAAACGCCTAGATATCATGTTGAAGTAATTTAAACAAAATGCGTATATTGTAGGTGATTAAAGTATAACTCCAATGAATAATATTCTCTTCTCCTTTTCTTTGTAAGTAGGTTTCGATGTAAAATTAGTTCAGCATTTACTTAATATTACAATTAAAATATGCAATAACGATTTGTAGCTCGCATTGTTGATATTTATGATGATGATGATGGCTTTGAATAAATGAAAAAATCAAAAAGGGTTGGGTAAGAAAATAACGTAATAAAACACGAGATAAACGCGCCAAACTAAACAAAAGAGTAACGCCTTAGTTACATCGTTTCAAAGGTAGATGGCGTTGTACATTAATTGTGATAATATGAAAGTGATTAGTCGCATCAAAAATACTAACAATGTAATATTAATCAGCAATATTTTAGCATGCGTTAGTTGAGAGCATGTAATATAGCTGTTAGGCGGTACATTATACGATTCGTGTTGTATTTACATAAGCAGTAAACATTTTCAGACTTTTAAATATACGCAGTGTGTTGTCAGAAGAAATCATTTATACTTGTATTATTATTATTTGCTGGCTTAATGCATATACTGTGTGAAGTTACGAATATAATTTAAATAATATATTCGTAACTTCACACATAACATAATATCTCAACAAACACTGAGAACTGTTTGCCACGTCCGAATAGTTTATTCATCCTAATCATAGATGGCGCTATCATCAATCATTAAGGTTTGAATATTAATACTATTTTCGTTAAAACTTAAATGATTACCACTGACAACACGTTTTATTATTATATAAAAATTTAAACATAATAATATTAGAGTTATAATCAGGAAGGCATAGAAATAATCACGTTAGACGAGACTGAGCGACTCAAGCGATATCTGTGAGCGTGCGTTAGTTATACATTTTTATTATAACTACTGGATGGTTCTTATTAAACTTGAAAAACTTAATGTTGTTTTATTTTAGATATCACCTTACATCTCCTCTACTTACTAATATCTTATAGGTAAAGTTTGTATGTTTGTGGAGGCTAATCTCCGGAACTACTACAGTGCAAGTACGAAATTCTTCGATTGATTAACCGAAGTTTAGACTCATTACGATAAATCATTAAAATTTTACAAATTTATTTGATCTTAGACAAACAAATAAAATTTTCATGATCGATAAAGTTCCATGCCGCTGGTCTGCACCGCTGGTCTAATTAAAATTACTTTACTAATGGGAAGGCTAGACTATCAACGAGTGCTAAAGGCTGTATTTAGAACAAATCCTGGGGGCGAAGTCCCGAATATCAGCTCGTATTTATAAGAGGAATAATAATAATCACCACAGAGGATGAACTTTTAGTCGGAAGACAGAAAGTCTTCCTTTTCAGTTTTTGCTGCGTTTTTCCGATAGGTGTGTAAATTCTAGTCTCTGGTGGCCCTACGAAAAAAGTTATCAACTTAGTCTTTCATAACCGATTACAAAGTACAAAAAAGGGGCTGTTGGTAGGCAAAAACGTCATATAAATTCCAACGTTTATTAAATTTGTACAATTTACACGTAACACCGATGACAACATACTCTATAAGTAGACTGAAACTACCACCAACTTACCTGTTCAAATGTCTGCTTTTATTAACCCAATACAGAACGTATATTGTTCTCTCTTTTTAGTCGGAAAGTAAACGACAAAACAAATAAATAAAAACGAGAATAGTACCTAAGATTAAAAAAATATTGAAAGAAAATAAAAGATCGGCCCCCTTAGCCAAGTTGTAATTCTATAATCGAAACGATATACAAAAGTAGGAAAATCTACTTGTAGATTCTATATTCTATGACAGAAATATCATTCGCATACATTCCTACTTTGCATATCGTGTCGATTATAGAATTGCAACTTGGCTGATTTCCCGTCCCATTTGTCCCTGTAGTTAAAAACCCCGTTCCCAGGATAAAGCTATCTCTTTCGTGCATTGTCTTCTTACGCAACGCAACAGAACAGTAAAGTTGGTATAAGTCCAGGTCTACTCTAGTTTTACTCTAGGTACACCAATACCTAACACTTGTGCATTATTAAGCTAAATACAAAATTACATTGTGGTATATTGCATCAAAAACGGGGAAAGACATCTTTCCATATAAAATATTAATTTAGATTTATACGATAATTTTAAAATAAATTGTTTTATTCATTATTATTAAAGACATTTCGGATCGATAATAGTGCACAATATGATACAGCTTCATAAATTTTGAAAAGTTTTGGATAAAAGTTACAATAAAGCTTAGTTTGTTGTTACAACCAACAGATGGCATGAAAATCAATCTGAAAAAAAATGGTTTTATTAGAATTTATGTATTATTTAAAAAGGTATAAAATATTGTACAATGCCATCGAAAAACATTATAATTAATCATTATATAAATACATATTCTATTACGACAGTTCAAATTCCATTCATTTCTATACATTGCTTCTAAAAATTCAGCAACACGATATATTTTGAAATAATAGTTATTCAACATTTGAACTTTCTAAAATCAATTAAAAATAATTAATTTTAAAAAGTTGAAATACAAAAAATATATTTTGAGCAAAAATTTATATTTGTTAAGTTGTTTAAACGAATATCATAAAAAATTTTCATGTATATTACAGGCGAATATGTTTGATCATTCTGCTCAGTGAAAACGCAGTGTACTTAATTCTCCAGCAAGCAGTGAAATTAGAGTAAAAAAAATATCATTTTTATAATAGAAAAAACGACGAAACGAAATTAGAATACCTTACAACCATAATCAATATCTATACATACAACCAAAATTATAAATTCATATAAAGAACCATTTATATTAGACCGAGCCGTATCGTCTAAAAGCAAAGCGTGACCCTTTATCTTGTGACGTTCAGCATAAAATGTGACTTCGATTTTCTTGTGGTTGGTTAGGTTAGCCGCAAACCGGCTTGATTTAATATGAATTGCTCTTAATGACAGCTGTCAAAGTTTCGGCCCGCTACCGATTTACTTAGGGGTCGTTCATTAGTCACGTGATGTGTTCAGCAACTTTTTTATCCCTCCCTCCCTCCCTTTATACATTTAGATACTCATACGCATAAATACACGGTGAGTTTATAAATGCCCCCTCTCCTCTCCTTCTCTCCAAACTGTTTTCCAAACCCTCCCCTTTTTGAACTTCATGTGATTATTGGACGATCCTTTACGGGTTTTGATAGAGTTAGAGCGTAAATAGACGGTTCCAGTAACAATTAGCCCATTACAATAATTTTGTCATACATACATTCATTAAGAAAATAATACATTTTTCTATTTTTATTCACTAATCTCCTTATTCACAAACGTCCAATACCTTCACTATAGTTAAAATATATTTTGTCCACCTCTCACCGACGAGAAACATCACGAGCGAGATCAGGATAAAATATTTTAACAAAAACAGGGTTTTTGGACCTTTGAAAATAAGTATTGGTATTATCTACATTTGAAATTCAAATAAATTACACATAAATTATTTACATAAATAAATACCTATGTTATGTATAGTTTAGATTATTTTGTGCATAAATAAAGCTTTTCATTGTTTTATGGAAATTACATACAAATTTGGTACATTATAAAATATTTCTTAGAATTATTCATTTTTTATGGTACATGTGGAATGCAACCTCTTTTATCCTGATTTTAATCTTGTGATGATCTCTCTTTCTCTCCATATAAAACAGAGCGAGAGACAAAACTCACAAGATCAAATTTCTTTCGTTATAGGCATAGAGTTATGTGTCTATTTGTGTGTACATTTATGTGTGTGTCTTTACTGACTAACACGCACACTTTACCCGTAAACTATACATACATACTAGTTAAAACCTAAAATAAATTAAAATGAAATTAAATAAAATGTATTAGACTTCATGGCTCAAATAAATTAAAAATTAAATAGAAAAAAATCAATGTCGAATAATATACTTTATGTAAAATTATAGATTAAAATGTGTACTGTGCGACCGACACATCAGTTGTGAGGGAGCCACCATTGCATTTTCGTAACGATATCTTTAGTCACCCTTCAATTATGTTTAGTTCCTTATTTAGCCACCGCAGTTCATTTATCTATTATATAGAAGTTGGTAGCATTATATGGGAAGTATTAAATAAAATAATAGTAAATCCCTTGTGCGTGTGCGTTATTATTTGCGATATATTTTAAACCGTATTGCAATATGTTTATGGTTGGTTTTCATTGAGCTGTGTTACGGTAAATTATATATCAAATATCATAATAAACATTTAGAAATTATTTAAAACCCGTACTTTACAATACAAACCATAATTCACAATAGAATAAGGAACATAAGTTATTCTCTTTAAGAAAATATATATATGCGTCGATTCTATTAGACCACTTACTACTTAATATGATGGACTAAAGTTATTCGCATCTCTTTTCATTTCAATATTTGAGAAAAGGACGGAAACAACTTAAGAGCAATCAAGTTTATTTTGGTTTTAGAAACGGTAGAGCAGAATCAACACTATTTTATCTCACAACTGTAAGGTATGTTTAGACCTAAGCTAAATTCGCTACGATCCGAACAGGGGCCTTATTTTGTAAGCCTGGTGAAATTGAGCATCTCGTGCCATCCCGCTCGCGCAAACTCACTATGGCTGTACGTGCGAGCGGGATGACACACGATTATCAACGTCACCACGCTTATGCAATAAAGCCCGTGGTCTATAAGCTAAGCCTTGCACAAACTAGAAAGCAGTCGACCCATTTATCGACCAAAGTCATTTTAACCTAATTTTACACTCTAAGCTAAAAAAAGGTCAACTTACATTGGACCACGTGTTAGTCAACTGCTTTTTAGCTTACGGCAAGCTCCGACCGGCGAAAACAACGTAAATCCTAACATATATTTTAATTACATATTAATTATTTCATTTCATATTTTTCAAGAAAATAAAACGACAAAACTTGAAAAAATTAAATAACGTCAAACGGTCATTCTCTTATAAAAAACAACCAACTCAATATTCATTATACAGGATGGTTCGATAAATATTTAAAATTTAAAAACAATTAAAAAGAACTTAAAATGTAAATGACAACACTCACAAACTCATATTCGTATATTGCAATTTTTTTAACTTAACTATTAGGAAATCTCACAGATATGCCATATTATGATTAACTGCTGTATTCGACCACGTCAAGCATTTGATTTGAGCCCTCAATATAAACTACAATTTCTACCAACAAACACACATTATGTGTGTTTTAGTCACAAATTAAAAGTTATTAATCTCACTTAAAAAATATAGAACCACCCTGTATACAAAAATCTTGTAAAATAAAACTTTTCTTAATATATCACATAGTGGTGCCGCATCTGTATATAGTTGCATGTCAAATCGCTTAAAATATTCTTATTTTGACTTCATTTATTACTACCGAAGAAACGGCAAGAACCTAAGAAATGTCTGAGACGAGATGCGTTTGAAACTCGTTTTAAACTGGTTATTTCCATAGAAATACAAAAATATAAATATAATATCAAAACCAATTGAACTTAAAATTCTTATTATGTATAAATTCTTATTCTTACCCATCATTTCCACATTGCAAATAAATGGAACAGTAATAAAACTATACCTTTAAATGGGTCGGATTTCACTATTTCCAATGATGGAAATATTTTAATTTCACTATTTGCAATGATCCTTTGTCCTACATTTTCCTTTGCGATGGAAAAATTGAGACAAGCGATCCCAGATCACTTGGACAAGTTTTGCCAAAGTAAAATACGGCTTAATACTATGCACCAGTCTCAAGACATTTCAGTTTCGTAATTTTCTTCGATAGTAACGTCAAAATGTCGTTTATTGCTCTATAGAGCTACACCTATTGGCCAAGCGTAGCTGCTGTTACTAAAGAACACAGAAATCTGAACCCTACCGTCTTACTAAAGCATAATTTGACGATGCAAAAATTCTCACAGCGACCACTCTTTTGACCAAATTAGTCATTCAAAATTCTACTGTTAGGCTTACGATATTGGGTTCAAATTTGAGTGCCTCTTCGGCCTTCGTCTCCTCGAACGAGCGGTGTAGAATGCTCGAGTCTCTAAGCGTTGATCCTGTTCATGACGGTGGTGTAGGCGAGACCGAGCGCCCACGACACTTCATGCCCGTTCACTTTCTTGAACAGCTGTGGAGTAAACCAGACATAGACATTAGACACGTTTTAATTTGTGACATCTGTCAAACTATAATACAATAAATTATTCCTACTAATATTTGTACGCCGCACCAGACAAAAACATGAATCAGAAATGAACGAGAATATGCTACTCTGTATGTGTGTACCTTCCATCTTCTAATGAATAAATAATATGAATCTGGCGAGTGACTGAGTGTAGTGTGTACTGAAGTTATGTTTGTATGTATGTTTGAGTGTACAACAGCACGGGCCAGCTCTACTGCGCGACATGTGAGGGAGTGTTCAAGACAAAGTTTGGATTTGCCAGCCACATACGAGCACACGTCAAAAGATAGCCAGCCCCTCTAGCTAAGTTACAATTCTAGAGGTATAATCAAAACCATACAGAAAAGTAGGAAAATATATGGGAATGACATTTCTGTCATAGAATCTATAAATAGCTTATAGAAATGTCATTTCCATACATTTTCCTACTTTTCTATAGCGTTTCGTTTAGAATTGCAACTTGACAAGGGAGGAAGGGTCGCCATTAACGGATAGGACGCTGACAACATTATCATCATGATCATGTCTGAGTGAACACTACACTATGTGTGTCTGTGAGTGTGTTGTGTGTGAGTGTGTGTGTGTGTATGTGCTTGCACATACCGCGACGGGCTCGGTGTCGGCGATCTTGTAGGCGTCCTGCAGCAAGGTGACGATGAACACGAGGTCGAGGCAGGCCCAGGGCTGCTCCACGTTGGAGGCCGAGCACGCCTTGTGCGCCGTGCGCCGGTACTGCTCCACCGTCACCGTGCCGCCCTGGTTCAACTCTGGAACAATATTCAAAAATTCATGTAAAATCAATTTATTACAGGTATTCCACCCATATACAACGACAAATTGATTGATTAGTAGTCAAAATTGTCTACGATACTGAAGTAAAATAAAATGTCAAAAATGTAATAATATTCACATAATTATTCATAGTAGACTTAATTACACTAAGTCAAAGCGTGGCTTGTAGTGATAGTGAAAATGCAGCATGAAGTACCAATAACTTTCCTGACGTGCGTGTGCCCAGCGCACACACTAATGTTAGCACCATCAGCTATGGCATCCCTGACAATATCTCACCGATCATCCCCGAATCTACAGTCACGTCGCAGAAGTAGCTCAGTCCCCGATGCCTGCTACAACTCCCCGATGACCCCTGAGTCTACAGCCACGTCGTAGAAGTAGCTCAGTCCCCGATGCCTGCTACAACTCCCCGATGACCCCTGAGTCTACAGTCACGTCGCAGAAGTAGCTCAGTCCCCGATGCCTGCTACAACTCCCCGATGACCCCTGAGTCTACAGTCACGTCGCAGAAGTAGCTCAGTCCCCGATGCCTGCTACAACTCCCCGATGACCCCTGAGTCTACAGCCACGTCGCAGAAGTAGCTCAGTCCCCGATGCCTGCTACAACTCCCCGATGACCCCTGAGTCTACAGCCACGTCGCAGAAGTAGCTCAGTCCCCGATGCCTGCTACAACTCCCCAATGACCCCTGAGTCTACAGCCACGTCGCAGAAGTAGCTCAGTCCCCGATGCCTGCTACAACTCCCCAATGACCCCTGAGTCTACAGCCACGTCGCAGAAGTAGCTCAGTCCCCGATGCCTGCTACAACTCACCGATCATCCCCGAGTCCACCGCCACGTCGTAGAAGTAGCTCATGGCGGCCACGGCGCCGCGCGGCGGCTCGCGGGGCTCCCAGTCCAGTGTCTGCAGCACGTACTTCTGCACCACGCCGTGGCAGCGGTGGTACGCGGCCGTGCGCTTAGTGCTTGTCCGGGGGGCGCCGCTGGAACAACGAACAACGACATCAATCAATATACATTTATTAAACTAGCTGATGCTCGGAAGTTCCAAGCATCGGCATCAGAGCAGCACTGAGCACGAAGTGCCAAGTTAGAACTTCGTACTCAATGCTGCTCAGCTTTCGGCAGATTTAAGGTTAATAAAATTTAGCAGTAAATCTAGTTAATCCCATACTCATCAATCATTTTTATTATACTCATCGGACCAGTATTTTTGGAGGTCACTCTCAACAATACATAAATACAAACCTTACCTCTTTAAAATATTAATATAGATGACCCGGTGAATTTAGTACCATCTAAAATTGAAATTTGGATTTTTCAGTTATACCTTTGTTTTTCTTTCCAGAATTGTAGCAAACGAAACGAAAAAAATTTAGGTTGAGCCATATTTCATAAATTGAGCAACAAGCAAAGACAAACAAAGTTTGACATGTCTGATATTACGAGTAGCAGGATTACTTTTTTTAGGACCTACCTGATATAATACTGTTTGTTAGCGTAAGTCCAAGGCTCGCGCTGGAAGATAGGCTCGACGCACACCGACGTGAAGTTCTCTGTGTCAGCGCCCGCCTCTAGTGCGAACACGCCCTTACGCGCCGCCAGGAGACCAAGGTTGAGGTAGCTGGAAACGAAACAAACTAATTTTAATTACAGAAAAAAGCAGAGGAAGCGCAACATTGGGATTGCTAGAAATCTTGTAGGCAAAAAGTGTTGTCTCAGAATGGGCAAAAAAATCTTAGTTTGTACTGTTAAAAGTCTAAAAATATGGGCTGAAAGTCCAAACGATGCTTGGCTGGAAGTGCTAGTCTGAAAATGTGAACGTGGGCTAAACAGGTAACATCAATTACTTCAGTAAACTTGAGAAGGTCGCTTTTGTCATTGATGTGGCAAAAAGGCGGTGTCAAAGTCCCCTAGTCCTAAGCCTCAAATCCCCACTTTTCCAACCCCCCCCCCCCTCCGCCCCACCTGTGCGTGTACAGCGTCACGTTCTCCCCGGCGGGCACCACGTGCTGGTCCCGCGCCGGGTAGCGCGCCTCGTCTCCCTCCCCCCTCCTCCCCCCCCTACCTGTGCGTGTACAGCGTCACGTTCTCCCCGGCGGGCACCACGTGCTGGTCCCGCGCCGGGTAGCGCGCCTCGTCTCCCCCCCCCTCCTCCCCCCCCTACCTGTGCGTGTACAGCGTCACGTTCTCCCCGGCGGGCACCACGTGCTGGTCCCGCGCCGGGTAGCGCGCCTCGTCTCCCCCCCCCCTCCTCCCCCCCCTACCTGTGCGTGTACAGCGTCACGTTCTCCCCGGCGGGCACCACGTGCTGGTCCCGCGCCGGGTAGCGCGCCTCGTCTCCCCCCCCTCCTCCCCCCCCTACCTGTGCGTGTACAGCGTCACGTTCTCCCCGGCGGGCACCACGTGCTGGTCCCGCGCCGGGTAGCGCGCCTCGTCTCCCCCCCCCCTCCTCCCCCCCCTACCTGTGCGTGTACAGCGTCACGTTCTCCCCGGCGGGCACCACGTGCTGGTCCCGCGCCGGGTAGCGCGCCTCGTCTCCCCCCCCCCCTCCTCCCCCCCTACCTGTGCGTGTACAGCGTCACGTTCTCCCCGGCGGGCACCACGTGCTGGTCCCGCGCCGGGTAGCGCGCCTCGTCTCCCCCCCCCCTCCTCCCCCCCCTACCTGTGCGTGTACAGCGTCACGTTCTCCCCGGCGGGCACCACGTGCTGGTCCCGCGCCGGGTAGCGCGCCTCGTCTCCCCCCCCCTCCTCCCCCCCCTACCTGTGCGTGTACAGCGTCACGTTCTCCCCGGCGGGCACCACGTGCTGGTCCCGCGCCGGGTAGCGCGCCTCGTCTCCCCCCCCTCCTCCCCCCCCTACCTGTGCGTGTACAGCGTCACGTTCTCCCCGGCGGGCACCACGTGCTGGTCCCGCGCCGGGTAGCGCGCCTCGTCTCCCCCCCCCTCCTCCTCCTCCCCCCCCTACCTGTGCGTGTACAGCGTCACGTTCTCCCCGGCGGGCACCACGTGCTGGTCCCGCGCCGGGTAGCGCGCCTCGTCTCCCCCCCCCCCTCCTCCCCCCCCTACCTGTGCGTGTACAGCGTCACGTTCTCCCCGGCGGGCACCACGTGCTGGTCCCGCGCCGGGTAGCGCGCCTCGTCTCCCCCCCCTCCTCCCCCCCCTACCTGTGCGTGTACAGCGTCACGTTCTCCCCGGCGGGCACCACGTGCTGGTCCCGCGCCGGGTAGCGCGCCTCGTCTCCCCCCCCCTCCTCCTCCTCCCCCCCCTACCTGTGCGTGTACAGCGTCACGTTCTCCCCGGCGGGCACCACGTGCTGGTCCCGCGCCGGGTAGCGCGCCTCGTCTCCCCCCCCCCCCTCCTCCCCCCCCTACCTGTGCGTGTACAGCGTCACGTTCTCCCCGGCGGGCACCACGTGCTGGTCCCGCGCCGGGTAGCGCGCCTCGTCTCCCCCCCCTCCTCCCCCCCCTACCTGTGCGTGTACAGCGTCACGTTCTCCCCGGCGGGCACCACGTGCTGGTCCCGCGCCGGGTAGCGCGCCTCGTCTCCCCCCCCCTCCTCCTCCTCCCCCCCCTACCTGTGCGTGTACAGCGTCACGTTCTCCCCGGCGGGCACCACGTGCTGGTCCCGCGCCGGGTAGCGCGCCTCGTCTCCCCCCCCCCCTCCTCCCCCCCCTACCTGTGCGTGTACAGCGTCACGTTCTCCCCGGCGGGCACCACGTGCTGGTCCCGCGCCGGGTAGCGCGCCTCGTCTCCCCCCCCTCCTCCCCCCCCTACCTGTGCGTGTACAGCGTCACGTTCTCCCCGGCGGGCACCACGTGCTGGTCCCGCGCCGGGTAGCGCGCCTCGTCTCCCCCCCCTCCTCCCCCCCCTACCTGTGCGTGTACAGCGTCACGTTCTCCCCGGCGGGCACCACGTGCTGGTCCCGCGCCGGGTAGCGCGCCTCGTCTCCCCCCCCCTCCTCCTCCTCCCCCCCCTACCTGTGCGTGTACAGCGTCACGTTCTCCCCGGCGGGCACCACGTGCTGGTCCCGCGCCGGGTAGCGCGCCTCGTCTCCAGCCTTCAGCTGGTACGTCACTTGCGTCGAGCCGCCGCCCAGATCCAGGGCCGCCATCGTTGACGACTGCATTAGATCTGGAAACCAAATAGATAGATAAAATCAACGATGGATAAGTGGGTCAAAAATTCAGTTGTTTTTGGGTTCTGAACTCCTCCAGGGAAATATTTATGGCGAGATCGCGGTCTGCGGCTAATTGTTTTCGATTGTTAACTAGCTGTCCAGGACTTCGTACCTGGTGCGAAGAACTGCTTGACCTCGCATCTCAAACATTGCCCACAGCACTTATAGTGACAGTGTATGTCTATTAGCATGCTGGAATTGAAAATGAAGGCTTTTTTATTTTAGAAAGGTCCATACCGTGCAATAAGTTGACGGTGTACCAAATGAAGATTCCTTCATCAGACCCCTCCATGATTTCTACACCGTGAGACCCAGTGTCGTAGCCCAACCTAGAAAGAAAAACAATGTCGCTATACTCTTAAAAAATAAGTGTATCACGGTCATTATTATGACCAACTTTTATAACTGGATCAATCCAAAAAGCGATAGAAAAATTACTGATCCATAAAAAAATGTCACTGATTCATTCGCTCTCGATGTAAGTAACAGCTGATTATTTTTTTCGCGATTTCAGAATTGCTCCCATAGTAACAGCTGTTTTTTTTGTTATTAGGCTTGCATTTGACCGCCATCTTGCTTGATGGTAAGCAACGATGCGGTCTACGATGGAGCACGCTTGCCTCATCATAATGAGTAATATCCTAGAATATGTCATGTTTCGAACCAGCCAACCTGCATAACAAACAAGATGATAAACGACTTGTTTAATTTGCATCATTATTTTCCTGAAGTGAATTTGTCGAGTCACGCCATATTAGCAACTGTTATTTACGCATTGTATAGTATATAATATAATTATATAAGTTAACTTGCTTATAAGCATAATTTAATTTAAATTTAAATTGCAAGTCATAGACGTTAAGTATTTTGTGCTTGTTAAAATCAAAAGCAAGATTTTTGTGGCAAAGACAGAAAAATTTGTTGAATTTGGTCGTATTTTTCAAGGGAATGCTTAAAATAAGGTTTGGCGAAACTTATCATCACAAATCACTTCTACTTAGGGACCAAACCTAAAGTCGAGAAGAACAGCCATAGTAAAACTTTTGTCCCAAATTGGAAAATTTGGGACAAAAGTTTTAACTGGCTTGAGAAACCTGCAAACCACCCCGCAGTTGGCCAGCTCGAAATACATTTATGACTAATTTCTATTATTATTTTTTCCAATCAATTGTTTATTTTATGATGATTTTGTGCTATTTTTATGATAATTACGTTAGCTGCGATCGGAGGACTTTAAAAGAAACCAAGATTGTGGCTACTTAGTTTATTAAGATTAATAAAATAATTACAATTAGTCTAAAACTTAATTAGGTGAATACTATCTGAAGTTAAGAGTAGTAATGACTTGAAAACGAGAAGGCTTCCATCTGGTCATCTCGGTGAGTTGCTGAATCGGCGCCTCGTGATCGGTGCCTAGGTCGCTTGTGAATCTGGAGCACGGCCTATGCAGCGTCAGCGGTTCCGGTTATTGAGCAATACGTAACTCCTCCACCCGTAGATCAGCAACTATTTTCCAACTTGTAGTTAAAATATTGCTGAAAATTCTTCCAGTGAAATTTCCTGTAAGGGTGAGGTTTCCTTGAAGTTAAAATCGATGACGGTGATGAGCAGCGGCTGGCAAGATACTTCGTCGTTCTAGTTAATTATTGTAAATTCTGGTGTTGACAGGGTGCAGTTCGATGGTGAGGTTATGAGGTAGCTTCCCTGGAGTCGCTTGTACTCCTCCTTGCTGTCTTTCAGGTGAACTTCAGTAGGCCCAGGAAAGGTTGCTACATATTCCTTGTTTCCTAGTTGTTCCATGGCTTCCGTGTCTAGGTTAACAGTGGTGAGATTGCAGGTTGCTCCCAGTGAGTGGTGCGTACTGAGTTCCCGCGCGCAATCATGCTGGTACTTGACTAGGGTGATGATGTCTTCCACGCAGAGGTACTGCTTGTCTACCTTCGGGCATTCAGCCTCCATGTACGCATACACATCCTTATTGGTTGCAAGGAATTAGGGGGGGGGGGGTATAAGGATTTGGTTATACCTGTTCGGAGCGACCGAGAGCTTGTATAAATCGAATGTCCCTGCGCTATTGGAATTTGGAAAACTATAACTATCTGCTTATTGATGAAGTATGACCCGGGTTTTATAACAGTATGGTAATCCCGTAAATCTAAGCTTAATACTCTGGTGTCTCCATGGATTATCTGGAGTCTATCTACCTACCTAATGTATATATATCTATCATAGAATGATGCGTGCTTAAGGCGCGCACAGAAGCAATCTTTTTAGGAACTATCAAAATTGGTGAGCTCCATGCGGACTCGGAAAGTCTGAGTATACCTTGCGTCAGCGTTTTATTTATTTGATCGCTAATCTCCTGCCGATGAACAAATGGATGACGATAGCATTTTGTATAGACCGGAGCCTCATCGGTTGTACGGATTCGGTGTTTTATCTGGTTGGTAAAAGATAAGTTTTCACCATCAATATAAAATACATCCGCATATTTTGAACAAAGAGCCATCAAATTAGCCTTTTCTTCTTCGTTAGAATGATTAGTGCGAAGTCGCGATAACACTTCCTTTGTACGCGCAGGCGCTTGTTTGGTACCTGTGCACTCGATGTTAAATAACTCGGCGCGAGCCGGCCGGTCTAAAGAGAATACTACATCACTGTTACTCCGATTCTCGATATCGAGTACAACTCTGTTCTGAACTACGCTCGTTACGCATTCGTGTACGATACAGTTACATAGAATCAGTTCAGGAATGTAAACTTCGCTATCTGGGGCGTTAATTGGTAACCGAACGAGTTTCCTGCTGTTTGCCGGAATTATGCTTTCGTACAGGTTAATATTTCGCGAGTCATGCAATAAAATTGGTGTCACCGCTGACCTTGCGTCTAGTAATAAGTGCTTTAAATCAATTTTTGCTTCCCATTTGGTAAGCGAGTCAAGGCCAACTAGTCCATCGAGATAGTTATGAAATTTGAATACGAAGAGTTTGATCGGGTCGTAGTCATGCTGCGTGGACATAAAAGTTGCTACTAGATGGTCGCATATTTTAATGCACCTTGTAAGAATATTGGGGTTCCCGTCGAACTCGGGTACCGGGCGTAAGGCCTTAAAAATTAAGTCGAGCTGCTGAGCCATTCCTATAATTAAGACTAGTTGAATTATTTGAATCAACTTCTAAACCTACTTCTCTAACACTATTTAATTCTATATTACGGCGAGACTGACGAGATGCAGTCTCCCGGTCGTCCCGATTCCTGGGATGAAAAATTTTGGAAACTTATAGGGTAGGGAGGACACAAGATAGGGTCCGGAAGCAACACAAAAAAGGAAGTTTCTGCGTACTTACATGCACATTCTGGTTCCTCTGCGTATCGATTTCTGGATACTCGTCCCCGTACCGCGGCTAGTAGATCCGGATCCCAGATGAAGGCTTAGGAGCCTGTCAGCGACGAACGGTAGTCAGGTCGGACGATTCGAGATGCTGGAGACCGCTGCGTACTGACTCTAGGATCCTACCGACTGCGCCAATTACGTTAGCTGCGATCGGAGGACTTTAAAAGAAACCAAGATTGTGGCTACTTAGTTTATTAAGATTAATAAAATAATTACAATTAGTCTAAAACTTAATTAGGTGAATACTATCTGAAGTTAAGAGTAGTAATGACTTGAAAACGAGAAGGCTTCCATCTGGTCATCTCGGTGAGTTGCTGAATCGGCGCCTCGTGATCGGTGCCTAGGTCGCTTGTGAATCTGGAGCACGGCCTATGCAGCGTCAGCGGTTCCGGTTATTGAGCAATACGTAACTTGATTATGTATTGATATTGTTTTTGTATTATTTAATGACTTGCCTAGTGTAACAAATTGTTATAAGGCCAATAAATTACTCTATTACTCAGCCTTATCACCCTTGAAGTTACCAAGCAGTAGGAATTCGGAAGTACTCAGGAACTCTACCTCCTTGATCAGCTGCACTATGGTGCTCTATACAGGGCTATTCATAAAGGGTATACTGAGCCGGAAAGGGCTCATAGTACTCATCATTATGAACAACTTTTACTATGGAACCAACCCGAAATTCGCGAAAAAATATCAGCAGTTCCATAGAAAAATGTCAATGACACTCGACAAAATGTATGGATCAGCTGATTTTTTTTCGCGAATTCTGGGTTGGTTCCATAGTAAAAGTTGTTCATAATGATGAGTACTATGAGCCCTTTCCGGCTTAGCATACCCTTTATGAATAACCCTGTGTATATAATGTACGGGTGCTCACTGTGAGACGGCTTTCTCCACGCTGGCTATAAGCGCCTGCGCACGCGCCGCCGGCAACAGGCGGAGGCCGGCGGTGGCGCGGACTAGCAGCGGGGTGGAGCGACGCTTGCTGGGCGGAGTCAGGAACTCGGCCTTCTTGATCAGTTGGACGATTGTCTCTGCGCCCTGGAGTGACGTATACACTTATAACGCTAGCTGCGAGATCTGGGGCTGGGGCTGTTTCCAGCAGCCGGAGACAGCAAGTGATCCAAGTATGGGTTTGATCGAAACAGACCCAAGCACTGGCTCATCGGGCAGACGTTTTGCGACTTTAGTGAATTTATGAATATCGATGGCAAATAAGGCTCAAATATTTGCAATGATTTGGGATTTTTTTTTGTGTTCTTTTTTTCTAATAAGGTAGGATAATACTTGATGGGTTAAACAAATAATTTATTTTAAAAGGCAAACAAAAAGTTGCTATTTGTTTTACCTTCTCTGGGTCATCTGCATACGACGACAGCCCCGGCTTGGACTGCTCGAAGAACTCTTCAACTAAATCTAAATTCACTAGCCCAAATACTGAAAAAGAAAAACAATCATTTATTAGAATTCATTCGGCTCTTTCGCAGTGCCGTAACTAGGGCGGTGCCAGCAGTGCCCAGGCACAGGGCGCAGACCCTGGAGGGCCGCAGAAATGACCAGACTAGTATCTAGTTTTATCTCATGCATGGTAGCTAGTTAGGTCAGGGGCGCAGTTTTGAAAGCTCGCACCGGGTGCATAAAAGGCTAGTACAGCACTGCTCCTTCGGACTGTCAGTTAGTTTTTGATGGCAAGAATAAAGAGTTAATTTTTTTAGTTTATGAGCTGGCGAACAAAAACATTAGAATTGTCCCACAAACCATTGTTTACAGTAGAGGGTAAAAACTGAATGTAAAATTTCTGTCTCTGCTGGAAAACGTCGTAAGATAACTAATAAGGAATTTTCAATGATTTTAAAAGGTAAACTAAAAGAAAAATGTATGTTTCTGCTTGGAAACGCACTTTTCGATGATCTTTTCCATAAGGTTTTTTTAATGTCTTAGGGTTTACATATTCTTGCATTCAGACTCAGTAGGTAAGGTTGTTTTACCTGTAAACGGCACGCGGAACTTGTAGGCCAGCACCCTGGAGCCCGAGGAGCCCGCGTCGATGATGACGGCGTGGTGGTACTCGCTCTCGTAACCGAGAGACTTCGCCAGCCCGTCCACCCATTGTCCACCCGCGAATAATCCTGCACACATCACGCACATTACATGAGGCGACCTCCAAGACAACAAACATCAAATAAAACATTTTATATGTCAGGGTGACGAGCGCAGTGCTGTGCCGCGCAGTACTGCGCTCGATTTTTTCACAAAAATTGTACTGCATTTTGCACAAAAATTGTTTAGAGCAACTAATCTAAACTAGCTCAGAATACTTCAAAAATATTTTGGAAACACTAAAATTTCGGCGTGAAAAAGCTATTTAATTATAACCAACTGACTATACAGGTTTATAAAGAAAGGGTATGCTAAACCGAAAAAGCCTCATAGTACTCTGTAAATCTGCTGTTTCATACTAAAATGCTAATGACACTCAAAATATATGGAACAGCTGATTTTTATTTTTCGATTTCGGTAAAAAAAATCATAATAACGAGTACTATAAGCCCCTTTCGGCTTAACATATCCTTTCCTTATAACGCTATAGATAGGCACTGACTCTACAAAATAACTACCTGCAATAAAAACGTAAAAAACACGCATTATACGCATTTCAATCGTCGACTTTTTCCTTTCAAAACTCACTGAAATTAGCTTTTCTGTAATTCTGTAAAAATATCTTTGTGTTCAATTAAAATATTTTCTATAAAAAACACAACATCTCGTATCGGTTGACATCAAGTTTATAGTGACTTAAAAGGTTGGTGGACGTTGGTGGGAGAAGACGAACTAAATATAATTATTAACACGTGGAAGTTCAGTCTACTACAAAATTCAGGATAAAAGTGTCACAGAAACCAAGTTCTATATATTTTAGAAAAAAAAATAAAGAAAAACTGGTTTAAACTTTAAACTCTATCACCTCACAACAGTGCCTAGATTAGCACGAGCACTTGCAGATTTAATTTAATGAAATGCACAGATTACTTGAATAGTTGCTATGGTTAGCCTTGACTTTTTCTACGCTCTGACATATCATCTCGAGTTTATATACCTTTGAACCGAATTGACAAAACAATAACGAGTTTAGTCACGTCTCGGCATCACACTAATATTATAAATGTATGAACGTCTGTTTGTATCTACGCAACTCCGCAAGATGGAGGTGACAAGTTTAGTAAGCTATCTGGGACCCGATTCTCGCGAGTGAGATGTTATCTCGATCACTGTCGCTTTCATTAAAAATGTCATAAAAATGAGAATGACCGAGATAATCTCGAACGGCCCAGAATACAGTTCAGGCCAATGGCCGTCAGGTGGCCTAGTATGAAAATTTAATAAAAATAAATTGTACGAAAAATGAGAGAGCGTAAATGGAAAATGCATTCATACATTTTTCTTCTGAATACTATCTACGAGTACGTACCTATTGACGGAAGGAATTCAAGCTAGACCTACAAACTGGTTGTATTTGCGTAGACTGTTGGACAACTATTCAAGACGTGATTAATTGTTGAATGGATATGGACTGGTTTTGCGTATAAATTAAATTGACATAAGCTAATGTTAAACTTTACTTGCTGAAAAGAATGTCACTACCAGTACCAGTGTATAGTATATAAAAAATTGTAAAAATATTTGTTTGAGTATATGTAGGTACTTATCTAATATCAACAGTAGTTCTTTTTTTCTATTTCTGAACTGAACAAACGAGAAAAAAAATCTCACTAGTCCAGTCAACTGAACTGGACAACTGAACTAGTGGGAATAGTTGAAACTAAGATCTCGAAAGAACTACGGTTCCTTTCCTGTAGGATAACAAAAAACATCGCGGAACTTAACCGTCTAATATTGTAAGGTTCAAATATGTATTTACTATTTCGCGATCTAAACAAAATGAGAAAGAAAGGGACCGATTCAAGTAATTAGTTAACTGGTTCGAATATTTCGTAAAGGAATCTCAATTATGAATGGACATGACATTAAGAAATAGTTTACGAATTAACGTATTCAAGTATAACCGCAATACCATTCTATTGTTTGTCGAAATTCGAAACAAAACTTTGCGAACACCACACTTGAAATTACACACTAAATTATAAACGCGCAAGTAACTGGCGGTAACTATTCTATTTCTATGTATATTTGTACTTTTTTTTCGACTGAGACTAACTCAACTTAAATGAAATTCGGAGAATAAGTAGGTAGTGTGCATCAGATGGAAGAAAAATCGTCACTTTCCTTGGAAAAAATGCATGAAATTGTAAAATCTCGGAAGAAACCGCAGGCCGCCGCTTATAAGTGCATTACACATTGTGATTTGATGACACAATAAAGTAAACCTACTATAGATAAGACCTATTTATTTAGACGCGTCATCTCTAACAAAAGCCTTACAAAATTCAGAACATTCCATGGCTATAAGGAATAACTATGGGGAGAGTGCACTCCCTTGTCCAACGCCGCATTCAAGACTATTTACTGCTAAAGTGCTGATCTCTCTGCCTGATATTGATTCTCGATGAGTGGTGAATAGAAAGTTAATAGATAACTCCAAAGAAATCTAGACTGCTAAGGTAACCACTGGTCGAGAGATTAAAGGCCTAAGACGGAGCAACGGAGTAGATTGTTTAGAAGTAAACACTCCCGCTGTAATTCCAGAGGTAACTGCGCAGTGCGGAATTGTCTCGCTTTGCCTGACGCCTACTCGTAAATTCCCTCCCGTATTGGTTTTTTTTATCTTTTGTACTAATAATTGGGAAATACTGTCGCTATGGGCAACATAAGGAAATTAGTTCCCAGTTTTTGTCAATGGTGACGAGGCCAGTGGTGACCATACACATTTTTTCACGACCGATTTGAATATTTATTTTTTCGTTGTGTTTGCTCTAATGCAGGGAAGGTTTAAAAGTAAAAAACAGCGGGTGAAACCTCCGGGTGCAGCTAGTATTAAATATAAATAATACATACAATGCAACACGTAAACTTAACGACGCTTGATAAGAAACCAGGATGTATTACAATTGCAAAGTACCGTATGTTCAAGGTACTTACCGCCCCTCAAGCCGCTTTCAGTTTGGTTACTACTCACTACATAGTCAACTAACAAAATAAACAAAAGAAATAATAGATAAATCACTGTGTAAGGGAGTTTGAGACCGCTTCTGCGGTGAATTCTAGAAAATCTAACCATTATTCACCAAAGAATTGGTTCGTCAAACGCAAAAGTAAATTCAAGACTGTGCTATACTGCGATCGTAAATATTACTTTTCTTTAGTTTTTTCTTTTAGTAGAAAATTTTCATTAGCTCATTTTCTTTCGTGATATCAAGGTTGGTCTAATAGTCAGTTACTTTACGTTGATTTTTGTTCAGTACATCCCAGGCTAAAAAGCCACCACCAAGAAAACCTGTCAAATCTTTTTTTTTAGTTCATTTTGTTGCCCATAATAAATCAAAAATTGCCAATCAATCCAAAACAAAATAATGTTGGCACCTTGTCCCTTCCACACATATTCCATCGAATTAATTGTGTATTAATTAATTTATTAAAAGCGATAAGAATTTTCTTAACTTTCCCAAGTGGGGTGTGCATAGAAGATTTTTAAAGTTTGAGACGTCCTGCGACAACATTCATGAAGGAACCGATTCTGTCAAAGCATTAAAACTATCTTCACCTCTTTGTAATCCAATAAGTGAGAAAAGGGTAGCAACAGTTTAGTTTAGTCGAATTTAGTTCAATAATTGATACAACGAAATCAATGGCATTACTAAAGTAATTTAAAATTAAATTAATAACATTTTTAGATTAATTAATAAATCACCGATTTCTATTATCACTAGTCACGCTTACCAGGCTAGACAGGATGTTACTTAGCCTTATCAGTTTCGTAATACATATACATTTAAAATAATAGGCATTCGGTGTCTCGCATTAATTCTTATCAACGCGGTATTGTCGCTTATCACACGGAACCATTTTACACTAGCGGCAGTTCAAATTTGTTTCAGATCTTTTATTTATTCAAATGTACATTTGAATGAAATTTTCCCTTCTGTAGGACAGAAGAGAAGGAAAAAGATGGTATAATATGGTACATGGTATAAGATGGATGTAGCAATGTTATAAATAACTATTTTGTTTCTATTGATCATATTGTATGTAAATAATAACATCGAATAGGGTAGACTCATAATGGGGTCACCTGCTGTTGCTCTAAAAATCATATGTCAGCAATAAATGCAGCTAATAAAAACTGACAGACAGCGTTTTTGCTTGTTACTAATTTACTTTAGGCTGTCAACAATCAAAAACCATTTATCCATTCTTAAAATGTACATAAAACCATTTAACTATTCTTCTTATCAAACTTTTTACACTACTTAGGGCCAAATGATTTAAGATACTTTTTTAATTTTTAATATCAGTGTGAAGTGAGACGAGATATGACTTAGGTTGCTTAGAGCACTGATTTCTTACATTATCATCATCATTACCCAAATTATCTCTAGCTGCCATCATCATGTTGCTTGCAGAGAAAGAGTGTTTTCCTAGTTATTATTCAGCCCGGCTTGTCCCACTGTTGGGCAAAGCCCACCCTGTCCTCTTTCCACTTCCTGGTATAGTCCAGTATATTTCTAGTTTTCCTACTATAGTTGGTATTTTACAGAATTATTCATTTATTTATTTAATTACAAAAGTTTTCAGGAGAGTAGTTTTTTCATAAAAGGTTCAGTACCCTTAGTATGAGTTTTGATAGTTTACGAAAACAATCAAACGTTCCGTAAAGCTATATAGGTCTTATACATTATAATATTTTTTCACGTTTCTGCCAGGAGTACTTTACTGTAATGTATGGAGCCATAAGAAATGTTTGATCTAAACACCATCAAAACATGTACTATGGGTACAATATGTCTATGTGAAAAATAAATCAAAAAACTTACCTAGAAAATATGTGACGAATAGAGCTACTAGAATGAGGAAAATAAAGACTTTCTTCAACTTTCTCGGGTGCTTGATGGTTGCTCTGCTTCGTACATTGATATGTGGAGGTGCCGCATCATCTTTTAACTAAAAAAAAAAAGTTAAGTTAAAGTGCCATCATACAATCTAATTTTAATTCAGGAAAATATAATATTATAGTTGGATTTTCCATTTTTAATTTAGAAGTCTTTACTGAATTATTATTGTATAAAACTCGCCGGATGAATTTAGACAATAGGTACCACGAACAAAGACCGGCAGGAAATGTACAAGTTTCAGGATTCAAATAAGTTCAAATAATTCCTCAATGAGATGATGAATATAATAAACACAATAAATGAGTCCCTACTTTGAGCAAAATATTTAGCACTTACAGATTTTAGTCATAGTTAGAATAAAGTGGAATCTTCAATTTATTTTATTTAAATATTTTCGGTCACAGTTTTTTCTTACCTCTAAATACCTGTACGTACTAAACTTTCCCATGACGATTTGCAATGTACATCACAATTATTCACAATCAACAAATAAGATTACTAATTCTACTCATAATACTGCCCGTTGTTCAATTTTAAATAGATATTTTATTTAATTACATTTTCTCACGTTTGCAATGCAATTCAAGCAAAACAAATGAAAACAAAAATGCGAAAAAACAAAATTGAATTGTAGTAAGTGCTGCCAGCCTCAAAATTCATATTTGCCTGGAGTCTGGACTCAGTTCAATTTACCCTAAAATAATCATTGCATTTTTCGCAGGCGCGTGGAATCCGAAACGTACCTAGCGGATATGTATAATTCTAATGACTTTGCTAACTTTATCCCATTTTCTATTTGTCATTTGCCTAGTTATTGCGAACAAAATCAGTATATTTGTAATTTGTAATTATAGTGTAGGTACTTATTGATAAAATAACTGTTTTTTGTAATTTCTTCGGTAAACTATTAATTTAAATTACCCATCTACCAAAATAACTTTATATTTCTGGCAATGCAGTGTCACTGTGACATTGACATTACATACTAAAAGACAGTGACAATGATAGTCTATTTTTCTTTGACACTTGAGAACAACAAGATAGTGAATAGTGATGCGTTGAATAGTCAATGGGACAGGAAGCTCATTTTTAGTCGATTATAGTTAATTATAATTGAACAGATAATCAGCTGTTCTACTTTCGACCCAGACAGAAGTTTCAAAACTATTCTACCAAATCACTTACCTAATGCTGGCCATACACCATACTTCCTATCGTCCAATCGGCATGACGCTACCGATTGGATCAGTTAGAACTGACCGTGTGTGGGAGTGGATTGGCATTATTTGGCATGACAGTTATACTTGACGGAACAATCGAATTTCGATTCTTTTGGCTTGATCATGCCGATTGGATCATGCCGGTTGGACCGTGTATGGCGGTATAGGTAGAGATAGCGTTTCTCATAACAGTGTCTTGCTTCTCAATTAGAGGAGTAACTAGCGTTAGAAGTTTCGTGTATGTTTCTTCATTCATTCGTAAATAATTACAATAATCTTTAGGCGTAATCCTCAATTCTTGTAATAAATTTGTATGAGTAAACGGTTTTCTTTTCATTAACCACTTTTTGCACCACTCTGCTCGATCTTTTCTTTTTTTTTGTTTAATTTTTACGAGTAAAACGTCCAATACGGCTAAAACATCGTCGTCTGTCACCGGTGACGCCATGGCTTCAACTGAACGTTGCTGCCGATTGGACAATTCAAACGTTGTGTGTGTGGTCTCTATGGACAAACTGCAGATTGGATCAAGCTGCAGCGTCATGCCGATTGGACGATAGGAAGTATGGTGTATGGCCAGCATAAATCAAATCATGTTTTTTTAACTCAAATAAAAATTTCATCATAAAAAAACTTATCAGAGCACGTGATTTAAAGAAATTTAACATTTTATACATATGATATAATTAGTTTTATCGTGCTTGTATTTATAGTGTAACACGAAGGTAAGTAGGTACGATGCAATTTTTGAAAAATGGGAGTAACTTGGACAAATCGGTAGTTTCTTGTTATTGTTAGTTAATGCGGAATGCGGAACAAACATAACCTAAAAAAACTATGCTACGCAATAACTTAGTACATATTTGCCTTTATAAAGTATACACCTACGTACTTTCATATTCTAAGATTTGTTTACCTTTCTTTGCCGTACGTTCATTTTTCTTGGAAATTAAAAAAACACTCAAGAATCAAACTGAGTTTTAAATTCTGTTTCAAAAATTTTGTTTACACTTCTAATGCGTTCACGAATAAGAAGGTAGGGAAGAATCTAAACCTTCAAACGCACTTTATATTAATAAAAGTAAACTCGTGTAATAACACAAATTAGGCAGATAAATGAACACTCCGAGCAAACATCACATCACGGAGCTCTGCAATATACTAAAAGATAACTACATAGACTTCAATTATTATATTGTACTATAGCTACTTGTAAACCGAGGTAATGATTACGACATCGATAATATAATGACTACTTGAATGACTTGACTTTTCGTTTTCGATGTTATAGTCGTAGCTAGATACTTTTTTTTCACGTTATTTATTTATTATTTAAGGATTTCACTATACAGATATGAAAATATAAATAGCATAAAAAACGTTACGTTAAACCAAGCTACTGCGCCAACAGTGCAACACGGCTGAAGCTTTTGGTTAGGTACTATAATATTATTTAAAATAAGTATAGAAACGAAGTTGTTAATCAGCTTGTGTAATTAATGTTTAGTAGTATCTATTGTTCTAAAATAGTTTGAACAGATTGATGTTAATGTATTGCTGATTAGAAATACGCTTAAAACAGCTGATGTACCATCTATGTATACTTAGATAAATGTTGTATTTGAGAATAACAAAAAAAAAAGGATTCATAAATTAATTATTTTATAAAATTTCAGAACTATGCACAATGCGTTCAATTTTATGGAAAAACTTAAAACTTATGGCGCTGGTCGACGAAAATTAGATGATGATATATTTATTTATGTCAATGAAAAACCGCCGATTAGACTTGGCGTTTTCGATGTGGATGATGAAAATTTATGCCATGAGGTGTAAGTACTGATAAACTAATTTGGTAGTATTTACAATGACCAGGATCTCATAATCTAATCTAATGATGACATATTTTTTGTTAGGTAGTCATCTATCATAGATTTGGAGTCTTGGAGATAGTACAAATTCCTTTGTCCAAATCTTGCTTATTTATTGTTTAACACTGTTATTGCTTCATTTCATGGCAAAGTGGTCAAAGTAGATGCGACACGACTGAGATAGATGATACCGTTGCCGTGACCTTGAGATAGAAGTAACCTGTGCCTTGTGCGCAGCTGCAGTTCGTAAATACATTTAAAAATTGAATAAAAATCGCTCATTTTTATTTAGGGACCAAAAAATGCTATAAAAATAGCTTTTTCGTTGATAAGTATTTGACGTATCCCGATCATTTGTCGTTTGGTCCGACAATTTTCCGAGAGCCGTCACCTTGACGATAGAGCAATGAACTGGCTACAGATCGTTGGAACTGGCCTTAATCTACTTGAAAGACAGGACACAAATTACGTAAAACAGAGGAACAGGAAGAGGGGACAGTGGGACGGTGCTGACTAATTCAACGTTTTTTAATGTTTCAGAATAAAAACAACATGTAACATTCCAGGATGTGAATTCTCAACCGAGTCATTGCTAGAATTTGAAGGTCATTACAATTCATCACATCGATATTCGTGTGCGCAATGCAAGAAGATTTTACCTTCGCCACATTTTTTAGATTTGCATTTACAAGAGAATCATGACTCATTTTTTGCAGTCTTGGCTGAAAAAAAACCTTCTGTAAGTTAATTTACATGTAATTTTGACCGGTAAAAAAACATCCACTTATGATTTAATTGCCCATTGTTTGAATATTTTAATGTTTTTTGCAGTATTGCTGTTACATAGAAGAATGTAAAGAAAAATTTCAGACGCCAAATGAGAGGAATGATCATAGTATTCAGGTTCATAAATTACCTAAAGATTTTAGATTTGAACTAAAAGCCAAGAACAAAAAAGCAGTAAATAAAAATGAAAACCTTCATATGGACGTAGACTCCGTAAATAAGACGAAAGTTTTTTTTTCTAATAACAAACAAAAGACTTTTTCTAAATATACAGGAAGAAAGTTCACGCAAAACAATGAAAATAAAAGTAAGAAAAATATCGCGATGGATATTACAGTTGACGAATTAAAGGAAAGTTTGCCAAATTAAAAACCTTGAAATATTTTTAAGCGTTTTATTAACATTTTACAGGTTGAATTCATTCATTAAACATTTTAAGTCAAACCATTTTATTCTGGGTTTCGGCAATGGTCATAATATTTTTTTTTTGCAAATGATAGGCGTATGGCCATCATTTGTTTAGCACAGTACTACATAACGATGAGTATTCAAAGTAATTACGCCTACTTGTAGCATAGAAATAGAAGCTAAATAGTCTATTATATTCTATACACTTTGTTTTTGCGCTACTTTTAAACCAAAAACATATCAAATCGAGATCTTAACATCCACACTCACATCAGCACAATAAATGAAGATATTATTTTAAATTTAAATAACAACATAAGTAACTATTTTTGCACATTTACATTTCAATTTCTATTAAATAAATAAGTTCTTAATTTAACCATAGTATTTACGACCTTTACTTGGCCTTGCCCTGGGCAGCTACGGCGGCCATGGCTTTTTTCACGGTTTCCTCGTCACCAAGGAATACCATTGAATCGACAGGCTTCATGTTTTCATCCAATTCATATACGAACGGGATACCGGTCGGCAAATTCAGCTCCATGATGGCAGCGTCGCTGAGTCCTTTGTAAAAATGACAAAGTTAAATAAAAAGCTAAGTACCTATAAGCTTCCATTTCAGTTCATAATAAAGAAGAGGACTAGAAGAACTAATTCCAAAGTGAACATGAACAGTATAACTTGTACTTTCAACTGCCATGATTTTCGTAAAGTATTCCACGACATATAAGCTTATTAATTTGTATGGTATTGAGATTCACGTCAAGTTTAAGTTCAACGGAGATCGGAGAATTGGACTATAGTGGAAAATTGTCTTAAAATTATTTAAAGTTTTTACTGTACCTACTCAATTCAATATTCACAAAATAGTCGTATATAAATGTTACGCAGTCTGTTGATTCTGAAATCTTGCAGTTTCATAGCAATTCAGATTATGTAAGTAGGTATATAAAATTAGAGACAAAAATGCTTAGAGTATTTGTAAAACTGAAATAGGTAAATTCTGAATTTTATGTGAATAAATGTTTATTCTTACCGTCTAAATGCTTTACAATTCCTCGCAGACTGTTGCCATGGGCAGCAATGATAATTCTTTTGCCCTCCTTGATCTGAAATTTAAATATTTAAGCAAAGCATAATTAATATTTTTACGTGTTTAAAAATATGAATTTAATTTCCGTGCAATTATTTGAAAACATTTGTTACCTGGGGCACAATAACGTCGTTCCAGAAAGGCAACGTTCTTTCGATGGTGAGTTTCAGACTTTCGAACATTGGGAACTCTTCAGGCTTTGGGTCACCAGCGTAACGGGGATCCTTAACAATGGTGTCATAGTATGCGTGATCCTTCTCCATAGGTGGTGGGGGAACGTCAAAACTGCGTCGCCAGATTTGCACCTGCCGGAAAAAATATGAACTTATTTTATGACAATTGTTTTGTAATTTGTTTATCATTATCTTGTTTTTAACTGCTGACGTAGGGTTTTTTAATGTACTATCCCTATTGAATTAAGTTTGCCTAAACATGATCTCCGACCAAGATTTCCTCAAACTCAGCGATTTCAGTCCTTCAAAAATGTCTCATGCCTCGCAAATTATTGTTATTGAGAAACCGAATGTAAAAAATAATGTGTTTTGTATGAATAAGAACCACAAAAAATTGTTTTTAGGTATAAAGGGATGCTGCAAAAAGATAATAAAAATTAACCCTATGTTTTTCACTAAATAATATTAAGTTCCTAAATAATTTATTGTGTATGCGTAAGAACCATGTTGAGCTTAGACCTGTTAAGGTGCTATCACAATTTTATATTTTATATTTATTATTTTAATTGTCTCATAAATAAATAACCTGTGCTTCTCCATATTTAGCTGCCGTTTCAGCCTTGTTCAGCCCGGTTAGTCCTCCGTAGTGCCTCTCATTCAGACGCCAGGTTTTGGTCACTGGGAGATCAGTTTGATCTATTCCTTGAAGGACACTGTTCAGAGTAATCTGAGCACGTTTCAACACAGAAGTGTAGGCGATATCAAACTGGTATCCTTCGCTTTTGAGCGCTTTACCGGCAGAAACAGCTTCTTGGCGTCCTAAAATTTTAAGGTTTAAGATATTTTAAATTAACATTAAATAGGAAATACTTGAAAAACTTAAATAATCAATAATAAAACATTTATTCGAGTACGACAAAAAAAGCTACAAACATAACTAATAAGATAGAGAGATACCACATGAGCATTATCTTTTTTTGTTCTATGAACAATATCTATGATATTTCTTGCTAACTGACTTCCAAAAAGGAGACGGTTTTCAAATAAACCGGTTTTATTTTATTTTGAATGATTATGCATTAGCTGCGCCCCGTGGATTTTTATTCACTACCCTACAGAAACCGTTGATATTTCCAGCAGAAAAAAGAACCTGTTTAATTGAAGTTATAAGCTACCACCTACAAATTTCTTCCAAATCAGTTCAACTGTTTTTACGTGATTGAGTTACAAAGTTCCTAATATGTAGGTATATGAAACTTGCACATCATATTCTCCGGCCAGTTTTCCTAATATTATTATTTCAGTGAAAATTAGTGTGTGAATGTTTGTTACCACGTACAACCGTAACTTCTAATGTGATTTTAATATAATTTAAAATAGAGATGCCTGAGGCCCTGGATTAACTCTGACTACACAGCCTTGTATAATCACCGCGCGGGTGAAACCGCAGGGCCCAGCTAGTAAATAGTAGGAAGTAGGATTTCAAACCAATAACTAATAATAAAAATAAATAATATTACACTAATTCACCCATTACATTAAGTTGTACCTATTTAGGTAGGTATATTATTTCTACATGCATGTTGATTATTATAGTAATGGATTAAAAATATAGGAAGTAAAATAATATTCCAATTTAGTTAATAAGGGTTAAAAAAATATATCTATCTAACCTTTGTCGCTAAGGTCAGCGTCGTACCAGCCGCAGAATAGATTTTTTTCGTTCCATTCACTTTCGCCGTGGCGAATCATAACAATCTTGTATTTTCCAGGCATATTTAATACCTTTGTTATTAGGATTTCTTAAAATTATCGGCGATTCTTAAATTTTACCAAATTGTACTTTGACGTAAATAACCTCTTCGACCTTTCGCTTGTGAAGGTTATTTTATTCGATTCCACAGAGTGTTTGAATGTAGAATGACCATCGAACAAAAATAATCGACTAAAGATTAATAATCTGTGGTAACTAACACTTATCATCTTTGACATCACTAGAAAAATTAGGGATGGAAATTACGAAACATCGTTGATTCGAGTCACGTCAACACTATTGACTCAATTCGATTGCTGGATTTTATCATAACATCATTTAATTTTTTTCACGAATGTTCTAGGAAGTTTTTTTCAACATAAAACTCGTATTTTAGCTATATGTATAGGCCAGTCGGGGCAGACATAAAACTAGCCTGAAATAGAAAAAAATCCGGGGAGCGATTTTTTTTAAACGTCAGGGAGGGGGTGGTTGGAAGTATAAATCTCGATTTTCTAACTAATACCGGTAGAGGATTCGCCGCCATCTTGTTTTAATGTTAAATTTTTTCGTTTTTTCGAAATAACTCGTTAATTTTCAACTTTATGAGCAAAAATGGTCCTGTCCGAAGTTGTTGGAAATTTAATTTGTCACAAGTTTGGTCATAATCATTTTTACGCCAGGATCAATATTTGCAGAGTTATACTACCAAGTTTATCGAAAAAATCGTAATGAGTGGAATTTTATTTTCTTCAACTTTGGTTCTCGCACTTTTCACTCCACGAACAATATTTACGTTTTTTTTTTTTTTTTATGTAATTGCAGTGACGAGACGAGCAAATCGCCCGCCTGATGTTAAACGTCACGTTTGCCCATAACAGGTCTGCGCCACCCAGAATTTTGAACTCGCAGAATTCAAGACCCTGTGCGGCACAGCACTGCGCTCGGTACCCTGAGATAAATAAGTTGTTTAATCTCCCATTTGCCCTGTAATTTCACTGGAAACAATGCCCTTCCAACCGGAACACAGTAATGTTTGCACATTATTGCTTGGTGGTGGAATATTTGGCAAAGGTGTGGTACTTACCCAGGCGGGCTCTGCAAAAGAACCCTACCACTACAAAAACAGATTTACAGTTATTTTATTTTATTTTTAATTATATTATTATTTTTTAATGATAATGACCAAACTTGTGAGAAATTAAATTTCCAACAACTTCGGACATTTCTGCTCTTAAGTTGAAAATTAACGAGTTATTTCAGAAAACAAAAAAAATTGAACTTTAGAACAAGATGGCGGCGAATCCTCTACCGGGATTAGTTAGAAAATCGAGATTTATACTTCTAACCACCCCGCCCCCCCCCCCCTCGCGCCCCGAAATTTTTTCTATTTAAATGTCTGCCCCGACTGGACTAGTAATTATGTACCCAAAGTACCGATCAAACACATGGGCCATCGCCATCGGGTTGTAAGCGATCACAAGTCAAGTGCTAGCAAGACTGACTAAAGACGCGCTGCACGTCGCTATACGTGGTGATTACAATCGGTGGCGATTAGCTAGTCGGTGGACGGTGTGCACTGCTAGCGGCTAGACTTGGATAAGTTGGATAGCAGTGTACCTACAGTCTGCACAATTTAGGAGATGAGATCCTGACAGTGAGAGTCAACGAATGAACGTCTTCTAAAATGTTAACGATTATTTATCGATTCCATTCCATTCGTTTTCTTTTCACATTTCTATTGTTAGAGAAAACCGAAAGTGAGCGATCTTGTACCTACCTATCTTGTTTGTAACCTATTTTTGTTTGAAAATAAATTTAAATAAGAGCAATCTTACGATACTATAAATTTTATACTCTCACCTGGGATTAATTAGAAGTATGTTGAGAGAATTTTATTTTTTTCTGTGCCAAACTGACTGATAAGTTATGTTTTGATAAAAATGGCACCGAGAAAGAATGTTGAAAATACGGCCAAGAAAACTCCACGAAAACGTGTACAAAAGGCAAAAGAAGAGGTACCTAAGAAAACGCCTGCAGTTATTAGAGTCCAAATACCAGTTAAGCCTTTCGGTAAGTAGTAATTGCTAATTTGGTAATCAAAGTTTGTTGTCGGAAGTTTTTGGACAATTTTACCAAGAGTCGGATTCCTTGCCCTATATAAGTCAAGGTTCAATAAAATGCGAGTCTTGTAACCCAGCATCCTGTTGTTTTCTCGTCAGGTTGCTGGATTTATAAAATAAATTCCTGGTATGCAGATTTGGCTTATGTTTTTCATTCAATTGACTCGACTTCACAAAATAGATCTTGCTGTCTGGTCATAGCGAACAACCAACAGGCGAGTTGGTCAAATGCAGATTTATTCATTATAAACAAAAATTATAACCAAATGCAAATTGGCAACAGCTGCTTGCCGTGCCTGTATCGCCCATACTGCTGACTTGACTGCTTGACTGACTGACTTGCACTTGCACTGCCAGTGGCCCTGCTCATACCACTACTGACTGATATAATATAATGTATGCCTCATTTGCTTTGACCTGTGGGCTTAGCACAACTTTGACGTGAAAATATGGTGCGAGTATTCAATAGAAAAGTGTACTCCATTTACACACGTCAAGGTCGCTCCTGACTGGCGTTAATGGCGTATACTTTTATATAGAATACTCGCTACGTATTTTTACATCAAAGTTGTGCTAGGGTCACTGATCTTGAGATGCAGAGCGCATCTCATCTGACATATCCTGAGCTAGGAATTTACATCCCATTAAATCCGTTCCTGGCATGAACAAGTTGACATCTTGACTTGTCGGTTTTTTCATTTTGTTGGCTCAATGCGTTCTTTGCATATGAAATTTATATGTAAAAAATTGACAGCTCATAATATACACAATTTTTGGAGAAGTCTTAGAGCCCGCGCACACAGAGAGCGGTCAGAGTTCTGCGTTCTAGTGACTGTTGACCGCCCAAGAGTTCCAACACACACAAGCGGCGTTCAAATTCTCGCGTTCTAGTTGAGGGGTAGTTTCGTTTGGGTCTTTGCACATGCAACATGTCACTAGAAAGTTGGTCATCCGATGAAGAATTATTGCTCTTGTGGAGCTCAACAGCTTCTAAGAAGAAAAGGAAGTATTGGGTGCACCCAATTAACACAACGCGAGAAGAACAAGGCGAATTCAGTAATATTTTTCAGGATTTACTTAAAGATGAACAACGATTCTATATTTATTTTCGAATGTCGATTAATTAGTTTTAATGAATTGTATAACATCATAAAACCTGATATCGAAAAACAAAATACTAACTGGAGGAAATGTATTTCATCAAAAGAAAAGCTGGCTATATTTTTAAGGTATGTATTTATTTATTGAGGATAAGAAAATACATAGTAAGAGTATTTAGAAATAATAACAAAATATACGAAAGGTTCATTTGTTAATCGAATTATCTAACGAATATGACATGTTTCGTAATATTGTTAGGTTTCTAGTCAACTGCGGCTGCGGCGTTCCGGCGTTCTCTGTCTTGGCGGGAAAAGAACTCTTGGAACGCGACGTTCCGCTTTGACCGCCGCGGTCAGGCCGGTCAGACTGCCCGCTGTGTGCCTGTGCGTTGTTGTTATAGACTCAGTATATTCTAATGAACGCCGAACGCGGAACTCGGAACTCCTGACCGCTCTCTGTGTGCGCGGGCTCTTAGTCAGTAAACTCGCATTTTGCCGATTTACCAAAGAAGGTCAAACTTTTAAATGGCCGCCCTGTAAAATTAGCATTTTTGACATGTCAACATATTCACGCCAGGCACGGAAATAGGAACAGAACTTTAGAGACCGAAAAGCACTGTTAAAACAAAACCCGTAAATTGCTGTTATTTTAGTTAACTTTTTCTTTCTTTCATTCATGAAACTATCAGATTTATCATGTTGGAACTTTGTTTAAATATGATGATCCTACTAATATTATAAACGCGAAAGTTTGTGAGAATGTTTGTTGCTCTTTCACACAAAAACGGCTGATCGGATTTACATGAAATTTGGGAGTGAAGGTTGTTCATGGTCTGGATTAACACATAGGCTACTTATTATCCCATAAAACGCGGGCGAAACCGCGGGGCTCAGCTAGTTAATAATAAAAATGTACTTGTAATTTGCTATTATTGTTAGTATGTTAGTAAATTGCATTGAAGTATGGCAAGCAGCAAATTAACAGTCATTATTTTACTACAACTTAGGAACAGAAATTCTTTCATTGTAAATATTTAAAAATATTTCTAATCCATTGAAATATTTACTAGTTTACTGGTAACGCGAAAAGAGACAATTTTCTTTGTTTGTAACCGGTTACAAAATACAGTTACATAGGCGGCCGAAAGGTATTTCTCAAAATGCCTCTGTCATGCAAACTGCTATTTCCGTTTGTGTGACAAGTATTATGACACCTGGTTACAGCATAGTATCGGGTTATAAGTGTAGATTCATATTAATTGTTGAATCTGCAATTTTATAGAGGCCTCAATTGCTTGTGCATAATTGTATATTTATGTTTAGGTTAGTGTGAGTGTGTTCTTCAAGCCTGTTGTTAAAATTTAACAAACATTACATTCTTTTTACACCTTTCAGAGCGCAATGGGTTGATAGCAAAGTTGAATAGAAGGCATCTCCCTAAAGACAAGCAGCTTGAGTTGACAAATGAAGGTCAGTAGATATGTGAATTTAGGGTCTTATAATCGCTGCTTAAAGTTAGTCACTGCTTAACACTTTGACTGCGGCTAATAATCACATGCGCTTGCCTTTAGTGCGGCTAATAGTCAAATGCGTTGTGTTTTACGCGCCTGGCGTGTGCAGCCGCACTCGCGTCGCACAAAGGAAAACAAGGTATGTGTTTTCCGCAGTCAAAGTGTTAAAATACCCTGACAACTCCTAGCTGATGTGAAATGTTAAGACAGATAACTTAAAGCAATGACTAACATAAGCAGGCTTTTTAGTAAGGCCCATTACTTTTGAATCGCATATTATGTTAATGACATTTGTTAATGTTTATGACTAAGACTGTCAGTATGGAAACTAACGTGGTTTTCACACATTTTTGTTATAATTAAACACGGCGACGTAGTAGACGACTTAATTTTTACGTGAGTATTCCCATGTTTAATTATAACAAAAAAGACTGTTAGTCTTGACTTAGGCATTCTTTGGGTGTACTGGGTTTGTGTTGGAACAATATTCTGCACCATCCATCGATTTAATATATAAATGTACACCGCGTCCTGTGGTTTCAGCCACTAAAAAAAATCGGGAAAAAGTAGCTTATGTATTAATTGTGGGAATAATAGTAAAAATATCTGAACATACAAACTTTCACTTTAATAATATGTATTTATTTATTTGGTGGTTGATATAGGCTGATGAGCCTATATCTTGCAGTGTCGAAACTTATTCATTACTAGCTGTACCCGCTACCCGGCGGTTTCAACCACTGTTTCAAGATCAAAATTAGCGAAATTGGTCCAACCATTCTCGAGTCTAGCCAGACAACCAGCAATTCATTTTTATATACAAGAGAAGAAGAAGAAGATCAGCCAGATGTTATTTTGTTTTATTTCTACCTTTTTTGCCAGTTGCCCTCTCGCAGTTCAAGCAACCAGACCTCACTTCAGATCCCCTGCAACTATCTCTACTTGCCCCCGACCCTGAACCCGAACCAGCAACCCCGGCAAAACGCAAAAGAAAGACTCCGGCAAAAGTAAAAGATACTCCCGTAAACGTAAAAGATACTCCTGTAAACAGGAAGAAAAGTGTTGAGAACAATGATGTTGTGCTGGAGTCTGTACCAGGTATGTTCCTTTTTTTTTTTTTTTTTTTTTTTTTTTATTTGTTTATTTTTTGTTTTTTTGTTTTTTTTTATTTGTTTTTTTTTTTTTTTTTGTTCCTATATCTTGAAGTGTCGAGATGTATTAATTATATTATCAGTTAGCACAATTTGTATGGTGCACAGTGTATTTGTCTCCGATTTTGGCAGTCACAGTCACAGTACAGTCAGTGTATTTAACCATTATCAAGTTTTATTATGTTTAAAATTCCGCAAAACTAAGTTAAGACCTTCAGGCAGACTAAAAACTCTTGACGTTAGCCACCAAGCTCATATAAACTTGCTATCTTATAATAAATTCCCGATGTCCCCTTTGATAAGAGTAAGGGGATGTTGGGAATTAATATAAAAAAAAAACAATATTCCCCAAAATGTAAATGCCATGTAAAGTGTAAAATATGTAAAATATTTCACAATAAAAGTAAGTTTTGAGAGTCACTATACAGTTAACTTGGGTAACTTTGACAGGTTCAGGGCACATTATTGCTTATAACAATGTTAGTAAAAAGTCGTAGATTCATGTGAAAAAGCAAATTTGTGTATTGATGCGTGCAGAATAGAATTCTAAAATAATCTAACCCTCATTATATACAAGTTTATTTGAAAAAATGCAAAAGTTTGGTATGTCAAAGTTACCCCCCCCCCCCTATCTGGGTAACTTTGACAGTAATTTTGGTTTTCACTAAAATCGCTTATTAATTGAATTTTAAACATTCTGGGTATCTTTAGCAACCATTTTATAGATTTTGGGTAGCCTTAACGCAAAATAAAAACACGTGGAATAGACAAACAGTTTTTTTTAAAAATAAAATGGTAAAAAGTTGAGTTTGAACCAAACTAGACATTGAGCTTAGAACTATAATTGACAATACAACAAAGAATATAAACAAAAATCATGAAACACAAAACTGTCAATCTTACCCAGAATGTCAAAGTTACCCAAGTTGAGGTTATGCATTACAAGATTTTTTTACAGTAGCATCAAAAAAACTAATTGACAATCAATTTAATTGTAATTTGACAAGATTAAATTAAAAAAATAAATTAACAATTTTAAAAATTAATTTGACTTGTCAAGTTGTATTTATTTGAGACGAGTAGTCTGTTTTTAACTTCCTAGAGATATGGATCGATTTTGAAACATTCCACAAATAATTTAATGTGTTACAGAAAAAGAAGTTGAGACCAAGACACCAATTAAAAAGGTCACAAGAAAACCAGCCACCAAGAAAACTGCAGCTCTGACAAATACAAGTGTCAAAAAGTTGCCTCTAACAAATGGTAAGTCCACTGTTAACGGTTTATTTCAGTCTGTATCTATTATAGTCTAATCTAGTTGGTTTATTTCAGTTGGGGTCTTTGTTGTTAGTGTATTTAGACATAGGCAAGTCAGGCCCGCCAAACACTCCATTACGAGTGAATTATTTACAGAAAATATATTCCATAAATGCTATAAATACTTGCACCTCATTCTAAAACATTTTTCTCTGACACTTCAGATGGAAAACCTGAAGAACCGGGCCCGGAGCCTAGAAAGTTACGTGGACGTCCAAAACGAATAAACTCTGAAACGAACGCAGTATCCGTGGACAGTACGAAAGTCGTAGAGACAGATATATTACAAAATATAACCATCAAAAAGGACACCGTCTCCGAACCTTCCAAGAGCAGAAACAAATTACCCAACGGGACAACCACACATAATCTGAGAAAGAAAATGGTGCCGAAGAGATATTTGCCGAAGGAAATGGAAGCGGCTTACATGCCTATACTGGATACAAAAACAACCAATAGAAAAAAAGCGGGCGCTGTATCTCATAAGACATGCAACTCCAGCGGCCCAGCCTCCGGTTCCGTCCCAGACTTCAGTTCCGTCCCGGCCTGTGGACCCGACCCGGCTTTAGGTCTCGGTCCGGCCTGTAGTCCGGTCCCGACTGTCGGTCCCGGCTCGGCCTGTCAGTCCTGGACTCAAGACATCTCCATGTCCAGCACTACCACGTGCGTGACCGTCAAATCGAACGACTTCGTACGAATCGATAAGAAGCTGCCCGTGCTGCAAATGATGCCGGTGCAGAGTCGACCCGCGGCGAGACGCTCCTCGTCGTCGTCCTCGTCCTCGGCGTCGTCCAGCTCGTCATCGAGTTCCAGTTCGGGGAGCGAGGACGCCGAGGAGGGAGGGAGGCGGCGGAGTGTCGGCGCGGCGGAGCCGGTGCTGGGGCCGGGGCCGGGGCCGGGGCTGGCGGCCGAGTCCGTCGTCGACGCGGTGTCGGCGCTGGCCGGGAAGCTCGCGTCGTCCCTGTTCGGGTTCGAGGAGTTCCTCGACGCTCGGTTCGGGGGCACGGAGCGACCCCGCGCCGTGCCCGACGATTTGATGCGGGAAATCGACACGGTGATACTGTGTCGCCGCCTGCGTCGGGATCTGAGCGAGGCGGACGAGACGTTCGCTCGGCCCGCGCTCCCGATACCGCGAGAGAGGGCCGCGCAGGGGAGACCCCCGCCGGCGGCCGAGAGGCCTCCCCGCGGCAAGAGGCCCCCCGACCCCGCGGTTGAGTTCACGTCCGACCACGTCAGCTTCGTGCCCCTCGAAGCCGAGGACGACGACGCTCTGTCACTGTTCGCGGAGAGCATCACCGCCATCGAGTGGACCCGCGCGCCCCCCGCCCCCCCCGCGCCCCGCGTAACCGCCGCGCCCCCCTCGCCCCCCGCGCCCGACGAGTACGTCCCGACGACGGCGGCGCCGGGCCCGCCCGCGCGCCTCTACCTCCCCACCCGCATCGACTCGCGCCGCCCCCCCGTCTGCGAGAAACACTCCGCCGACTCCACGTCCGTGCGAGACTCGCGGACGGACCGACCCTCGGCGAACCTCCGCGGCCCCGAGAGGGAACGGCCGGGATTTCCGGACTCGCCGCGGTCGGAGCGGCCGTTTTCGGAAACGTCCCGACCGCGTCCTCCGTCGCCCTCGCCTTCGTTCCGGCGCGCGCCGGAGACCGAGTGCGCGGCCCCGGCGCCGCCGGAGCCCGCGCCCGCGTCCCCGGCGCCGCCGGAGCCCGCGCCCGCGTCCCCGGCGCCGGCGCGGCCCGCGCTCGCGTCGGCGTCGCTGGACGACGCGACGCCGCCGCTGCCGGCCGAAAGCGCCTGCTTCCGCGGCTACTGCATCAACCACCTGACGCTGAACCGCTGCCGCTACAAGCCGTGCTGCCGCTTCAAGCACGAGGCGCCGGCGGGCGCGGCGCTGAGCGCGCGGCTGCGGGCGCTGCCGCCGCGCGCGCTGCTGGGCGAGCTGGCGCTGGTGCGCGTGTACCCAGCGCTGCGGCGGCGCTTCGCGGCGCTGTTCGCGGACGAGCTGGCGGGGCGCGCGCTCACGCGGCCGGCGCTGCAGACGGCGGCGCTGGCGGCGGCGGAGCGCGCGCCCGGCGCCGCGCCCGCCGCCGAGCGCCTGCTGCTGCACCTGGCCGACCTCGCCGACGCGGACCTCGACGAGGTAACGTTTCGCATCCGCTTACATTTTAGTCCCCGACGGAGGACGAAATTTTCGACTCTTTCCGAAGACGAGGTTTGGGCTCCATCCGAAGGCGGACGTTTAAAACTCTTTAAAAGATGAAATTTTCGACTCGTTAGTTTGGAGTGTTTAATCTTGTTCGACTCGAAATAACGACAGATAAAACCGGCCGTTCATCACCACCTTGCACAAATATTTTTGACTATTTTTCCACTGTATCTTTTTTTTTTTTTTTTTTTTTATTTGGATAACAAACAGCCTTCTTATAATTAAACAATAAAGTTTGATAGGCACACCTAGGCCTTCAATAGTTATCACTCGTAGCATAAGAATGAAAATGCGCGAGTAAAAATAAGAAAAACGAAAGAATATACAAACATAGTGTCAGCGAAAATTTAAACATAGAATAAAAGAATTAGAAATAAAATTTAGATATAACCTACCTTAAAATTCAATTAATTAATTATGAGCCACTTACATATTTATGTTAATTTATATAATGCATTTAATTATTGCCTTTATGATTACTGCAGCCAAAAAAAGTATTATTAATTAGGTTTTTAAATATATTGTGCCTTGTTGCAAAAAGATCAGTATGTTCGGAAAAATTGTTATTAAATTTTGAAAATGTACGGGAGAAGAAGAAGAAGAAGAAGAAAGTGTATCTTCATTGTATTATTCAGTACTAGGAATACATCGATGTATTCAAATGTAAATGCGATCCGATTCGGGCTATTCCCATTTGCCCCCATGGTCACATCACGTTTTATTCCCATTCGTCCCCATAGTCACACCACGGCGAAACTACGGCATTATTTATTGTTAACAAAGGATAATGACCGTGAGGGAAAATAGAACTGAGTATTAGGATTTTGATATTTAAAGATATAAATATATAATAATATAAAGTATAAAAATATAAATACATATATATAAGATATAAATACATACTTTAATCAATACCGACGACCGTCAGGTACGAGACGCGTTCACGCCGCCGCTATGCGAGGCGCTGCTCACGACGCTGGCGCACACGCAAAACTTCTCCCGTTTCCGCGACGTTTTCTCGAAACTAGCTCAGTTCGTGGACGAGAACAAGCGCAGCGTGCCTCTCGACGTGACCGCGAAGATTTTGGAGCGCATCTGCATCCTGCCGAGCTCGGAGCCGCTCGCGCGCGCCGCGGTCCGCCTGGCGGCGCGCGCCGGCCCGCGGGTGCACCGCCACGAGGTCGCGCCGCGCTTCGAGGCGCTGCTGCGGGCTCTCGGGGGCACGCTGCTCGACGACTTCCTGGCGGGCAAGCCGGCGCCCGAGCCGGGGCCGCCCGCGCCGGAGCCCGAGCGCCACGAGCGGTATACTTCGCCGGATACCACGCATTTTGATAGTTTGGTGAGTTCAGTCGCCATTGTCACACTATTTGATAAGTAAGCGAAGGTCCTCGAGTTAAGTGGGACCGATGGGCATTTGTATATTTGTATGTTTATTCGACTTTATAGCTCGAGTATGATTGAATAGATTTGCATAAGATTATGTACGCGACTAGTTACAAAGTTCCAATACAATATTCAAGTTAGACCAAATCGGTCAAGGGGTGGTGAAGCCACAGAAGTTCAATACGATAAATTATATCTTCTCACATATAAAAATGAATCGCTGTTCGTTTGTCTGGCTAAAACTCGAGAACGGCTGGACCGATTTGAGTAATTCTTTTTTTGTTTTGTTCGCTCTAATACAGGGAAAGTTTAAAAGTAAAAAAATCGGTTGTCTGTAAAGTCGGTTTACTGACGATAGTTGAACGTGACAACGTCATAAGACAATACTGATGGATTGATTTCATTTTTCAAAAGAAAATTTTAATTTTATTTGTTTGATAGATATTTTGTATGGATATAGAGAAGGAGGTAAATTGAAATCACAAAATTGAATTGATCAAGTTACATTTATTTGTACGCATAAATACAATTACGACAATATATCACTGAACATGTATTTAATATCGAAAAAATCATTACCTTTATCGCCGCAATTATCGTTGCTATAAACAATTGACACCACATTCACTTTTCACTGCACTTCATACTTGACGAAAACATGTAAATGTATTATTGTATAGCAGCTGTCCACGCGGACGCATTGCTCACTCAAGTAGGAGAGAGACAGATGCCGAACACGGAGGCCGATTGTGCCTCTTTGTCGCTCGTTGCGCGCTCTCGCTTGCACTTCAAGCCTTAAATGGAACGCCTCAGAGCGAAGTAACGCTGCATGCGTCATGTTTTTATTTTGTGCGTGCAGGCGGCTCCATCGAATTATAAGATGTCACGTCAAAAACAGCAAGTGTAAACAATAAATTCAATAAAATATTTTCCACAGAATCATGTCCCCGTCGCACCGATATTCACAAGAACAGTGGATCTGAAACGCTCCCAGACGAGCGTCACAGTGGTCGCCTACAATCCCGCCGTACCACCCCCCAATCAAGAGACTAATAGCGGCTGGCGTAACACGAACCCTCCCGTGGCGCTGCTTTCCCCGATGATTCCCCCGTTGATGCCTCCCGGGAGGCCAATGAGGCCAAACATGCCCATGAACGTAGGCAATAAGAGAACGATTACGAGACGACCTGTCGCTATAACTTATGTCCCTCGGAACGTAAGTAAAAAAATCCAGATCGGCTTTTCCCTTCCTTAATTTTTGACAAGATTCAGATCCTTTTTTTTTGACAACAAAATGCCTTTTCTGTTCTTTATTATAAAATTTATAATAAGAAAATAATCCATTATCAAATAATGTCCATTGTTGTAATAGTAGTTTATGAAACTGTTGCAAAATGAGGGGTATTAAAACACGAGTGTGAGTTTAAAAACAGAGCCGTAGGCAAGTTTTTTAATAGTATCATACGAGTGTTTTAATACCTAGTTATGTGCAGTTAATCTACTCTCATATCATAAAATGCGAATTACAAACTTCAATACGAATTTATAATGACATACTACTTTATAAACACACCACCGAAATTTAAAAATAGAATCAATGGCGGCCTGAGATGGCGCCAAACCCACTCTGTCACGCGCATGCGCTACCGCAGTTTATGTAATAGTTACTACGTGCGAAAAGTGTCAAGTGTGAAACTGTAACGTATAACAAAAAAAAATACGCTATAACACTATTTTGTTAGAGGAAGATAAGATACTCGTAGTATTGTTAAGGTTTTTTTTTCATTATAGTATTGTGTCTTATAAAGTATGTCATAATAGATTCGTTTTGAAGTTCGTAATTTGAATTTTACGATATATGAGTAGATAAAATAATATACTTTGTAATAAAATTATGTCCATTGAAATAAAATATTTCCCCTGATTTCTGTACAATTTAACGGATATTCTGCTTTGTTTCAGAATGCTCAACGTAGGCACGGTGGTTACTACAACTAAGATAAGTGTCTCCTATTATGAGTTTTCATTATTAGGCTTCCAAACACAAAGGACGCCGTCCCTCCGTCAATATAATTATCTGTGCTCTGCCTTTCAAAAGTGTATGATGCTCCACCGGTGGTATGGAACCCTCGGTGTGCGAGTCCAACTCGTATTTGGTCAGTTATTTCAGGGTTCATGTCATAGTTATAGATTCTTCCCATTTTAACTAGTCCAACGACTGGACTTTGTTTCACTTTTTGTTTTTTGTTTTAAAAGAGATCAAATAGACAATTAACAAAATTCAACTATCGTATAAAGTTATTATGTAAGAATTCGAGAGATTCTGTTATACTTTATGTTACGTTGATAATATCAAGATTTTTTTCCAAATAAAGTTAGATTTATATAAATTTTATAAACGAGTGTTGTTAAATGACCACTTTGTAGTGTAATATACAGTTAACCAGAATAAATAAAAAAGACTAGGGAGATGTTTAAAAATGTTGTAAAAAGTACCTTGATTTCACACCTGTTGTTTCACAGATTCTTAAAAAAAGACCTGGGCTGACTGCGCGTTTAAACCTGGTTTTTGATTAATATTGCATAGTCCCATACCATCTGTTCTCAAGTTTTTCTAAAATTGGGCCTCTGTTATTCTATTGTTCTTACTTCGTCGCTATTTTGAAAATACATGAATGGGGGCAGATGGGAATACAATTAACCAACATATTTTTGTTATAATGAAACACGGGAATACTCACGTAAAAATTAAGTCGTCTAGTACGACTAGTTTCGGTCACATTCGGTGACCTTCATCAGGTGAGTTTACAAACGTGACGCGCTCGCGGTTGCGTCTCGCTTGGCACGACGACTTAATTTTTACGTGAGTATTACCGTGTAATTATAACAAAAATGTGTGAAAACCACGTTAGTTTCCATAGTAAAATTAACCAACATTTTACTAAAAGCGTACCAACCTAAACCGCAAACTAGTTTCAACCTGCAGGAACACACGCGTCACGACAAATTGAGTAGACATCATTTTTTTTATTGCGGTCCGCTTTGTGTCATTGTTTCTGCTCAAAACTAAATCTTTATGTTTTATTAACCTGCGAAGTTGGCGTTGACCATTAAAAAGTCATATACTCAATCGTCTCGTCCGATCCTTTAAATGCAGCTCTGATTGTTAAATACGAGTTATCTTACCTAGCATGCTTTAAATGTTGTAAAAATTTTCATATAACTTCGGAGATATTTCGGATATTCCCACCCGTTGCTACCGGTTCTGTCACCACTACCACTCTTGCCGATTGAGATTAAAATGGCGCATTGTATATCCCAGTTATTTCTACTATGTAAAATTAAAAAAAATGGCCAAGTGCGAGTTGGACTCGCGCACGAAGGGTTCCGTACCATTACTTAAAACACGGCATAAAAACACGTTTGTCGTATGGGAGCCCCCTTAAATATTTATTTTATTCTGTTTTTTTAGTATTTGTTGCTACAGCGCGAACAGTAATACATCATATGTGAAAATTTCAACTGTCTAACTATCACGATTCATGAGGTACATACAGCCTGGTGATAGACGGACGGACAGCGAGATCTTAGTAATAGGTTCTCGTTTTACCCTTGGGTACGGAACCCTGATAAACCAGTCAGTTGATGACAGTGGTGACGAAACCGATGGCGACGAATGGGAACATACAGATTTTTCGGTGGTACTAATATCCAATAAATATAAAATTGTAAATAATATTCTTGTCTACTAACATTGATTTAAGCTGTTGACTAGGATAATAGCTATTAGTGTGGCTCCGTGCTAATGAGCCACCGACCACAGCTACCGGTGGCAAACGATTCACATGATTTTTCACGGTCAGTAACACAAAAAACTGGTTTACGCAGACCAGTCACCAGTGGCGCCACGGCCACCGGTGGCTGTGATTCTCATCTGCGCCGAGCCTGTGTTAACTTTGGCTATTCCATGCCATATTTTTTCTTTCTAGCTGATACAGATTTTGTTGATTGGTAAATGACTTGATACGAGTATCAAGAATTCGACATTATTCGCGAATCAGATTAGTGAGACTCGATAGCATTTATCAAAATGTACAGGCATGTCTGTTACTCTAGTTTGTTTTATTTTTTGTATTATTGATTCATTATGTATGAGTAAGCATAGATTTGCCAAATAGCTATGTGATATTCATTTGTAAATATAAGTACATATAGATAGTGCTTAAAATACTTACTGAACTACAGAGATAATAACTACTTAACACTTTAACTGTTGAAAACATACCCTGTGTTCTCCTTTGTGCAACGCGAATGCGGCTACACACGCCAGGCGCGTAAAACAACGCATTTGATTATTAGCCGCAGTTAAAGCAAACGCATGTGATTATTAGCAGCAGTTAAAGTGTTAAACAACCGGATAAATTCATTGTATTTTATCCTTGTAACCAAAACAAAATAGTTAAAAATAAAATTAACTTGATTTTGGAATGTTTGCAATGATGACTGAAGTGAGAAGATATGATACACAATATTATGTGCCTTAGTAGATATTAACCGTTATCGTTTAGCGGTCACTGACCTTTTCTCAACTTATTTAGAATTAAATTAACAACGTAATCGACGGTCAGCACTGATGACGGTCGACAGTAACTATCGTGTCATGTCATTCATCACATCATGTCTAGAAATTTATAAATTGGAAATTGTTGGCTTTACGTTAACAAGGCAGTAAGCGCGTACTGCAGTCAGAATATCGTTTTAAAAACTAAAAACCACGTATTGTCATCGGTCTTTCACAGGTGTGCAAAGTTTGAATTAAATCTGATCGTTCAAAGTAGGGCAAAATCGAGCTCAAAGGAGTCGGTTACATACATACATACATACAGGTGTAACTAATAAAAGCGTGTTCAAAAGAAAAAGTGGCTTGCCGCGATTAGTTTTGTTTAGGTATAGGTACTAAAAAACAGCAGTGCTGACCGTCAAAGCAGCCCTTACCGTAGTTATCTTTTTTTTTCATTTCGTTTTGTTATTTAGGGCTGGTCCTCAGTGCTTGTATTCCTAAAGACGTTGACTAAACTGTTAAACAGTGTAATCATAGCTCGAATTAGTTAAAAAAATGACTTGAAGTAATTTCTCATTAGGTTAGAAAGTACCCAAAACTAAACTAACTGCATTATCGTGGATTTATAGATTAGTGTCTGTAACTAAAATAAGTGAATAAAATATAATATCAAAACTTAGATAATTTTATGAATGACGATGGAAATTACATCTGCCTGCTGTACGTTAAAGCTTTTGTATTATTTAAAGGCATCTAAACGCATATAGTCTATTTCTGTGTGAAGTATAGATTTGTATACATTGTGGTAGTAAATAAGCTCTTTATAAGTTAACAAAGTGATATATTATGTAATTAGGAATACAAAGGCTACTAAAAATTGTCTATGTTCTAGACAAAATAGTAAAATTTTAACGATTTAGTAGAGTTGAAGCGTAAATTCGTTGATCGAGTTCCATGCTTGCACTGCTGAAAGGTATAGATAGTCTATTCGAGATAATTAGTGAGCTACAAGTTTTGTAAGTAGTAGTTTATAACCGCAGTTTCAACATACCACCGATATGCGGCGTAATCTATTGACTATTAATATACCAGTGTTTAAACTTGACGATGCTATGTTAACTGCGCAGGTGATACAATAGTCCATGAGCCTCAAAAATTCTAATTGCGTGAGAATTCTCCTTTAGATATAGGAAAAGACAAGATTATGCGGAGGCGTAGACTAGAGTCATCTGCGCGGGCTCTTTGCAGTTTGTACATACCTAAACATAATTTCAAACGTGTAAATATAGAAATATTTTGGTACAGACACTGCTGATCCATGTAATAAGTGTTCCACGTTTTGGGTACATGTAATTGTTTAGATTTACGTTTACGCTCTTCACAAACGGTGCAACGGGCCTGAGACTGATTTTAACTCTGCTTTTAGTTTAGTCTTTGCTAATCAAAAACATCCATACACACATTTAAAAAAACTCACATAAAATTTTAACTCACACTTTTTATTCCCACCTGCCCCCGCCATTGTGGGGGAAGATGGGAACATACAATATTCTGTTAACTGTTCTGTTCTGTCGCTAACATGAAGCCAAAACTGGTTTCAATCGTGTCGCACCGTGTGAGGAGGGCCTTACAAATAGCTAATAGGCTTTTGTACAGTTTTGTTTCTTTTGTTTAGGTATGCTTAAGTTGACTCTTATCTTTTGAATAAAAAGTTCTATTGCTAATCATTCGTTTTATTTGACTTCTTGAACCAGTGAGGAAAACTAGCACAAGATAAATGTAATCTAGCAATAAAAAATGCAATATAGTGTAGACTAGCTTAGGTACTCATGGCACTCGTCTTCGTTTTCCTGGCTCATTTAAAATCTTGTCAAAAACAAGAAAATGTTTCCCACATTTTAATTTTGTAACTGTTCAAGTGCTGCTTCATTTAGTATGATATGAATAGGCCCTAAAATGCAAGACTACTTATAGGGATAAAAATGAAACGTCAATCTGTATTTAAAAAAAGATTATTTATTTATAAAGTTATGCCATTATGGTACAAAATACACGTACAGTGAAAATTGATAATAAATACCTATTATAAGTACTTATTGTTAGAATACAAGATGTATTTTAAAATTGTAAGAGCCATCACAGATCGAGAAATAACTCGAGCAGATTTTTCCCGTCCCTCTAGAGGCGACAGCACACTGGACATATTATGTGTGCTGTTAGCAGCCAGCCAGCTTGAGATCGGATTTTTTATCTCCTTCGTTCTAAACTTCATTAACCTACAAAAATCGGCAGTATAATAGGCGACTTATATATGTATAATATCTGGTGGCACTCCGATATACAGGAGTTATACATACGTTATTACACTTCAAATTTCGTTATCTGTGGTGGCCTTTATAATCTGTTGAACCAAATAAATGATCATATTTTTTTATAGTGCATGTAAGATCAGCATTATGTATATCACACATTCGTGTAGATATAAATGATAATTAAAAATAAAATTGCAAAACGAATCGTTAAAAAGACCCCACTTTCAATAGCTTCATATATTACATTATTTAGCCTCACTGAAAAAGAATATAAGTATAACTTACATCAAAAACTATCATAAATATTATATTAAAAATAGTTGCCAATACATTTCAAGACACATAGGGCTAGCTGCACATGAATTTTAGTTAACTTGACAGTTATCATTTCTGTCAAAATTATCTGCTTTACTTTTTTACAGCTACATTTTTCATTTTCATGAAAGACAAAAAATTGTAATTGTATAAATGAATATAGCACATTTTTTATCATAAAAATGCAAAAACGCCGGTAAAAACTGTAGGATGTATTGCTAATTAATTTTACAAAATATAAAATAGTCAATGTGCAGCCATGCTTAGTTACATTCCTAAGTGATACGTTCAACCAAAATGGTCGTTTTTACTCAGATCTAAACGCGCAATAAAATTGCAGTCCTACCTTACTCTTATCACACGAAATATTGGCAAATACCTCGTAAATCTACAATATTGTCAATGCGTAAGCGTATCAGTATAAAAATGTAATATAATACTTAATCATAATCGGACAAGTCCTGGCGTTAGGCTTGTATGGCTTTTTACGCAAAACTTATATGTAGTGATTCGCAAAGTGTATTTTTTTTTTTTTTTTTTATATAAAAATAAGTGGCAAAAAGCGACGGGCCACCTGATGGTAAGTGGTCACCGCCGCCTATGGACACTTCCAATACCCGAGGCATCTTCAGTGCGTTGCCTACCTCTGAGGACTGAATCTCTGTCTGTATGTAAAAAGTGGAATTAGCGCCACAACTTGTCCGACTATGAACATCGGTAAAGACTTATTCCCAATATAGCAAATATATAATTTGGCTCATATAATACTGGATATGCTAATACTTATTTTATCCAATCACTCAATATTTTTAGTATTTTTTCCGCTGTGTGTACAAAGCTTAAAAATAAAAATGTATAAGTACTAAGTGACATGCAAGTTGCAACTAAATCTATAAAGGTGGGTGTAGGTAGGTACTTAGATACAATATTTGGTTCAAATCCTGGCTAGCATGAAGTATTCAAACTTGATGTTTCTTTCATTAGCAAACTTGTATGACCAAACTTCATATTATGGATAAGTTAATATTCATAGATTAATTGTACTGTCAAATGGTTGGCAGGAAAGGATCAATTTGTTTGATAATGGTTCTACTCCCAAAAACTTGTTACACTGGAAACTTACTTGTTGAACTATAAAAAATCAGTCAAACTACGATAGCACCAATGCATACAACACACATACTTAGCCAAGCTTACGGCAGCTCGCTTCAACGGAGTAATGACAAAGAACCAAGAATCTCCAACTCTGTTTAATTCAATCTTGTAGTACATACTTTTTAATAAAAGATCTAAAGTATTTCAATTTGTACTAACGTCAATCAGACAATCTGGCATAAGGCATGAAATTAAGTCAGTCTATTAAACTTGAGCTGTAGTGATATAGAACCAGCAATACCACTACATTTCCACTTGATAAAACTTATCAGCATGAAACCAATTACTGTTTATCATAAAAGAATTCATGCTTGGCTTTTAAAAATTGTGGATGAAAATTTGCACAGAAAAGGCATAATGTCTTGTTTTTACAATTTCACTTTGTCATATGCGAGATACACGCATGCACCAATGTAGGTCGCATATGAGAGAAAACTGTAGTATGTAGTGCATTTTCTGTGCAACATTGCAGCCACCCTTTTATAACATCCTGGCTCAATTGTAATTATCAATGTAATTATTATTGTTGTAATATTTAAATGATTTTTATTTATTTGATGACAGGCAAGCAGCATAAGCTGAAGTGCCTTAGATCGTGCAGTGTTGAAATTGATTAATTATCAGTCAGTATTTATCCGTCAACACAAGTCTCTTTTTTAATCCATAAGTCTGATTAAATTTTTGTGATTCACCATTTCTTTTACAACTTCATCATCACTCCGTCAATGCAAGCTCACACTTATACTAGTACTGTCGGCCACATCATTGCAGACCAGCCGTACTGTACTTATATTATATACTTATGAAAGCGGTGGGGTTATACTTGTGCGTGATGAGCCGCAGTGTTCAGTGGAACAGCGCGCGGGGGCGCTTCTTGGCGAGGATGTGCCAGGAGTGGGTCACGCCTTTACGCCGTTTTGGTGACAATCTGGAAGGAACCAATTCAAAGTAGTATTTGTATTTTTTTTTTAATATTTATGTAAGATTTAATGTTTAATTTTATGCTTTCGGGAAAACTTGAATGGAACACTGAATACATTTTAATATGAAACATTTAATAAATGAAATAAACTAATTAAAGTGTTTAAAAAAAAAAGTATCATCCTTTCAAAGTAGGGGTGATACAACCTGCACTGACATCCCGCTTGGGATGTTTTGTGCACAAAACTCTCACACCCTATTAAATATTTAGTCAATAATTTTTATGTTACAATGATGCTTACCCATGGTCTGGAGTGTCGGGCATATAAGGCGACATCCTGAAGTCTCGGCTGTGAGGAGTCTCAATCCCAAACGGACTGTAAAGCTTGGCCGGACTGCGCCCCAGCACCTGCAATGATCACAAGAGAAAAATGCCAATACTGGAGAAACATGGACTTTTGCCAAACTCGGCTTAATGCCTGTTTTAGTATACAATACGGGGACTTGGGGATAATTTCATATTATGTAGCCTGTGACTTATTACATTAACTATTTACTTATTGTATTAACTGTGGGAAACTAGTACAATATTCAGTTATTAAATTAAATGTTATAAAAATAGGGCTATTTTTTGAAAATGTAGAATTAACCAATTAACATACTCTGTATAGATCTAGTTTTGATAGATCAAACTGGTACCTATCTATTAATTATCCATTTTGCAGGTGCTGCTATTTACGAATTTATTTATTTAAGAATGTTTGGTTTTCTCTACAATTTTGAAGTATATTATCAAAGTGAGAATTACCTGTTTTTTCTTCATAACAGGCGTGGATGGTGTGCGAGCCGGAGACAGTTCGGCCAGGCGGTGCCGACGCCTCCCTCCCAGTCGGAAATGCTGATATGTAAAAAATTATGACAATAAAACAGTTGTTTAATTTAACTACAAACCTCTACTGATTTAAAATATTTTTTTCAAAATACCATATTAAAATCATCGTGCTAAGACTACTGATTTACCTAAGTCTTTTAAAGCTTAGAGATACTTATTTTTTTCAAAGAAAAATGCACTATCACCACTTTAAGGTTGGTAACAATATTCTAGGTAAGCAGTTATCTAGGTTTTAATAAATTTCAAGGCTAAATTGCTAATAACAGAGTTTAGGCCTCATATTCCTAGTTCTAGAAATACAATACCCGAGACGCCCGAGTAAATAATTATCGGAATACATACCTGTGACAAATTTCCGAATGTGTTCCGGACGCTCCTAAAAGTCCTAGATATTTTGTCCGCACCGGACTGTAGAGCACGGCGAGAGTTTGCGAAAGAGCCAGTCTTAAATATATTTTTGTTATAGCACCCGTCGACGTTATTAAAACTCTCTCGTGTTGGAGAATCGATCGCCAAATCCTTTGCAAAAGGATCCTTCATTTTCTTAAAAAAAAACGCCTGTAGCAGCCACTTAATTACTTCAATAAATAGATAACGCTGATTTCTTTGAGTAAAGCTTTGTAGAAATTAGGTTTTCATACACTTTTATATCAAAATTTTGAATAAAAAATCAATCTTTTTAACGTCCGTTGAATCTCGTTTCGTTTGTGTTGACTAAAAAACGGAAATGTCGTTTGAAGTTTCCTCTGACTCGGAAATGACGCATGCCATAAACGATTTTTGAACAAAAAAGACGCGTTCAAAATTTTATGAAATAAAAAATACCGTTCCGGTCCAGAATGAATTTCTTAACAAAAACTGTACACAACTCTAAGATATTGATCAAAAACTGCCTTTCCATTCTTCAACCACCTCAAACTTCACTTTTAACTCGAATTAATTAACTAATTAGCACTGAAAAGTATTGACAAAAGACGCGCGTTGATTACCGCGAAGTGACGGCGACTATTAGGGGCCGTTCTCGAAAAAATTCTTTGAAGAGAGGCTTGCATGGAGACTGTATAGCCATCCTAGTCTTTTGTTCTAATTTGTCATATGGGTTAAAGCAGGATGACGATACTTGTGACTGTGTAATAACGTCGTGAATAACACACGTGTTCAACCGCCGTATTACGGCGAGCCGCCACTTGTTCCAAAACAAGACCCGCCGCATTACGGCGCCCCGCCACTCAAGCGGCTACAGCGGGTTCATTCATGATCCAATGTAATTTTTTTTTCTTTTTTTTTCACTGTCAATGTCAAACAGCTGTTTTTTGATTTTTCGTCAAGTTGAGGTTATGTTGTGAAACTGAATTCAATTCAGTTTATTGATCGAAACAAATAGATTCTAATTATAAACCTTTGTTTAAATTGCTTTGAGGTTTAATCAGTAGAAATTACACAATGACTGAATATAAAAGACCGCCTACAGATCCTCAATTAACAAAATTTATGGAGAAAAGCGACTACGATGCCCTTGCTAAATATTTAGTCGGTAACCAGGGACGATGGCGCGATAATATTATAATACCAAGGATATTGGGACCTGTGATTATTAAAACAAATGAGGAGAAACTGATTGAGTCTACAGTCGAGAGCTGTCCTTTCAAGTCTTTGACGAGCTGTGTCATCGGTAAGATTTCAAAGGTTAAACAACTTATAAATATTAAATATAGCTGCGCTCCGCAGTTTCACCCGCGTTTTCCAGGATAAAAAGTAGCCTATGTATTAATCCAGACCATGAACAACCTTCATTCCAAATTTCATGTAAATCCGTTCATCCGTTTTTGCGTGAAAGAGCAACAAACATACTCACAAACTTTCGCGTTTATAATATTAGTAGGATATACGTACACAATGTTTACATACTAATTTAATCATGAGAAACGAAAAGTGTACAATTAGTTACATAGCAAGCATCATAAGGATATTGATCCCAGACAAATGATGCAATCTGTCTTATCAAAATCACATTGATTCTAATCAGCCATAGCATAATAAACCCTTATTAAATCCTCAGGCTATGGCCTCGGTGCGGCAGTGGGTCTCTTCACATCCTCCCTCATGCCAAACGTCTCAGACCCAACGGCACAACAGGCACAAACTGCCCGAGAAATCCTCCGAGAGATGAAATCGTCCATGTTAAGCTACGCTAAGAACTTTGCGATGCTGGGTGCAGTGTTCTCAGGTGTGGAGTGTTGTGTAGAGTCCGCTAGAGGAAAATCAGATTGGAAGAATGGGACCTATGCGGGGGGCGTTACAGGAGGACTCCTAGGGTTGAGAGGTGAGGTTACAAATTGCATTATACTAGAAAAAGTTTTCATAGTATTGGACCGAAGATAGAAATGTCGACAAAAAATAGAATTTAATTTTTTTTCTTTACCCCTAGCCCTAGGGGCTTGTTTCGGAGATGGAATAGCCTGCTTAAAATTTGTTTAATGCAGAATTTATTTAGCATTAAAAAATTATAAATAATGAAGTGAAAGAATTTTTTCGAACTTGCAATAATTTAAAATGACTATTCTGCAAAGCGTGTAAAATCTTATTTCTATTTTGGATTTTCCAGGCGGGTTAAAGGCAGGCTTGTTTGGCGCAGCAGGATTCGCCGCATTCTCAACTGTGATCGACTACTACATGCATTCACGAGGATAAATTCATACTATTAGGGCTGTTAAATAATTGTTATAAATACAAATTAGACTACTAATGACGAGTTTCTTTGTTACCGACTTTTACTTTGTAAAATGTGAAGTGTTAATTTCTTCCCAAATACATCTTGTAAAAATATAGGGGGAAAAAATCTAAGAAATTATTAAATAAAATGAATGAAAATAAAGGTTAGATTGAATATCTTTATTATTAATTTATAATATTTGTTTATTTAATTTCTTCATTTATTTATTTCAGAAAAAGTTGGAAAATAGTAGATAAAACTGAATAATGCAGCTATAAATTATAACACAAAGGTACTATTCAAAATGAATCCTGGATTTTCAGCACTAAATTAAGGTTAAATGTACCAGTTACTATTTTAGTAGTAATCTATGCATTACATCTGGCTGTAAGGTAGTTATCCTTGTGGTAAAATAGGATTGCGTGGGCTTGGTTGTGCCCCCATCAGGACAACTACAGGCGCAGTCATACCATCCTTTGCTCAAAGCCATTCCAGCCATTTTCAACTGCCCTATAACTTTGTTGTGGTTAATTAAATTGGTTTGACAGTATTTATTAACACTTTGACTGCGGCTAATAATCACATGCGCTTGCCTTAGGTGCGGCTAATAGTCAAATGCGTTGTGTTTCCAAGGTATGTGTTTCCTGCAGTCAAAGTGTAAAATGTACCTAACAGTAAATTTTGACACTTTTTTCTACAACTTAACCTTCCTCAGTTCTTCAAATACTATTTACACTTGAGGCCTTCGGGTCATGTTGACCCAATTTAAAAAAAATTACGCAGTTGGTTTAAATTAAATACAAAATCTTAATTATCTCAAAGTACCTTCAACAATAACACGCTAAGTGATTGAGATATAACTAACATTTATAAATTGTAAGTGTATTCTTAGAATGCAACAAAGCTTTTTTGACCCGAGGACCTTTTTCATACTCTTTACTTATTGACCTGAGGAACCTAAGGCGGAAAAAACTTAATTTTCTTAAAATAAGAGACTTCACCATAATTTTACAGTAATAATGTTATAGTGAATGCATAATTAATAATTGTCATGAAGTCTTAATAAATTATATAAAAAAATACGACTTTTATTGACAGTTAAATTTCAGATTCGGGTCAATATGACCCGAAGAACCGAGGAAGGTTAAGTCTCAATTTCCATGTATTCTGTTCCGATTCTTTTGTTATGCTTCATTTAACATTATAGATTTAAAAAATACAAAACTGTTGTGTTTCTCAACATTTTAATTCATTTAACTATCCTAAAATCAATCAAGCGAAATCAAATATTTTCCTTTACCCTGTGATTTATATTTGAAAAGCTTCTCTTTTCTTCTCGATTTCCAACATTTTGTTGCTTCTCTGGATATTACATAATCACCGGTAACAGCCACTGCATTTATTTTATCTGAAACAAGTACACGGATAAAAAAATATATATACATGTCGACTTGAGAACCTCCTCCAATTTCTCGTCGGTTAAAAAAATGTTAACTGATGAATTAACACCACCTTGCGATCTAAAATTAGCCAGGCTGTTTAGGTGTTAGGTCATAAAAGAACAAAGATACATAATAGAAAACATTAGCCTTATTTTTTGGTGGCCAGATAAAAATAATAGTTATCTCACAAAATGACAAATATAAGTATGCAAGTTTTGTCTCGTATGTCATTCTAATCTCTGTTTCTTTTTGATTATGTAATGAGATTTGCTAAAGACGTATTAGTCTGAATTTGCTTCATGGGATTGACGGATTGAGCCACTGACTTTGATGTCAGTGAACTGGCTAAGATACTTTTTGAGCCAAAAAAATAATTAAGTATCCTAAAGTTTTTGGTAAAGCCTGGGCAGTAAAGTATAACTAGGCAATTTACCACTTTCATCCATTTCGTTTTCCTCAGGATCTATTTTTCGTCTCTTCTTTTTGATTTTCTTGGACTCCATATTGTGGCCTTCAGTGTAAGTGTCCTGCGCTACTTCACTTGTCATAAAATCTGATGAATCTTTGAATAGTTTCACTCCTCCCTTCACTTTACGCTTTCTGAAAATTAATAATGTAGGTTTGTAGAAAAGTATTTTATTTCTTTGATAACAGACCTGAAGAGATGCAGTCCAGACCAGAACTAAGTTTTGGGTAATGCTAATTAGTAGTTCTTCTAGACGCTTAACACTTTGGCTGCGGGAAACACATACCTTGTATATTCCTTTGTGTGACGCGAGTGCGGCTGCAAACGCCAGGCGCGTAATAAAACAAGGCGTTTGACTATTAGCCGCGCCTGGGGCTAGCGCATGTGATTACTAGCCGCAGCCAAAGTGTAAAAAGGTTACTTACAGTGTGCTTACAGCATTGACTGCTCTTAAAGTGAAGTTTTGGGGCATTAGCATAGGCGTTAAACTTTGTGGCAATATAAAATTATAGAGCATAGGTACTAATCAGTGCACTTTATCTTCTAATATCCAACTTACTTTTTTTTTGGTTCTTCTATTTCTACAAATTCAATCTTCTTGCTAATTAGTGCTGATATCTTGGCTCCAATTTGCTTCTGTAATTGTTCTGGCACTTTCACATCGTTGTAATGGCTGGCAACGTCCAAGTAGCGTTCTGACTTAGGTTTTACGGCTTCTACTAAAAACCAGGAAAATCGATTTTAAAATGTTATCAAGAAAATCGACTTGATGATTAGGATCAAGTTTCTTCGGTGTGAGTTATGATTAGGACAAAGTAAGTTGTTCATGGAAACAATAGCAAACACCTATTCTTGAAGTACATAGTAATAATTGACACATAATGTAAATAATTATTAAGTTAGGGCTTCAGTTGAAAAAAACTATTTTACCTTCTGGTGAGATTCCATTCAAAGGTTGCGACTTCGCGGCATTAATTAATTTGGTAAAAGAACTGTCAACAGCTTCTCTGAACCGCGATAAGTCCTCTTCTTCTGATGAATCGGACATAATAAATTATATGATTTTATGATAGTTCCTCAAAAACCCAAATTGTGGTTTTGTAGGTTATTTTATTGTGTTGATTTCTGTTTTCGAAGCAAGTTTATAGCGGCCTCCAGACTCCCGCGAGATTCACGGCGTGAAGTCGCGCCGTGATTCGTGCGCGAAATCTCGCGCGTACGACGTCGGCTACACATTCACGCTAGGTTCACAGTATAGTTCGCGCACTCGACCACGATGGACCCCGAAATTGCTGCTGCGGGACTTCTTTAATTTAATTTAATTTAATTTAATTAATTTAATTTTAATTTTAATTTAATTTCTTTAATTTAATTTTTTTTCTTTAACTTCTTTTCTTCTTTTCTTTTTTTTTACTTCTTTTTTTTTTGCGCATTAGCTATTTATAACTACGCTTCTGTCAAGCTTCTGTCAAATAATTCTGGAAAATATAATATAGCCTAAAAATATATTAATATAAATAATATAAAATATATTATAGCCTCGAAACACAACTTCACCAACACTACCGCTCTCGACACTCGACGATGCACGACTGAGCGGCCTGCGAATATGTACCCAAGACAAGTTCGCGGCAAGTTCGCGGCCCGCGAGCCCTTTGTCGCGGGACAAAATACCGACAATTTTCGGGGAACGAGGCGCGAACCCGCGAAGAATATGCGAATCCAATCTACACTCACGGTTCGCGGGAAGTTCGCGGCTTCGCGCGCGATCCGCGCGCGAGTGTGGAGAGGCCTTAAGACTTTACGTTCACAGCATAGATATATTAATCTGAGGTTCACAGAGTAAAAATCCTAACCAAACGCTGTACCTTGGCCTCTAGTCGGCCCACAGAATAAATAAAAAAAGCAAGGACTGCAATTTTTTTTGTCAAAAACCGGAAACGGCCTATGTTTATTTGGCGCCAAAAACTTAAAAAGTTGTTTTATAGAGTACTTGTTCCCTGCCACGCATCGCTGTGGATAAAAAAAAATATATAGCATGTTACTTTGGGATAATGTAGCATTCGAATGGTGAAATAATTTTTGAAATCGGTGCAGTAGTTTTTGAGTTTATTCCACGCAAACATACAAAAATACAAATCTTTCCTCTTTATAATATTAGTATAGAAAATTGAAGTTACGGCTTTGTTATTTTTTCGAAGAGTTGAATAAACGTGTGATTATCATGATTATTTCATATCACTGAGATTACCTGCTCAGTGGAGTTAAATAGAGATAAATCTAGAAATAGTGTTCGAATTCCGAACACATGCATCCCAACTAGTATTAAAAGTAAGTGTGAATATAATTTTATTTGTTTGTTGGTTGATTATGCTTTCACGCCCTATCGACTTAACCGATAACCGATAATCATGTCATTTTGTATACACGTTGTCAGGAGACTAAGAAGGACATATTCTACTTTTTATCATCTTCATTGAAGTTATTTTTATCACCACACAGGTGAAATCGTAAAGCGCAGCTAGTTATAATACATGTTGTGTATTTTAGTAGAGTAGAACAGAGTAGAACATTATTTTTACACAACAAAAAACAAAAACCGACTTCAAAAGACCGACTATTGAGTTATTCATCTATTTGTCGCGCACGTACTTAATGCCAATTTAAGACTTATATGGTTTTCTCATGGATACCATTATCAGAACTGGACTAAATTGAAATGGGACCAATAAAAAAAGAATCATCAAAATCGATTCACCCAGTCAAAAGTTATGAGGTAACAAACATTAAAAAAAAAAACATAGGTACAGTCGAATTGATAACCTCCTCATTTTTTGAAGTCGGTTAAAAAACCTACCTATACTTGTAACCGTTGAAAACCGACAAAATATTATTTTTACTAATTAGGTATTACTATTCTTTTTATGAAGTAGGGATAAGGTATGGCATAAAATAGAAATAAAATTCACGTAAAAACATTAAACATTTATTTACAATAGGTTTATTAATAGCCTAATTTAATAAATTATGTACAATACAAAAGTACTTATCACGATTTGTATTCTTACAACTTAAAACAACAAATAAAAAATAAAATAAAGAAGTAGGTAACTATTTACCTATTAAGTTGGTAGAGTAGGCACTTACCTACATAAAGGTAAGATTCTTGGTTCTTGCATATAAGCGCTGCCTAAATTTTAATCACTGCTTAAAAATGTTTTGACTACGCGCTGCCGTGAAATGTCATGACTGTGCTGAAACAAGACAGAGTTTTAAGCACCGTTTAGTTTAAACAGCGTTTATTCGAACCCTAGAGGCAAAGGCAGGTAGAAAGGACTCGCAAATCTTGTCATGATCAAATAAATAGTATAGAATAGAAGTATTTTCTATGAATACTACGATGAATATACCCTCATTCTTGATCGCAGCAACAGCGTGTTACGATTTTGTAGTTTTTACAACATATTTTTTTTGTAATGTGTCCGGGGAACGTGAGCTTTGAGCGTAAGCCTACACTGGATCGTCCTCTATGTGTATAGTCATTAAAAGACAACAATGAAAAAACACGTTACAATGCACGCATGTTTGCAGTTGTCTACTAAATGGCGCAGACTACAGTTAAAGAGCGCGCCTGAACAGAAATGAACCAATTATTAATTAACTCTCTTACACAGTTGGGTTAAAACTTAAAAGAGGTCCTATGGTATGTATAGTCATTAAAAGATGCTGTCCACAACGTAGCTCACCCAAACACGAACCAATAACCCTCTTTCACAGTTGGGTAACAAAATAGCTTCAGTCTAGTCTAATAAGATAGGTATGTTTATAATCTGCTGGCATCGTGAGGCGCGGTGGGCAGCGCGCGGCCGTGTCTTGTGGACATCTCGGTCTCGTAAGCTTTGTTGTCGAGTCCGCTGGTGGGGTCTGCTGGCTTCTCCACCGGCCCGTCCATGAGGAACATTGTTAGGAAGAAGAGGATGCTACCTGTAATGAGAGATAAATATTATAGTATATGACGAATATGAGACTAGTATTGAGTTAGGGGTTTTTAAGAAATCATTTTTTTGCATAAATTCAGAAGTGGGACTGAAATGTGTTGACAGTATAATTCATATCATTTTATTGATTTTCAAAAATAAATCAAGAAATCAACACATATTTTAATTTCACAGTAATGTTTTCAATAGCTACTCTAAAATCAGCTGTTCCATACATTTTGTCGAGTGTCATTGACACTTTTCTGTGCCAACTATTCTATAGCTAACCGCTGGTTTTTTTTCGCAAATTGCGGGTTGGTTCCATAGTAAAAGTTGTTCTACGAGTACTACGAGCCCTATTCGGCTTAGCATACCCTTTCTATATAACTCTGTGCATCCAACACTAGAATAAATGACGATAAAGATAATCACTGAGAACTAGGAAAGTAAAAAAAAGTGAGTAGGTACCTAAGTAGGTGGGTACGAAAGTATACAAAGCACAACTCACTGATCGCATAGAATCCCGCGTAGAAGATCATGATGGCCTCGCGGTACCCGATGGCCTTGGCCACCGGGTCGACGAGGATGGGCAGGTTGCCGCCGATGTTGTTCATGACGAACAGGAACACGCCCACCGTGGTGGAGCGCACCGCCATCGGGACGATCTCTACCAGGATCGCGAACACGATGCCGAACCACATCTCGGCTGGAAAGTGGAAATTATCACTGATTTAAGTGGTTTTTATTGATTGATGAAAGGATTTTACGAATGGCGTGTGTGGTACTCTGATGTTTAGATGTGATACTCGTATAGTCAAGATTAGGAGATTACAACCTTATGCAGAATTTTTTTTTGAAAAAGAAATTTTTTGTTGAAACAAAAAATCCTAGTTCTGCTCTTTTTCACTATGATAAAATATATTTTTTTTCTATCACTGAATATTTCGATAAAAATCAGATGAGTAATTATATGAGTTTTATCAAATATTTACAAATACAGTTCGTCGTGAAGTCTGATGATAGCGGAACAACAGCGAACACCGAATAATTCTGTCCCCTACTAAGACTGCCATTATCGATTCACACTACAGCTAGATAAAAATAACCGAAACTCACCAAAGAAGTAAGAAATGGCCAGAGTGATCATAGCCCACAGAGGTCCGAACACAACGGAGCCGAAGGCCGGCAGCGTCGCGATCAGCTGAGACAGCGCGAGGACCAGCACTCGCGACCTGATGCCCATTTTGGCTACGAATCTGGGAAATAAACAATTGAATGAACAATCTGTTTGATATGGTTAATTGAAGTAAACACTTCGAATGCTTAGATAAGGTTTTTAATTTATTTGCTTTAGTATATTACAAATCTGATTTATTTTGAACAAATGAAACATCAATCATTTGCTAGCTAGGTGAGCTGGCGAGCCCTGCCGTCTATTATGAATTTATATGATGATTTCCATTATTGACAAATATAAACTACAAAAACGAAATTAAAACTAATCGTTGCGATTTCAGCCCACGCACCGTGTAGCATGGTTTCTGACCAAAGTTTTGTCGATTTTAAAACAAAAACAAGTGCTTACTGACTTATTATCAGAGTTATAGTCTCAGCGGATACCGTTAGGTAGTTCAAAATTCAGTTGTAAGATTTGAAACCATGTTAGGCAAGTCAAGGCAAGGCCTGCAAAAATATGGAATGAGCGCCCTCCACCGGTGTTCCTGACTACATGTCTACATTAGGTATTTCTATAGGCCTGTTAAGGTCAGCAACGTATCCGTGACGTCTCCGGTGTCACAGATAAATCCAGGCGGCCTGTGTGCTTCTTTGAACACCTATGCCATTCAAAAAGTAAAATAAAAGCTAGTAATCAAAGTCAACTCACTTGTCAGAGATGACTCCTCCGGCCACGACCCCTATGGAGCCGATCCCGACGGTGACGGCGAACAGCCACCAGCCGAGGTCCACGTCGGGGAAGTAGTCGCGGTAGTACAGGTCCGCGTTGTATGCGAAGCACATACCACCTGGGGATATGGGGTTTCGTTAGGTTGAATAGCCTTGTGAAGAAGAAATGCGGGATTTTATTAACATAAGTTTGATTGCTTTACGAAGAACTATAGCTGATGCTTGGTTTCTCGCTGGTGCTGCTCAGCCTTCGACCTCATATGTTTGGGGTTATAAGCACTCAGAGATAGTGTAGACTATAACATTGGGTTTCTCCAAAAGGCCTGTTAATAGTCTTAAAAAGTCTGCAACGTATCGGTGACGCCACTGGTGTTACAGGTATCCCGACGGGGATTGCCAAAAAAAGGTTGTTATTCTTAAAATAATTTAAATTAGACCAGTACTTTCGTAGCTTACGCTTTGTTAACATACATACATAAAAACTTTAGGTACCTCATATCTTAATATATATAAATCTCGTGTCACAATGTTTGTCCTCAATGGACTCCTAAACCACTTAACCGATTATAATAAAATTCGCACACCATGTGCAGTTCGATCCAACTTGAGAGATAGGATAGTTTAAATCTCAAATTATAGTCGCAATTTTAATTTATTGCAAATTCTATATATTATACTGATAATTTTTACTATAAATTGACAAGTTAGCATCAACATACTACGGTTGCTATAGTTACGCAATGGCTTTTGACAGGACAATGTCTGTCGAGTCAGCTAGTATAATATAAGTGCTTAAATATTCTTAAAAGAACAAAAACAAAACGATATCATTACTTAAAGCAACGGGCATTTGCTTTACAGGATCAAACCCTGCTAGTCGACGGTAGACAACCGCAAACTAAGCTTGACTTTCAAACCAAATAAGCTCTCGTTAGCTTAAAAGACGATTGACGGTCAAGTCGACAATAACTCTGGCTTGACTAATTAAAGTGTCTATTGTAAAAAACTGTCACACAATCATAGCACTTACAGTGTCCAAAGTCACCTTCTGGCCTTCCCAAAGACACACGGAAGAAGGCAACATGACAACAATAAGCAAGCTTCCGTCGTAGGTATTAAGTTTGTGCCTACTAATTCTTGATCAAGTGTCCGACCTCGGGGTCCGCGTGAGTCGTGACATGCTACCGTGACCGACGGAGACCAACTTTAGGTACCTAACTTCGAGTAGGTAAATACATTGTCGGACATAGTTTAGGTACCTACCTATTATCGAGTAAATGCATAATCAGAAATGGAAACGAAAACGGAAATGGAAATGGAGGAACTTGGGTTAGTGAGAAGAAAAAATAAGCGAGAAAAAGGTTGCGGTCCTTGAAATCTCACTTGTCCAGGTTTTAAAAAATGGTTTTTGTAATTGTAAAGCTTATTCTTATTCGATATTAGGCGATAGGTACGATAGATCCCACACCTGTGGCTTACCGCAAGTGATTTATTGTTTCCTCCTTGCCAGCGGTTTCCTACCCGTATCTATACATATATCTAAGTATACCCTTTTTAGTGGCTTGAGTACCGCATTGTCAGTAAGTTAAAAACAACGAAGGCTTACTGTTTACGACATATAAGTTAACATTAAAGTAATACGAGTACATATTTAACTAAAGAAGAGATTTTCTTATCTTTCTGTCTTCGCCTTTTTGCTTAAGCTTATGTTGTTTAATTAGCGATTATGTTTTCTTCTTAACTAACTCAAACATATTCATCAATTGAATTGATTCAATTCTAATCTGGTCAATTTCGACATCTTCCGTTCACTAAGCCACACTATAGTAATAACTAAACTGAACCTACGCTACTATCATAGCAAAACTTCTATGCTTTAGATAAACATAGGTAGATATAAAAGCACCGCTGGTAGATCGTATTACAATCTCATAAAGTAAGTTAAGTACCCAGAACAAATATAGGTAGTAAATATTATCTTAAGAATAATAAATACATAAACTAATTGTCGTCAAGAGCTTAACGCCCAGCAGTGACTAACATAATTCTCACAAGTTACCTAGTGCGACGTATTTCATAATATCCGCAACAGTAGCCTTGGGTGTTGCCAAGTAAACGTACGACAAAAATGATTAACTAAAGTCTACAATCACAGGAGGCCGCGTGTAACTGCTGCTTCCGCCGGGTTTTAGTTAAAAACTGGTCTAGTTCCTTTCAAATTATCGTCATACCACCGCACCGTTCCGGGGAGCGACTTGAGTATCAAGAATCTCTGTTGAGATTTCGTTTACCACAAATTCATTATTCAGCCCAACACCCGGTCTTATTTTGTATTTGACGACAAAATCGATTTCTCAGCTGCCGTGCAATAAAAAGTTTTAAAACAATAGTTGGTCCTAGCATAATACTGTTTTTATCCCCTGGTCATCTCCTGAAATGTGAAAAGGACTGGCCAGTGCTGGCCCAAGACAGAAGGAGGTGAAAGAAATTGAGGAAGACCTTTGCCTAGCAGTGGTAGAAAACAGGTTAAAAAAATTAGACTAGAATGCTATCTAAGTAGGCAAGTAGGTTTTATGGTAACTTACCACAATGTCTGATAGAGGCAGCAAGACACAGCATCAACACTCTGGGCTGAGCAATCACATTCCAGATGTTAATTTGGGGCGTCTTCTTGCCAGATTCTAAGGCAGAGTCACCAGCCTTGGTGTTGCCGGCATCTAGAAGAAAGATACATTGAGAGGCATGACGCAAGTAGGTAGAATTTCAATTGTGTAACTTGTGTAAGTTATGAGCATTTATCGATATCGATTCAACAAAAACACTTTTCGCAATTGGCCGGATTTATTTTGAAGGCCTATAGTCAAAATTAATATTCATAGGCCGTTGTTTTTTACTTCGTTTTTCCTTAAACCTTGGTAAGTTTTTCGAATAGCAGAAATGCTGAAACACCTTTCCCCTGCATTCACCGATTAAACGCTTCATCGACTGCATCGGTTGTCGAAGGACCTTTAATAGTTGGCCACATTTTATCTGGTAGTAAGATATATTCCGCGTTGAGATAGAACATGCCTTTCACTCGTCTTGTCTCACTTGTATAAAAAATCTTCACAGACATAATGATGCATGAAATGCTCTCGAGGTTGATCTGGTTGGTCGCTTACCTTCTTCTCCAACAGTAGTTCTCGCAGGTTCGCGAAGAGTGAAAATCGTGAGCAGAGCAACCACAATACCAACGATTCCGGTTCCATAGTAGCACACTCTCCAGCTCTGAGGACAATCACAAAAAATCAACAAAATAAAAATTGAACCGAGCCCTTGCAGTCAAACAGTAGAAGACAATTACTCCAAGTGAAGGCAATGAAATACAGTCTGACATGACAGCCAGAGACAAAGTGTCTCTCATAAAAATAGAAAAACTAAGACTCATTAGAATAACATGTAGTAGCCAGCCTTATTGCCTACAGCAATTTCTGCCAAAAATATATACTTTCGATGGTCAGGATTGAAAAAAAACTGAAAGAGTAAAAACGAAAAACAACATAACAGTCGAATTGAGAATCGTCTCCTTCTTGAAGTCGGTTAAAAAGCACTAAAAGAATTCCAAGTTGATTTAATTAAAGGTGACTTACCAGGCCCCAGGCATCCAGATTAGGTATGTATCTCCCAACAGGGAAAGCGATCCCGTATCCCCCATAGATCCCCCAGTTGAAGATCGACAGCACGAGCGCGCGCTGCTGCTCCGGGAACAGGTCGGTGAGGATGCCGGTCGCGAGCGGGTTGCACCCGGACTCGCCCGCCGCCATCACCATGCGGAGGATCACCAGGTGCCAGTACTCGGTCACCGTGCCCATCAGCAAGATGGCGGCGACGAATACGACTGTGCATGCTGATAGGACGCGTGCGCGGTTGAACCTGATGACAACATTTATTGCTTAGTAAAAGAGCGCCAATCTTTTGTGTTCTGGAAGTACTCTGTTTTGATTGGTTTATACCTTGTGGTGGTAGGATGAAGAAGCTGACAATGAAGATGATACTAATGTTAAAAGGACAGATATTTTAAAAATGATCAGGGTAATAATGATGCTAATTTCGATAGTTTAAAAGGCAAGTGCAAAATATTATTTAGACTAATAGCCCTAATGGGATCTCTATAACTATTATTAAGCTCTGGTGATTTTTTTAAACATGACACTGCAAATCCTGCAGATTTATGCCAGAGTAGTTATTAGGAAGTTAGGCATTCCAATGATATTGTAGTGGAACACGCTCTTTTAGTCCAATAATTTTTATCGTCAAAATAATTAAGTTAACAAGGAACTCACGATTGATATATTTTATGTAGATAGGTATGTAATTAATGTCAAGATTGGAAGCTTTGTCAGTTTGTCACCTATTTATAATTACAAACAACCTATTACAAACACAGATATGCCGAAGATTTACCTATATCTGGTGCTAGGCTCGAGTTTATGAGACTCGCATTGAAAATCTATTTTCAGGTAACCTTAGGTATATGATAGCCATCCAGTTCCGGTGGTTAGGTGTGATTTCCAACCACATCGTCACATTGAGTGAATTGTTGCCTACACTGTCAACCATAAATAAAACAATGCAACCTCTCCAGCTGACCTGTTAGGATCAAAACTCTTTAAATAGCTGATCTGTTAGGATATACCACGTTACTCACTTATCAGCGACGACTCCCAGCACGACGCCCACAACAGTGAAGACCGCCATGAAGGCAGGTCCTGCCAGCACCTGGTAGTCGATCCCCAGACCATTGTACCCCCACTCGCAGTACCGCGTGCCGTTCAGCGTGAGCGACTCGCATCTGTGGAACAAAACAATCGTTAGGAAGCCCAGTTTCTTTACCATGAAGTTTTTTTTAAAACTTGGAAATATTTTGACTTCTAAATATTTAACAAAATACGTACCTATAGAAATAGATTAATTGATACTATGCGACGTGTTGCCATACTCGTAGTAGTCTCAAAAGTTAATTAATCTTCGCGATACGCTCATCTATGGAATTTTTGAGCTTTGAATATAATTCCTTTCATGATTACTCATTTTCATCAAGTTTCGAGTTTCTTTAGCTTGTACCAAGACAGACAAGGTCGGCATAAAATATGAGGAAAGTCTTATTTTTTAACTACCATCGGAAGCCTGCCAGTGCGCCCACACACTTTTTTTAAAGCTCTATGAACGAATTTTTCAATTTCACTTTTTCAGTGGGAACTAAGATATTGAAAAAAATAGCTATTGTACCTAATAAAATGGACGTCCAAAAAACTCCAATTTACAATTTTCAGTCTCATAGCTTATTTTTCTTAGGAATGTTGTGACGGGTCAGATATGGGCCGTCGTCATTCACAAATAATATTAACTCTATTGGTTGATCTAAATTTGTTAATTTACTTGAATAGGTACTGCTTGTAATAACAATTACAAATGTCTATTTATAGCTATAAGTTATTATGAGAACCAAAACGGTTTAATGAGCATGGAACACAAAAAAAAAAGTGAAAAAAAAAAGGGTCAACTTAACATTCTACCCACTTACATCGAAAGAATAATGAACAAGCTATTTTTTTCTACTCGCTCGTAAATAACAAAATGAGTGTAAAGTGCTGACAGTTTTTTTTTACATCTTGGAACAAACTTAAGTTTGAGGTGTTTTTTTTATTTACCGCTATAAAATAAACAGTTATTGTTAACCACAGGGTCGGATCAGGGCATCGCTACTGACCGAATAAACATATTATTCGACGATATTCCTTGTGAAGAACAGTTAGTTGCTGTCATGTTAATGATATTAGATCTAGGAAGGTATAACAACTTAGTTGAAGTTACTTCATGGAGCTGAAAAAAGAAGAGAGTAGTTAGTCCATTCTAGTTTCAGTTTGTATGGTCTTATACCTTAGATAATTTTCATTATTAAGGTTACTTACTTGAAACAAAGGAAGATATACTGCTTTGTACATACAAGAACAGGCGTTTATTACGATTATGTAAATAATTTAGTTAACTTCTTAATTACAAAATATTGTGACGATTGTTTAAATCTTAAAATAGATACATCTTAGACAGAGACATAAGTTTTAAAATAAAATAAAAAGAAAGCTTGTCATTTTAGAGATTTCATCCTGAGTCCTCACCATTTCTGTGTATACGTGAGAGTGAACCAACTTGACACACCAAAAATAACTATGTGCACTTAATCGCTATAAGAATCTGGGTGACTTTTGCTTGACAAACGACATTTGATAAATCGCTGACTATGGGTTTTTATCTACACAGAGGGCCCACACAGGCTTACGGTAATAAAGAGGTCTTTGTGGAAAATCTAGGAACAGGGAGACGATTATTATTCATTAGGCTCACACGGAAGTCGGACGTATTGTACTTGTCTCTCAAAAATCTTATAAGGTTTAACTAGGGGTAGTGGGAACTCTGTCCATTTTATTCTTAAAATTAAGGGTTGTTTGCAAGTTTATTAGTTTATTAAAATTAGAGTCATTTTATTTAACATTGGGTAGTAAGGGGAATGCTATTTGACTTGTTTTTAAGAGTAATTGTAACTGTTGTGGTTTTAAATAATTTAAAGGTTTGTTTTCTATTTAATATTCAATAATAAGGGAAGTGGACTACATCTATGAGTTAAAGTTTTATAAGATAGAGAGACAGGATGTTTATTGTCACTTCAGTGTCTTATTAAGGGATCTGTGTTTCTAGTGGTTAAATCAGTTAGTGTTTTACGAAAGCTCGTAATGAATACTAACTTGTTGTTGATAGGTTATTATTAGGGGTTGTGTTATGGTGTTTTCAGTGATCTCTGTGCTTCGTGGATTGTTAGTTAACCTAGAGACTACTCTCTGGGAAGACTTGCTTTTCGCGTTGAATGGAATCTTTGTTGAACATTGTATTAATGTGGGGAGTTAGAGAAACACATTTCTCGTAGAAAAATCGGATATAGCTCCAAAGTTGCTCAGATCCGTCCTTATTTACAGTGATCATGGCTAACTCAGACCCATTTGCTGTTTATATTGTATTGCGTCCTTGGGGTTCAGTGTAGGCTCTTCTCTTGAGACAGAGTCGAGAGTTAAGTTCACTACGTACGGTGACTTAACCGGATTGTCTCCGTTCAGTTTTCATTTTTTATCTTTGGCTATGGGAAGGACGCCGAATCGAAAGAACGGCGGCTCTTCACTCCATTGTGCGAACCATAGTATCTGATTCCAAATGAATTCCGGATGTCCCGGGCGCGATAGTTGAATAATTACTGGAACCTGGGCCGAAAAGGGACCGGTGATCGTTCGTAGGGACTTCAGGGACTGCTAGTTTTTTCAGGGTTCGTCACCCTAAACTTATAGGGCTAATTAGTCGGCCGATTGCTCCTTCGTAAGTGAGAAGCCGTGTCTTAGTTTATCATTGGGCTTCATAAAGGGGGGTGAGATTTATCTCAGTGCTTAGAAACTTAGCTTTTCGACTAGGGCCGTCTTAAGAGTAGGCAGTTGCAGGTAGTGGTCAGGTACACACCCACACAACAGTAGGGCACACACACACAACATTCAGACAAATAATACACCCAGAACCTATATTATCTGGTTACACTTATAGTGGTGCGAAACCCATCGCTAAAACTTCTAGAAATAATTTCTGTAAGTCGAGTGAAAGGCAGGTAAAGCGGAATAAAACTACATGCTAGGTCGATAAAGGTTTCAAATCTCGCGGCGGTATTTCAATGTTAGTAAGGTAGATAAACTCAGTAGAATTCTTTCGCGTTTTTCAGATATTAGGAGGTAAGTATTTCTGAGAATAGGCGAATTAATAGTCATCGCATTTTTGAGAATCTTTAGAAATAGCGTAACATGAGGTTAGTCTTCAACTTAAGTTAGTTACAGAACCATTGAGTCAAACGCTTAAGGAATTCGAGCTAATCTAGGACTTAGTACTATTACGTTAAGGTAGAGTTTCTAATACACCGACATTATTAGGTTGTTAAAGTAGCGTCACACATTTCCTTTAACTTATCACGATAATGTTTGATTTTTGTAAGAAACTATTATTCTAAAGATAATGAGAAATAATTGTAATATAAATTACTATTGGAAATAGAAAGATATTCGTCAATTTGTTATTAACGAGTCATTTATTAGACACTGAATTGAGCAATGATCGAAGTTAAATTCATTATAAAACAATTTGATACTTAAATGTATGTACAGAAGAGTTGATTTTGCTCTGAGATTATAACTTAGTTGATATTATTGTTTTAAAGAAGACAGATAGACCATGGAGTCAAAACGTAATAATAAAAGTACTGATTTAAAGAGTTAAACGATTATAGCAGGATAATGCTAACTGATTTTATTTTGATAATTGAAATAGTCGAGAAATAGACTTACCTATGTGTAATAATAATACTTTAAAATTAAGTATTAAACTAAATAGAAGTTCGAATAAAATATACTCGTAACTCAAGATTGTTTGTATTAGCAGAAAGCTTGACGGCCATTTTACGCTGTATTCTTGAGAGCATTAATAATAGCTCATGTTTGTAAATATAATGAGGCAAACTTAATACGATAATTAAATTACCGAATAATTGAGGTATTTCTTTTACATTAGCTATGTGTTTATACATAACCATAGTACTGAAGAGTTAATAGACTGACTTAGTAAAATCTAAAGAACATCCTATACGATAGTCTCGTAGGCGAAATAAAGCCTTATGTTCTAGTCAGTAAAGTCTATTTGGCCTAGCATAGCCGTGCCAGTTATGATTCTCTCCAACAGGAGTGCAGAGAACATGACAATTTCGTAGAGTTTATTTACTAGAATTATTTGGATGAGACTTCTACGTGCTACTACTTTAATTACATTTCAACTTGAGTCCTTCTAGGAAACTCTTTAGTACTGGTGTAGAAATATAAGTAAACGTAAATTATACTTAATCAGAGATTACATAAAGAATATCGTTATTAGGTTATGCCGATTATATACCAAGGTTGTTCGATTTTATATTAAGGGTAGGTAGGACAGACTTTAAGTTCACGTAGAAGAAATTGTCAATAAGTTTCGAATTCATATTAGAGATGTAAGATAGTGTTAGAATCCAGTTAGCTAGGATCTATAATGACTAGATATGTAAGATCTGGATTTAGAGTAGGTATGAGTTAGGCTAGGTTTAGCTAGGGGGAACCAATAGAGGACCTTCCGATTCTATTGATTTAGAATTGGTTGATCTTCGCCAGAAACCGGGTGTTCGCGAGTAATTTTGCTAAAAGAATATGCCCTCTTGTCCCATAGCTTACTGACAATAACTTGACTGACAACTTTGACGTCCGAGGATTTATTACTGTATTTAATGTTACCAAAATTAAATATTGTCAATAAAATCGTCGTTGCGGGGATCTGTGTAGTGTCACGCACTATAAGAAACACATGGGGGAGACTCCTACCCTGTAAGGAGACGAGGGAGATCGTCGGAAACATACGTAAATGTACATAATATGAATATAGCAATATTCATTTGGCGCGGATGGCGGGGCGCCCGACCTTAGCCCCAAATAGGAATGTGTTTCATTAGTAGTCACTAGTCACGAAAGCCTTAGAAAAACTAGGAACTTTTGAGTCTAGTTACTTTGAGATAACGGGAGCTTAGACTTAGAAATCACACAGAGTAGAGTTAGACAGATAACACCTTTAGATTAAGCAGATTAAAAATTATACTATTAAGATTCCTTAAATCTAGATAACCAAGTAAGACGAATTTCATATTATAAATGTAAGCTATGAGTAGAGCTTTAGAACATGTAAATCACTAGGAATAGTAGTTGACTATATAGGAACCAGGTATGTTAGAAAGTAACCCAAATTACTAAAACTCAGGTTTATTACGATCACAACGAAGGGTTTTCACTAAACGATTACGTGGCCAAAATCAAGATAGTTTTAGATATATTAGTATTTACATTCTAGGATTATTTCAGTAAATAGTATTTTTATCAAATATTTTAGTTTCTAAAAATAAGTAAATTCAAACGAGTAAGCGTCGTCTTAAGAATCCTTAGAATTATGTAGACTAAAAATATCTAGGTAGATTAAGTAGGTTTCATAGTTTAAAAGATAATATATAATAATGTTAAATTTAAGTTTTGGTGCTGATTAGGTAGGATAGGGTCTTTTAAGTTTTGGTGACGTGATCAAGATTCTCACATCTTGGTGACGCTGCCAAATTTAAGACAGGTTAGGGTAGGGGTTTTACACAATTAGGTGTGCCTTGACCAGGATGCATATGACCAGGATTCATATGACCAGGATTCATATGACCAGGATTCATATGACCAGGATTCAAGTGACCAGGATTCAAGTGACCAGAATCCAATTGACTAGGATGAGTACTTCAGTTATTACGTGGTTAGAATTCATATTGCGGTGTTAGATTAGTTCAGTTAAAAGATAAAAATATAGTTTTTTTTTTATAAGTATCAGAGTACTATTACAAATAAAAGTACCATAGTAACCCAGAATGTGTTCCTTGGTTAGCAAATAACAACACAACAATAAACAACAACAGTAGCAAACAAAAACAACTTGTTAACATAACAACAGGCTAGCGAGCCATGTTAAGCATAGATTGAGATATAGAGCCTAGGTAGTCAGAGCACTTATTCGAACTAAGCTGCCATTAATGTGTGACTAAAACTTAAACCTTATTAAAGAACTTTTAGTAAGACTGTTTTACTGTCATTTTATTTATCATGATTTATATTCACATTTTACATTTTTATAATCACAATGAAGGTCTAAACTAAACTAAAGTCAGATTAGAAATGGATATTTAATAATAATAATATTCAATAGGTAGGTCAATGATTGAAAGTTAGGTATGTTAAGTTATCAATAGGTAATTTAGAGGTAAGTGTCCTTCCGGACACAATTTGCTGCCGTAGAAATGGAAACGAGTGATTTGGGTTATATTAGTTCAATTTTCTGATTAGTCTTATCATATGCGTTACATGTTTAGGAAATGTCAGTTTTCCAATAGGAAACACTTAGGTGCTATACGTTAGTTAAGTTGGTTGAGAGTTAAAATAAAAATAATACTAACAAATAAATAAAGTGTAGGATAGAACTGACCTGTTGAATAAAATAAGAGGAAACAAACAAACTAAAAATAATTAGTGAATTAAGGAACTCGCTCTCCTTGATATATTTGATGTAACTCTACAGATTCTTTTCTACTACCTGTTCGCTGAAGACTAGAATTAGCTCCTAGAACAGAATACCCTTCCATCAATTAAGTTAGTAGAACAGTAATGCGATTCTATTTTATGTTTATTAAATTGTACAAAACTATTCACTTAAAAAGGGAATAGAAAATATTTTCTAATTCGTACAATTCAGCTTTTACAATTGAAAAATTTATAGAGAACAATTACTTTTACCTAATAAAGAGATAAAAGATGCAAGTTTAAATCAGTATCTAATATCGATTTTAACAAAAATTAAGAAAGTTTAAAAATTTGGTTTCCTCTAACTTATTTTACATGGTTCTAAGTTCTAATCTAAAGAATAAAGAAATAGGCAAAACAATATGAGGAAATGAGAAAAAATTAGTCTTGTTCATGTGATAAGAATTCTAGGAGTATTATGGTCGAAGTCAGAACTAAAAGAAGATATTTGTTGTACATTAAAACCAATATATATTTAAAATTAGGTTTCTGAAACGAAATATTAAGTAGATCTAGAAGAGATACTAATAGAATTAAAGGTGAATGACAGGTTATTAGAAATTCGATATTAAGCCTAAATATATTTAGGGTAGCCTTTAGTGAGAGTACCTACTTACTAGTTGTAAAGATTGTTAGAATAGAGAATTTTGTGCTCACAACAATCGCACATTAGTATCAATTTTCAAATGTTAGTTTTAATGATTGTTGTCCGTTATCAATGGTAAAAGTTAAAGGAAAAATAAAAGTTATTAAATTTTGTGATAGTTTACCCTTTAGCTTAATAGAGGATAATTAAGTTCCAGTAGTTTCAGAGAATATAAGCCAGGATCCAGGTTAGTCTAAAAAAAAAAAAAATGTAATAATAGGTAATATTAAAAAAAAAAAAAAAAAAAAAAAAAAATATAGGAGAGTTCAATCAGTTAGCATTTCAGACTTTAAAGTTACAAATTAACGCGGTCAAAGATTTGAATTTAGGAACATAAAAAAAAACGGGACGTAACGGGACACTTTTTTGTGCGTGCAGCCGGCGGTCATCAAATTAATGCATGTTCACGACAAAAAGAAAGGATTAGGTACTTTAGACATTTACCTTTACGTTTGTAAAAATCCGGTAGTTTCTTGAAGTATTGGAGTGTAACTTAGATGAACACAAACAGCTACAGCAGCATAGTGTAGTCATAAAACAATAACTCGTTCATCAGCATGATAACGACAGCTAGATAGTTTCAGGCTTTCTGTAGTGATGAAGTTGGATATATTTCAGAGTAACACAACACTTAATCATTCACATCAACTCGCATGAAACATTAAAATATCGATTATCGAATATTAATCCTTAACTCGAACCAGATAAATTATTTCAATAAGTTTTTGAAAAAAGAAAAAAAAGGGGTAATATTTATTAATGCCATCTAATGAAAAAATTCAGAAGCTTTAGATTAGAAGATCAAGTAGGCTGATCGATAGGCAAGGAAGTACGCAAGTATTTTGGTAGATGGCGTTGTAATCGAAGAGGTTAATTTTAGTGAAAAAAAAAAAAATCGGTTACGTTTTTAATAAAGGTATCTAAACACAAAGTATATGTAATTGTGATTTAAAAACAATAATTGTTAGGGTATTAGTAATGTGTCATTGGAAATGACTTATAGTTTTGTCACTGACTAGAGTTCAAGTTTTGGTTGGATGACTCTTATCGTTTTCTTGCGAGTGGGTTAGCTAAATGGAAGTACGATAAAGATTTCAAATTCGAAATTCAAAGCAATTTATTCCAATATGTAGTACTTCGATGTACCTACATTTATGAATGTCAAATACGAATAAAATAAACCACAATAAATGTAATGTCTAAGAAAAAATAATATTAAGATACAAGTCAAGTATTATTTTTACAGTCTGTATTCGGGTTACCAAATAAAACGTACAGTCGAATAGAGAACCGTTTCTATTTTGGAAGACTTTATCACAGATGAATTCGTCGATTTGTAGTATGTATAAGCTTTTCAATTAGTCTTTCAAAATTTCTTTTAAATTCCGAGTCTTTCTTATTTATTAGAGTACAGTCAACAAGTTGTAAAATAATACGCCGTTCATAACAAAAGAGTAGCCAGATTTAGCCAATCTAATTTTAGGTAGAACAAGTTTAAACTTGTCCCTAGTTATGCTAGTATTTTCATTTCCTTTGTAATATTTTACGTACATAAAAAAGGTCATTTAATAGAATCTCAACTAAATAGAATTTCATCACTATTAGATTATATACAAAGTAATAATTCGAGAAAATGATTGTGAGAGATTTTTAAGGAAATTAAAATCTGGGGGTTGTTTGTAATGTAGTAAGGTAAACTTACAGAGAATCAATGGGTTTTTGAGGTAACTACAAATATACCTACTATTAACCATCTTATAAGCCAGAGGTCTCGGGTTCGATTCCTGACCAGGCGGATGTTTTATTGATGGGGGTTGAAGTGGATGTTAGTCAAGGTGTTCTGGTGCGAGCTACGAGTGTTAAACTTTTAATTTTTTACTTTAGGTAAACTTTAGGTTGTTATTCAAGAGAAGAGAAGAAAGAAGCGGATTTTTTTTAACCGTTATGATTTAAGAAAATCAAACAATGTAAACGACAATTGAAAATATTGTAAGAAATAACATCTGTTTCAGCTTATAATTAAGATAATTTAATGAGAAACCGAACTTAAAAGTAACAATTGTTAAAATTTTTGAATATTTGGTATTAATTTTACATAAGGCGAGTTCAAACGCTGTTAGCCGTATTCGGTTTTTCACTTTAGTTCATTCACTCAGTAGAAATGAATCGGAAGTAGATGGAGCTAGTTGTTAGTAAATTAAATAAATATCGGACAACCAAGGGAAATATTGTAAATCATTATGTTTAGTGTTAGAAATGATTGTTAACATGAAAATAAATTTGCAAAGATAGAAATTAAGTTAAATTAATTCAATTATTATTGGAAGATGCTTTGATAGAATGAATTTAAAGATGGGTTAAACTACTTAAATTTTAAAGCATCTAATTAAATGCATAAAGTAAAATTTTAAATTTGAATTAATCAAAATTTGTTTCAAGATAACTTTGAAAAAAAAAATTACACATTTGTGATGATTGGCGGTACGTTCTACTCGTTGGGTTAAAAAGAGAAATGTGCAAAATTAGTCATTGCTTATCTAGAAAATAGTGATATGTTTTTAGTCAGCGTGAAACCCGCGAAAGGAGGCTATGAAATAAGATTGAAGTAGTTAAATTTAAAAATTAATGAATGGAATAAGAAAGCTTTGTGTGAGAATGGTTATGTGGTAACATGTGAGGGTTTATCTTTTGTTAAAAGAGGGGCTAAAGATTTTAACACTGTTGAGATTTGAAATGGTTTGTCAGAATTCGAGTCTTTTAGCAGATCAGTGATCTGAGGTCACTAATACAATTGGACTTAATGAAGGAGTTGGAGTTAAGTTAGGCCAGAAGGCATTCATCGACATACGTCGATTTCATAAAGTCCCATACTCTACAGGGTAGGAAGAACCGAACTAATACACTCTACATTCTCCGGTTAAAGATAGTTAAAGTTAATCTTCGGCTCTTAGCGGGATGTTGAAGCTATACGGATGATTTTTATATTTCACCTTTGGGGATACTTAAAATCTGGAAAGAGTGTGTTATCTGCTCTCGGTAAACGAAAAGTAGGTTTGGTGGGAGAATTTAACGTGCATCTACTAGAGATGGTTCTGCCTGAGAAACAGAATTTCTTTGCAGAAGAGGGTGCCCTGTGGAAGGGAAATCTACTTTATAGTTGAAATATTAGCAAGCTATGAGTTCGTGGTTTAGCAGCGACTGTCTCTAAACCGGTTTAAAAACACTTTATCATATTGTGATAGGAACACACACACACACACTCAGACCCACACGTCTTTTACACATAATTATTGTTAAAGGAAACGAATATTGACAAATATAATTTTGCACTTATAACTATTAATATGTAATGATTATGAAATATTTGTGAATGAATTAAGATTGGAAAAATTTACTCCGATTAAGAAATAAGCATCTATGTAAATTTTGGGGGTTGCTGTGACGGGTCAGATATGGGCCGTCGTCATTCACAAATAATATTAACTCTATTGGTTGATCTAAATTTGTTAATTTACTTGAATAGGTACTGCTTGTAATAACAATTACAAATGTCTATTTATAGCTATAAGTTATTATGAGAACCAAAACGGTTTAATGAGCATGGAACACAAAAAAAAAAGTGAAAAAAAAAAGGGTCAACTTAACATTCTACCCACTTACATCGAAAGAATAATGAACAAGCTATTTTTTTCTACTCGCTCGTAAATAACAAAATGAGTGTAAAGTGCTGACAGTTTTTTTTTACATCTTGGAACAAACTTAAGTTTGAGGTGTTTTTTTTATTTACCGCTATAAAATAAACAGTTATTGTTAACCACAGGGTCGGATCAGGGCATCGCTACTGACCGAATAAACATATTATTCGACGATATTCCTTGTGAAGAACAGTTAGTTGCTGTCATGTTAATGATATTAGATCTAGGAAGGTATAACAACTTAGTTGAAGTTACTTCATGGAGCTGAAAAAAGAAGAGAGTAGTTAGTCCATTCTAGTTTCAGTTTGTATGGTCTTATACCTTAGATAATTTTCATTATTAAGGTTACTTACTTGAAACAAAGGAAGATATACTGCTTTGTACATACAAGAACAGGCGTTTATTACGATTATGTAAATAATTTAGTTAACTTCTTAATTACAAAATATTGTGACGATTGTTTAAATCTTAAAATAGATACATCTTAGACAGAGACATAAGTTTTAAAATAAAATAAAAAGAAAGCTTGTCATTTTAGAGATTTCATCCTGAGTCCTCACCATTTCTGTGTATACGTGAGAGTGAACCAACTTGACACACCAAAAATAACTATGTGCACTTAATCGCTATAAGAATCTGGGTGACTTTTGCTTGACAAACGACATTTGATAAATCGCTGACTATTGGGTTTTTATCTACACAGAGGGCCCACACAGGCTTACGGTAATAAAGAGGTCTTTGTGGAAAATCTAGGAACAGGGAGACGATTATTATTCATTAGGCTCACACGGAAGTCGGACGTATTGTACTTGTCTCTCAAAAATCTTATAAGGTTTAACTAGGGGTAGTGGGAACTCTGTCCATTTTATTCTTAAAATTAAGGGTTGTTTGCAAGTTTATTAGTTTATTAAAATTAGAGTCATTTTATTTAACATTGGGTAGTAAGGGGAATGCTATTTGACTTGTTTTTAAGAGTAATTGTAACTGTTGTGGTTTTAAATAATTTAAAGGTTTGTTTTCTATTTAATATTCAATAATAAGGGAAGTGGACTACATCTATGAGTTAAAGTTTTATAAGATAGAGAGACAGGATGTTTATTGTCACTTCAGTGTCTTATTAAGGGATCTGTGTTTCTAGTGGTTAAATCAGTTAGTGTTTTACGAAAGCTCGTAATGAATACTAACTTGTTGTTGATAGGTTATTATTAGGGGTTGTGTTATGGTGTTTTCAGTGATCTCTGTGCTTCGTGGATTGTTAGTTAACCTAGAGACTACTCTCTGGGAAGACTTGCTTTTCGCGTTGAATGGAATCTTTGTTGAACATTGTATTAATGTGGGGAGTTAGAGAAACACATTTCTCGTAGAAAAATCGGATATAGCTCCAAAGTTGCTCAGATCCGTCCTTATTTACAGTGATCATGGCTAACTCAGACCCATTTGCTGTTTATATTGTATTGCGTCCTTGGGGTTCAGTGTAGGCTCTTCTCTTGAGACAGAGTCGAGAGTTAAGTTCACTACGTACGGTGACTTAACCGGATTGTCTCCGTTCAGTTTTCATTTTTTATCTTTGGCTATGGGAAGGACGCCGAATCGAAAGAACGGCGGCTCTTCACTCCATTGTGCGAACCATAGTATCTGATTCCAAATGAATTCCGGATGTCCCGGGCGCGATAGTTGAATAATTACTGGAACCTGGGCCGAAAAGGGACCGGTGATCGTTCGTAGGGACTTCAGGGACTGCTAGTTTTTTCAGGGTTCGTCACCCTAAACTTATAGGGCTAATTAGTCGGCCGATTGCTCCTTCGTAAGTGAGAAGCCGTGTCTTAGTTTATCATTGGGCTTCATAAAGGGGGGTGAGATTTATCTCAGTGCTTAGAAACTTAGCTTTTCGACTAGGGCCGTCTTAAGAGTAGGCAGTTGCAGGTAGTGGTCAGGTACACACCCACACAACAGTAGGGCACACACACACAACATTCAGACAAATAATACACCCAGAACCTATATTATCTGGTTACACTTATAGTGGTGCGAAACCCATCGCTAAAACTTCTAGAAATAATTTCTGTAAGTCGAGTGAAAGGCAGGTAAAGCGGAATAAAACTACATGCTAGGTCGATAAAGGTTTCAAATCTCGCGGCGGTATTTCAATGTTAGTAAGGTAGATAAACTCAGTAGAATTCTTTCGCGTTTTTCAGATATTAGGAGGTAAGTATTTCTGAGAATAGGCGAATTAATAGTCATCGCATTTTTGAGAATCTTTAGAAATAGCGTAACATGAGGTTAGTCTTCAACTTAAGTTAGTTACAGAACCATTGAGTCAAACGCTTAAGGAATTCGAGCTAATCTAGGACTTAGTACTATTACGTTAAGGTAGAGTTTCTAATACACCGACATTATTAGGTTGTTAAAGTAGCGTCACACATTTCCTTTAACTTATCACGATAATGTTTGATTTTTGTAAGAAACTATTATTCTAAAGATAATGAGAAATAATTGTAATATAAATTACTATTGGAAATAGAAAGATATTCGTCAATTTGTTATTAACGAGTCATTTATTAGACACTGAATTGAGCAATGATCGAAGTTAAATTCATTATAAAACAATTTGATACTTAAATGTATGTACAGAAGAGTTGATTTTGCTCTGAGATTATAACTTAGTTGATATTATTGTTTTAAAGAAGACAGATAGACCATGGAGTCAAAACGTAATAATAAAAGTACTGATTTAAAGAGTTAAACGATTATAGCAGGATAATGCTAACTGATTTTATTTTGATAATTGAAATAGTCGAGAAATAGACTTACCTATGTGTAATAATAATACTTTAAAATTAAGTATTAAACTAAATAGAAGTTCGAATAAAATATACTCGTAACTCAAGATTGTTTGTATTAGCAGAAAGCTTGACGGCCATTTTACGCTGTATTCTTGAGAGCATTAATAATAGCTCATGTTTGTAAATATAATGAGGCAAACTTAATACGATAATTAAATTACCGAATAATTGAGGTATTTCTTTTACATTAGCTATGTGTTTATACATAACCATAGTACTGAAGAGTTAATAGACTGACTTAGTAAAATCTAAAGAACATCCTATACGATAGTCTCGTAGGCGAAATAAAGCCTTATGTTCTAGTCAGTAAAGTCTATTTGGCCTAGCATAGCCGTGCCAGTTATGATTCTCTCCAACAGGAGTGCAGAGAACATGACAATTTCGTAGAGTTTATTTACTAGAATTATTTGGATGAGACTTCTACGTGCTACTACTTTAATTACATTTCAACTTGAGTCCTTCTAGGAAACTCTTTAGTACTGGTGTAGAAATATAAGTAAACGTAAATTATACTTAATCAGAGATTACAT